>CM060567.1:27991010-28591010 GCA_030625065.1 Alectoris magna
TGGTATCCTCTGTTGTAAACAAATCAAATTTGATTGTCTAATAGTGAAAGTGTTGTTCGTCCTGACCAAGAATCAAATACAACAAGAGAATTGGTGTAGAAATAAATAAAATCAGGTACTTAAACTGTTTGCTGTCGTAATGCTGAACTAAAACATTCTGCAAACATTTCCAGTTGTATGTTTGTACTATCAGCACTACCTTGGTACTTTCTTGCTAGCTAAGAGCAGACCTAATAGCAAAACTGTATTTTTATATAAATACACAGTGCTATGTTTAGCATCAAATTTGTGGAGTTCAGGTGAGATTTTTAATCCTGCTGAAGTAATGCTTGATTTCTTTGAGAGGGTAACAGGTATGACTGCAATTTGCATGAATAATCAGAGTAATTGCATTATTCCACATACAAGCTGTTAATACATTACTGACTGGCACGAGGAACACTTAAAACCGTGTATGATTGGACTAACTTAATATATGCCATCAATTTTAATTGCCTTAATATCTTAATATTTTAGTTGAAAATGTGCCAAATTTCTCATTTACTAGCAGAGAACGAGAATTCACTTTCAGCACACTTTGTGTGTTCTGATCTATGTGTATCTATCTGCATATCTGCCTGGATATAAAACAGTTCTGATCTTCTTCCTTCCTTTTTTTATTTTTCTTTTAAGTTCATTAATGGTGCCAAGGAAATCTGCTATGCAATCTGTTCTGAAGGCTATTGGGCTGACTTCATTGATCCTTCCTCAGGACTGGCAGTAAGTTATGTGCTGTGCAGAACCCTACTGTCTGAACTAGCAGTGGTACTGGAATTCTTCTGAATGGGTTAAATCAAGCTTTTTCATATTGCCACAAAGCTGTTACTATAGGATAATTCCTTTTATAAATTAGGAAGATAGGTTATGACTCTACATAGACTGTGTCACTTGTTGCAGTTGGCGCTTCAGAGAACTTTGTTCTGCAATGAAGTTGACTTTTAGATAACTGTAGCAATTTGCCTAAAAATTTGTCACTGTGCAGTAGGCTGCTTTTGCCTTCCAGAAGGTCTTTTGGTTATCCATAAATAAGCCTGTTTGTGTAGATGGGTGCTTTAAAAAAAACAAAAAAAAAAACCTCTTTGAACAGTTAATGATATGTGTTACTTAGAAAAAATGAATAGCTTGTTCCAATTAAATGGCATTGTCAGATAACAGATTTCCCTCAGAAGGTGGTGATGCACTGGAACAGGTTGCCCAAGGAGGCTGTGGATGCCCCATCCCTGCAGGCATTCAAGGCCAGGCTGGATGTGGCTCTGGGCAGCCTGGGCTGCTGGTTGGTGACCCTGCACACAGCAGGGGGTTGAACTGGATGAGCACTGTGGGCCTTTTCAACCCAGGCCATTCTATGGTTGCATGAGGAGCTAGGGTTTTCTTACCAAGACATCAGTGAAATGTGACAGTGTCTTAAAAGTTACAAGAGAGATTTGAGTTTCTATCAAAGCATGTGTGTACAAGCATTTTTGTTTGGGAACTTATTGTTGAAGAAGTCACATACCTGAACATAATCATAGCAAAGCTTGTTTTAGTGGGTTTGTATCTAAAAACACTGTGAAAGGCAGCGATTTACTCTGTCAGCAGAGCCAAATAGGTTTGACAGGGATTGTGCGTGAGCTAAGAAGGCAGTTGAGGGTGTTCATGATACTTAAAGTATCACTGAGAATTCAACACATATAAGGAATAGTTATGTATTAATAAAAGGATATTGTCTTTGGGTTCCACTTCTGTAGTAACATCCTTGCCCATAATCTGTCCATCAGCCATGGGCTTCTGTCAGAAACTTCCTCTTCTGAGATAAAGCAACTGAAATACCCTTTTCAAATTGGAACAGATTTTACTGTTAAAATCATCTTCATAGTGGCTCATTGGAAAGGTACATGTCTTAATTTTGCTGTTTTATAGGAGGTTTCTTTTCTTAATATGTGAAGAAGCAGCAGAATTTTTTGAAAGCACTGAAGGTGTTTTGTGTGTCTGATGTAAGAGACATTCAGACATGCTGAAATGCCCTCAGCCCTCTGTCTGTGCTGAAGGTGTAATAAACCCTTAAGTATGGGTTACCAGTACGATCAGGGGTGTTCTGCCTGTAGATGTCTCCAACAAAACTGCACGTACAGTTTCTTCCAACAGATGTAGATGGTATTTCTGGATTTAGTTTTGTGGTTGTCTTTTCCTTTTGTTTTTAAAAAGGGATAATTCTGACACTTAAAAGACTTGACCCCGTTGTTACTGATCTGTTAACCCTCATGGTGCAGAATGTTCAAAATAGTAACATGAAGAATTCTCTTTTTCTCCGCCTAGTTTTTTGGACCTTACACAAACAACACCCTGTTTGAAACTGATGAACGCTACCGCCACTTTGGATTCTCTGTGGATGATCTTGGCTGCTGCAAAGTTATTCGTCATAACATCTGGGGTACTCACGTTGTTGTAGGAAGTATTTTCACTAATGCTGAACCTGACAGCCCTGTCATGAGGAAACTAAGTGGAAACTAACAGTCGTCAGGGTTTCAGAGATCCACGTGACTTTGGCATTCTTGGACTTGGTGATTCTTTGTAAGCATTGTCAGGAAGTACCACACTTGAAATAATCTTAGGTAATAAAGTATCTGCTATTTATTTTGGTCTGATGGCTGTGCTCATCACACGTGACTTGGAATGTTGTTTGACACTATTTTAACAGATACTTGTATGTGCCACATGAATTATAAGCTGTGAGTTTCCCTCATCTTTAGTTGAGTTCAAACTCAGTAGACTGAATACACAGCTATCTGCATAGCCTCTTAATATCATCAGCTGTTCTGTCTTTCAGTGTCTGACAAATCTGTGTTCTTGGCATTAAAAATCTTGATGCCACTGAATTTTCTAGGAATTTTGACCACTTACTGCAGTAAGTTAGTGGCAAAACAAAATAGTACCATTCTCCCATAATACACAACTTAATGAAGACTGCAGCAGTGAAGACTGGGCTAATTAATTAATCATGCAGTGCTCTAAAAAGAATAAGTTATGCTTTTGGGAATCTTTAACTGCAAGTTGTGCTTCTCTAGAGAAGCGTTGATGTCGTTGCTACGTCTAGAGACTCGGTGAAAGGTCTTAAATAATTCCTGAATCAGTCATCTCTTCATGTTTTTGTCTTCATGTTGCTTGTGATTTTATTTTCTCAGTGTTAGGTAGATATATATAACTATTTTATATGTGTAAATGTAATTTAAACTTGCTGTTTGAATTTTCTAAGGTCATTAAGTACATTGATGTGGGCCAAAAAAAAAAAAAGATGACAGGGCAATGCTTGGATACCCTCATTGTTTTTTCTTTAACTTGAATGCAACTGAGATTTATCTCTGGAATTTTGAAATGCCTCAGCAAAGGGCAATTATGATCAATTACTGTAATTACAATCAATTATAGAAAACATTTCAGCAGGAAGGTTTCTGTAAATAAGTCAGTCTCTTCAGGCGACATAAAAACCTTCAAATCCATTGAAGTTACTGGAGAGAACGGTGAGGAAAATTCAAGGCATCTGAAATTTCAAAGCTGTCAGCTGCCTCGCTACAGAAACTAGGTAATTAATGTTGCTGCATTCACTTTTTAGGGCTGTTTGGCAATATACCACAGCTGTAGCTGTTTATGCAACAATAGGAATCTTTCAGTCTTGACTCAGTCAAAATGTAATGGAACTTTTGTCTGGATAATGGCTGCCAAGAAGATGTGTTCAGAGTTTTAGCTTCCTTTCAAGTAGCTTGCGATTTTAGTAACCATGTTTTTTTTTTCCTCCAGTATTAGTAGTTAGGCTTAATGCTTGTTCTAGGTCTGTGCACTGTTTCTATTCCTTACTCAGGTTCTAAGCCAGTTAGTCACCAAAGTCTTTCTGCTGGCTTTAGTAGGCTTAGTACCAGACCCTCTTACCAAGTGCCTGTATCTTTCCTTGTTAACGACTGCCTGATCATGGAGGTGCAGTTTAGGAAGGCTTTGTCTGCTGAAGAAGTGACAACTGCCTTCTCTATTTTCACCCTGGCTAAGCCGGCCATTCAGTTTGTGTTGCCATCATCATCATCATCGGCTCCAGCCCGTACGCATTCCAAGGCTGAAGTGTATGGCTGTTGAAGCAGGATTTGCTGACTGCTGTGTCCTGGAATCTGCTGTATTTCCAGAATGTGAGCTCTTCACCTCCTGTCTGCTGGCTAAGAAAGTTGTAATATTCAAAGCCTGACTTATGTTTTTGGCCTTGTTGTTAAAAGCACTTAAATACTGAAGGATTTGTGGGGTACCTATGTACAAAACCAACCGAAGCATAATCCTTTTGCAGAGTACAGATTACCTCATTTGATTATGGAGAGTTATTGTACTGCGCACCGAGGCATTACCAGTGCAGAGAACTTAACTGGATAAATACTAGGAAACTTATGTGAAATGCTTCACATAGTTAAATTGCATTGAAGGCTCTTGGTGCTGTCTTTTCCTTTTCTTCAAGTGACTTTGCTGTACCTGCCTTTATGGTTTTGGTTTTTTTTTAATGCAGTGAGGTGTGTTTTCAGGCAGCTATCCAAATTTAAACTTTTGGGACACCAGTTTGAGTTCATACCCTGTAAGGTTTCATGCTGAAAAATGGGGGGGGGGGGGGGGGGCTGGTTGTGTTTTGTTTTTGTTTTTTTTTTTTACAGTGGCTTTTCAAATAGCTTTAACCCAAGGCAAAAAAACCTCACTGAAAATAGCGGGGATTCTGCCTTGACATCACTAATAGTATTTCATGCTAGAATTTTAGGGGAGATTTTTTTGTGGTATTTTTCTAACTAACATTTTCTTGTACATAAAAGCTTACTAAAACTCTCAAAAGAGGTTAGAACTGTTCCAGTTCTGCTTCCTTCTTATCAGGAGAGATTTAATGTATATTAATTTGCTACTGTGAAATAAAGGGTTTGGAATACAGTGTGATGAGCTGTACTTCTGATAATAAAAAAAGCAACAAACGAAACACTTCTCAGTGTCACAAATTGAGATCCCTTCTATGGTAAATAAATGAAAAGAGATTTCATGCAGTGTTACGTCTGTTCTTAGCAAGGATTCATGTTCTGGGGGAAGTTCTTGTCATTTTGGAGAGGGGTTCTTAAAGTTTGGCACCTTTAGTGAAGAGTGAATGAGTTCTGTCAGTGAACTCAAGTCACTTAAAGTGAGGCTGAGCATTACAAGAGCAGTGCTGTGACTGTAGTTGTTTGCAGACATCAATATACGCAGTGAATGTGCCTAAAATATGCAAGTCTAAAAATGGTTTGTACTGATCAGAAAGCTAAAACAAAATGTTACAGGCAATGTACTTGCCATTTAGGTGCCTTAAGATATGAAAACAGTGCTAGAAGTCTCTTCAAAGAATTCATACTGAAGTTGAGAAATAATATGGAGTTGTGTTTTGTCTTAAATAGCAGAATCTTATGTGAGCTGTTATCCTGGTGAAGTTCTACACTGCTGTGAAGTAAAGAGCCCTGTTCTCCTTCCACCAGCAACCACCTGGCTGGAATTGAAGTGCTCAAAGTAATCCATGGGGTCAAAGGTATCTCTTGAGGGAGAAGCCCTCTTTTCTTTGACTTGCCATCTCGACTGCAGGCTTGGTGCCTTTTCTTGCTAATTGCAGTGTCACTCAACAAGAGATTCTCTGGTTCATAAACATGCAGGGAAGCATGGCTGTAACATTAGACAGCTCCAGGTAGCTGATCCTGAAAGGTAGGGCTGCAAGATGTAAGCTGCTCTGTCACCGTAACAGATGTAAAACTTGGTCTGTGAGCTTGTTTGGCTCTAAAAGGTTCTGCCCAGTCAGGCTAAACTAATTGCAGAAATCTTGTGGATAGTGGGGGAAAATGCATAAACATGGAAGATCTCTGGGGGGGTGTGTGTGTGTGTGCGTTGACACTTGTTCAAACAACTTGAATGAAGTATGGAGTAGTGATACAATTCTTATACTCTGAGAGATGTGTATAATCCAAGCCTTCAGAGAACACTCACCATGCTCTTTTAGTCAGCTCTCCCCTCAGGCAGCAATAGAGAAGGTCTCTGTGAGGTTTGCCTGCTGGACTGAAGGAAACGTGAAGGCTGCTGGTTGATAAAAAGCATGGAATTGGTTTTCAAGGTACGTGTCCCAACTGAAGCTTCTGAAATGCCTGATGGATTCAGATAAGGAGGTAATCTTAAGCGATGTAATTCAGATATTCAGCATATTTATTTTTGAAATTGGCGATTTGAGAATTTAGGTAGCTAATTAAACCATAATGTTCACACTTACTTAAAAGGTGATCATGCATGTTAAATAAATTCCTGCTCTTGCTCCCAAGCTCATGCTTGATGGGCACTGATAACAGCTCTTGTGTTTGGAGATGGCTTGTAAGCATAGCAGCAGGGATGTCAAAGGCTGACTCATGGAGGAGATAGGTGAATTAAGTGGTGAGAGGATAATTGAGGGCTGAAGTACCTCACTCAACCCAAAATGGAAGATCTCATGCTTATTTTTAGGTGCTCTATTTTGTTAGGAAGAATGCTATATCTGCACAATTTCCGTGTGTTTTTGGAATTTTCTTATGCAAAGTCAAAAACCATAACTTATGTTCTGTATGAATAGCTGTTTTTACTACATATGCTTTAACTTTTATTTTCATTGCAGTGTTTCTGGCATAGTATTTAACATGACGTCCTGGGCTGTGCCCTGCACATGGATGGGGTGCTGTGAGTGCACATTGTGCACAGCTTGCTTGAAAAAACATATTTCCTGTGCAACTGATTTGTCAGGGAGGTGCGTTAAGATTGTTTGGTGTTTTCCAGCAATTAATTGTAGAGTAATTCCAGGAAATCAATGGTAATCAATCAAAGGTAAAGAAAAAAAAAAAGACTGATAGAGACATTCTGGCAGTTTATTTTAATCTATCACCTTTCCTCTCAAAGCACAACTTAAGCTGAGCCAACTACTTTCTGCAGTTAGGGGGGAACTACTGAAGTTCTGACCCTGTTACTGAAGCTGCTGCCCAAAGGCCTTCCCCCATCAATCAGAGACATCTGCAGCACCTGAGCTCTGATTGCTGCACTGATGCCACCTGGGTGTTGTGTTGCTAATGCAGGGGGCAGCAGTTTGGCTGTTCTGCATTGTTTTGTTGAAGCTGGCAGAGCTGATGTCCACGGAGTGAAGGTACGGCTCATCACACTTGTATGCACCAAGGAAGGCTGCACTTTGCCATGCACATGTGCTTTGTGTCAGTTTTCGTGCAGGCTGTCACTTGCACGGAGGAGCTTTTCTGTGCAGCTGGAAGGTGCCCAGGAGCTACATGCACATATGCACATAGATCCCTGCGCCTGAGGCTTGCAGCAGCTGCTCAATGACAACAGCAACAGTTTGTATCAGCTGCAGGAACGGCGATGTGTTGGCTTTTTCATAGGCTCCTGCCCTATTATAGTTCTCTTTGTTTCTAAGGGAACAACAGCATCTGACAGTGCTTTGTCAGGAGCAAATCCTCGGCTGGGGGATGCGTGCAGCACTGCTTACGTCTCCCACTAAGATATCTTTCAAAGACACAGTTTGCTTTTGGCACGTGTGGGTTTTCTCACGCAAGGTCTAACCTTGGTATATGTATGCTCTGTGTGTGCCTTCACCAGGTGGCTGCCATAGAATAGTTTGCTCTTGGTCACATCCCAAATGTCTCAAAAGTTTTTAAGTTGCAGTGTGATAAGTAGAAAAAAGTCTCCTTTGCCCACTGGTTATCAGGGAACACAGGTGGGTAATAGGCTCAGTGTGCTGCAGCTGTGCTCACTGTGCCCAGCCTGATCCAGTTTGTCCCAGAGCGCGGAGCTCCTCTGAGCTGCTGCTCTCCTCCTGGCTCTGCTTGAGGTGGTTGGGTAGTTGGTGCTCCCCTGTGTTCGCGAAGTTGTGCTCTAAGATGTGCTTAGCTCTGAAAATAATTAAAGTTGCTGTAGAAGTTCATTGCAGGGGGGCCCAGGACCAGTAGAGTGGTGTCTGCTTGGGAGACCTGAATCTAGAATGTCTTGAACCAAGTTATTTTCTAATTATTTCAGTAGAATTTAAACCTTGGAGCAGGACTGGTAAATTTGTGTTTATTTTCAAGACTGCTGTGTTTACCTGCAGGAGTTATGTATGTTTTCCTCAGTGCAGTGTGTGAGGGCAGAGCGTGGTGATGGGGTGGGCAGCTGGTGCAGCCTGTGTGCCAGGAGCAGCGGGGAGCAGCAGTTCTGTGTGTGCTGCAGATACCATCATTCCCACATCGTGGTCTAATGAGATTTCATGCTTTTTTTTTTTTTTTTTTTTTTTGATGATTCATCTCATTAAATTGTGTGTTCAGCTTATTGCTTAACGCTAAAGAAGTTATTTAAAAAACAAAAATCCCAGCTATGTAGCTAGCTCTTCTGCTTGCACGTTTAAGGGCTGTTTGAGCCATAACCTTTCACCACTGCCTATGCGTATTCAGCAGTTACCTGTGGTCAGCTCTGTCCTCGCCGTGTGCATGCTCTGCTCTTTGGAGAGCTGTCCATTTAGATGCATGGCAGGTGCTGTAGGGGAACATGTGGGGCATTTGCAGATGGAGGGGTGGGAGCAAGCCACATGCTTGCACAGCATGAGGTTCCACATGCATGCATGCACAAAGTCACATGCTGAAAATTGGTGCTTGCCTGTAGGAATTGTTGAGAAAGGAGGATTTTCAGGAGTATTTCCCCAATGAAGCTGACAGAGCAGGGCGGCTAGCATGCTGCATTGGCAGTATTTCCTCCCTCACCTTGTGCCTTTGGTGCTCACCCATCCACAGCAGGGCCTGTTGGCCTTTGGGGAGCCCCCTGCCACCCATACAAAGCCCCTGGTAATTGGGAGTTGCAAACTGCTTTTGTCTGCCCCAGGCTGCCACAGGGCCTCTGAAATAGCAGCATTTCCCCTTGGCAGTGCCATTCTGCTCTGAGTGTGTTCCAGCAAGGCTCAGGCTGCTATTTCAGGAGCTGCACAAACACAAAGCTCTGATCAGTGCGGGCTCTGGCGAGGGAGAGCTAACAGGATTATGAGACTGAAATTTCATGCAGCTGGGTGTTATGCTTCAGCTGGAAAGTAATCGCCTCCAAGAGAAGTGCTGCACCAGCCAGGCTGGGAGAGCTTTTGGAAACATGAACGTCTTCTGGGGCCAGAGATTGTGGGGAGCTGTGCCTTCTGATTAATGCGGGATTGTTTCAGTAAAGCTCTTCAGGCTGTGATCAATGCCGCATTGCTCTATAATGAGGATATCCATGGTAAGCTGCACGGGGAGGATTTATTATTTTAAGATCGGGTGCAACATGACCATTCAAAGAGCAGACCTGGCCTGAGAGCTGCGGGGGTCAGTCAGGCCCCAGCTGCATGGAGAGGGTTCAGGAGGATGTCCTCAGCTGCAAGCATGCTGCTGGGACCCAGATATTGATACAATTCAGCTATTGAACCAGAACAGTGGAGCCAGAGGTGGGACTCTGATCTTTTATGGATCTCTTTCAACTCAGGATGTACAGTGGTTGGGGCTGAGTGGCTGGAAAGCTGCACAAAGGAAAAAAGGGATCTGAGAGTGTAGGTCCACAGCTGCTGACTGTGAGCCAGCAACATGCCCAGGTGGCCAAGAGGGCCAACAGCAACCTGGCTTGTGTCAGCATTAGTGCACAGGCTGCCTGGGAAGTAGTGAGATCACCATCCCTGGGGGTGTTCTGGAACCACAGGGATGTGGCACTGAGTGATGTGGGGGTGGGCTGGGGTTGGGCATGAGGATCCTGGGGGTCTTCTCCAGCCTTCATGGTTCTGTGGTTGTATGGCAGAGACCCAGAGATCAGCCTCTAGAAGAACAGGAAAACACAGCACCACTGGGAAGGTGTTCATCTGAAGGAGTAATGGCAGCCCTTGTAGTCAGTATGTCAGTGCCACTGCTTTGTCAGGCAGGGAGGTGGTTGAGGAGGGCCTCCAGCAATTGGGGTTTATGACCCATTGAAGCCATAGAAACCCTTCTGAGTGCAGTAAGGCCTTGGGTTCGGGTTCAGGTCTGAAAGTGACATGTAGGCAAAGCAGAGGCTGGTAAAAAGTGTTTGAAAACAAACTTGTTAAAAAAAAAGTCAGTGCCTAAAGGAGTGATGTTCTCAGATCATCACTTGGGAAATCAGTGGTTGATGATGGTTGGTTGACTAAGGAGGAGTTGTGTGGACTGACTTAGGGATTAATGTCAAGGGGAATCACACCCTGACATGGCAAAAAGTGGTATGAGAGCCTATCAAGCAAGTGACCTAATGAGTTTCGGGTTGTAAAGAGTGTGCTAGTAAGAAGAAATGATAATGGGTTGGAAGCTCATTTTGATATGCAGCTGGAAATAAGTAAGTGTAACCTGGAGTGGAGTTGATTCAGAGAGTTGGTTCTTAAAAAAAACAATAAAAAGAGGAAGAAAAAAAAACCATGCTACTTCTCAACCAGTGTTGCTTTCAGCATAGCCATTCCCATGGCCTTCCCTTTCGGATCATATGAGTTCATTAGCAACTTTTTAAACTGCTACTAATAGCTCTAACTGGTTCGTGTGTGCCTGTGCTGGTTGTGAGTGGAGGTGGAGAAGGGGTCTGGGATGGGAAGGGCATCAGGGATGTGTGTGTTGGCAGCACTGGGCTGTCCTCCATGGCACTGGGCATGTTGTAGCCCACCAGGGCTGTATTTGGGCAAGGAAGCACAGGCCTGTAGCCAGTGCCAGCAGGATGCTTGTATGGATGAGCATGTCCTGCCTGTATGGGTTCCAAGTTCCATACAGCATGGGCCAGAGAGCTGCTGCCTCAAACTGAACACAGGGTGAGGAAAACATGTTTTTGTTCAAGGATAGGTAGATAGGTGAGAATAACAAGCAGTGTTTGCTGTCACAGGGGGATGGCTAAACTCCAGGGCTATCAAAAACAAAACTGTAAAAAGCATATTCAGAAGGGCTTGGGAGGGCATAGGAGGAGGGGGGATGCAGGAAAGGTGAGCCCATGTGCTCTCATTAAAAGCACTACTTTAAATTGTATTTATTCAGCTGAGTAAGAACTACAGGGCTATCTTTCTTACAGCTTTCTTAGGCTTTGAGCTATGTGTTCCACAATACCATTGTCAGTCCTGCTGTTTGCATCCCACTAAGCGTTGGCTGCAGGAGTGCAGATAAATAAGTAACTGCACGAGAACCAGCAGAAGGCACTGGGGCTGTGTGAGCTGGGAGCAGAGCCACGGGATGCTCACAGCTCTTAGAGGGCAGCTGAAGGAGAAGAGGATCTGGGGTCACAAATGGAGGCCCAGCAGTGGCAGGGCAGCTGCTCCAACCCCACAGCGGGGGCACAGGGCAGCAGGCGGCAGTTTTCTGACAGTACACTTATCTGACACATCACCTTTATGATTAAAACATTTATTTGTGTAACTGTACATCATTTACAATAGTTAAAAAATTAGGCATTTAAAAGGCATCTCCCAGCCTAAAAATAAATATGGTGCAGCTCAGCATTATATGCCCGAAGAGACCCATGAGGAGAGAGCAGAGGGAGATTCATCATGTGTGGGGTCTCAGTTTCTTCTCTATGGCCCATGGCCTGTCCCTGCTCTTACCATGGGTCTGAGCTGATGCAGTTCACCCTGTCTCAGCAAAGGATCAGACTTTCCTCCTCTGACTGCAGGAGGAATTAGTGTAGTGCATAGGGTTAGATGAATGAATGGGGTTAAAGTGTTTTTCTGTTAAACGCAGGATCACACAGAATCACAGAATGGTTGGGTTGGAGGGGACCCCAAGGATCACGAAGCTCCAACCCTGCCACTGCAGGCAGGGCCACCAACCTCCACTTGTAATACCAGCCTGGGCTGCCCAGGGCACCATCCAACCTGGCCTTGAACACCTCCAGGGATGGGGTGGACAACAGCAAGCTGTATGGAATGATAGAATCATGGAATCATTAAGGTTGGAAAAGGCCTCTAAGATCACCAAACCCAACCCCTCCCACAATGACCGCTGCCCATGTCCCTCAGTGCCACATCTCTGTGGCTCTGGAACACCCCCAGGGATGAGGACATCCCCCTCCCTTCTCTTTCTTCCTCTCTGCTGCCTCTGCAGCCAGCTCTGTGGGAGGAATGGCATTGAGGGCACAGCCGGTTGGCTCCTGGGGTGGCCAGGTGGGTTGAGCTTGCATAAAGCAGCAGATTGCAACCACCCCTTAATACTAGAGATTTGTGAGCAAGTCACTAGAGAACCAAAAGGACATCCAGCGTGCTTTCCTACCCCGGAGAAATGCCCCAGACCCACAGCGTGAGTGCTGCCCCCCATTCTCCTCCAGTAACAGCACTTCAGCAGGTATCACAGCTATGAAGCCAAACAGCTGCACACAGCACTTGGGAGTGCAGCATTTCCTCCCTCTGTCCACGCATTTTGCTGTAGCTCAGCCAAAAGAAAGCTCGGCAGAGCATAAGCTGTAACTTGGTAAAGCTCCTCAGAGCACAAGTGGCCAACACGAGTTCAGAAAGGAACAGTTTGGGACGTCCATAAAAACTTTTTGAAATTAAAAAGAAATAGAAGTTCTGTTAAGCTTCCTTAAAACAAGACCATGGACACCCTGTTACATAGCTGAGATTAAGAAAAAAAAAAAAGAAGTTGCTTCGTTTTCAACAGGGACACAAAATATTATATTTTTCTATATAGATAGATAGATACTCTTACGATAATTTATATACGACAGGCTTACCCACTTGCACAACCACTTTTTTTTTCCCCCCAGCAATATCAGCATTAAGAGCTTTTTAAATGCTTGAGAGCCTACTTTACTCAATATACAAAAATAAATATTGCATACATGGTGCCCAACCAAACCAAGGACCACAGGAAGCCATCGAGGATCCCCAACCCCACTCACCCCCCCAAGCCCACTGCCCACGTCCCTCAGTGCCACATCCACGGCTCTGGGACACCCCCAGGGATGGTGACCCCCCACTCCCTGTGCAGCTGTGCAGTGCCTGACTGCTCTTTGGGGAAGAAATGTTTCCTAACATCCAACATACCTTTGTTGCTTACCCTGCGTGTTATTCAATGCGTTTTCCCAGTCCAGGCAAGCAGGACACTGGGGTGACTGCTGTGACAAATGATGTTAACAACAATGAACGATGCCAACAAGAACATTCTGAATGAGTGAGCGATGGTAAAAGGAGGTGGCGGTGATGTGGTACTTCTAAATAAGAAAAATCATGGAGGCTAGATAGATAGATAGACATTATGAAAAGTCTAGGCCTGAAATCCGGGCACATCTTGCACGAGTTTCTTCCAAAACCAGCAAAGAAATGTGGATTTTCGTCCTTTTTGAATCCACCTCCTTACTGGTATCACCAATTAACAGAGTCAGTTTTCAGATACAGTTCTGAAGCGTGGGTCCAGATCCTGGTCTACGCCATGAGCCCCAGCAGGAGGCACGCTGCTGTCAGCACGGCACGACCTGACAGCCCTGGGGTGCTGCTGAGGGGGGACAGGGTGGTGAACACAGCATCACTTGCATTCCTGGGCAGTGGCAGGTTGCAGATGGTGCCTTCGCAGCAGGATGTGCAGATCTGAAATACAGCAGGGGTGAACTCGGTTACCTGGCAAACATGGCTGCTACCAAGCAAAGATGGAGGGGAAATAAATAATACAGCATTTGGAAATCAGCACAGTGGCTACTGATGTTTTTTTCAGTAGGGGGTTGGACTCTGTGATCTCGAGAGGTCCCTTCCCACCCCTACAATTCTGTGATCTCAGTCCCTTCCAGTTGTGCAGTAATAATGCATCGCCTAGTGTAAGGAGAACATCCATTCTGAAGGGCTTCTTTTCTCCTCCCCGAAAGGGTCAGCTGATGCATCAAGCAATGCTGTTTGGCTGACAGAGCCAAAACTCAAAGAAATTGCCATCTATTCCTATGAGATTGTTGCTGGATGGGCTGTAAGTAAGTTGCACGTTGGTTTTGACGCACTGCAGCAGGGCTGACCACCAACCTTCAGGAAATGTATTCATGCATACACCCATCCCATTTTTCAGACCCAAACCCTCTGCTGCCGTGGCTCTGGGGCTCTCTGCGTATCTCAGGAAGGAACCAGGGATGTTCAGTGGGCACCCAGCTGCTGTGCTGTAGGCACAGCCCTGCCTGGTTTCACACAAAGAAGCAACCCTGGCACTCACCTTGTACTCCTCGTGCTTTACATATGTGCATCCGGTAGACAGGCAGTCTTCCAGGGGCACGCAGCGCTTGGTGACGGACACGCTCTCTCCAGTGACTCTCATCATGTGCTGGCTGAAGCAGTACCTCGTACCTAGAAGGAAAGGAAAATGTGTTCACCTGACAAAGCCGAGGCTTGTGGCGGTGTACGAGCAAGAAGAAAGAAGGAAGGAATCTTTACACTTCCAAAAAAAAAAAAAAAAAAAAAGAGGATTCTGATGTATTCATTGCAATGCAACGGGGTGAACTACCATGTCCAAGCACTGAGACCTCTCTCCAGATCAGCAGTTTCCAGTCAGGTTGGTTCTGATGGTTACTACTAAATGCAGTCACTGGGGCCACGACTGTCTCCTTCCACAGTGAGCTGCAGGCTCCACATGCTGGTAATGCTGTCATTAACTGCATTAAAAAAAATACCACCTACTGCTGTCTAAACAGGGAGTGTCCAGGAACATTGGTCTCATCCCATGCCAACCAGCCTGATCTTTTTTATTATTGTTGATGTTGAACTGATTTGAGCTCTTAAAGCAAATAAATTCTCAAGCAGATTGTGCTCCCTGACAGGCTGCAAGCGCAGCTGGTTAGTCTGGAATTCACATTAATGTCTTTTTCCTTCCAAGATAAATATTTTTGCGAGGACACTCGTAATATCCCACAGGAGACCAGAACAGTGCCAGATAGAGGCAGAGCAGCAGAGCTGAGCCTATGGAAAGCACTGGAACAAGCCAGCAGCATCCCAACACAGCTCCCACCTGGCAGCAACACTGCCCAAGTCCCCTGCTCATGAACAGGCTCCATCAGTGGATGGGGACAACCTCAATGTCTCTTAACTGAGACAGGGGAGGTTTAGAATCATACAATCATAGAATCAACAAGGTTGGAAAAGACCTACAAGATCAGCCAGTCCAACCATTCACCTATCACCAATAGCTCCCACTAAACCATGTCCCTCAACACAACATCCAATCGTTCCTTCCTCGTATCCTTAGGTTGGATCTTAGGCGGAAGTTTTTCACGCAGAGGGTGGTGACGCACTGGAACAGGTTGCCCAAGGAGGCTGTGGATGCCCCATCCCTGCAGGCATTCAAGGCCAGGCTGGATGTGGCTCTGGGCAGTCTGGTCTGCTGGTTGGTGACCCTGCACATAGCAGGGGGTTGGAACTGGATGAGCATTGTGGGCCTTTGCAACCCAGGCCATTCCATGATTCCATGATTGCTGATACCTGGTACTCAACACCCTGAGTTGTCACCATCTACAGACTGATGGGCATCATGAACCAAAAATAATGCAAAGATCTTGATGCCATCCGAAAAGAAGCAGTTTTGACTCCCCTGAGGAGTGTCACCAAAGCATGACCTTGTGCCAGAAGGGATGGAAGTGAACAGAGCAAGGCCTGGGTCCCATATCATAGAACCATAGAATCACTTAAGTTGGAAAAGACCTCTAGGTTCTCCAAGTCCAACTCCAATCCATCCCACCATGCCCACTGACCATGCCCCTCAGTGCCACATCCCCACAGCTCTGGGACACCCACAGGAATGGTGACCTCCCACTCCCCGGGCAGCCAGTTTTACCATCAGTAAGAAAGGCACAATCCTTTAATATACATCAGCCTGAACCAATTTCCAACTGAGCTGGAGGAGTATGGGGAGTAAATCGAAGTCCTAAACTTCACCAACTGCAAAGGGACAGAAAAGCTTAAGGGATTACTTGTATCACTTACACATCCTTCACGTAGCAGAGGCTCACAACCGCTGGCAATTCAGTGCACTGGAAGCACAGCAGCTCAGCACTGTCCCTGCAGTGCAGCACTGAGGTGTAGCAAGGTAGGTTGAAGTGAGATGCTGCTGTGTGGCTGCTTACCTCTCGGGCAATAGACATCCGGAGCCCAGCGGTTGCATTCGTAATTATCTGCTGCCCTTTCACAGGTGAAACATTTAAATCCATGAGGAAATGGTGTGGCTGGAAGGAACAAACTGTATTCAGTTAAAATGACCCAATCGATCCGCTTCTGCTGTACTTTTCATAGGCACATGGCAACGCATTCTTTTTTTAGACATATCTTATTACAACCGTATCTGCCAGCTCCACCAGGATTAGTCCTGCTTCGTAAGAACCCTGCCACCACCAGCAACACCCAGAGGGCTCGGGCATCTGCATTAAGGGCTCTTTTTTTCCCAGGAAAATTGCCTACTGCCCACTTCAAAGGGCACTGAGGCAAGCAAGGAGTGCTTGTTCTCTTGGAATCAGAGCTCACATCCAGTACTGTTACTTTACCAGGGTTGATAGCACAATATCAGATGGATTAAGTACTTCTGGACGCTGTCCCACCAAACAAATAAATGGCCACTGTTGAAGGCAGGCTGATGTCCTCAAAGGAAAGAAAAATCAATCTGCTGAACCTCCAGTCATTAACAGCAGCCTCCATCCTCGTTTATCTCGCCAAACGAAGAGCACAGCTTCCTAAGTGGTCTCCTGGCAGGACTTCTGTAGCACATTCGATACGTCTTCAAGGTGCTGCCACCATCTCAGAAGCCAGACGGTGACCAGGTCACTTTTATCTTCATGGGGCAAAGCAAGCTGAGCCTCTGCAGCCTTGTGAGCCACATCTCGCCCCTCACCCTGCCCGGGAATGGTGTGAGCCAGGCCCCATTTGGGTACAGGAGGTGACCTTTGCCTTGCAGGAGGGACTTGCTGCTTGTCAGCTGTTCTCCATTGCCCAGTCCCTCAGGGTAAGCACCATCAAGGCACTGGGAGCATCTCTGGTGGGGCTGACACAGCACTAAAGGAACAGCCTGGGGTGGGACAGCAGCACACTAGTGCCCATACTCATGTCTTGCGCTGGGCAGCTAGCAGGTCATGGTTACAGGTGTAACCATATTGGAATTTCATCTTGCCTGCGCAGGATTCAGCCGAATTCAGAAAAGACAAGTTTTCTTTGGGAGCAGATGGCAGGCACAGCTCTACAAGCTCTCCTGCAGAATTAAACTGAAACTTGTACATGAGAAAACAAACCAGCTATTAAAAGGACAGTGCATGGAAGATCTGAAGACACATAACCCGCACTGCATCATGATTTCAGGCACTTCCTGTAATAATCATGGAGTGGTTTGGGTTGGAAAGGAACTTATAGCCAGTCCAGCTCCAACCCCCTGCCATAGGCAGGGACACCTCCCACCAGATCAGGCTGCCCAGGGCCCCATCCCATGAGGTTCACATGGGCCCTCCTCTCAAGCCTGCTCAGGTCCCTCCGAATGGCATCTCATAAATAACTCAGGAACGGTTTATACCAGAGACACACGTGGTCATATTTCACCCAGTCTCACAACTGATGTGCTTGGGCGAACTGCTTGGTCACAGTGGCCAGAAACCCTTGAAGGAAAAAGTAGAGCAACCCCAATGCCCCTGCCCATCCATCCCCCCAGGAAGCCATGGTATGGTTTCACCCTGCGGGCCGCGCTTACTGGAGGGGTGGAGGTAGACGATGTCCTTCACCGTGAAGTCGCGGGGCTGTGCAGCCCTCAGCCAGCCGGCCAGGAGGCCCAGCAGCAGGACGTGGGCCAGCCTGGGCTGTGAGGCCATCACCCGCCGCGGCCGTGCTCATGCGGTGGCCCTGGGAGTGCAGCAGCAGATGGAAAGCTCACCTAAGGATGGCAAAAACAAAGAAGTGAGCAGAGCGCACGTTGTGGACTGAGTCCGCCTCACCAAACCCCTGGTCCCAATGTAGGCAGTGGTGACTTCCTCCTTGGAGACATTCAGGAGCCTTCCAGACATGGGCAACCTGCAGTAGGTGGTCCTGCTTTAGCGGGGCTTGGACCAGATGGACCCCAAGGTGCCTCCAACTCCAGCCATCCTTGGGTCGCTTTAGCTCTGCTTCCCAGTCTGGGTAAAGGGAGCTGCCCAAACACCCCAGCCTGTAAATAACAGGTCTGGGGAGAGACCAAGCAACGCTTTTCCTTCTATAATGATGTAATGCTATTTAATAAACCAAAGAATTCTGGAGACATTGCGCAAAATGATGCGACCTGCTGCTGCTATCCCCAAACCTTTGTCTGGCAGAGGAGCATTTGCTCAGCACCCACCTGCAATCAGCACTGCAATGGCGACTCGGGGCCTTTCATGCCTTGCTCTTATCTGGAAACAGCCCTTCTATTAAAACACCGTGAAATCCATAAAGATACAGAGGGAAACAGATAACGCACAGCGTGGTGCCTGAACCACTGTTATTTTAACATCACAGAGGAGGAAATGCCAGTTTCCATCGGGTTTAGTCCACAGGTGTGCATCAGCCAGGGGAAAATGAAATCATCATTAGAAACAACAGAAATAAAACAAACCTCTCCCGGCCACATGAAAGCAAAAAGGATGAGTTTATACCCACAAACACATAACAAGTAATTGCTTTATTTTTTTCTTTTAAAGGAGACATGGATGGGTCACTGTGGATGTGACTTAAAGCCTGCAGAATTCTGTGCAGCACCCATCTTCTGTTACCCTCTTTCTCCCCTCCAAATTACACTAACCTGAATTGCAGTTTGGGGGAAGAGTCGCATGGTATTTAGATCATACAGTCTGTTTACCAAAGGTCCGAGGCACTGACACAGAAGCCCCAGTTAACTCAATCTTTCCAGCTTCACTGGCACCTTTCCGATTACTTCTTCCTGCCCTCTGCCCTGACACGCCGCGGTGGAAATTAACCATTGAGTTCCCCAAGCAGCAGCCCAATGGCCCCTTGTCAGGTCCCATTAGGGCAGTGACATGTCGGCCTTGCCAACACCACTGCTGCAGACAACGGGAGGTCCCCACCCCACTGCCTCCCCCGGCTCCGGGAGAGACACGCTGGGGAAGGAGGCAGCTGGTGTGAGGATGGGTTTGTCTGCTTAGAATGATAGAATCATAGAATCTTTGAGGTTGGAAAGATATTGAGGCTATGGAGCATGTCCAGAGAGAGGGGCAACGACACTGTATGGGTTCTGGAGCACCCGTCTCATGGGAAGAAGCTGCAGGAATGGGGTGGTTCAGTCTGGAACAGAGGAGGCTCAGGGGAGACCTCACCCCTCCCTACAACTCCTGAAAGGAGGGGAGGTTGGGCCTCTGCTCCCAGGTGACGGTGACAGGACGAGAGGTGATGGCCTCACATTGTGCCAGGGGAGGGCCAGGGTGGGAATGAGGAAAAATTTTTTCCCCAAAGCTCAGTCAGGAACTGGCACAAGTTGCCCATGGAGTGGGGGGGTTCACTGTCCCTAGGGGTGTCCCAGAGCCATGGAGATGTGGCACTGAGGGACGTGGGCAGTGTTGGGAATCCTAGAGCTCTTCTCCAACCATAATGGTTCTGTGATCATCTAGTCCAACCACAGCCCATCACCACAATACCCACTAAACCACGTCTTCCTGCAACCATCCCCTCCTTGCTCTCCAGGCCCCATCTTCAAATTTCACTTATCTTACATTTCTCTTATGTTACAGCTGTCTTATCTTTCACTTGTAAGATCCTGCATCACAGTGCCCTAAGGCAATATTTCTGCTGCCAGAGAAATAAAAAAGCAGAGCAAGTGAAAGCTCCCTCTCCTCAGCAGGATGCATCAGCCCTGAAGTACAAAGCACAGCATGTCAAGGCAGCAACATCTGTGAGAGCCTGCAGAAAGCACACTGCATGGGGTACACGTGCACGGCCAGCGGTACCAACGTGCACCATGCTGAGCTGATGTGTACCAGGGGTAAGCAAAGTCAGAAGAACCACAAGCAGCACAATGCAGCAAGATCTGCTCCTGGATGCAACACAAGCAATTGCTCCTTGTGCACATTAACAATGGAAGAGTTTCCACTACCGAAACTACAACGCACGCATTAATTTGTATCTCTATACAGCTTCACAAACTGACCCCCAATCTCCATCTGTGCGATGTTACTGCTGCCCGAAGACAAACGTGGATGAAAAGTACAGCTGCTGTCTGCCCACCAGCACAAGTCAGCACCAGCACCATGGCTAAGACTGAGGGAGTGGCCACATGTGCCATGCTCCATCCGGGATGCACACAGCTTCCATCTACAGAACCCACAGGAGCTCTTGTGAAGGGTTCACTGGCTCTCCTCAATCCCAGCAAGCAAGAGTAATTAAACAATCAAACACAATTAGTGCCCGAATTACTCCCAGAAACGTGGTCAATCTAATCACCCTGCTGCTAATTACAAAGCCTGGGGTTCATTGAGCTAAAAGCCCTCATCCTGGGGCAGTGCAGAGGGTACAATATGTTCCCTCCCACCCTCTGCCCTCCTATCCAACCCAATCTTTACCTAAAGACGCGAAACCGATATTTTCATTATTTTCATTAGATGACCCTCATTGCATGAACCTTAATTGTGACCAATGGGAGGCTGAAGTTTCTGGACCTCTACAAACAGTTGTTTTAATGAGACATTATAAAACTTCACTTATATTTGTGCAACCCCTGATGCTAGTTCGGATTCAAGGAAGAAAGCTGACTTAGCTGTGTTTTAATTGAATATTTCAGATAATCAGTATTTGACTAAAAAAAATATAAAAATAAAAAAGAGCTTAAAATTCAGGCAGGTCACAACATTCATCAGAGAAAATACGATCTATGGAAATTAAAACCTGTGAAACTGAGGTGACAAAGTCCTGGTGAGGCGTCATTCATCCCCATTTCCCTCCACTGCACACAACTAATTTATATTTTATTCAGTGCAATATCCAAGCCTGTGACTACGGGCAATTCCAAATTAGCAGAAAGATGGACGGGAATGCTAAATCAATGTGAGGCCTAACCTGCAGGTTTGTGCACGGCAGAGGGGCACCCCAAACCCAACGGATCTGTCCTAATTTGGGAATTCCGGCAGACGACCTCGCTGCTCCCGGGGCCGGTGCACGGGGCTGACCTCAATGCATGGCACCCAGACAGCCCGGCTCCACGCGGGCGGAGGGAAGGAAACCATGCATGAGCACAGAAATCCTGGGATTTTCCAGCTAATAAGGAAGCAAAAAGGAAAAAAAAAAAAAAACAAACAACACCAAAACCATCCAGCAAGGTCTGGCAGCTGGGCCCCTCTGCAAAGTGGGGGGCAGAGTTAGGCTGTTAAATTCTCTCCTAAATAAATGCTACATTCACTGGGGTTGTTAAATTCTCTCCTAAATAAACGCTATACTCGTTGGGGTGGCTGTGAGCACTCCCATCTAGGCTGCTACCTGGTTGGACCATGCACTGGGTACAGAAAGGCCCCGGCCCCCTAATCTGCTCCAGACGGGCAAGTGGGGTGAATTTCTGAATGGCAGAGGCCATTGGGATCGCACTGGCGGTGTCCTTCCTGTTTACATTTTAAGGTAAATAAAAAGAGCAAGTGGGAGCGCTGGGAGAGGGGAATGGAAATTTCAGCATGTAGTCAACAAAAAATACCCAAATAAATGAAGAGATGGGTGAAATAGCAGCAGCCAACAGAATTTAAAATATTAAGGCATTTTCTGAAGGTTACGCCTCATAAAGCACAATAGAAGCAAGAGAAGCCCAAAGAATCTCATAAGTCTACAAAATGCAAGTCATGAAATTGCAAGGGGGAAACCCAAAGCCCCATGAGTTTACTATAAGGACTGATCTGCAGCCTGGACACAGAACCCCTCCCAACACAGATTCCCAGTTCAGGTAGTGAGCAAACACATCCACAGAAGAGTATTTGAAGGAGCAGCTCATCCCTCTGGGCTCTTAGCTTACATTTGTATTAACTGTGGAGAACTGGGACAGTGCAGGGACCAAGCAGACTGCCGGCACAAACTCCATGTTTTTACCAGATCAAAGGAACCATTGCTTCGCCCAAGGCCAGTCCTGGATCGACTCACAGAGCAGTTTGTTTGTGCTCCGGCAATGGAAGATTCGGGTTGTAGAAACATGAGTGAGAACGGCTGGGAGGGTTTGGTGGAAAATAGGTCTGAGACAAACCCGTCTGTTTGGGGTGGGCGGATTTCAGGTCTGGCAGCGAGAGGAGACGGTTACACGGAGTAATTGGGGAGAGAGCAAAGCAGCAGCACCAAGACCTGCTGATCAACGGGGTGAGCTCTGCCCAATTAACACAGCGTGCTCCAGCAGAATTAAAAAACAGGTTAGTGACATCCCGAAATCTAATCGGGAAAAAAGAGCATCTTCAAAGGAAAGATGCTTATTTTTAACTCTCTCCAGCAGGGTTGGGTGCACCACTTTTGCATCAACGATAAGAAACTTCTCTTGCTGATGAAACTCGCCGAGGTACACATTGGCGCGGTACTAACAGCGCAGAAGACGTTACCGTTAAAGAGCGAGCCGCAATGTCTGCCATCGTGCAGCAAACTGTGCCTTAATAAAACCATACATCAATCTGCACCATTGTGTCCTCGCTCTGCTCCTGCCTCCCGCCCTCAGATCTTCAGAGCCCGTTGTGACAGTTCTTCTCGTACATCACCTCGCACATTTGACATGCTAGATTAGGCACCAAACGGCGCGCTGCCCAGCATCCATCCAGTGCCGGGATGGAGGGGCTGAGAGATCCACCCTGAAAACCCGCTGCTGGGGGATGAAGGCATTTTTCCTTTTTGTTATGAATTAACTCAGAGCTCAAGACTTCCCCCCCCCACGGAAAGGCTTTTTCAACCAAAATCAGTGCAAAAAAAAACATCAGCCCGTTGCTACTTTTCACACTGGGTGAGGTATTACTGAAGGCGCTCGCTTTGCCCGTTCATGCCGCCGTGTCGTATCTTTCTGCAAAACAACCCAGCGTATTTCTGCAGCAGCTAACGGCCAGCATGCAGCAGGGCTCTGGGCCATACAGTTCACCCAGAGTTCACACCGCCCTTCTACTCCCACAAGTGGGGTTTGGCACGGCACAGCACAAACACAGTCTGGGCACCCAATGCTTTTGCTCGTTCCCAAAGCGTGTCCGAAACCGGGCTGCAGAGGAGGAGATGCTGACACGTGCAGCCAGTCCTCAAGGCAACTGGAAATAATTGGAAACAGGCTATTTCCAGCCCTACGCTGCAGGCACCCACATAAAGTTTAGTAAACAACGAGCTGAGCCTCATGCAATTGTCCTTTAGAATAAACTTCCCGTGCTCATTTTTCCCTTGATAGAAAAAGCTCATCCCCATCGAGCCAAGCTAGAGGTGGCAACCAGAGCCCGGCTGCTGCACCCAAATAAATACAACCTTCCTCTCACCCTGTTTTGTTATTAGCACTGTTACCCCCTTTGCTCTGCAGGGACCATAACAGATGCTGTAGGAAATCTTCCCTAGCACAAATTTCCCTAATTAGTCACGTTAAAATAAACGTGAACGATTTCCTACTTTTCTATCAACGTGGAACTGGAATTGAAATACTTTTCTTATGAAGGTTTTCAAAGTTATTCCATTGTAATCCCTAGATATTCATGCATGGGCTTTTCTTAAATAAATATATTAGAAACATTAGTTATCATTAAAATCATGTAAAAGAAGCTCACTAACTGACCAATTAGTGCTCTTTAAGCTGCCTCTTCCATGCACAGAGTAAACAAACTCTACCACTCAGCATCATTAATTCCTTCTGGTTCTTCAATAGCTTTTCCAGAAAACCACAACTCAGCAGAACCCAAAACAAACAACCTTCCTTTGCTCCGCAAAGTTTGCAATTATTTGAATTCAATGAATTGTTTGGTCCTCTCCACTGTGATGGAAGCTATAGACGTCACTGAGCCACAGAGGTCTTGGTGAGGCGGGATGCTCCCTGTGCCCACCCATGAGGCTGCACAGCGCTCTTCCACGGGCAGCCCTTTATCCCTATCACTGTCCTCCATTGTTAGCAACACCAGATACAACACTCAACAGAAATACTGTTGTTGTATGACATGGTTCGACAGAATAGCATTCCCATGATAATTAGTGTTAACATGTCCTAAGGACAATGCACGCACTTTTCTATTTGCTCTTTTTCAGTAACAGTAAATCGAGACACCGCACAGTGGTAAATGCTGCTGCACTAAAATCACATCAGGTTCTCATTCTCCTGGATTTCTCCTAAAACCAGACCTACACATTGGTAATGAATGTTGGAGAATGGTTCGTCCTGCTGTCCAACTGTTACTTTAATCTGAAGCTTGTGGGTTACATATTACATCAAATCCTGGTTAGCTTCAAGCCCAAACGGTGGATAGGAAAGGTGAATGCTCTGAAACTACAATGCCTTGCTGGCTGACGCTTTACCAGAATAACAAAGTTATCTTCATGTGGTCTTTGTGCCTCATGGCAGAAGTAATGCACACATGAAGAAAGCAACCTACAAAAAGGGCAGGGTGAACACTGGAGATCTAAGATGAAGGCTGTGCCAGCGCCCACGTCATTCAGTTGACATACTTCAGTGTCATTGGATCACCAGATGCCAGTTATTACATAGGATGCTAACTAACATGCCTGGTATCAGTAACTGGTAGCTAAGATAGACCTCCTCCATCAAACCTCCCAAAGAGCCCACTGCACTGAAGGCTTCCCTGCTCCTTTGTCTGTCTCTTCATCATCTTTGCCTTTTGCCAGATCCAAATGCCTCATCATCTTGGCGTTAGAAAGCTGAGTTTCCCAAGGCACACGGTGTTTATGGAGTACCATCAGTAATTCCAGTGTCTGCCAACACAGAGATGTTATCTGAGGCAGAGCCGAAGAATGCCTCAAAATCATGCTCCAACTCATCTGCCTTCAACGCTCACCTACCGGATGCAGTAAAGCAAAGGGTGTTCTCAAAGCATGCCCCCCCTGATTCAACCAGCCGCTCAGTTTTCACACATGAATCATCTGGCATTCTACAGGCCACGATGTACAGCTTTCGTTATGTCACAGCTGACATTTTCACTGCTGGAACACCGTGATTTACTGGTTCTCATTAGTCCCAATCCCCACTCTCAGTCCTATCCTCAACTTGTTGGGGAATACTTGTCTTGTTGGGGAATACTTGTCTTGTTGGGGAATACTTGTCTTGTTGGGGAATACCTGTCCGATCAGTGAAATGTTGGTCTGACACGAAGATGCACTGCTCTTCATCTCCTAATTTCTCTAAAATTGACTTTTCCTGACAACCACTTCCAATGCTGACAGCAAGCACGGACATCCCTAAATACCAGCTCTGCAAGGACATCTCCTCCAGCCTTAGGAGAAGATAGGCTTCTTGCAAAGCCAATCCCACCACTATTGCCACAACACTGATGCATTTTTACCACAACAAAAACACAGGAATAACTGACACCAAAGAAAACCATTTAAAAAATATATATCTGAACTGAGATCTAGAACAAGACCAAGACCAATATCAGCATTGGGCAATGGGACCGATACTACCAGAGGGACTAATTTTTTTCCCACAAGGGCACTATTTGTAGAAATGGGCTTTTAAAAGTCATCTAAAAGGCTCCCAAGTCCAGAGCACACGACCTCACATTTTAAACTCTCTCCACTTTCTTCATTATACACATTTGCAGTTGCAGGGTTCCACGACGTTTCCCAGCAGCCTGCCAAAAAGCAGCCGACCGTACCCACAGGGCTGCTGCCTGGCTCCAGCTATTGCACCTTCTCCCATCATTCTGTTGGCAGCCAAGGAACTCCTCCGAATTCTTCATCTGCAGATCACACTGAGATAAAACTCGGAACAGAAATGTTCACAAGCCCTGAAAACAAACGTCTCGGAGCAGCGAGAAAAGCTCAGTGGCTAATATAGGCCTTGTGCTGCCCCCCTTGGAGATAAGCATGGCCTGATCCAGCCCTCAGGCATCACTCAGTAGATAAAAGTTTACTCCCTAAAGCCTGTGGAGAAGCTTATAAGACGATGGACTGAAAATTCAGAAATCTTACAGGAGCTAAGGATACACTGGAACGTGTTTGATAGGGGGAGTTCCACATCGCTTTCTGTGGCACTCACTAATTTCCCTTTTACATGGCATTGCAACATCTTGAAAAATTAAATCAGGCCAAAGTGCTTAGAGAGAATGAAGGCCTCTCCAAGAATATTATATATCAAACGCAAATTGCTCTATAACATCTACGACCATCACCACCATACTCACCAGCAGCTATACATTCCGGCACTGAAACACTGACTTAATTTCCATGACGTCTGGGTTTGTCACAAGTCATTGGCTGTAAAACCACCTACAAGTCTGCGTTAGGTTCTTATGGGAAACAGACTGCCTGCAATGCACAGGGACACCCACAGCTCCATCAGGTGCTTGGAGTCCATCCAACCCGGGTGGGAGGGCTGTCTGCAGGGATGGGGCATCACCACCTTTTTGGGCACCCTTTGCCTCACTGCTCTTATGATAAAAACCTTCTTCCTTATATCCAGTCTGAATCTCCCCTTTTTTAGTTTGAAACCGTTTCCCCTTGTACTCTCACAACAGATCCTGCTGAAGAGTCTGACCCCTTCCTTCTCACAGCCTCCCCGTAGGTACTTGAAGGATAAAGCCTCAGTAACTCCAAAAACACGTGGAGCCTGAAGTTTACACAAGCGGACTCTTCCCTGGCCCTATTCTCTGCTGTTCTGGGGCTCACTGGATGACATTCAGGTCAGCCCCACGACCAGCAGTGCTCAGCAAAACGCCCCACTCAGGGCTGCCTCCCTCCAGCAACCCCACCACAACACAGTGCAGCTGAAAATGTACCTTTCTGCAGAAGGGCAGGTAACTGAAGAGATCTGGGTCTGCTGAGATGCACAGGATAAGGCGTGCAGTAACCAAGGCTCCCGGAGCAGGGCAACAGGATCCCTCCCAGCGCCTCATAAAGTTATACAGCAGCATGAGAGGCACAGGAATTAATTAGAAAGCGGGTTTCTGTGTCTGATCGTGTGTCTGCTCTTTGTTTACAAGGAGGACGGGCACTGGGCTGACTCCTCTGAAACAGGATGGCCAGTATTGCCCCACTTACACTCAGATGGAAAAAAAGAATTGCATTGATGAAGATACGAATGTCACAGAAATGACAGAAAAAAAATTGCTAGACAGCAATTTGTGGAGCCTGCTCTGCAATTTGTGCCCTGTGGGTCTCCGAAACCTTCCACACTTTTTCCCCCATGCAATATATCCAAGAGAAAAGCAAAAAAGGTGTTACTCTTCCACAGAGGATTTGTTTCTCCCAGACTTCACCCACCATGTGAATTTAAAATAAAACCCTAAGAATTAAATAATAATAATAATAATAATCAGCTTTATGCCAGAAACCAAGCTGCTGCAGCTCTAAGCTCAGCTTCCACAGGGCTGGGGTTGGTGATCCTCCAGGTCTTCTCCAGCCTTAATGGTTCCATGAAACTCTACTTTACATGGGTTCCTCCTTGGGGCTGAGTCTGTGAGCCCTCCTGCAGGCTGAGCGTGGGACCCAGCTCGTCCCAAAGTGTCAGGAAATTGCTTCTTTTTCTTCAAAGAGAAGAGATTAAAAACACGACAAGCAGCCACCCTCTGTTATGACAGAACTGCGTGGATATTCCAGCGTTTGATTTATTATCTGAGGGTTTGGCTGCTGCGAAGCTCCAAGCCACGCTGCTGTGCCAGATATATGATGTCACATCACTCCATTCCTGACATCCTGCCAGTTTGAGCAGTGATGTTAAATGAAGCCAAAATGAGCTTCCTGTGCTGCACTCGAAACAAAAGAGCATTTTTACAACATCGCCCTCAGGGCTGATAGAAATATATACATCCAGCTCAAGACAGAGTCACCATCTTATCGTAGTATCGGCTTCTCCTCGCACAGAGCAAAAATACAATGTGGGATATGACTTAATGTGACTATATTTAAGCCAGCACAGGCAGACACAGAGAGGTTTCCAAACAGGGCAAGCAATGACCATGCTTCCACGCTGGGAGCACTTGACGTGGGGCAAGGAGATGTAACCGCAGCCCCATTTGGAGACTGAAGAGCTATTATGGGCTTTGAATTACAAGAAGTCATCCCGACCTTGATGTAACACCACTGCCATCCAGCCTTCAGCACTGTAGGCACCCAGGGAGTTTAACCACATTGAAGACTACAATTGATAGCCAGATTTGGAGGCAATCTGCAAAGTAGGTGTTGCAGTTCTGCCCAACCCGGGCAATGGTCACTTACCTTTAAAAGCATTTCGTGTGCCCAAATGCAGTCTGTTTGCATCTCTCTGAGCAGCAGCCATGGAGGATGCCAGCTCTGAAGGAACAGGTTTGGTAGGTCAATCTTGTGCAGTCTGGGTTGGGTTCAGCAGCAGAGCATTTTTGCTTCAAAACACGACCAAGGATAGAGTGATGGTGATGCTTTCTTGAAAGAATCCCTCTATTTAATTTGAAGTGTCCGAGGATAAAGAAATATCAGGTCATACGGAAAGTGCTGTACCATATAGCCAAGTCTCACATCTTGCATGGTTTGCCTATGGGACATGACTATTCTGGTATTGCAGAAGCAGCACAAGGCAGTGCTGCATGCACAGCCACACATGTTCAACGAACCCAGTAAGGCAGACTCAAACCCAAAGGGGATGAAGCAACCAAGGACTGGCTGCAAAGACACCTGGACCTCTCTGGAGGCCACAGCCTACTGGAGATTGCAGCTACAGCCTCAATCCTGAACGATGAACACATTTTAATTGACACATTGTGAGATACTGTGCCTCAAAAAACACGAAGGGAATGGACGCAGACCATGCTTAGGGTTTGAAAGGAGCAAGCAGACACTTAACGTCTTGAAACGCTGGAGAATAATGAGAAAAAATCCAACAAATGGACGCTGATCAGACAGATCTGGTGGCTCAGACCTCTAACTGGCGGCCCTGCCCCGCCAGATGCTGCTGACAGCTGCTGAAAGCACATGCAATCATTTCAAGACAAATCACCTTGAAAGTAATCCTCCCTCAAGAGAGCTTATGATATCCAACAAATGTAAACCGTTTTCAGACATCCATGGAAAGAAGAGGATTGTAAAGGTCTCAGAAAAGCAATTACGTAGCGAGGACACTGATCAGAGAGAAAAGCTTTGTCTTTAGACAAAGGCTGGCACCAGTGAATGCAATTATCAAGCATTCTAGACCAAACAGGACAAGATCAGCCAAATGGCTTTCATTCTGATGGAATTCTCTGTTCCTGAAGATTCCGTGTGCCACGTGGCTGGCAGGTGGATGGCCCAAGTGTCAGAAATGGGAGTTTCTGTGGCCAAACCCATTGAAATAACATCAAACCAGAAATGTCAGACTGTATCTGGAGACACAACGTACATCCTTTTCCTAGCAACTGAAGCTGTCTGAGAATTTGCGAAATGCATTTCCTGCTTACAAACAAGCTACACTGCACTGAAATGGAAGAACACGCTACAGATACCAACTCTGCTGAAGACATCATCTGAATTTGTTGGGTAACAGCAAGAGCTCAGCTCCCCACTTGGCTCCCTGACTAGGTCAGTGCGATGTGTTGGTGTCCCCAGGCCTGGGCAGCTTCCCACAGCTCTGTACGGGGGATGGAGAAATGCTTTTGCATAAAGACATTTATCCATTCACGATAGCAACACAGAAAGGTTGCTGCAAGACTTCAGAACTTCCTCTCATAACACATCCTCTTGATGGACATCTGAAATGAGCCCACTAAATGCACAACTGCCCCAAGTCGGAAGTGCTGGTTATTACCTTGGTCCTAGTTTCTGGAACCTCAATATAATTTTCATGCACTGGCATCACCAGCAAAGCTTTTCATACCCATTTTGACCACCAAGCCAAGCAAGCACCCTCACAGCACAAGAACTGAAAGAAAAAGCTTGACAGAGCACACACCTTGCATGGCGAGCAATTTGGTGTGTGGTCCAAAGCACCAAGACCTGTCCTAATCACCTCGAGCTCATTAATTTACAAAGCTTTGGCCCAACTCTAGCGGCTGGCAGATGATCAAGCTTTTAGTTGATGTGATCCAAAGTAATCCACTAAAAGGCATTTAAAAGCTAGCTAGAAAATAGGTATTTTTTTATATTGTTAGAAGTACTACAAACTTTTAATGGCACCAGACTGTCAAGGTGAGGGAAACAAGTTTGTTACTTGATTTTTTGTTCACGTGAAATCTTCATCCGTGTGGATTTCCACCCCAGGCACCACCAGCGGTCAATGTGCTGAGTCTCCCAAGGCTCACCCAGCATCTCTGAGCCCTTGTGCTGGAGAAAGGCAAACAAACAACCTGATGCAAACTGCCTTGCTGCTTCTCTCTCTTCTTTTCATCGTGTCCTCAAGCACAGCTTCCTGAGGAAAGGAGGCTTTTGCCCTTTCACCGGGGCTTCCTCTCCCTTCCCCACCAAAAGTAGCCCTCATAAGCTCCAAAAAGTCACAGCTTGGCTGTCCTTGCTGCCTAACACCAAGCTAAACACAGCGTCATTCCCAGCTGAAGTGTTTTATCGTGCATAAACATCTCCCTTTTTTAAATGGGTGAAGATCTGTTGGCTCAACAGTGCTCCTGGCTGCCTCACCTGAAGGTCGGCCAATTAAGTAGTACCACCAAAAATCAATTAGAGGTGCACACAGAGATAGCTTTATAAAACCTCTTTTGATCTGGGGAAAAGTAAGATTAATAAAACGACAGCAAGAATTTTTAGAACATTTTGAAGTCACACACCTCTGTACCACAGCAGCTGGTAAAGAGCTATGTTGTTTGGAACAGACAAGCTGAACTCTTGTTGAAAACTTCTAAGCTTGCATAGCAAGCTTGCCTAATGCTACTAAACAACTTTCAAGGCTTTTCAGTCCTTACAAGCCAAATGAGAAACCAGGACCAGGCTCTGAGCAACCTGATCTAGCTGTGGATGTCCCCGTTCATTGCAGGGCAGTCAGACTAGATGACCTGTAAAGGTCCCTTCCAACTCCAAGGGTTCTATGAAATTCACATATATGCACTCGCCATCCAGCTTAGGAAGTAAGAGGAGGAGGATGAGGGCACTGGGTCATCTCCCGGGTATGGGGATCAGAGGGGTTCTCACCTCCCAGAAAGTGCTTCCTGCAGGCGACTCCCTTGGATGCTCCTTCTCCGAAATTATTGCTCCCACACGGACCAGCCCCAGCCCTGCAGGGTGAGCCCAGATCCAAATGTCCTGGCACCGCGCTCACCTCACTGCAGGAATGGCCCAGTGTTTTGGGAGCACAAGGGCACCTGGAGAGATGTGCTCTGCTTCTATCTGCAGGCTGGCAGTTGCCTCCTCCACGGCTGAGCCCCAGATGTTCGTCTGGGAAGAGCACTCTAAGACCAGTGGGGATTTCCACCAAATCCAGCCCCCTGCGCGGTGGGCTTTAGGCTCTATTAACATAAGAATCAATTAACACAGGAATCCCAGGAAAAGAACATTCCTTGGCTGCACATTAAGGCCAGAGAAGTTTGAGAATGCTTCTCACATTTCTTTCTCATTGGTCTCCACAAAAACAAAGCACTGGATAGGTGTGGTACAAATAGAGTACGTAAAAATAACTTAAACCCCTTTAAATATGGTCTGGTATTAGATACGGAGGTTGGTGGCCCTACCTGCAATAGAGGGGTTGGAGCTTGATATCCTTGAGGTCCCTTCCAACTCAAAGCATTCCATGATTGTATGGAATATCTACACGTGTAAAACACCACAATAACAGTATTGCTCAAACTGGACATGAAAACCCAGCAGTGCTCACACCACAACCATACGCAGCTCCAGCCTAAACCAGCTGCACATCGAAGCTGTCAGGCCAATATTCTGCCTAAATATAGCAAAGCTGATCAGTTCAGAGTGAGCACCTCTGCAAAACAGGGAAGCCTTCCAAGGCAAACCCAAAGATGGTGTGTTTCACCCTGAGCACTCACCAGCACAGCTCAGCGGTCCACTTGTTGCATCCAAAACAAAGCCCACGCGATGCTGGTCAGAAAAAGCTCCAGAACCTGCTTTGGCAGGGGGGTTGGACTCGATGATCTCTGGAGGTCCCTTCCAACCCCTACAATTCTGTGATTCTGTGATAGTTGGGGTACCAAAACTGAGCTGCTGCTCCTTGCAACCCAACCGCTGGGAGCCAACGAAGCTGTGTGAGTGCAGCAGCAGATGTGCACACCCACATCTTAAGATGCTGAGTTTTTACAAAGAACTTCCATTATTTTAGAGACAATGGATGTTGTTTCCAGTCGCATCAGGGCTATTTTGGGAAACAGGCTCTCCACACATGGGCCAAAATTAGCTCAAAAAGAACACAAATGCCATTGTTCAGAAAGCAGCATCTGATGAGTAACCCGGCTGAATCTACGTTGTTTGCTTCAAAAATGCCAATATGAAGCCATAAGCAGATGAAGACGTGCATGGGAAAACTTGGAACTGTCAAGCACCAAGAAATGCAGCAGTTCTCATTTTGGGTCGATTTCCCTCCTCCTTCTACCAAGTGTATTTCCAGACGGCTGCACAGAACACCCTCACAGCTCCCGGAGCATCACTGCACACACGATATGCACACAGAATGCACACCCTGCAGCCCTACAGCCCACGTAGCTCTGAGATGAGCTCTGCAGGCGTCTCCCTGCAGCAGCCCAACAGAAAGGCACCGGCTCCAGTAGCCACGCAAGCACCGTTCCCTACTAACTAACAAGGAGGAAAGAAAATCAAACACTGGCACAGCAGCACTTAGCATAAGTTCCTGCAGTAAATCATAAGCTAATGATCAAACTCAGGCATGCAAGTTAAGTTTATAGGAATTTTTATAATGTCCTTGGGCACTCGATGGCCATACCTAATAAGCTCCCACTTAGGCGAGCTCACATGCGTGCAGCCTCCAGCATTCCTGGATGTAAAACAGCAGCGTCAGATCACCTCCAGTCTTCCAGAGTCAAGTTCCTCACTGCACTATAAACCCATTTCTAAGTCCCAATAATTTGGTTCATTAAATCGTGGCACAGCAAATCCCTCAGAGCGGAAATGTCTGTCAATGCAAACCCAAGTAATTCTATAAACTGCCTGACTCCAAAATATTTACTCTCTGGTTTTGCCAGCCAAATACCTTCGCTGTATTCAGAGCCAGCTGACAGGCAGGCAGCCACCCATGTGCCATCGTTTGCCTGTGCAGCAGCTAACGAGCTGGAAGTTGGGGCACACAAAGGCAGTGGGTTGGCTGATACAAAGGAACCGCTGACAGAGTTTGATGACAGAAATGTATGTAGTTCTGCTAAAGAAAGGAGGTTGTACAGGAAAGTAATGGCGGGCCAAATAAACTCCCCAGAACCTAAATATAATCGATTGTATAATCGATTCAGGTACACATCAACACATAAAGAAGGAAGAGAAGACAACAGCATTTTTACTTATCTCTGACTCTGTTCCTCCCATCTCTTCTATCTATCACAACCCCTCTGCAGGATGTAAAAGGCAGACACTGAGGTGTGCCCCTGTCACAGCCAGCCCCAAAATGCACAACACGCACTGCCTGCACCCCAGGTACACCCCGGTATTTAACTTCCAGGAGGAGCTCCCATGAAAAACACAGCTTATCGTTGGAGCATATGGCGGCCGAGGGATCAGAGCCACACTGTCCCGTGAGTAGGTCACCCCACACAACAAAGAACATAGAGAATTCAATAGGGGAAAAAATGGGCACATACAGAAAAAATGGCTTCAATACAGCTGTTCTAGCAGTCAGCAAAAAGGTGAAGAATATTCAGCTCTTTTGAAGGCTTTCCAACAAGCGGGCGGTCTTGTTGTCCAAACTAGCTTGTCCTCCCAGAGAAACCGTGGCATCCAGAATAAAGAAAATGATGAAATAAATATGGAATTGATTTGCGCTCACACATTCTTCTCTAATTATATCACAAGTAGGGATTGTCTAACGAAGAAATCTATCTGTAGTGCCAAAAGAAGTAGCAGCAATTCTACCTTACCACCTACTTTGCACTATTCTCACTCAGTAAATGACTTCTTACAAAAGGAAGATGCCTATCAGCAATCAAGATACGCAGCATTTTACCCGGCCACCCTAGCATTAAAATAAGCATTTGGTTTCAAGGAAAATGAGCTCATTTTAACTAACGAGGTCTCACTGAGTTTTACCGGGCTCGGCATCGCTGCACCATGAGCTGCCTGCCTCCTCCAACACATCTACCTGTCTGCTGCTGCAGGGCCAAGGAAAGGGCTGGGGGTGCATCACAGCTTCCTGCCATCAGGTTTGTACAATAAGACCTTCAGGAAAACACAGCAACTGTCTTGTTGACCCCGCAGCCGGGGTCTTACTGCGGTGGGAATCCTGGGCCAATTTGGGTTTGCAGCGGAAAACCCCAATCCTACCCGTGATAAACAGAAAACAAACAAAAGAACCTATTTCTGAACTACACTGTAACTTCTGCTTTTTACACCAGAGAGCCCAAGGAAATCAGGCTCCAGATCAAACACCTGAACGCCAGATAATTAAACGAGCGGATCACTGACGCATAAATAAAGTTTTAGATTCGTGGCAAACAAGTATCCTTCTGTAATCCAACCAGGTCAACTTTTCAGACTTTTTATGATGTCAGCACTGGCCTAAAAACCCAATGGAAACTGGAGGGGTTGGGTTCCCTGCCTGCCAGTGGGGTCAGACTTGGGGAGCATCCCAGTGCGACCTACATGCCCGTGTTTGTGCAAAGGGGGATTTCCGCAGCAATAATGCAGAAACCCCGCGGGTCCCATTCACACCAACACCTCCATTGCTGGGACCTCTGTTCCAGCCAAGGAAGTTCACAGTCTGTGATAGCCATCAGACCCACGGACAGAAAAGAGCAAGCACAGCCCGCCGGGGCAGCAAGGGCTGCCCAATCAGCAGACACCTCATCCAGTAATGCGTCGCATTAAAAACAACGGGTATTTCTTTGGGTAGCGCCATGATTTGTGCCAGTTTTCATGCCTACTCACATCCACTGCTAAGGAAGAGTTTTCAAGATGTAAAAGAAATCAGGTGGCTGTAAAACCGAGCTGCATAGTGAGCTTCTTACGTTGGTAAGCGATGTGGTTTAGTGCTTCCCACTCCACTCGCTGCAAAACATTACCATCCCTAATGAACAGCCGATGCTGTCTCCAATGCTCTCGAAGCATTTTTTGACAGAAAAAAAAGGCATGTATCGGCCACAGCTGTAAACGTTTATTTCCCTAAGAAATCTATTTTTTTCCATAGCGATAGCTGTCGGTAGATTTTTTCACTAATACTGATGTGTGGAAGCTCTTTCACAACGCGTTTCTCCTTTGCAGAGTTCTGTACAAGCACTGCATTTGCTTTTACTTTGAAATCAGTTTGTGAAGAACCACATTTTCATGGACACCAGGGAATCACACCCACCCTTTGTCACCCGGCCAAATCCAAATGAGCCGTGCAGAGCAGCACGAGCCGGGCACGGAATGCGCATTGCTGTAACTATTTGCTCACCCAACCGGCACAAAACATTCACTTTTCCACTGTAATGCAAAACAAGGAAAAGCAGGTATCACACACAACACAGGAGCAGTACCTCTGCGCCATGTCCCGTGGTTCAGGGGGCTCCCGTTGTGCTCTCAGCGCGGTGGGGACCCGGCAGCATCCTCATCCTCCTGTAGCTCACACTGCTGCTGGCCCTGGGCTGGGAGCTCAGACCCCTCCGTCCCACGCTGCTGCCGGCTCTACCCTGGCTGGGGAGGGAAGTGGGGATCTCAGCAGGGCACAGCCGGTGCTGAGCTCAGAGTTTCTTTTATGCTTTGTTATGAATGAGATGCTAAGTTAGTTCAGGAACATATATATATATACATATGCATGGTATGTATACATATGCACATCTACTGCCTGATTTAGTGGGTGGCAACCCTGCCCATGGCAGGGGGCTGGAAATGGGTGATCTTTAAGGTCCCTTCCAACCCAATCACTCTATGATCTTTCAAGTCCCTTCCAACTCAGCGACTCTATGGCTCTGTGATCTTTAAGGTCCCTTCCAGTCCAACCATGTATGACTCTCTGATATATAACCCGACTGATTATTATTTTAATATTCTTACTCTCTCACGCAAGTCTTCCATGTCCTAGGAAGGAAACCTTCATATGGCAAAGTGTAAATTCAAAGCATGCTCCACTGGAAGCAGAAGCCCAGCATCGATAGGTGAGCACGCACAGGTTGCTATATGGGGTGAGGGGGGGGGGGGGCGGTCACAGTAGGCAGAGGGGAGCAGCCCCCATTGTACTCACCCCAGCAGCTCCAGTGCTGGTGCCGCCGCTCCGGAGGGACGACAGCAAATGCTTTGCTCCGGAGGGAGTGTCCTCCCCGCGGTGAATCAGGCTGCCTTATCCCGGCATAATGTTACAGAACGCTCCGCTCCTGCAAAATCCCGAACGCCAGGCTGCGGGGTTTCATCTCTTGCCAGTTTCAAGTGGGTTTTGTTATCATGCAAAGAATGTAATTAGGTACGGCTCGCTGTATTCAGGGCTGTTTCCCAACAGACGGAGCATAAATATCGACACGCATGTAGAGGAGCATGACATCACGCTGCAGTGCAGTTAAGTGGCTTTTAGATGACAAGCAGTGCCCCGTCCTCGACAAAGCAAAGATTAGATAAAGTATTGGACAGGAGCCACGACTGCCGGCTGCCTGTACCAGCGCAGAGTCTAACAACACCATTTATTTCAGAACATTAATTAGTCATGCAGAAAGCATTCAAAACAGATGAGGAGCCTCTTCCCCCCGAAGCACCAGCAAGCACTAAGTCAGGCACGGAGGAGCAGCGCAGCCTGCCCCATCCTCAGCCCTGCACACACCGGTATTTCCTGCTCCCGTTTCCTCCCTGCATGTCATGGGAACGCAACCTGCAGGGCGCACACTCCCGAGCACCCCATGGGCCAGGCCAAGGGTATTTCTGTCCTCTGTGTTTCGAGCACCACCATGCGTGCACTCCTCTCTGGGATTCCATTTCCCCACACATTGCTCTGCTGGCACAATTTTTGTTCACTCACCGGTGAGGCTGCCAAGTCAGACCCACAGCTTTAGAGGAGATGCTGATTGCTTACCTACGTGGCACCTTGGAAATGGAGGACACGTCTTTCTCTTGGGGTTACTGTGGTACAAATGTTGGTTTTGCAGATTCTGTGGTTTTGCAGGGAGAATACTGCACACAGGGCAGTGCACTGCCTGGGGAGGAGCACCCAGGAATTACCCACCTTTCATTAAGTGGCTGTAGAACCGGCTGGGGCACCTCCGGCATCGGGTGCTAACCATGGCCCTATCTGTGATGGCAGCCTCACCCCAACACACAGAGATAAATCTCTCAACTGATGAGAAGGTTGGGAAGGGGGAAGACACTGAGTGCCACCATCAGAGGGCCAAGCACCCTAGGAGCAAGTTCTTGACTTAGGTCTTTTAGAACGAAAAAGACTAATCTGATCAATAGGACTTAATCATTATTTTTGTACCTATCGCCACAAACGTTGTTAATAGGAACAGACTCACCTGGCCAGAGCTCCCAGTGTTAGTGACCACCCCAGCAGTGCAATGGGGTCAGTGCACAGAGGGCAGAAGGAGCAGCAATGCTATGGCACAGCAGTGGGAAAAGCTGGAAAGGGCCACAACAGAGTGGGGCTCCAAAGCAGTAATTGGCAGAGAGAGGACCAGAGCTTCATGCTTCTCCAGGGAGAGGGCAAAACAGAAGCAGAAGGCGCCCCTACTCAACAGTACATCCAGGTATAAAACGGGAATTTCAAGCAGCCCAGAAATTTTGTTTATAAAACCATGTTTAAAATAACATGTAAAATCGTGCAAGTTACAAAATAAACTGTAAAGCATTTTAAGAGTCCCATATAGCTTTGGGGATTAAAGAAGTGATCGGTGTTGACCCAAAAAGGCTGGTAACTCATTGTGAGGGTCATGGGTTCCTCCGTGGAGGCCAAGCACCCAATGCCTCCCGCAGCACAGATATGGGCATGGAAGGGCTACCAGCAGCCATTAACCACAGCCTCCAAGTGGACGCTGCGTTCTGTCGCACCGAGTTCTGGTTAATCCAAAAGAATCAAAGGCCAGCTATTAGTAGTTCTTATTAATTCCTTAATTTGGAAGCCTATATGAAAGAGTTAACAATCATGGACAGAAGGGGTCAGTAATGTTGGTTCTGGTGGCCACAAATCCTGTGCTTGTCTGTAGGGTGGATGAATGGTGAACATCTGTTCCTTCAGAAATGGTTTGGTTGTCTTTTTCAGGGCCGTAAATGCTGTGACTCCGTCTTTGTGAACTACATAAAAATAGGTCTCCCTTTTCATACACCTTCAGACACTTTCTCATTTCCAGGCATGAGAACAGTGCTGCTTAACAGTGCCATCAGTACAGCCTTTCAAAGCAGTTTATTCATTGCTTGCTTGTGATGGTTTCTGAGTGTCCTGTTCACAGCTGGTGAACACGAAAGCTGTTTCTCTGGCTGCAAACAGCTCACATTAATAGCAGCACGCATCTTAACAGCGCTGCATCAGATCCCTCACTTTCCCTTAAGCGTTGGAAAGGAGCAAAGCCAGGACTATTCCCCTACTCCATGGGAGAGTCGGGTTGGTTTTTGGAAGCATTTCTTCTCCAAAGAGCAGTTGAGCAGTCACACAGGCTGCCCGGGGAGTGGGGGGGGAAATCACTGTTCCTGGAGGCGTCCCAGAGACATGGAGATGTGGCACTGAGGGACATGGGCAGTGGGCATGGGTTGGGTTGGGATTCTTCTCCAACCCTATTGACTCTGCGATTCTATTGCCTTCTCATTTCGTGTCCATCATCACCTAGTCAAGAAGCAAGGCTAAACTACTTTGCAGCCGTGTCTCAGAGCAGTACATCCCCTAAAACATGCACCTAGTTATTACTGTTCACAGTAGACACTCATGAGTTTGCCATTTCCACCAAGGAAAACGATGCTCTGGAAAAGGGGAGGCCACAGCAAGAAAAAGTTCAAGATCAGCAATGAGGACACTAAACTTTGTGCCACGGTAACAAGACTGACAGTGCTCTATTTCCAAACATTACGCAAGTTTAATTGTGCTCATCTTATTAGGTAAAAGATTCCAGAACAACAGCTTGGAGACATATTCTGAGCTATTGGTATTTTGTAGTTGTATTAAAACCTAAGGCTTAGGTTCCTGCATGCCCGAACAGTCTTTGATTTCACATGCAATTAGTGACATAATTAACAGCATTTAATAATGTTAACCAGCTATTCAGAGCCAGAAGACTGAATGAGCAGCCTAAATGGGGTGCTCTGTGATATCAACAAGATCACATTTTCCAGTCCTACAAAGGAAGTTAAGGTGCTACTGGTCTCTCCAGCTTAGAAATGACTTTCCCAGCAGTGGGAAAGCAGGGACACACCACTAGGTCACAGCATCTCATGAAGAACAGGGCGTACTGAGCAGCCCTGTGTCCTCTGTGTGACTTGGTTTACATATCGCTTGAGGAGAGAAAAACATCTGGTCAGTTATTTGATCCAAGTGCACTCGGTCTGACACCCCAAACCACAAAGGAATCTCAAAAAGAGGAGGATTCCATACCAACTCAGCATCCATTCATTTTTAATGGCAGCTCTCAAATAGAATTCCTTTTGGACATTGCTTTGAGGAAATCATGGCTTAATAGAACCAAATGCAACATCTATCCGGTATGAGAAAAACCAATACTTCAAACAAACACGAGAACATTGTGAGAAAGAAGGAGGTCAGGTCCGAAAAGAGAAGTGGGCATGATGGTGGGTTGGATGGAAGAAGAGCTACTGCTTCAAAGACAAGGACCATGAGGAGAAATAACAGATTTAGGAAAAACCAGGGTGAAGTAACAGGGGAAATCCCAATATCTGCAAGAAACTGCTAATAGGAGACTAGAGTATTTAGCCAATGTAAGCTTCTGTGCCACAGCAAAACAGAGGCATACCCAAAAAGCTTGTTTCCAGGTGTTAGGTCATGTAAAACATAAATACGATACGAAATAAAGAGGAAACATATGTTCAATTTGCTCAAGAATACAGCAGAGAAGCTCCTGCCAAAGAGCAACAACCAAAGCTCTCACAAATGGCAACACAGCCTCCTACTTCCCTCAGGAGGCACGGGTGTGTTTTCCCAACGTGCTCCACCTGTCCCCAGTCTCCAGCCCATCATGGACCTTCCAGCATGGCGTGCTGTGGTTCCCTGCTGTCAGTGTTGGCACCAGGAGGAGATCCCTATGGTGGCACCCATAGGTGCCCTACCAACAGAACAACGCTTCTGGGCCTCTGTCAGCCATAATAACAGCACCACAAAATAAAGGACTGAAGAATAAGAGTTAGAGGAGTAAAGAGAGGGGTACTTTTTCTTCCCCCATGCATTTTTTTTTTGCAAAGAGCAAAGTGACAGCCATGAAAGAGACCCTCAGTGCCCATTGTTGACTGCCAGTAGCACCAGCCATTTATTTACTGGAGTGAAAACTAATAGGGAGACTAATGAGAAGTTTGCTTGGAAGCACTGTGGCATTTCATTACAGTCTGGTGGAAAATTGGAAATGAACCCGATCGCTCTGTGCTCTGTCAGCTCTCTCTCTTGGATCTGTGTGAAAATGCAAACACACACGTCTGCATTCAGCCCTACGTACCAGGAGAGCTCCTAATGACTTCTGACAAATGTAATCCCCCCAGCAGAAGCTTTCTCATTTTTTTCCCCTCTCGATGCTTCACGTTGCAGTATTACAACATCACAATTTGTTTAATGTCAAAGATAAACTCAGTCTTGTTGAACTTCGTCCCGTTGGCCTCAGCCCCGGTGATCAGCCCATCCAGGTCCTTCTGTAGGCTTTCCTACCCACAGGCAGATCGACACTGCCCCCCAACTCGGTGCCATCTGCACACTTACAGAGGGTGCACTCAGCCCCCTCATCCAGATACAATACAGATATTAAACAGCATGAGCCCCACTGCTGACCCCTGGGGAACACCACTCATGCCCGGCTGCTGGCTGGTGTAACTCCATTCACAACAGCGATGCAAGATACCTGAGCTCTCTGGAGATGATCATTTTGGGTTTTTTAGGAGGAGAACAAATATATTGGAAGATGATTCCCAATAATTTCTGATAGTTGTAGCTCCTTAAAAATGGCATTTGCATCCTCAGCTAATAGCAGGGGGAGCACTTATATGCAAGTCCTCAACTCTCCGCCGTAACTACATGGAGAACACAACCGAGACAGGACAAAAGAAGATGGATTAAAAAACAATAATCATTGCCAAAGGAGGGGCTAACATGACAAGTTCCATATTCTTACAGATTTTGCAGGGTCCTGGGAACGGCAGAATTATCCTGAAAGCTGCACCCTTCTGCAGCATCACATGCACATCGCATCCATTGGTTTGGAGGCAGCCCCAGCCTTCATTAGAACCGTTTGGTCTGTTTGCTGCCCCAGAGCAAGGAGCCCATGTTTGGCTTGAAGCTCGACACCAGAGGGCATGGAGCCCCTGATCCAAAGCCCACTGATGCTGAACTAATGCAAGGCTGACCACTCCTTCGCTCTTTATTTGGCTGTTAAACAAATAACAATTTATTCCGTAGCTGAATTTCATCAACAGATATTATTAATTATTATTATTATTTGACAAGAGGATATCGTGAAGGACATGTTGGTTTTTGCCTCTCTCTCTTTGGTCATACTTACTGTGATAGGTTGGTTACCTCATGCCAGCAACCCAATCTGTCACCCTTGTTTGGCAGATGGAGCTCCTTTTCAGCTAGGTATCTTGCTTCCATTTGTACATTAAGGAGATAAAACATGAAATGACAAGCTGATTCATAAATAAAATGATTCTGCAGAGGGAAGCAGCAATTGTTTATGCTAACACACGGGTAGCTGGGCAGAACTGGGGTGTTTTGGGGCTGTATGCTTAATACACAAAGTAGAAAAGCTTTCAGCTTAATAAAATAAGAAAATAAACAAAAGGAGGGAAAACCCATTGGGAAATACTTTGCGTGCCTTTATAGCCAAGATGTTCGTGGTCCAAAGCAACATCTGTGCTCTTCCTGCATTCTCAAGAAAAGAAAAAAAGAGAAGCTCGCTGATTATGTGAGCTTGCTTTGAAAGCCCACAGCAGATTTATTATTTCCTTTGGAAAAATTGTACTTTGTTCTTCCTTCAGTATCATTCCCATCAACTGCAGCACGCCAAAAGAAGCTGCTTTGGGAACAAGCCAAAAAGATGGAGACAATGTGGCATGTTCTAAGCACAGACTATTTATGGGCTGCGAGAGAAAATCCTTTTGTAATTCTGAAGTCTGCATTCGGTGCAAGTTAATGAGAAAGTTTGGAGAGACTGAAAGGTCTCATTATGATATGTCACTCCACGATTGCATCTTTGTTGTCTTAATTTTCTTTTAAGCTGCTCCCAAGCTGGCCAAAGGAATCTTTATGAGGGAGGATGAGATAAACTTAGAGGATCTGAATGTGGACGTGGCCACTTCAGATCCCGTCCAGTTATTTAGCCATTGTGGCGAGCAATGAGAGCGAAATAACTGAGCTGAACTACAAAATCCCAGCCACGTCCTACTGGCTGGCTGAGCAAGCCCCGGGGTTATAACCAGAGGGGGCAGTAGGGAAGGGTGTATGGCACAAGGAACACAAAGCCTCACATCCTTCGGTGTGATCTTCTGTTTTGTAACCATACCTGGCCCCATAGTAATCCTAAATTTTGGCTCCACGTGAAATTTGCACAATTGAGAGATGGAGAACCCAATGACTGGGTGGCCTCCATGTGCTCACACCTTCTGGCTTCTGGTGAGCACTGGTGCATGGAGGATGGATGGAAGAGATCGGGAGTGGTTTGTTTCTCAGTTCAACTGGAGAAAATCATTACATGCATGATGAATATATGTGTGGCTTCCTGGGATATTGAAAAGTTGCTTTTTCTTTAGATTTATTTTTTTAATTATAAAATATTGAATAAAATATATTGCTTCAGTTGGAGAGAAATCAGTGGGAGCTATGCCCTTTCCATTAATTATTTTCTGCATATGATTCAATAACTACCACTTGAATGATTCTGTTCTTCAGATAGCACAGCAGATCCTCTTCAGCCTACTTTCACCACAGACATTTTCATCACGCTTTAGTATACACAAACACTTTAAATAGCATTTGATTGGGATCCAGTCCAGCTGGCAATGGGAGCAGACTCATTAGTGGGTCATCCAGACTTGCTGCTATGAGGGGAAAAGGGCTCTTATTGTGGTCTCAAGAGACTGAAGAGTCTGGAAGTTCAGGAGGTGAAGTGGCCATGAATCTCAGCACTTTAAATAGTGTTTGGTTGGGTTCTAAGATCTCTTCCAACCCAATCATTCTACAGCTCTATGACCTTGGAGGTCCCTTCCAATGCAACCATTCTGCAGTTCACTGAGAAGACAGGCATGGTCTGAACGTGGCTTTTGCCCCTCGCTCCCACCCCAGAGACATGTGTCCTCCCACATCACTGCTTTGGGACCAGCAGCACAGGAATGGGAGAGAAAGAGGAGATATGAGAATCAGAGAAGTGTCAAAGAGAGCAGTGAGAAGGGGCAGAGGTCTAACAGCTGTGACCTGCAGAGGAAGATCAAAGGAATGGTAGCAATTCAACCCAAGGACATTTTCTGGCAGAAAGAAGGGGCAAGTCCATCAGAGATCGCCTGGGGATGATCTGCTCAGCCTGCTGACAGCTGGGAAGAAATACAGCACTTCCATGGCAGCAAAAGCTGCTCTAGTTCAAGAGGAGCAAAAACCTGAGCGCAGGCAGCAAGGCAATCCTCTGCAAAGGGCTCATCTCTGTGCCGCTCCTCCCATGGCTCAGGCAGCACCAAACTGCCCCAATCAGACTGCCCCAGCCCCTCCCATAAGTGTGGGGTGCTCCAAAAGCACCTGAGAGCTCCAGGTTGCTTTTCCAATTCATGAAAGAATACTTTATCTTGTTAACCTGGAGAAAAGGATAATTGTCTTTAAGGCTTATAGCAGAAATTTGGGGGAGAAAGAAATGCAAGACGGAATTCCTCCAAGCCAAAAGCACGCTTTGCTAATGCAACGTGATTAACGACAAGGATGTAATCATATTAATGGAGGAACTTACGAAAAGGATACATGGATAATTTCCCAATTAATTCCCTTCTCATGCACTACAAGTTAATGGATGTCTTCCCAGAGTTCGGTGAGAGCAAAGCACAAAACCTTGAGACAAGGATGGGCTGCCCCATCATGCACACTGATGGCTATGGGCCATCCTTCTGCATGTGGCTGTGTCTTCAAAGTGCCTTTAATGCACAGAGTCCTTCACCCAGCCGGGTAAGGGGGTGCTTATAAAACCCAGATTCTCAGGAGGAGATCAGAAGGGGAATCTTCTCTCCCATACAAAGCGAGGAAAACAGAGATGGGTCATTTCCTAAATTCAGGAGTTGGTCTGAATTTCAGAGCCATGCTTGAAGAAAGTCAACAACGGAATCTCTGCAGGAAAGTTTGGAAGAACAAAAGGTGGATGCCAATAGGCAGCTTACATGAGTGCAGCAGAAACAGCACTTCAGTTCAGCTCATTATAGACACATTGGTTACAGCGTCTGTGTCTGATTTTCAGCATTCATTGAACAGCTTATCAGCCAGCGATGGACCCGGCTTCTTTGTCTGAGGGTGAAAAAAATCACAGCTTTATTTTTATTCCCCCGCCATCTTTCCCTATGTAAATGATGAAAGGTGCACAGCACTGAATTTCTCAGCCCAGGAAGGCAGGGTGAGGAACTGCTCATTCCCAGAGCAGCATGAATGCCACCATTGTTACGTGCAGGTCCCTTCCAACGGTAGAACTGCAGCCTTGGATTGCCCCTCCTGGTGTGTATCAGGTTTGTTTTTTGAAAGCATAACCACATCCCAAAACCACAACAGAAAACTAACGGAGCTTTACTTTATCTGGAATAAAAATAAATATGAATTGGGACTTGATGGCAATGAAGGTAAAAGGCCGCCTTTCCCCCGGAGAAACAAAACATCCCGGCCTTCCACGTGCATTATCTCCTCATATTTATCAGGTTTAACCTCACAATGGGAATGCTGAGGGAACACAGAGCCATTGAGGGCTGCAGCCTATCGGGGCTCCATCGATCCGCACATCCAACACCGCATTCTCCATCTCTTAGATGTCAGCGGATACAAGAAAGAGTTGAGCAAATTTTGTGTAATTGCTGTGCACTTAAGAGCTCCAGAGCAGACTGCGTTTCATATTGAGTTCCTTCACGAGGCAGAAAACAAAAGCACACACTGTGCTGACAGCCGCCTTATCCGGCCATCAGGACATCTCAGCGCTCCATATCAGCCACACAGCACCATCTGACCTTCAGTTAGAATAGCCAGAAAAAGACAGACAGCCTCAGAGATGCTCACCAGCACACGGTGGGGGTGGGCTGGGGATCCTAGAGGTCTTCTCCAGCCTTAATGGTTCCAAGGTTCAGCGAAGGAGGGAGGAGCACAAGCACTGGCCGAGCTGCATTTCACAATGAGACAAATGAGTCAGTCTGTATTTGCACCAAGAAATGCATGTTCCTGCTGGTTCAGCCAGGATTAGTCATATGATTCAAACACTCAAAAATCCGTTCCTTAATGCATTTCTGGCAGCCAGAGCAATGAAACCACAGGGGTTTATTAGCCATAGAAATGATTATGGTTATTGTTCGCGGATAATATTTTAAAAGAGCACTTACTGACTTAACAACCCATTGCCCAGTCTAAAAACCTGGCTTTGATATTTTTTGGCAAGGTTTGTAGGTAGGTTTTAAAACTCCTAAGGAATAGAGATGTTTTCAAAAGCTCTGCTAAGTTCTCAGCTTCAATATCCTGGCCCCAAGGAGCCTGTTTTTAGCATAAGAGCTGCAGCACCAGCTCGGAAAGGGCAGGTTGGGATGCAGTCCCATCATGGAAGGTCTTCTAGCAGCACACCTGGGTGTGCAGGGATGGAGCATCCTGCTGCAGCCATGGCCCTGTGCTCCGCTCCACCCTGCAGTACGGACACATAGATTACTGCTGCTTTCATGAGACCACACACACGGGGGAAGCTTCCTGGCTAACACAAGAGAGAGCCACGGGCATAAGTTGAATATAGGCTTTTTTCTTCTGCAGAGGGATTTTCCTGCGTGACAGTTTGTTTTGTGGAGCTCGTTTGGTTGCATCGGATCTCTTTGCTTCACTCTGTGAGTGGTGGGGAAATCTGAGCACCTCTTGCCTGAGGCCCCAGGTAAATTCCTCCCTCTGTGACAGACGGCCCTCCAGCTTTTAGACAGCAAACAAGCACAGAATAAAGTCCACACAGCTCACTACCTTCACTGCCCATGATGTAGATGCCATGGAAATAGTGCCTGCAGAGCCCAATGGTGACACCCCACAGAGATTTCATAGAATCACTGAGGTTGGAAAGGACCTCCAAGAGCACCGATTCTAATTGCCACTTGTTGGGGTTCCAGTTAAAATTTCAGCACAGAGGCCACCAGATCCCTCAGCATTTACAACAAGAGAAAAATGACACATCCTCTGTTAAAGCCAAGCAGGTTCTGAGCCCAGGCAGTGTGAAGCAGGGCAGTGATGAGGAGCTCCTGTCCCCACTATGCAGGATGGGAACCAGCACAGTTTGCTGAAGTCACATAAGGAATGAATGCATCAGCCTTTGCACTGGCACTGGATGATCTTTAAGGCCCCTTCCAACCCAAATCATTCTGTGATTCAGATCACAAAGCAGATGAATCTACAGGGAGCATGTAAACATTCTGCACCTTTATTGGCTGGGTCTGATCAGTGACTGATTTAGGAAAAGATTCTGATGTTTAGCTTTGCTCTCAATTATAGTAATGCCCCCAAATAATTATTTTCTCCACCATTTTGTTTAGCGTATCAGCTTCTGAATCCATCAAGCACATTAACCCATCACATTATTCTTTCAACCATATCACTAATGATTATCTTTTTTTTCCCAGAGGTACAAATCCTCTTTTTTCCACCCCCCTCAAAAAAACAAAGTGGAATTCAGGCAACTCCCTTATCCCAGCCACCTCCCCACGTTGGATTCCTACCAGGCAGATTTACAGGACTTAATGGTGCAGGGGCTGGAGGTCAGCTAGGTTTGCTCTGAAATTACTTGCCTTAGGACAGCAAATTCCAAAGCAGCTGCAGCAGAGTGTGGCCATAATGACTGCTGACAGACAGGAGATGTTCTGCAAGCGCACGGTGCCAACATCCTAAAGCATGGTGTCATTTCCCTCTTGACAACCACCCTTCTCAAGTGAAGCCATCCCAAGGAGCCTCTCTGCCCCAACTGCACCGACCCCTTATCCAAGTGTTACCACAGTCAAAATGGGTTTAGGTTTCACATCAAATCTACCTACTTGCAACTTGCTGTAGGGAACCTGATGTAGCAGGGGGTTGGGCTGGGGGATCTCAAGGGATTTCTTCTGACGCCCACAGTTCTGCGGTTCTCTATTTACAACCTCAACAAGAAGGGGCAAAACATTAGGATGGGAGGTGATGGCCTCATGTTGTGCCAGTTAGGGGGGTCAGGTTGGTATTAGAAACAACTTATTCTCCAGAATAGTGGCCAGGCAGTGGCACAGCTGCTCAGGGAGTGGGGGGTCACCACCCCCAGGGTGTTCCAGCACTGTGGCGATGTGGCACTGAGGGATGTGGGTAGTGGGCATGGTAGGGTGGGGTTGGGGGATCCCAGAAGTCTTCTCCAACCTTAATGACTCTATTAATTTTAAAACAGCTTTTTGGAAGTTTCTACCACAAACAAGCTGTCGCATCCTCCCTAATTTTCTTTCTATGAGCAGAAAGTTCAATCCTTACACCAGCACAGTGTGCAGTGCTCTATTGGTGGCTCTATTTGCCCACAGCCACCCATAAATCCTTCCAACTTTCCTGTAAGGCTGGTGGTTACCTCCAGTAACACTCTAAGCACAGCCCACAGCTTGAAATGTTACAGGGAGAAATGAAAGGGCACATCGTGCAGGTAAGGCAATGCAGGGGAAAGGAGAAAGAGAGATTTACCCTCTGCTGGAATTAATCGGGAGCTCCCTAGGATGGGGCCAGTCTCCCCTTCACTCCTCTCCATTAAACAGGTTTTATTTCTATGGAGCCTTTAGGGAATGTGTGGACCTCCAATGGTCTGGTCTGCAGACACAGGTGGGGAGCAATCATCGCTCCAATAATGCCAACCCAGCATCTTCCTGGAGATCCACATCCTGTTCCCCAGGAAAGGGAACAGCATGAGGTCTTGGCCAGTCCTCAGAAGCCTTAATGCTCGTTTGAACAAAACTTCTACGGTTTAACTTACAGGAGGGGCAACACTTCAGCTGCTGAACACCCTGAAAATCAGAGGTGTCCCAATGTGATTTGGAGCCTTTGCTCATTAATAGGCCATTAATAGCATATGTGAAGAAAAGTGGAAGGGCTGCATGTCAGGACAAAGCCTGCACTTCCTTGACATGTCTTACACGTATCAGTGGAATCTTTATTTATAGCTGTGACAACAGAAAGGAATAAATTGTGAGCTGAACGTCACTCAGCTGAAGCCCCCAGCACTGCTGGCGTCCAACAGCTACCGCAGGAGCTGCATTCAATTTGTGTTACTCTGGAAGAGGAGCTTACACGCTTGGATTTGTCAACATGTTTTCTGACAGAATAAAGGATGCTCCAAAGGCTGAAAAGCCTCTCTGCGTGGGATGAAGCCCACTTGCATAGCAGTGTCCAGAAGCAATATTCTGGGATCTTAGAAGTCCATGCCTGGGCAGTCCCACCTCATCCAGGTATGGGTGCTACCGGTGCATGAAAACCACAGCTCCAAGGTGATGTAACACCACAAAGAGCTTACCCTACCATTAGTAATGGCTGGAATGATTTAAAGCAATAGGCCCACATATGTCAACCACATCAATAATGAACTTCCCAACAGAGTATCATATTGGCATACCCTTTGCAGTCACCCTAAGAAGGTCAGCATTCACCCAGCCTACAAGTGGAAGATGACCAGAGGTTTGCCAAGCCAAGGACTCATGGTTGACTGAGATGTCCAGGCTCACATGGGTGGGAAGGGAGGTCTGGAGCACACAGAAGGCTCTACTCCCCAGAAATAGAGAACTTTTTACAAAGACAAGTTTGTTAATTGGCTCAAACTCAGTGTCAGAGCAGTGGATTCCATGATCCCTTGTGCCGAGTGGAACACGGAGGCGGGCAGTGGCACTGAGCATCTCCAGCATCACAACTTGCAGCCTTACCGTACCTCACAGACCAGACCTGTTCCATGGGCGGATGCTGATTCACCAAAAGCAAAGATAAACTATCGCACAACATCTGAATCAAGAGGAGAAGGGGAAAAGGCAGTGGCGTTTCATTTAAGCAAGCTTCAGTGAGGTTTTGCAGTGTGCACACATTTCCCATTAACAGCTTCACAGGAGGAAGGCTGAAGAAAACGAGTTCTCAGCAGAAGGAAAGCAAAAATCTGAGGTAAACCCTCTGAAGCTGCCTTAAAAATGGACAAATGCGTTTAGCTATAGGATTATAATTAAATCTAATTTTTTAAAAAAGAAGAAAGGCAGCTTTCTTTTGAACAACTGTTACTTGCAGTTCTATGCAGTTCATCAGACAACTCTTGTAAGGAGATGAAGTATGGTGAGTAAGGAAGGATGCCTCACTTTTAAACAAGCAACAGTCACTACTAAGTCCTAAGGCACCAATTAAGCCATCCCTGGATCCCTGCTTGACAACTTCAGAAGGGAAAGTGATGCACCAGCCTAGAGCTGGCTTGCTTTATAGAAAAACTGACATTCCTTATGGAGGAGACAGCAAAACTCCCTATTGCTACCTTAGCAATAGGTAATTGCTACCTTACCTTTACCTAGAAATACATGAGAAAGTTTTGCATACTTGTATTTCTTTTGGACAAGAACACAGATTTATTCTCTCCACCATTTCTTGCCCCGGACAAATCCCAACTCCGTTTAACAGCACACGATGAACCAGCAACAGAACCACATTTTGCAATGATTTCTCTAATTCCTCCCCCCGCCCAAAATCAGATCCCACATTTTTCATTAAGGTACAATCGTTTTCTTTCCAACATTAAAAACACCCCTTTTGTAACGGATCTACTCTGCTTTGAGCCGAGAACAAAGAGAAGATCATTAATTCCAGGAATTCCTTCTTACTGACAACTTTCACGGGCGCCTTTCCAGACTGGAGGAACCATGTCCCACTTTGGGGCTTCTGCAGAGAAAACTCATTAATGAGGTGTACTCTGTGAGACATTCCTACATTCTGATTTGCAGCCAACAAGTTGCACAAAAACTGCCCTTTCCAACACAGCCCTTAACCGGCCAGAGGAACACATTTTCTGCTCTCAGGTACCCAAGATTGGACTCCAGTGCAGCTCACTGGACATCTTCCTTGCCCCCGTTTACTTTAATGGTGTTTGGGAAGGGAAAATAAATGAAAAGCATAGTTGTAGAGCATGGCACATTGTGACCTTGCTTAGTTTACAAGTGATGTAACAGCAGTAGTTTACAATTGCCAGGATAGTCTGTAAAAACGTTATGTGTAACTTCATGGAATCAGAATTCTCTCCCAATCTTTCTACACGGCTTTCCCACCGTGTCCTGCATCTTACTACAACCTTCTAAAGAGGTCCTTGAATTCCCAACTCAGGAGCTCACTGGTTTCCAGTAGATAACATTTACCCACCCCACAAAGCAACCTGGCCGTGCCATGATACCACTCAGGCCAACGTTCATACAAAGCTCTTTGGCTGTGAGGAACAAATAATTGAGCACATACCTTGTCTGCAGCCAACCTTTTTAAGAGACCCAATGACTTGAGATGAGCCCTTCCCACTGATCACACCACCAGTGATCCCCAGCAGAGCTTACTGCAAACCAATGTATACGTTTCTATTATTTACTCCAAATAATAATATAATTACCTAATTGCACAGCAGCTCTCCATGTGAGCAATGACCAGGTGAACACTATTTAAGCTCCCAGTGCTACTGAGCACCGCGGTACAACTCCCACCACCTTCAGTGGGCGTTCATTCAATGGGCAGCTCATTCATTCACACTAAATACACATACATGAGTATTTAAATTCCTCACCGGCCATGAAAAATCAAGTATCTACCAATCACATCTCCTGAATTTATCTATAATACGGTTCTTTGGCAGCATTTCCTTTTTATCCGCAGTCAAACAGAAAGGAACAAGCTGCAGATTGGACTGGAAATACCAGTCCATCAAAGAAGAATTTAGTGATTGATTTCCTGGTGGTTGCATCTGCACTCATCAAAGGAAAAAAGAAAGAAAAATATAAAGTATCTCAATACATAAGTATCTGTTTTGCCCCTTAAGGAAATAAAATAGCCATCAGTGTGAGATAACCGCTCAGATGCGCACAAGTGACACTACGCCCATCAGCCTCAGCCAGATAGAAGGAAGAGCTGAGTGCTTGGAAAAACATCCCAGCTGCACTGCGAGCTGGTTTGTGGTGCAATTCAGATAGGAAACCTTCTGGGCTGTCCCTGCTCTCGCTGAAGATCACTTTCCCAATGCCTGCCTGTAGTTCCCTCACTGCAGCAAATCCATGCGCATCACCCCTCCCCCACAGGGCACTATGATGAGCGCAGCACCCAGTCCTGACTGCTCCCACAAAAGCAAAATAAATCCACCTGAAGAACTGCATATGTTTTAAAAAGATACCAAGAAATGTTTTGCTATAAAGAATATACTGAAACATGTTTACCAGCTGTCTGCAGACAAGTCAGACCAACAAATCTGATTCATCTGAAAATACCTGACTGTGCCCACGAGTTGGACTTTGCTCTTATCCTCCTCCAGGGGTGCACTTACAGACTTTATATCCCTTTGCAGACTGCTCACCAACCGCACCGAAGCACTTCAGGGTCAGTGGTTTTCATCCTTCACCCCACATCCTTCACGTGCGATGCGGGGACCACATCCTCAACAAATCCCTTATAATGCAACCAAAACCCAACACGTGGCTGCCTGACAGAGGAACTACAGCTTGCAGTAAGCCTGGGGCTGCAGCCCAGGTGAGATGAGCCACCTTCCAGAGCACCACCCTGAAAACAGCAAGGATAAAATAACCTCAAAAGCGCTACAACTTGGCCAAATTAACACAAACGACCTGTGATCTTTCAAGCCCTCTTTAACGACATCACCTCTCTTTTTGCACAAACCCATTCCATCACTCGAACACCATCTTCAGTTGTCCCACTGTTAATAACCACAGCTTCTTACTACAGTACCAACAACAGCATTAGAAGCAACCTTGCCAAATCAACATGAAACTTAAGCAAAAATAACAAACCACGATACCCACACCGAGCAGCACATCCCTACCTTCTGCTCTGAGCAGCACAGCAGGCTGACGTCTCACACCTCACTGAAAATGGAGGAGACACGAGGACCCCAGGCACACTGCTGTGCTCCAGCACAGGAGAGGGTCACCAGGTGCACAGAAATGGAGACGGGCTCATTTTCTTAATTGGTGACACCTGCAAGCAGCACAGCCTGCAATGCCCTGCACTGCAACAGGGCTCCTTCCAGGCTCAGGACACAGAAGGAGGTTCTGCAGACCTTTGCCTTCTGAAATAACTGGAGGTTTTGTTGGCTTTTCTCTCTATACACCTGAAATCAGTATTTGATCCTGTTTAAGTGACTGGATTTCATGCTTGCAACCCACATCAAGACTTCAGTTTTTCTGTTGGAGCCACTCCAGAAGGATGTCTCATTCTTTGATGCTTTTCTCATTAAAAGTCATGGCAAAAATTTATTTCCATTTAAATATCACAAAACCATACTTTTAAAATTCAGTTCCTCCAATTATTCGGTACTTTTCAGAAGTAAAAAAGAAATCCTGCTTTGTTCCCTAGGGGGTCTTCCACAGATCATCCCATGCAACATAAAACAAATAAAATGATACATGTATGTCATCAAACAACCTCATCTTTCCTCCTTAACTGCGTCAGATGGCTTATATGACATATTCAGGGACAAAAATGGGATTCCTACTCCATCCTGTGAGTGTGAATGCAGCAGGCTGGACGTATACACAGAAGCATCAGTACATGTAGTTACAGATGAGCACTTACCCAAACGGCACCTTTAAAGCTGCGTGGCTAATGGAGGCATTAACACATCACATGCATGTGAACCAAAACTGAGAATGAATTCTGACAATGGAACTCTGCTACATTAAAAAATACACCTTCAGCAATGCAGAATCCCCAGGCTGCTGTTTCTCTAAGGGTTAAAAAGAAGGCAGTTAAAATCAAGCACAGTACTTTGGCACTTCAGTGGAACTCTTTTATTTTATAGACGACTCTTCAGCAAATGCATACGTTATGTGCAGATTCCTTATCTTCTCAATGTGACAGAGAATAAAAATATCAGTTCAACCAAGAAAAGGACGAGCAGAGATGCACACACATCCCCACAGCCTTTTGGCAGCTGCAGAGAACCTGAAAGTCATTTCTCTGTGCCAGAGCCCACCCTCTGGGCTGCTTTCCAGGGGTTTCCTGGCACCCCTGAATGCTCCAAAATGGCATTTGCAGAGCAAGTATTTATGGTAAACTCAATGTGAGTCTACAGAGCACTTTAATGCCTCATTATGATTGCCATAATTGTTCACAGAAAGAACATGATGGAAGTGCCTGGTACCTGCTCAAAGACAAAACCAGGAAAAGATCCGTGGTCCCAAACATCATGCTCAACTGAGGAACTCCCTGAGGAGCACAGAGCAAATCTGGGGTGATTTTTCCACGGGAGAAAAGTTCACGAACCCTGTGCGTCACATAGCAAAAAACACGTTGTTTTTCATCACTAAACATCAATTCTAACTATGACTGTAGGTATGTCTGAGCCCAAGATTAGTGCTGTAGGTGTGTCGTTACCCAGGGATGATCTTTGAACAAAGGAAACGTGTCCAAAAATAATCCTTGGCAGCTTGACACGCTGGATGGCCCAGTGACTTGAGCCAATGTTAATGTTTAAAATCCCCAATTTCTAGGGTTACTTCAACATCTTAGAGATCACTTCTGAATCTCGGTAAAGCAAAACTTTTAAGAAACCTCATCTCGAAAGACACTGCAACAATTTGTTGTAATTTTCAACCCCTCTCATTTTGGCTGAGCCACTAGAAAGGATCAGAACAATCACAGAGATACACTCATAAACGAACCACAATTTTATTTACAAAAACAAAGGAACGAAATGCAATTCTCCAACCTTGTTGGGTCAAGTCGTAAAATCACAGAATGGCCTGGGTTGCAAAGGCCCACAGTGCTCATCCATTTCCAACCCCCTGCTATGTGCAGGGTCACCAACCAGCAGACCAGGCTGCCCAGAGCCACATCCAGCCTGGCCTTGAATGCCTGCAGGGATGGGGCATCCACAGCCTCCTTGGGCAACCTGTTGCAGTGAAATCCTTAGCTGTGCTGGAATACTGGGTTGCCAGAGAAGGGAGAGTTTGAAGAAACACAATTTGGCAAAGAGGAGCGGCTGAAATTTGTTAGATTCAGGATCATATAAAACTATCCTGACAACAGTCTGAAATCAGTACCTGCTGGCCTGTACCATCAGTGAGTTTGCAGTGCAAAGAATGTAAATAAGCTAGAGCATTAATGAAGTAACGGTATGTCTGACTTATTGTGGACCATACTCAGGACAGCCTATGCAGCTCCAACTGCAGAGCTGGAAGGGGTGGGAGCTCACTGGAGCAGCCTGGAGTGCTGGTCTGCCTCGCAGGCTACATACAAGGAAACAAAGGTTCCAGTACATCTCACTGCTGTATTTGCAGCTGTTCATCTAATTGATGAACTGTCATCTGTATGACAAGGATTCAAACAGTCAAAGCTGTTCAAGTGAACCACATTAATCACTGTAATACTGCAAGAAAAAATAGAGTTTGGCCCAAAATTTTCAAGTGCTAGATAAAGTTATGTCCACAGGCCTGGGATATCCAGTTGCTGACTTCTGATCCATCAAGGAGAGTAACATTTCTGGGAGACTCCTCTGCAAATCAGGAGAGAACACAGCAGAGTTCTCACCTTATTTATAAAAGGGCCCATATGCCGTTTTTATGATGAAGTAACTGCTTGACTGTAGCCACGACTTGAAATGTGTGGCGTTACTGCCATGTTAACATAACAAAAAGGACTCAGAAGCTGTGGTGAGCACCTGAGGTGGGACTCACTGCATGAAAATCCTGCCACTGAGGACAGTAAGGAATTCTGAGTTAGGCGCTCAACCAGTTCATCCTTTTCAGATAGAAACTCTACCTAACTTCATCCTGTTTTATAATCCCAGCGTGAGACATCTTATAGGAAAGAGAGGCATAAAGTATTTTATTTCCCATACGACAGCTCTGATCAAAACAGAAAAACTTCTTTCACATGTGTTCTCTATGAAAACCATAACTAATGATAAGCTTACATACAGCTTACAGCCCGTGTTATTCATGCATAGTGATAAATTGCTTAGAAGCAGTTTCCATTAAAATACAAATTGGCACATGGTCCACCGAGAGCTCCCCTTTAACTCACCTGGTTGTCTACAGAAACCTCTTTTCTTTGTTCAAAAACACACAAACCATACGTGCGTTTTCATCATAAAACAATCATAACAACTTGATTCCGCCTCACTGCTCAGTCACCACGGGGTTTCCTGTTGTGCTTTTTCTGTGTGTACGTCTTGTTTTTCTTCTTTAAATACTGCGGACCATTTGAAATATCTTCATTAGAACATCCAAGGACTGCATGATATATACGTCTTCCCACTGTCCTCTCACATTTTATGTAATTGAGAAGTCTTGGTGGTTTCTCCTTGAGCATCCTGAGCTCCATAGGATTTCCAAGGGCCCACAAAGGCAAGTGGTGCAACGGGAGGGTACTGCATCACGACAATGCAATTGCCATGACTGACACAAGCACTGCGATGCTGACCGTCCGCCGGCTGCCATCCGACGTCCTCCGTGCGTGCAGCACGGCAAGTACCGCGTTTGTGTGATTGGTCGGGATCTCCACATTGCAAATCATGCCTTCACAGCAAGAAACACATTCCTGTTGAGAAAAAGGAGATCACTGGACACAGGGCAATTCAGCAGCGGTTTCTAGAGATGCACGATCTGCAAGATGACTGCAGAGGATAATAAACTAAACGCTTTACCCAGCAGCCAGACCCAAGGCAGCAGATGCAGCACTGGTGTTACAGCTCCTCCTCCAAACCATGCACCACAGCTTCCCCAGAGTAACTCACCACCCGATCCAATAACTGCTATGATAAACAGTTCCTTTGCAAAAATATGGAAGGTTAGACTGACTTCAATCCCCAAAATAGTTTAGCAGCTTATATTAATTTAAAAAATAACACAGGATACAAAAATGAGCTTCCGTCTATTCACAGAGTTGCGAAGAATTTTAAGAGGAAGATCATCAAAATATATCAAGTTATCGAAACTGAATTATTTGCAGAACATGCCATGTCACTGAAAGTCTCTCAGGGCAAGAAGGGAACCAGACAAACTGCAAGAGTTTAATGAAGTGAAATATGGAATACAACAGTAACTGCAAGACTTGAGACTGGAACTACCCTTGTAAGAAATAAGCCACCCAGGTTGCAGCCCTTAATCAGTGACAGTACCGGGATGGTGGCAGCTGGGGGCAGTGCCTTGCTTTTCAAGGTTGGCTTCATGGGTCTGTAAATAGGAACTTTCAAACTTTTAGCAGGTTTTATGCTACAGAAAATCACTTCTTACCTCTTCTAGACTTCTGCCATCAATCTAACATAACAAATTACAGTCTTCTTTACAGCACTTCACAAGCTCTCATTTGGGAATTATTCCTCTCTGATAAATGGTGTTTGGCTTCTGTCTTTCACAGTCTATTTGGTATAGCTCTTCGCATCCTACATTTTCCTTTTAGTGCATGAGTTCTTTCTGGGCACACGAGGTGTGTTACTCACATGTCTGGAGCACCTGAGTCCCACAGTGGCCTGCCCAAATGCTGGTGGCATCACAGCTGCAGCACCATGAGCACTGATGCAGGATGCCTTACTCAGAACTCAGAAACCGAGGTTCATGTATAGGACGCATGCCAGCAATGCCCCAGAAAGCTCAGGTGCTTCCTTAGAAGTGCTTATTACACCCCGCCACACAGTCACACAAATAGGAAAGTAGGAGGAAAAGGGTAGTCATACTTCTATTGGTGAAACTGGATTTCAGTTGTGAAGTACTGGAGAATACATGCTGGCATGTGCTCTTCAGCTCTGCAGGAACAACAGCTGCTGAAATGGAACCCTTAAAGCCAACATGCTGCTCCTACGTAAGAAGTAGTGCTTACTGTGTGACCGCTTTCCCTGTGATGATGGCAGCCTACAAAATGGCATTCATCCCCAGTAGCACATTTCTTGGTGACCGATGTACTCTTCCCATGGTCTGTGAAGAGATGAACTGTCAGACAGTACTGCGTACCTGCAAAACAAATTTTTAGACGTTGATTTTCAGACCGTGTGCACTCCTTTACAGGGCTCAAAATCTTCACACTATTTAGCAAAATGTATAAAGCCGTTTTTCAACTCGCTCAAAATACCACTCAGCAAGAAATTAATTAGCGATGAAATCTTAAGCTTCGCTGATCCTTCAAGCCTCCAGAAAAGCTGCTAGCATTTAAACTACATATTTGTACTACAGACTACACATTTATCTTCCATTTTCTACTCTTTTTTTGCAACACATTGTTTTCTTCTTTGTTTCAGACATTTCCCTCATTCCTCTGGTTCATTTCTTTCCCTTTCCCACCGTGACCACCGCTGTGAAGAAAAATGAGGAAACATATTTCCAGTATTTTCTACCTATCTATCATTCTCTCATACAAGTATGTTGCCCGGTCATTCAGGTCTTGATTGTCACAAGCAGAGTCACCACCGTGACCACCATACCTTGGGATGTTATCCAAAGAGAAGGAGATAAGGCCAAGAAGGCAATTCTCAAGTTTTTTACAGCACCCTTACAATTAGTTCCTAGGAAGTACACACACACACATCTATTTCTATATGTACGTATTAATTTTTTTGCAGTGTTGCTTTGCACTCTGAAACGGCCAGAATATTAAGCTCAGCAAAAATCATATGACTCAGACTCACTAATAACATAATTGAGGGCATCAGCATCACTGTGTTGGTATGTTAATCCTGTTCAGTTAGACTTCAACAAGATGGCTGAGTCAGGGAGAAACAAGTTGAACTGTGTAGGAAGAAAGCCCTTAGTGCAGAAACACTTACTTTCAGGACACCACCGATCTTCAGCCCATCTGTTACAGTTGTAATTGTCCACCGCATTATCACAGGTAAAGCACTTAAAACTGTTTGGAAATGGAGTGGCTTTGAAAGTATTAAAATACAGTAAGTTTACAAAAACCAAAAGAAAACCATAAATCAAATGCACAAGGTAATATTTTAAATGCTTGCACACGCATACACAAACATGTTACATACACGTGCATCTTCTCAGTGATACTTCACTGTTAGATAAACGCATCTTATGACACAAGTTTCACTGAAAGCTTTTAACTGCTTTTGCTATGCCTGATCTGTAAAACATTTCCTCTTCTTTTCACTCTCTCACAATCCAGAATACCTTTTAAGCATCGGTGGGAAAAGCAGTAAAGAGAGAACACCTTATATATATTTACATGTACATATGTACACATTGTAATACATCCAACTGTATGTTGGTGCAGATACACAACCAATCTACATTCCTTTGATGCAAAATCTACGCCTTCAAAACCTGCTTCTGGTCTTGATCTCCAACTTTGGAGAATCTGTTGCCTTCAACAAAGGGATCAGGAGGATTATTTGAAAAGCTTATTTACATTACATACATATATATATATAAACGAATTTAAGAAGCACAGTTCCCTAGGTGCACCTATAATGTATCGGGTTTTATTATCAGGAAAATCTTCTTAAGTGAAGGGGTAGAATACTTCTGATGCTAGATAAGAGGCGAAAGTACGATGCTATTAGTGACAACTGGATTCACAGGTCTCACAACGTTTTTAATTACCTTCAGCTTGAATTAATTGTATGCTGCACACCTATTCTTCCCCTTACAAAAACCCCAACAAGATTAAAGACAAAAGACACCTGCTCTGTATTTATGAGAAATCTACCACATAACGTCGTCTGCAGGGTGCTTCAGAGGCAGAAAAATATCATAAAAAGCATTAAAAATATGAAAACTGTTGCCGTGGTGAACTCTTCAGCTTAGTGCTGCATTCAGTTTGTTTACTTTCAGGCAACACAAAACTTAAAAATAAACTGCTCTGGGTTGAAAAGCAAAAGGTTTTACTTTAAAAATCCAATCCTTCATGTTTAAAGAGGAAAAACAGTTAAGAAACAAATTACTGAAAGCATATGGAAATTAACTAAAATATTGTTACTAACGCACATGCAAGGAAAACATAACTGTCTACTTACGGTCTAGTGGAGGTCTCACATTGTAAAAGTTGATGTTCTTTGCTGAAACCCAATTCCCTGAAAAGAGGAAGAGTGGAAGAAAGGCTCCAAGCAGCGTGTGATAGAACAGCAGCATGCTGAATATGGTACGTGGGAAGTAAAAGTCTGAGGCCTAGGAAAGAATGGGAAAACACTGCTTATAGGGAATCATAAACAACAGCACATTAACAATAAATTAATTCTGAAACCTTGGAAGTTCAGTCTGCAGATCTATACTGTGAAGATGGCTAATGCAAGCATACCTCACTAACAATGAGCAACTCAAAGCTGAGCAGTTACTGCCTTCTGCTGGCCAAGATCCTGCACAAAGTAGTTAAATTTCCACAAATTCAAGCATACTGCTTGTTTAATCTACTTGTCCCTCTAAGCAAAGTCGATCTTATGGATGCCTTGTAATGATTCCTGAAAATCAACACCAAAACAGAGATCCTTTACATTCTACTTGAATGAGACAGGATTACAGTGCCATTAAAGACAGCGCAACGCAGACAAATGTTGGTTTTAACATCAACAGCCTAGAATCCAAGATTTAACCCATCCAGTTCCTTTACTGATACAGATCAGCACATCTCTATTGACTTCAGGTAAGGGACACCATCTGAATCATAAACGCATTTATCAGTTGTTTGGCATTATCCATCATGAGTGTAAATCAGATTTATTTTAAGTGCATTCCAAGGAAATGTCAAGGAAGATGTTTGGTGGTGAAACATGTTTTGGAGAACTGCAAAGTAGAACATTCAGAGAGATGAGACAGACATTTTGGGTGTGCACTGCGCGTTTCTGTGGGGCCTTCTCTGTCTTTTTGGCAAAGTAGAGAAGAACTAATCCATTAACTTTTGGGTCAGTTTGATATTTAGATGTACACACACACGCGTGTGGCAAAAAAAGGAGTGACACAGGACCTAGTTTCAATATTAAGAAGTAGAATCATATTAAATGGCACTCAGCCCATGCAAACTCCCAACAGGGGAAGCAAGATTGAGCGGATGCTCCTGCTAAACCAGATACATTGCTTTGAGATGCCAGCTGAATTCATTCAGAAATTCCTGCAACCCTGATGTAAAGATTGCCAGCCATTTGTACTGCATCTGAATCGGAACAGTCGAAAGAGTGTCTCTCTAAAAAGGGTGACCGGTTCACGAAAGATGGGTTATTGTGGAGATAGTAATCATGTACAATTTTTATTTCCCCAAGTCTATCACCACTACAAAGGAAAATCATTGAACTGAGAGTGATGGGGGCCCAGGTCAGTGCCCAAATTGGGCTTGGACTTGGTGATCCTAGAGGTCTTCTTAATGATTCTATGCACTACATCACATTGTTCTGCCCTTTCAAGTGCTATCCTAACGCAGATGTACAGATTGCTTCCCTCCCATGTTAGCCCAATGTTATAAAAGAGAAATAAGACTAACTGGAGAAACAATAGGACTACACAGCTCTGCCATGAGGACCAGCGTACCTTTTTTGTAAGGTACTTCGCAGGTAATTACCTGGGTGGGCCCAGCCTATAACAGCTGAACATACATTTCACACTCTGGAGATACATATCAAATCTGTTAACACACGCTATGACCAAAATAGAAGCATTAAGCAACAACAAGGAAATCCAAAATAGCAAAGGCAATGATCAGAGTCTAGATTAGAGATTATTAGCAAACTATGAAGTAAGCAGGACCCCCACAGCTCGTTTCTTACTGAACCAGGACCAAGAAAACGTTGGTCCAATCCCTAAAAACTCTGTAAAATCCAAAATAAACCTAAAACATAGCTACAGTTCTCTCCAGTTAAGCATATGTTTGCACAGCGATATTATGTAGAACTGAAGTAAGTTTATAACACTCTTATCTCACTAACACATTTTTACACATGCACTTTGCTTTTATTGCCCTTTTGATGGATGATTGTGGATGGATGATCGTGGAGGACTTTTCCAACCTCGGTGATTCCATGATAAGCATATTTTCTATACAATCATTCTTTCCATGATAACAGCCACCCTCAGAAATCTTGCCTTCGTGTTTTGACCCCACAAGGATGGTACTCAGTTACATACAGGGCAGGTTAAGGCCCTTAATGCCTACAGACTGCCACGAGCATGAGATGAATTTTTTCTGACCCTTTAACACCATCACCCTCCCTACATTCCCATCCAATACAAGCTGTGCTGGTGTTTTCTGAACATTACAAGTAAGTCACTTATAAACTGGCAAGCCACTTCCAATCGAGTTGGAAATTTCAGTGTATTTCAGGCAGTTCAACAGCATTTAATCCTCTCAAACTCACTCTGCAGCAAGATAGGGTGCTGAATCATTTCAGCATGTAACAGTTGTACTGTTGTCATATAGTCTTCAACTATATTTTTTGTAGTTTCTACTGGAGTGAGGAGGAACTGCCTTTATGGGCGGCATGGTCTGCAACCTGATCTGATGCACCTGGGGAGCAAATCAAAGGCACAATTCCACTTGTGCCAGCTTTCCATAAACTCAAGCTCCCTCCTGCTCCCCTCCCCAAGTTCCTATTGCTTTCCCCAGAGCAAATGGAAAATTTTAGAGAAAAAGACCTGCAAAAAAGCTTGACTTCAGCTGGTGTAAAGCACCGTAAACTGACCTCACCATTTGCTGTACTCAAAGGTGTCCTTGTTTGCTAACCAGGCCAATAAATAATGGATGTCGTTTGAAATAGTCCTGGTTACACAGCTGTGCCAGAAGCCATTTTCAAATAAAATAGGAAAATATTGGCAAAAAAAAACAGCTTTGTTATCTCATCCAGAATCTTTAAAATGCTTATTTTCTTCAGAGTCTCTTATCTTGACCGTGCTCTCATATAATAGTATTCTAACAGTATGAGCAAACACTTCATTAGGTACAATTAGGAATTCTCATTAATGAAAGGAAAAAAACAAAACCTGTCACTCTGTGGAAGGTTAACTTATATAAACAGGAGAAAAGCTGGAGATAGCATTCACAGGGCGAGAGAAGGTGACCCAAGAGGGAAGGGCTGTGAATGAGTGCTCTGTAAGGAACTGATAACTAAGGCATGTTTCAAGAAAATCATGAGGATAATGGCTGAATCGACAGATAGATTTCAGGGGATTTATGTTACGGTGTGTAAAGGAAGAGTAGGAAGCAATGTGCTCAATTTCTAATTTTAATAAAATTCAGGTCTGTCTACATTGTTTTTCCTGGCAAAGCCTATGGAGGATTAGCAGATTTAACATCAGATATGGAATGCAAATGAAACTTCCTCCTGTCATTTAGTAAGCAATTTTCAGGTGCTATTAGATAATTGCAAAAGCTTACATAAAGCTTATTAAATACCACTTCAGGACATGAGAGCTGGAAATACATAGGCAGAAAGGTATGTATGGTAAGGGCTGAAAGAGTTATAGCCAACACCTGACATCATCAGGTGTTCCCTACATCAAGTCAGAAAGGGTAAAACTGACATTTTCACTTATGTAAAGGGAGAAAAGTAGCTCCTCAGCTTCCTTGTTTCCTCCAGGAGAGCTGCCATTCTCACGTTCTTTCCCCTAGAGATCATTTAATTTGATTTGTAAAGCAGTATTTACCACACTTCAAAAGTCAGAGAGTGAATAAATAAATGCGGAGAATAAGAGAAAAGCTTCATTTTCTGTGGGAAATAAGCGAGTATACTTAAAGTACGTTTTAAAAGAGGGGGAAAAGGAGGTATTTTGAAAGACTAAGAAGCCCCAAAATACTACTACAGGCATGCAAAATAAAACTATTCATTATACAAGTTCCACCCTTTCTTCTTTATTTTTCTTCTTTATCTTTCTATTTTCCTTACAGCATGTCACCATCACTACAGAAGAACAAAGGAAAAGTTTTTGTATTGCACTGACACATAGCTGCAACTAATAGCACTGACGGAATAGGATTTACGCCATCAAGACCATTTTTAAACTCATTTCTTCACCCACGGTACACTTACCCGTGCCTGGAATTAAAATTGGTCTTAATTACAAAAAATTATAGAGTTCTTTATCTAAGGTCTTATAAAAACAAAACACAGACCTGGTAACGACAACACCATTTTGCTGGGGGTATAATGCTGGCATGGCGGGTAGTGATGCAAACAGACTTTGAGACATGTAGGTGTCTGAGTACTGACACAGTATGGGCAACAACAGCTTTGGAAATGATGAATGTGATAAACCTCAGCCATACCACGGAGTGAGGCATTCCCAAGGATAACGCATGCATTTGTTCTAAGCTCACAGAAAAGAGAAGATCCATGGGATGAAAACTGCTTTATAATTCGCCTGACACCTCTTTCCTTTCATAGCCAAAACTGCTCAGCAAAGAGTAGCTCTGAGCACTGACATTCATTTCCAAGTTCAGAATCCCTGATCATCTTTGAGAAGTAATTTGCTCTGCCTAAAAATCCATTAAGGAGACATACATTTCCTATTCCCTTCTGTGAGTACAGAATTTCCTCCAACAACTGCACTTTGTCAAAGCTGCGGATAACCCTAAGTTTTACACTTAAGCTTGTAACAACTTCTTTATATCACACATGAAATGGTTTTAAATCTCTCTCCCACCTGCGCAAGACTGGAAATGGGAACTTAATACCACTCTAGAGAGAAGGGGAATAGGCAGCGCTTTTACTTGCCTTGCAGAAAAATCAGATGAAAGGATTAATCTGCATTTGTTTTAAAACTACGTGCGCCTTACATACACACAAACTTCCTCCATATGACAATATAATTTTGCATTCTTCCTACCCAGAACTTCCCATAATTCTATCACAAACTATGCACCACGTACCCAGTAACACATACCCAAATGTTACACCTGCCATTGTAGGCAATAAAGCATAAACCGTTCTAGGCCATAGAAATGAGAACCTGCTTGACTTCCATTAGGGAAACAAATATCATGCTCCTTTTCCAACTAAAAGTTCAAATGGAGATTCGCAAAGTAAGAATTTGCTTGGAGAAAAGATGGTTTGAAGTTGTCCTATTTCAAATCTGAGACTCATCACCACCTGCCTGAACATAAAAAGGCACTGGGGGAGCAGGGAAATTAGAAGGTATGGCAGCTTCTGCATCACAAAGATGTTTTGCACAAGCTCCACACTCATAGCATTTTAGAGCTAAGATTTAAGCTACACACCAGCTGAGCTCATAAACCTGGAAAGAATGCTCAAACCTCCTTTACCCCAACCCAACGTGCGCTAAGTTCACTGCTGCCAAGCTTGACTTCCTTCTTTCAGGGCACAGGGTGAGTTTAAAAGTCAGCTGTGAAGAACAAGCGGTCTGTCTTCACATTGAACTCACCACGAAGAAACTTGTGTTTATACACAGTGTGTTTGCAGCAAGGACGTGTCTCTCCCTACGCAAATTACAGCAGCTGAGAAAACGAGCTGGCACCATTTCTCCCCAGGTGACATTTGTGCTCCCCTTGCAGCACACTGCTGTCAGCCAGCACTGCATCCCTGTTAAACAACATGTCAACAGCACCTGGATTCATTTCAAGAGCTCAGACGTTCCATTTTTGAGAACCTCTTTATCGAAAAAATGTAACTTTGAAAGCAGAAATCTTTTGCAAGTTGTACTGCCGTGGCCTGTATGATTTTTCCATCTCCTAAAAGGACCAATTTTCATTGCAAATGTGCTGGAGGCAGGGAAAGAGGGAAATTCTGATTGCTGTCAAGTGAACACACAATACAATAGGAGCCGCTTTCCAATTAAGGCCTGAAATGGTACTGCCCACAAACCTGCACTGCAGCTCAGCGTCACACATCACGCGTAACATCGCTAGCACTGTAACATAACTGGTTTGGAACAGAAAATTAATCACAGTGTCACTGATTACACTTCAGAAGAACGCTTTGTGCACAGAATCCCCTCTCTTCCGCATCACTGAGGCTGATCCTTGCAGTCACTGAAAACCGATGAAGTATTTGAGTAATTGCCATTATTCTGCCTTGCCCTACACAAGCCGACATAACACGTCGAGCGAACAGTCTTGCAGATGTCGTTTTCAGCAGATAAGCTCAAACTGTACATATTCTCCCAGCTTTTCCTCTTAAGTCTCACGCTACTTCACACTAAAGCAATGGACAGTTGAAACACGGCTTGATAGAAAGTAAGGATTTTCCTTTGGGATAGATTTCCTTCTACTAGAAGGATCTAGAGATACAGCCACTAATGGATAAGAGGAGAATCCCATTTCTGAGACAAGGTCGTCTGTTCGCAGGGCTCCTAGAATTTGCCACCAAAGAGTGAGCTGAGAGGCTGGCAATGGTACCTGTTAGGAAAACATTAATGTACATGACAGAATATATCTACACATGTTTTACAGCACTGTCTTAAAGGTTAACTTGGATAACACACCCAGGGTATGTGAACTCTCCAAAAGCAAGAGATGAAGCAGGGTGAAGAGAACAAGGCTTCATTTTTCTAAGGCTACTAACAAAGCATGTTTAAATTCCTTACTCAGATTCAATCACAAAAAGAATTAAGAGTCATTTGTTCGTTTTGAAATGCTTTCAATGAACTGGGCTTAATAAACTGCTGACCCCTCCTGTCTGACCTAGCATAAAAATGGCATTTGCTTCCAATCATCACCTCTAATCCATGCAGCTGAAAGCAGCAAGCAGCAGATCCCAGTTTTTACTAGATGAGAACTATTACCCACGAGCAGCATTTGGCACAATTTGTTACCTGAACAGCCCCAGCCAGCTTTCTGCTGCAGCGAGAGAGTGATTTGCTCTCATTTCAAAGGGAGGGACAACACATACAGAAAGAGCTCCTTTTCACAGCTTCACAAAAGCCATGTTGACATACATGCCATACCTTCAACTGCAAAATCCAAATGCTGCGCTGTTCTCTTCCTCTAAGGCTCAAATTTCTCGAGTAAGAGCACAGAGTTTCCGTGTCTCCCAGCACAACTGGGTACTAAGCATTAATAATTAAATACTGGGGGGGTCGACTGCATGATCTCCAGAGGTCCCTTCCAACCCCTACCACTCTGTGATTCTGTGAAATGCGGTAATATATAATTAAAATTGATTGAAAATCATTGATTTTTGTCTGGTTTTGCTGTAAACATCCATGCTCTTGAACTGGAAGCCCACTGCTGTGTAAGCAGCTGAAAGGACACCTCACTTCCACCACTTTACAACTACTTGTTCATTTGCTAGGGCCTCAGCCTCGAGTGTCATCCTAGAAAAGGAAACATTCCCAGGATTCAGAAGGAATCGAGCACCCCTCACCTCAGGTCTTCTCATCGTTGCCAAGGATGCTCATATAACATTTCATAGCCTTTTTCATAACATCTTTCCCTAAAGGGTCACTAGATTCTTTCATTGCACAGCCTGCAGGACAAGGAGCCATCCATTTCCAGTACCAGCCATTTGTGTCAGGACAGCACCAAGCTGTCTCTGCTCCTCTTGCAGCCTATTTCCCTTCAGATATCCTTCCCACCTCTGCAGTCCTGCTCTCTGAGAGGAAATCAGCTTTAGCTTCTGGGTGCAGAGCTTGCATTCCTCAAAGCCCCCCCCACTCCTCTCCATCAACTCATTGCAGGAATAAAACAGAACATGGGAAGCAATTTCTAATCTGACCTAACAGATAGCTTTCATCCAATTAGAAGAACAAAAGACACCACGTGCACGCTCTGCCTCCGCATTTATCTGCCCAAAAGACATTCTTAAATACACTGAAAGTGCAGTCACAAGTAGCAGTATGAATGCATGTGGGTGGGGAGATTTATTTACTCTATACATCGCCTGCAGTGTAGTGCTCAAGACTTAATTTGACAAATTAAAGTTGACAATTCTTCTGTTTCCTTCTTCTCCTGCTCACAAATCAACAGCAGTGCTAAACACACGAGCACTACAAGCAGAAAAAATTCTCACTTTCCTGACAGCAATGAATCCCTGGCAGCCAAGAGAGCCCTGGGCAAAAGCCATACAAGTAAATATTGTTTTCTAGGAGCAAGTGCCAGTTTCTGTATCTGAAATCTCATCAGTGGTTTCTTCAGAGATTTATGAGCTGGTATGGGTGGGCTGAACATCAAGTGCCAAACTAGCTGCCTTGTTTTTTTGGCTGGTAACTCCCCTTTTCAGAACAGAGCAGACAGACTGTCCTACATCCATTGCAGCAAACTAACCTATGTGCTTACTGATAAAGCCTATAGCTAGAAAACATCAAATACTATAAGCAAACCATGCGGTGATTGCACACTGTCCTTCCAAACAGATCAACAATTGAACACAAAGCCTGAATAAGTCGTTTACTGCAGCTGTTTCTCCTTATTGTGCTTCCCCTACTGTACAGGGCAGTTCCAAGAACTCCTGGATGCCATTTCAGTAAGCTATCCATATAAATGAACGCAGATGAAAACTTGCCTTGCTACTATTCCCCTCTAAACAGAAAGCAATTCACCAGGGAAAGCAGAAATCGTACTCCTTTTGTGTGGGGGAGTTGGCATTCTAGCTCCTCACCATCAAAGGCCCCATGAGCTTTCTCATAAGGTTACTCAGAAAATCCTTTGTGTAACCTTAAGCCTATTTTAGGCAGATAGGTCAGTACCGAACTAGTGCTTGGTAGGTTGGAAATGAGGGCACCAGAAGGAAAAAAACACTGCTAAGGAAAACTAAACCACTAGCAAACACTAGTAAGAAAATACACAGCAATATGAAAAACACTCTCCTAACAAGAACTATCCCATACATTTCAGTAGTGGTAGCAGTAGATGCCTTTTCCATATAACAGCCATTCGCCGGGCTGTACAGATTTCCCTCAGCACTTGCAAACAATCTGTGAAAAGTACAGAGAGAAATACAAGGAAACACAGATGTTAGCTCATTGCAACTCACAGGGTTTGCAGGATTTCAGTTGTTTTATTGTCCCTTTGGACTGACATGATGGAAGTATCTGAACGTTTAGACATTGTGTTGAGGAACACAGAATCAGAATCACAGAATGGCCTGGGTTGCAAAGGCCCACAGTGCTCATCCAGTTCCAACCCTGCTATGTGCAGGGTCGCCAACCACCAGACCCGGCTGCCCAGAGCCACATCCAGCCTGGCCTTAAATGCCTCCAGGGATGGGGCATCCACAGCCTCCTTGGTCAACCTGTTCCAGTGCGTCACCACCCTCTGGGTGAAAAACTTCCTCCTAAGATCCACCCTAAACCTCTCCTGTCTCAATTTAAAACCATTCTGCACTGTTTAGTGAGAACTATTGGTAATAGGCAGATAGTTGGACTGGATGATCTTGTAGGTCTTTTCCAACCTTGGTGATTCTATGATACTATTTGAACATGTCTTTTGATACTCTCCCTTATTCCATGTTTTTTGCCCTGTCAGACTTCTCTCTCAACAGTGAAACATCCTTTAGCTGGGAGATGGTTCTGAGCTGGGTTATGAAGCAGGAGTTAGGAAGCTCTCTCTTCTCCAAAAGAGCCCAGATACGAGATGTTTTGGGAATACAAGAACATCCAAGCTCACAGGGTTAGCTCTCCCCATATTTATTTATTCCCCCCTCCTGCACTTCAGAGACTTTCTGTCAGTGGCAGCGTGTGGCTCTTGGTGTTTCACAGCCTGACCGTGGGCTGGCCAACTGAACCACCCACGGGCTGTCACTTTTTGAACCAAACAAGAGTTCTGGCAATCACAGCATCCCATGGCAATAAATTCCTAAGTACAACTCCATGCCTTTTGGAAGTACTTCCCTCCCTTTGTTTTAAATGATCCGCCTGTTTCATTTACGGCACCTAGTCCTTGCACTACGACAAACCAGGAATAACTATTCTCTGCTGACTTTCCCCATGTTTTCCATGACTTAATGGTTGCCTGCCACATCCCTGATTTAGCTGTCACTTTTTCTAAGCTGAAAAACATAAATCTTTCATAGACGCTGAAGCTCTCTGTTTATTGTCCTCTGCACGTATAAATTCTGCAACCAAGGGAACCCACTGATCAAAGCCTGGCTGCACTGCAAATGGAGGCAGACAGACTTAAGCCCTACCCTGCAGCCGAATCAGACTTTACATCTAAACTGAAGAAAAATTAAATGTTCATTATTGCTCACAGTATGCTAAGTTCCCTTTGGTTAACTACATCCCTTTTTGCATTGCAGGCCATGAAATACATCAGTTATCCGCAGATTAGAAATCTCTCTTTTTAGAGGTTAGTTGTCTGCCAGAAATTGAAGATCAAATCCTACTTGCGCATCCTCAGAACACGTTCCGTGAACATCAATGGAGGAATAAAGAGTTTCAGAGGGAACCTGGTAGCTTATTACTTCCACTCCGTCACTTCTGAACAGCATCCATGCATGGATTATGAAGAAATTGACACAAACAGAAATTAAATCCCCACTTCAAGGATTTACAGCCACGTGTAAACAAAAGAACATAAATGAAACATTTTCAAACTCAGATCTTCTGTTCCAAGTGTCAGCCTGGAGCAACGTTTTGTGCCTGTGCTACATATGAACAGTATTAAACCCTTCAAACATGGAAAGGCTCGAAAAGAACAGCCTTTCAGACTCATCAATGCACTGATAAACAGAGGTTAGGTGTGGAGAATGAAGGAAAGCAGGGAAAAGAAATGCAGAACGGGCTGCATCAATAAACCCAATTGGGACAATTAAAGGAAAAACACAGACAGAAGGGCCAGGACAAGTCCACTGGCTGCGAAGGCAGAAAGTGAGATAAAATCAGAGAATTTTAGTGCCTAAACGATAAACTGAAGAATTTTACAGAACTAAGTTACACAACAGGTGGCAAGCTACCCTTCCATAATAGCAGGCAAATAGACAGGAAGCAATAAACTTTACTACAGTAAAAAAGAAGTTCAACAGCCTTTTGAAATAAGAGACCTCTCTTGCTGCAGTTCTGAATGGACTCCAGGCATTCCAAGGCAGCAATGGGAAAAAGAGACAAATCTCCTGAACCACTCTGAGCCAATGCTTTAACCATCTGTATCATCAGCATAAAGGGATGCCGCGCCATCAAGAGTCTCAAACATGGTCTTTTCAAGCAAAATCTGTACACTTTACCAAAGACACGTAACAGTGTCCATGAAGAAGCAGATGCAGAAGGCAACACAGCTTAGAACAAGAGGGAAATGTCTCCAACTCCCAGCATCGTTCAGTAAACAGAAGCCTCATAACACGCAGCTGCTACATCTGATGGAATGGTAAGAATAGCCGTAATTATAACATGCAGTTGTACGTCCTACTTAAGGATCAAAAAGTAACTGAATATTCAATAGTACTGATAATAAGTACTGCCTGTATTACAGGTATAAATCCTGACCTTAGGAAACGTGGTCTTAATCAAAATTAAATAGGCCATTAGACCACATCAACTCATTAGAGTCTATAAAGTTGTGTTTGTTTAACACAATAAATCAGTAGCTGTGTTAAAGTGTTGAGTGGAAAGGTGCTGGAAGACAAAAAAAAATGTCTAGAAAAGACAACAGAGGTTACCAAAAGAGAGAAAGACAGAAAGCTAAATTCTCTGATTGCAGACCAAGACAGAGCACACTGCAAAACAGACACTACTTGCCCCCACCCTGCCTCCATTCTCTCTTCAAAACCCTTGGTTACTTAAGTACTGATCACCTAATTAAAGAAACAAGCACAGTCTTCATTTGGATAATTACTGCTGTCTACTGATAATACTCCAAACACACACTCCTCCAGTTAATAAATGCATATTTCAAGCACACTTAAGCCTACTGTTGATGTTCCGTGGGTTTAACTCGCCAGGAATTTGTAGGGTGACACAGCAGCACCAACAAGCACTAACAAAGTACCATTACCAGCCTGCTGGTAATCCAGCAGAATTCACGTAATTCTCAATTCTGCAGCAGAAAAATACAGAACAGAAAAAGAGAGAGTACTTCCATCCTTCCAAGTCAGGAAGGACAAGACGTTGCAACAAGCTCTGGTAATACCTGTTGCCAGATTTCTCCAGTGCCCCCTGGTTTTGTTTGCTTGGTTTGGTTGTTTTCCAAAACCTCCTTCCACCAAACATATCAGGAAGACAGAGTATGAGAGGCTTTTAATGCAAAACAAGATTACAGGTTAAAAACAACAACAAGCATTCAGAAAATGTTTAACTGATGAACGACTCTCAAATCCTCCCGGTCCTAGGGAGAAACTGTTGATCTGGTCAGGTCTGCTGATGTACAACTGAGTGCAAGACGCTCCAACTCAAATGCCTAAGAGCATGATGCTGATTTGCAATTATCATCTATATGTCACTTCCTCACTTGCCACACCAGCGGGAATTCCCTCTTTGATGTTCTGCAGCCGTAAGTCTAGCAGTGCATCACCCCACTCACTTCATCCTGTAATTCCACCGTAAGAAATGTTTGTGTCTGCACCTGACCTTTAATTTGTACCATTTCCTTGAAAAGTGGATTGCAGGTTACAAATACAGGCGGATGACTTCAAGGATGTAGTTGGGAAAACACTGACAGCGGACCTAACGAGGCGCACACACGTGGATGGCAGCCCCAGGCCTGGGGACAGACCTCAGTGAGTGTCCAAACAGGCAGGTCCCTGTCTACTTCTAAAAAAGACCTGCCAGCTGCTGGGCTCACCATGTGCACAAGCAAGTGGAAATGCCTTCACACTGCCCGTGCAAATCCTGTGCCAGTGTCACACCTTACACAGAAGCACAAGAGCAATTCACAGCATTCAAAAACAAGGATACAGCAATGACTTCCCCCTAACGAGCAAAGCACTAACGTGTAACCAACATTCATCCTCCATGAATGTGTCAGTGCTGGAGATGAAACCTCTACACAGCGAAGTCTGTTCAGCTGCAAATATAGAGCACAATCCTTAACAAATAAAATTCCCAGTTTAACACTCATTTGGCCCATTCCAAAGAACCATAAAGCACAGTCAGCCAGCTGCATCACAACGACAAATAACCAAAAGCATAGTGGGAGCATTTTTAGGCAAAAAAAGAAAAAAAAATCAAAAAAGAAACCATTCAGGCCAAGAAGAGACTATAAAAGATTCTATGCTTTCTATTCAGGGTACAGAGTGAACTTCAGAGCAAAACTACCTCTCTGTACCCTTTGCCATGAGCGGTAATCTCGGCGGTTTTTTATCCCTGCGAAACAATTTCACACTGAACACAGTGAAGCGATGCTGCAGCAGGGGCCAAATTCCTCCAGCTCTTATCAGGCAGTGCGTAGGCACTATAAAGTGTTGTGGAAAGATAAAGTTCTCCAGCTGCTGATGGTTGCTACTGTCAGCCAAAATGAGGTCAAAAGTTAACATGCCTGGCTTATGCACAAAGTTTTAGGGATTGGTTAAGCTGAACCAAGAACAGCTCACTGAAAGCAACATGAGTAACTGATAACTAAAAGCAAGAAAACGAATTGATTGTTGCACTAATTTGTCGCACGATCTAGAATTTAATCCAAAGACAAAAGATCGGGAAAATCTTATTTTTTAAGTTATTCATGGTAAGACCTAAGGACACACAAGAAATCTAGGCATCTGGTACTATACTGAACAAGGAAAAATGAACATAATGCCAGCTTAAGAGTTGGAAAAGACAGACCCAATTTTGCAGGAGGATATTTGTTGACAGCCATCAATACTGTATTCTTATAGATATGAATTCAATTTTACACTTAGTCACAAAGGTAGCGAGTTTGTTGAAAAACAAACCTTAAACACCAGGCATACCTGAAACTCTAACATAGCATTTAGAACAGGAGGAAAAGTGCCCAACTGGTGAACACAGAGACCCACATCTACCAATACTTGTACACGTCTCCAGTTAGGGCTGTGTGCTTTGCAATTGTAGCTGCCCAGAGCTTAGTGCTGGTGTGAAACTGTGCCAAAGCCAGTATCAGTTTCTTCCTCTATTCGCATGGCAGCTCTTTACAAACAACTTATTTTTAAAAGTGGGATCTTTCTTAGCTTGTCTCAGCTATAACACACTGAGAGTGTCTGACAGCTTCAGTACAGAATGAAGAGAAAACTGAAACACCTCCTGCACAATTCCATGCACACTCCAACAGGATATTCACACATACTCGGCTGAGGGACACAGTTCATCCCAGCAATTTTTGGTTCCATCTTTCAGCTTGGAGACTGCTTTATTCTGTCTCTGCTTTATTCTGTCTCTGCTTTATTCTGGTGACACGGAGAAGAGCAGATTCTGCCAACAGGATCACCTCACAGGCCCTATCTGATACAATCCTGTAACTTGTCAGGAATCTCCAACACTGGAAGTGCTCCAGAAACAGGAGAACTATGACAGACATGCCATAAGGCTGGCCTCTCTTCAAAGGCTTAGAAGAGTGGGGAAGGGAAAAGAGGGGTGGAGTGATGAAAAAAATAATCCCATCTTAATTATACACACAGCTTAAGTATCCCATCTATGTGAAAGCTCTCCGGCTTTGTATCACGAATACCTCCAGGGCTCAGAAAGCTGCCTGGAACAGACAAAGCTTGGAATGATTCTCTCCTACATGGCTCCTAAGTGGCTGCCCAAGTGAAAAGGACAAGGGAACAGAGGGCACAAATGCAGAGGAGAAGTTGACTTGGTTGGTTGAGCTTTGAGGGGAGGCCTCCTGGCGGCCTGCAGCTTTCCAAGAGAGGAGTGGAGCTGCAGGCACTGATCTGTGCCTCCGTCTGAACTGCAAATAAATCAGCTTTTGTTGATACCTCATTTCACCTGCTTTAAAAGGCAGCCCTCCAACTTTATTTTTATGCAACTGCTGATATCTCACATAAAAAAAGATCCTAACAAATCTGAAGTTTAACATACAGCAAGCAAAGATCACTGCAGCACTTTGTACCAAGCAAGAAAAGAACTCAAGGTGCTCTACAAAGCTTTTACTTAGAATCACAGAATGGCCTGGGTTGAAAAGGACCACAATGATCATCTCATTTCAACCCCCTGCTATGTGCAGGGTCGCCAACCATCAGACCAGGCTGCCCAGAGCCACATCCAGCCTGGCCTCGATTGCTTCCAGGGACGGGGCATCCACAAAACTCATCCTTGAAATGCCAACCATTAAGTCTCTGCCTTCAGCAATGCACTCCCCATCTGCATTCACAGGTGTAATTGGAAATGTCCTAATATTCAGTCTAAAAAGCCTTCTCCTTTAAAATCTTATTTTTCTCATTATTTGAGCCTTTCAAGACCACGCTCTCCCCTGCTCCCTGAAATACTCATATGCTCCCTCTTTGGTTATAGTTTGGTTGTGATTCTCACAGTCAGCTCTTCCAAGATTCTCTTACAAAAGGCATCTTCTGCTTCCGTCATCCTTGTTCAGCTCCTCTGAACTCCATCCATACCATCTAAAACAAATAGAAAGGCACACGTTTGCATTTTCTGACATCATGACAGGGTTTTAATGAAATACCTGCTTTTAGTATACAGAGAACTGATTTTTCCACTCTGAAGTTAAATATTGCTGGGAACAGTCAAAGGTCAAACAGTTCCCAAAACAATCCTTCAGCAAAACTCTTTTCACCTTTTCCTGAACATTTGTAAGGCCAGCAGGAACAAATGTGTAGATTTAATGGATGCATTTTCGTCCATGTGCATTTGGTTTTGCTTTTGTGTTTCATTAATGTGACGGGACTGCAAGCTAAGCAAGGCTAAAACTAGTTTGATTTTCTCCGAGAAAAGCCAGGGCTTTGCGACACAAAATTACACAGGTGGTAAATTAAGCAGACGTTTTGATTTACCATTCATCTAAGAAATATCAGAGATCAGTTAAAGCTGCTTATTCTTCAGGTAAAATACCGGTTCCAACCATTAGATACGTTCACTACACAGGGATAACTTCATGCTTTGAGTCACCTGCATAAATTTTACATTGATACTGGATGTACATGATTACTTCTTTATCTTGAAGATTCACTATAGCTGATATAAAGACACTGCTACACCAGCACAATAAAGAGAAAAAAGAACTGTCATTATCATTCCACTGCTGACACCTGTTATAAATAAGAATGAGGATGGTTTTGGCAGTACAAAAGCTGTACAAAGCCAGACTACTGCAATGTAAGTGTGGATGAACCCAAAAGAAAGCTTTATTAGGCATTTTTTCTTGACTAGAAAGCAACTGCTACTTGAGCCAAGAGAAGGTTACCTGCATCCACACCCGTCTGAGTCACAAATACAAGGTGCGACAACGGGAGATCTGCATAACTTGCAAATTGGATAAGAAAAAGATCACAAGCTTTGGAAACCATTTATTCTGCTTCTTCACCTTCCTTTCAACACTTGTCATTATAGAGGCACGCTACCAACATCAACCAGCGCATCTAAGGGGTGATTAGGACAGTAAGAATGCCTGACATAGCTCTGTGCCACCCACAAGGGTGGGGGAAGCTTCTCAAGGTTCCTAACAGCTCACTGCTGGCAGAGCATTCACATGTACAAACCGAGAAACTGCATTCATTTTCACATAATCTTTTAGTGTCATCTTTGTAATTTCTGTAGAGACAGCAAACAGGACATGTAGCACTGCAGACAGAGAACAGGTTCTCTGGGTAATAGTGGGTGGCAGCATTTGCATTTTTCCTATTGCCCCATCCCTGCTTCCAGGGATGAGGTGGGAACCCCGCTGGTTTGGGTTGGCAGAACCCATAAGTGACAGGTCTTAAGGTCAAAGGCTTTTTTTCTTTTTTCATTATACCATCAAACTAGTATTCAAGACACAGAAATAGTACTTATTTACTGTCTGGCTATATTGAGACAGTGCAGATCTAATTCCTCCCACAACTCACCAGTTTGAACAGCCAGAAACTTCTACTTAGCAGCTACTACTGAAAACCAGATGCTCTGTCTTGTTACAAATTTCTCTTTAGAAACAAACCCTGCAATGGTATTGACCCTTTTCCAGATTTTTTTGATCCTCTTCCCTCCTCTCCCCTTTTTTTTACCCTTGGTGTGCTAACACCAAGTTCATCTTGCTTTGTGCCACCTAACAAAGCAATATCAAACAAAGCACACCTCAGAACAACCAACGCAGGCAGCCTGAGCCATAAGGAGCCCCTGCAGCATCCCCAGTCACAGCACACCCAGGAAAGGTGTGTGCCTTACATTTTGGGGCTGTTTGCTTTGCAGCTGTGTAAATGCCTGTGCAAACACTGCACAGGGACAAGCAGGAGCAGACAACATGGTTAGTGTTCCGTGTGGTCAGAATGCTACCTCTGAGCCTCACCCCTCAAAGCAGTCTGTCTGAAAATAAACTCAGTGCCCTGCCTGCTGTTCGGAGCTGGTTCCTGGCTAGCTGGTTCGCATTCCTCACGTGCTTTGGTAATAGATCAATAAATACTCAGCAGGTCCGCCTGCCTTGAGACACCTCGGTGATATAAATGCTAGACACAGATGGATGCAAACTACGCTGCGCTAAAGCCTGCGGGGTTATGGCTGCAGATTTATGGCAGGTTGTGTCGCTGGGCTCAAACAAACAGCTCTGTGAGGCCCAGACTGCTGATTCTCACCTGATTATACTGGAGACGTGGTTGCTGAGCATGGTTATTGTCATTAGTCCATGCGCAAGAAGGTGCACAAGCTATTCAGGCAAGTAAGACAAGAAAGCAGAAGCAAGGAAAGGACAAAGGGGCACAGCTTTAAACTAAAAGAGGGGAGATTCACATTATGGTTCTGCTGCCTGGAGCCCTGGGTGCCCCATCCCTGGAGCTGCCCAAGGCCACAGATGGGCACTGGGCAGCCTGAGCAGGTGGGGGCTGTGAGGTCCCTTCTGGCACTGTGCTCCTTCAGCCCACTTCTTGATGGAGACAAAAACAAAGCAGCCATATGATCAGAAGCTGTGTGCATGGCCATTCCTTCTAGTCTTCACCCACAATAAAACATACAAAATAAAAGCAATCCAAAGACTCCATTCCCCCTTCCTTAGCCAACACTTTCAGCAGAAAAGCAGACCTTTCAGCAGAAAAGCAAAAGAAGATGGAAGGAAAAGGCAGAAAATGGGGTAAAGGAAACAGCACCACAAATGTCATTAGTCAGATTGGGCTTTGGCTGCCACGGAACTGCAGCAGATCAAATGAACAATGGCTAGGTGCTGGATTTGTGATAAATCTGTATAAAGAAGCAAAATGCATTTCTTGGTCTAAATGTCCAATTCAAGGACTACACAAGGATCTCCGGTGGTGTCTGCATCTGTTGTTCTGTTGTATTAGTACCAGTTGAAGTCTAAACATCCCACCCTGCTGCTCCTGCTGTGCAGCCAGCTGCTGACCTCCTCACTAACTTCATACACAAGACATCTATGGTAATCAAAGCAGGACTTGCCTACAAAGTCCATTCAAAAAAGAAATGAGGCAATCGCAGGAACGTACAACGACTTGAAAGCAATTGGTAACATTTGCTTTAGCTCTGTGGGATGCATGCATCAAAGACAGCATGGACAACAGCAGGTAGGCATGTGCAGTGAGTCTGCTGCTTTCTGTAAGGGGAAACAATACTCAGAATGTGTCCTCTTGCACCACAAACTATTTTGAAGTGGATTTAATTTAACTGAAGAGGCACTTGCCAGCTCATGCTCCAGTGCATGTTACTGACTGCTTCACTTCTGTATCTAGTTTGGAGGGGGAAAAAAATGTTTTGGTTTTTTTTTTTTTTTCTGTTTTAGAACTGCAATTAATGAACACCGAACAGAAAATGGTAAGAAATAAAATCCCCAAACTGGGGGAGAAGATGGGGGGAAAAAAAAAGAATCCTACCATTGCTTGGAATAAGAACACAAATATGTAGCGTTAAATGGTCTCCACTGAATTCCTGACCTCTGAAACCAGCAGCAAGATTCCCCATCAGCCTCTACAGGGCCACAATTTCATTTCCAAAAGGGAAATTCTGTAGAATTAAATACATTTATCCATTTGCATATACGGAAGACAAGCCTGAGTTGGAAATTCAAGCTACATTGCAACCACTCCTTTTCCTAGTTTGACATTAAAAATCAAATTTAAACTTCGTTTTACATTATGTCTATCAAGAGTGAAGGAGGTATTCCTACAGCAGAGGATGGAAGGCTCTGAAGTCACTGTCTAAAAGTGATTTAAAGTACAAATACACTTAAAATAAGCAGAGAGAAAGTTCTGAATAGGACCTTCCCAATGAAAGAAGTGCAAGAATTCAAGAATGTAGCAATTCTAGTAATTGTATTAATAATAGTAATGAAGTGGGTTACAAGCAAACAACAAAACTGAAACCACTTCCCATGGAGCAGATTGGCACAGAACTACAGCTGAGATTCCTTTCTGAGGATGTCAGCTCCTTTGCATAAATCTGGAGTCCAAAGAAAGTGGAAGAAACAATAGGGATATTCTTAGGCATTTAAACTAAATGAAGATGAATCTCCCTTGATATAAGGGAGATGATATAAATCATCAGCAACTTGTTAGAATCAGAAGGAAACAAATGATGAGGAAACCAAGGCAGTGGGTGACTATGAACGCACAGCTGGAGAGAACAAGTCAGAACAAAAGCAAAAGACAAGACAGCCTGCACTGAAACATGATGCATTTACATGTGGGTGAACCATACCAGAATCTCTTACATTTGATTACCCACTGGAGCCTGGCTCTGTCCCATGAACCTTCCCCTCCCAGCTGCAGTGCCCAATGGCTGTACTGCCTCGTTAAGGATGAACCACTGGGGAATTACTGCTTTGGTTTTAGAATGTTTGGGGAAAGCCTTCTTCCCAAAGCAGCACTGCTCTCAGTCACCGAGCAATAGGAATAAATATTTGCCAAGGTTTTTTTTACAGCGATAAAAGCATCGACTGTGTAAAACACAGAACTGACTAACAGAACAACATCACCAAGTGCAAGAAGGATGCAATGACCCATCTGAAAACACCTACACCTGCACCATCCGTTTCTAAAGACAAATATCATTTCATTTTCTCACTGCTATCATTCACATCTGCACATTTAAGCCAAGGATCAAGTGTTCATTAACTAAAATACAAGCTTCATAAACTGAAAAACATTATTTGCAACACAAGGAGTGTGACCACGAACGCAGAGTGCCCTGCAGCACTGGTGGATCAGGAACAGCTACGTTATTTGTCATTTCCCACAAGACAGAAGAAGCTGCTTACATCCTGTGCATATTCACCGTGAGGAGTTATGGGCACCCAGCAGCTCAGCCCTGCAGAAGGATATATTTGAGCAATTGTTTCCTTATACTTTTTAATGAGAAACCATAAAAAGCACACGATTTACTCTTCCTATACTGCTTCTTCTATTACCTCTCCTCCATCCCTGTTGTACTGAGGTCTGTTATTGCTGTCCTTCAATAAGAACACTCTATTGTACATCAACCGGTTTGATCCTCAAGAATGGATTTCAATTCCATTACTCCATACATTCCAGTCCTGTGCACTTTCTAACCAAGAAGCTGTGAGTCACCACAGTATTGTTGCTATAGCCTAAAAGAATAGAAACTGTTTTTCAAAAATGCCACAAGAATACAAAGAGATTTTCAAAAATTAAGATGAAAACGTGCACATCATCTATTGTACAAATCTTCTGCAGCTATCCTGAGTGTTGCGCCCCAAAGTGGGGAGAAATACAGAAGAAAAGCAATGCTCTCCGACATTAGTTTCTGCTGTAAAAATCAACTTCAGTATATATTATATGGCTAGACCTGGTGATATACCTAAATCTACACCTGACGTCGTCGCTATCAGCCTTTTCAAGCCTGTTTCAATGTCAGGAGCTTAACGAGCAGAAAAACAGACAAGAACTCCAAAGAAGACCAACGTCATTCAACAAAAGCCTCTCCTTACGCTTTTCTCTCTTCTTTCCTTATATTTAAAACATCACATGCATTCTTGAGAAGACAAACGATGACAGATTGATTCTCAAAACCGTCTTAAATTTTTTTCTAACCTGTTAATTTTGAAGAAAAAAAAAACCTCTTAAAAATGCTCATTGGCGCTTTTAGCTTGTGCAATGTGAAAGCTGACACTGTGCAACAGGAGGTACAGTTTGCCTTTGTCTGAAGTTAATTTAGAGACTATTATTTCCTCTGCAGGCCTAGTCATATTTTATTGTAAGAAATGCATTCCTTTATTATGTTAAGATAAACATTAAGTTGTTTTATTGTGGTAATTTCTTTAAGATAGCGAATACAGTGCTGGCATGATCCAAGTCAGGTGCAGGAAGCCAGAAGCTCAGAGTTCCCTTTGCAGCATCCCTCCTGGCTGTTACCTGCTGCTAGAAAGCCACCGTAGAATCTGAGGCTCAGGCTCCACACATCCATGCAGCATCTCCCTACCTTCAGTGCTGGTGCCCATGTATGGCATACAAGCAAATGTCAATTAATAAAAACATGATTTCATCTAACGTGTAAACACCCACATACGTTCTTTAGTCATCCTCGCTCCAATCCCAGATCAGCAGAGCTCTCTGCCACGGGCTTTCCCATTGACATTAACAGGCTCATTCACACAATTAGATGCCTGGCTTAATCAGTCCAATACAAAGATAAGCCAGATGAGCCTAGAGGTCTCTTCCAATCCTAAGGATTCCACAAGTCTATGAATCTATGATTAAAGAAAAGAAGAAAGCTCCATGGCCAACACCCACCACTTAGCACTATGGAGAAACAGCTCAGAAACCGAACACCATCCATTTGAACATAGAGGCTGTAACATTCATTAGATTATTAATGCCCTTACACACGAGAGGGACAGCAACATTTATAATATTTTATTAATGTGTTTACCAAATGAGAGGCAGACTTTGTGACCAGCAAGCTAATGGGGTTGCCTAACCCAAGGGTACTCACTCCCTGCCATCCAGTAACCTGAGCAAACATAGGTGAACCTTGTGCGTTGTTGAAAACCAAATATAAACCAAACAATAATTTGCCGTTTTTAAATAAAATCATTTCCTCAAGACTCAAGTCACAGTGGGAAACAGGATTTTAAGTTTTGAGTTGTTACAAGGCTGATTAATTGAACCCACTAATACATGGGGTATAAGTTTTGGAGGTGAGGAAAGATCAGTAATCCAGGTATTTAACATACTATTATAGCTACAGGCACAATGAACTTCACCCACGTATTGGGTATTGCATTTCAGGATGCACATCTGCAGCCTCAGGCTTTCGTATCAAAATAGGACATAAACATTTCAGCTTCCTGAACCACTGGGCACTGCACTGACAGGTCAACCCATTCAAGCACAATCTGCCAGTCCTTCCACGTGAAGTCTTTCTTCACCATCACAAGAAGTTGGAAAAAAGACAAACCAAACTCTGGCAGGACCGTTCCCACGATAGAACTGGTATCAGGTATGAATGGTGTGGCTTTCATACCTGTACATTCACCACCAGTACTTCTGTCTGTGAACAAATTCCAGAGAGCTGAGCTTATTTTGATGAGATGGGCTGACGCAGAGCTTGAGCAGCAGCTTTTTCACGCCCCAAGTTTAAGCTGAAAAAAGCCACCAATGTTTCTAAAAACTGCAAGAACGACCCCATGACACACACAGCTGAAACATGTAATCCCCACTTCCCCACATCCCCCCTCCCCGCTGCTCCCAGGATCCCACAGGCACCCCCTTTCCCCATTCCTGGACCACGTGAGGCTTAGCTCGCAGGCACCGCCCGTTCTGGGAGGCTGAGCACCTCTCCACCCATCTCCCAGCTCAGGCTCACGTGGATGCACGTGTATTCATCTGAGGGGTTCAGGCCAGGCGGTGCTCAGACCAGGTCCCTTCTTTCTGCAGGGATACTGATGGAGGGGTGAGGTGTTTGAAGCTCTTACCTCGTCTCACCTGGAGAGCTGGGGCAATGCCCTCCATGGTTTCCAGCACTCAGCCCATCACTTCTCCCACCATGTGCTCGAACCAACAGCCAGATCATCTCTCCTGATCTCTCCTGCTGAAACTGATACGGTTTGTAGGGAACTTCAAAGGTCCGTCCTGCAGACAGAAAGTCTGCACACACACACACGCACACCAAGCAGACACTCACCCAAGAGGAGGAAGATCTGCATTCCACTCTCTGTCTCAGTTATCAGCTCTTTTATCCAATGGCTCTGGCATATAAAACATCTGAATTTTTAGTGAAGATAAATACCACCAGTAAAACAGAATAAAGTGCCGTATTTCCAAGAGAGCCATGGTTGGGAAACCTGTATTTTCCCAGCTTGCCTCTCCTGCATGCCTCCAGGCATCTTCCCACAGGTGGAGTGCAGTCCTCAGCAGCTGCTGTGAATTCCCAGGTAGGAGGACACTCACTAGGCATGCAGCACATCACTGCTCCAACACCAGTGTGACGGCTCCAAGCAGCATCTTCATGATTTAAAACATTACAGGGGCTACTTTTAAAAACCACTTCTGAGTTTTCAGGGATTTAGCCACAGGTCAAAGCTTTACAGTCAATGTCTGTTATAGCGGGCTGTTAAAAACATGCAGTGCTTGCTGCTGCTGGAAAAATGCATTGCACCAAATCAGTTCGTGCGCTCCTGGGTACTGTTGGTAGTCATTAACAATTAAACCCTCTTCCAAGCAGACTCAGAAGTTGATTAACTACTGCATCCTTCACATGGAAAGGAAACAACTCAGTTAAAGCACCCTGAATAAGCAGGGTCATAGCATTCTTCCAGCAGAAAACAGCCAGTTTAGGGAAGCAGAGTTATTGTAAGAGCACAGAAGGGACTTCCCCTTGTCTACTCCTTCAAAGAATATGTGCCATATTGAGTACATAAACCAAAGTGTTTTATGTGCATATACATCACCAGCATTTTCCTGTGGTAGTAAAATGAGTAAACCCGAAGCTTTCAAAGTAATTTCACTGCTCATTTTATGGATGTTCCTGGCCCTTTGATGAGCTGCCACTGACAGAAGGCAGCCTCAGCTCCATGCCTTTGTTGCTACTGCTCGTGGCAACCACACCTCCTTCCAGGTTGGCTGTGGGAACACAGCACTGGGAATCAGACAGTTATCTCCCATCCGCAGCCCTCCCAGCACAAATAGATGTACATCACATGTAAGGTGGAAATTCTTTACCCAGGGGCAGTGAGGCCGTGGCACAGCCCAGAGCTGTGGTGCCCCATCCTTGGAGGTACCCAAGACTGTGGATGGGCCCTGGGCAGCCTGAGCTGGGGGGCTGTGAGGTCCCTTCCAACCCAACCATTCCATGGTTCTATGATGCTTAAGATCCCCTCCAAACCAACCCGTCTGTGGTTCTATGAAGAAGAGATCTAACAAGCCAAATAAACAGACGAAAATGAAAGATGCTTGCCACAGTTCACACAGTTCCTGTTCCAGACATCATTTCAGGGGAATAATTACATGCTCAGTGTGCTCATAACAAAATCCTTTACCTAACTGTCCTGTTTGAAAGGGATATACGTAACAACTGTGCTCCGCAAAAGAATGGAAACTCACCTGCAAAGACTATTCTAAAAACTTGGTTCTGCAGAACCATCACACAGCAAGCTCTGGCCTGGGGGAAGACAACCGACTCATCTGCACATCCAATTGGACTGCATACAATCATTGCACTTTTTAACAATTCTTTATGTATATAAACATGCATCTACATACGTACAAACACTGATTTCTCTGGTAACATGATCAGCATGAAAGCACAACAAGCTAGGTGACATACCCCAAATGCTGAAGCACCGCTTTTAGCTGATAACCATGAGCGAAAATTGAAGATGTTTGCTGACAGCTGGGACTGAGGCTCAGATTAAGGTAGAACTTTGCATTTCTGTAATAACTAAGAAACGGGAACAATTAAATTGATGCACTGCGCCTGCTTTTAAGCTGTGTTGACTTAGAAGCGTACATACTGCCAAGTTTCAAGTCCCATCTTGCCTATGTCCAGACACATGATTTAGCACATTATCAGAATTAGTCTGAACCACGAAGGCCTCTTACATGGAAGCACTGCAGGAAAACAGCACCGTGTAAGATTACTGAGTGCCAATCATTGCCCTCCCAGCTACAATAGATTATTGTAAGCAGCAGCCATTTAATAAACTGATAACATTCCTCACAACACAGATGGCTCCTTTCCAAAGCCAAAGACAAGAGAAAAAATAAAGCACAAGGAAAAGTAATTTAAATGTGAATCGTATTATCACTCCACTACGTGTTAGCACTCACATGAGACAGCCCACGATCTTATCCAGTGATGGTTAACCACAGGCAAGACTGTAAGCATGGATTTAACTAGTTAAGAGATCTCAGTTCCCTCCGCTTTAGCATCTGTGTGTAGAAGCAAACATTTCTCCTGCAATGACATATGCTTCTTCAAACCACACTCTTACTTCACCATGGTCAAACTGCACTGACAGCCCAAAAAGCCAAACAGGCGAGCATAGCTTTAATAAATATATCCCTTCCACCTCGCCATATCCATACAGAATAAGCAAAACCCACCGTAAGAAGCCTGATGCAATTGGGACTCCTTATCTTGCTTGCAGCATGGTATTTTTAGCAATGTTAAAGAAGATGGAAATACATTTCAAAGAAAAAACAACCATATCAAGAACTAGAGGGTTAGCCACTTGTGCTTTACAAGATTAGAGGTCTTTGGGCATACCCAGAATTCCACTGTGAAACATATTCATGCAGGATATTAACACAGCAGATAACACAAAAATAAACAAATTAGGAAATACTACCATGCCAGTACAAGAAGTCTATTGGCACTACACTCCTGAAAACACCGGCAGCATCCCAGATCCTTACTTGGAGCAAGGTCTTTGCAATGTCCAAACCCCACGTGGTTTGGAACACCCAACTGATGGCCAACAACAGGAGCACTAAGTGCCCACCTCCGTGGGTTTTAACAGCCACGTTTCTATTTCCCTGGTAAGCAGCTGAAATGGACCCAGAGGGCATTCCTCCTTCAGTCAGAGCTCTCCTCAGAAACAACGCAACGCTGCCCAGAGCAAGGAAAGGAAAGGGAACACTTCCTTCTCCTTCCGCGCTGCCTGAAATTACCGCACCTCTGTAACTACCCAAATTGCACGCCGTATGTTCACTCAGCCTTCCAAGTCCCAGCACCAACCTGTAATTGCACTTACTCTGGCATGACAGTCAGATAAAAAGAAGGTTCATAAACACATCCATGTGCCTCATGATATTTTCAGGTGTTTGGACGCCACGGGGTATTTTTTCAAGATCAAATAACCCTTAAAAACAACTAGAAGTGGTCCAGCTACTTGCGGATTCTCTGTACCTGCTGCTGCTTCATTTCTGCAATCATTTCTGAGATGAGACATCAACAGCTGATCTCTATTGAAAGAAAACACATCGCTCTTCAAGAGTTCGCTACTGCATGAAGGCTGGATGTGGCTCTGGGCAGCCTGGTCTGGTGGCTGGCGACCCTGCACATCGCAGGGGGTTGGAACTGGATGAGCATTGCGGTCCCTTTCAGCCCAGGCCATTCTAGGATTCTATGAAAGCCCCAGGAGGGCTGCTGTGCCCCGTGCATTATTTAGAAGTGGAAATAAGGTGAGGGTTGGGTCCTGTTGCCTTTCTTCATTCCATCTTCCCTCAGCTCTGTGGCCAACTGACCCCAGCCCGCAACACACCACTCACCGGCATAGGGGCAAAAACTGGAATAGCACAAGGGAGCCAAATATCACGCTGAAGGTAATGTATGGGCATGACTCACACAGCAAGGAGCAGCCTGTGAGCAGCTCAGGGCTGGGCCAAGGTGACAAGCCAGAAGGCCTCAATGCTGCACGAGCAAAGGCTGCTCTTCCCTTCCATTAATTCTCACTGAAATATCCTTCTGCACCCCTGCAATCTGGCTTTGAAGCACAGCAAACAATCGCTACAGCCAGTCCAACAGCTATCTGTCAAACCTGCAGGGTGCTGCTCAAGTCAGCGCCGGTCAGGAGGGGAGCAATGCCCGCTGTGCTGCTCTTGGGATGGTCACAACAGCTGAGGAACTGTTGAGTGAACGATGTCCTGAACCCACTCGAGCAGGTGGGAAGAATAAATCCTACACATGTTTGCAGAGTCTCACTCCTGTGGTTACAGCCAGGAGTGGCCATGGACTGAAAGCAACAGTAAGGGAAGACGTGCCACCACGAAACACACAGCACGACTCACAGCAAAATGGCAGCGGTTTGGTATCTTGGTTATCTTAGAATTGCAACCTGCCGAGCTCCTGATCTCGTTGTGTAACCATAAGCAGCCCCAACAAAACCTTTAGCTGCAAACATAGCTCTTCAGAAAAGGCAAGTATCAGCTCTGCACGCTGAATCTCTCATTTCCTACAACTAATGAGGCAGAAATCCTACCTCACTTGACACATCTTTCTTCTTGTCTAATTATACTGTAATTATTAACTTCATGCTGCTACTTCACAGACAAAGAAATTTTCAAGTCCACGCAGATTAGCTGTAAATCTGCAGCTAATATCTCAATAGTGTTTTAAACACCTATTTTAAGTTTTTCCAAGAGACGATTTGTGTTCTTTTTAGCTGCAGTCCTGTAAATCTGCACACCTCTGCAAACATTCACTTATTTACAGCAAGGGTTGGGAAAGAATGCAATTTCGTTTCTGAATTGGATTAATTTGAATTCAGATCATGTCAACAATCCATCTCGCAAAAGAATGGTACTGAATCAACAGAGGCAGGTGGGAATCACACAACACGAACACAGAACCATTCCAGCTAGAGAAGACCTCTCAGATCCCCAAGTCCAACCCCACCCACCCCCCCACGCCCACTGCCCACGTCCCCCAGTGCCACATCCACGGCTCTGGGACACCCCCCAGTTAGTGCCCCCCACTCCCTGAGCAGCTGTGCCATGGGTTATCCACGGGGTGCAATTCTGCTTGCACTCCACAAGTACAACATGAACTAGACACGTACTGAAAAGAGCTGCAGGAAGGGGTCACGTCTCCAGGTACGTGGAGTAAAATAAAACTCCTCGTGTATTCTGTAATCCCAGCACACCGGCGTCTGGGAAGAACTGAGGTGATCTGCATTTTGTTTAATGTTTGACTTCTCTTTATAGCTTTCAAGCCCTTGGACACGGGACCCACCTCTGAGCAGACAGAGTTTGGAGCAGCCGCGCTGCTGCAGAGCTAAGATCAGGCATCCGATAATGTTCTCCATCCTGCCACTCTCAGATGGAACGTCCATCAGAGGGTAACCCCAAGCAGTCCTGCAGCCACCAGCAGCCAGACACTACAGAAAGCACTGAAATGATGAGTCTGGGGATGGTGTTGTGTTACTTGAGCCAGACACAACAGATGGAGACGGCAGACTTTTGGGCAAAAAGATGGCCCCAGTGAAGGAACAGCACTGAGATGAAGCACCCACCAAAGCTACAGGCTAAGGGAAACCCACCCATAGGAAATTACAGCCCAAACACACCTTCTTAGCTTGTTACCAGCTGAGAAAGTTGGCATTTAAGCTCACATTTAACATCTCGCATGTATGCAGACACCAAAACTTCTTGTACCTGGTCTCAAGTAAACTGAAGTGCAAGGCAAAAACAAGACCAGCAAACAAGATTTTAAGCAGCGAGGGGATACACAGAATGCTGCCAGGGGAGCGAACCCAGCCGTACAACAGCCACGTCTGCACATCCCCATCTATTTCATAAGCTTTTAGCTCAATTTCTGCAAATTAAGTTGAGCTCTGAATGAGTGCAATTTGCCGCAACAGGTTTATTCACATCGAGACAAAGCCGGGGCAGCATTTTTCCCAAAAAGGATTAGATGACTGTAACTTCTACCACCTGCACTTTATGCATGTTTAGACTGCGGGAAGGGTAATCACCACACTGCAGGGCAGGATCCGCAGGGGTCAGGAGATAATCTCCCTCCCATCTCTCGGTTCCTGACATTGCCCAATTGGCGAGGTGCATAATAGGGGATATTAGTCTCCCCCGAAGCGCTGTTATTCATCACTGCCAGAGGCAGCTCTACAGATCTGAGATTATGAACCACGTAGAACGGCAGCCTGTTCCTTCCAGCTCCAAAATACTCAAAGCTGGAAGGCCACGCCGTTTTTCAGATAGATACAAATTATTTTCTCCTTCTTTAATGCCTCTGCAGACGAGAGCCTAAAGGTGAACCGCTGCATTTCACGGGGCAATATTAGAAGAGATTACTGTCACACCAACGGCCTGCAGACCACTGAGGACAGCACGTTTTTAAGTTAGTTAGTTTTTCTTTTGCCGCTAAATTTCCTTTCAAATGCACGAATATCCGTGTGGGGGACACTCCGAGCAAACACACAGATATAAATCAAGCACTGCTCCTACCTCCAGCGCCAGTTTTCAGCCTCTGCAACTCAGGATAGGTTTGGGGATTTCAGGCTTAACTCCTCCATCACCGCGGTGCCTGCGAGGTGTGCCACGCAGCACAACGGCCTGCGCGATGCGGATCTCCCCCCCAGAGCTCCCAGCGCCGCGGAAGGCTCCCGCCCGTACCACAGCCCCGCGTACGCTTCCAGCGAGCAGCTCAAGCACCCAGCAGCTGCCTGCCGAGCACGCGGGGTACGAACGACGCAGCGCCGCGAGGCACGGGGAGCAACGCGCTGCCGTCCTTACGACACCGAGCGCAGCACCGCGACTTCGCAGCGCGCCCGCACAACGCGCTTTCCACATCGGGGCCTCCCGCGCGTTCCCGGGGCCGCCACCGTCGCCTCAACGGCCGCCGTGCGCCTCCACCCCCCCGGCCCTTCGCCCCGCGCTGAGGGGCCCGGCCCGGCCCGGCCCCGCTCACCTGCCGCCCGCTGCGGCCACAGCTCGGCGCTCGGCGGGCGGTGCTGCCCTGCGGGGTGGGGCCGGGGCGGGGAGCGAGCGGCGCTCGGACACCCCCACAGCCCCACAGGCCCCCCGGGCGGTGCTCCCGAGTGCGGATTGAGGGGAACGGCACTCGCCGTGAGCGACACACGGTGCCACACAACGCTGCAAAGTTTAGTTCAGTTTTATTTTCCACTGTAACGGCTTTCAAATGATACATCATGCAGTCTGCCAGCGTACCCACCCGTCTCTGATAGAACTGCAGCACGAAGATAAAATAGTTATCTCCATGGGATGGGGGAAGAAGGGTTCAGATCTGCTATCAAGAGATTAATACATTTCAGCATTGCTTGATGCAATGGCAAAAAAAAAAAATTTCCCCTTGTTACCAGCAAAAGGTGTCCACACTTTATTTTTTTTTTTCCTAAAATGAACACTACTGTAAAGATACACAGAGCCCAGAGAATACACATCTGCAGTACACGGCACACACTTTACAAACTAGACATGGATAATTCTACACAACGCCTCAACCCCTGCGGTTCTCCCACTACAAAACGTGTTCCAGTGGACAAGATGGTGAGCAAAGTCGTGCAGCGGTGTCCCATCCCGTGCAGCAGATGTTGGCCGGTGCGCTTCGGTTCATACAGGCACAGCAAAGGGGAAAGTCAAAGCAAGAGGAGGTTCAGATCGTCCTGCCAACTCACTGACTCCAATTGGTGCACACCCGCGTGTTTACACAAGGTCTTCCTCCTCCGACGCTGGAAATTGGACCGGCCCTTTTCCTTTTGGGCCTCCATGAGCAACTGGTTTGAATGCCCATTTATTCCAATTCGACTTAAATTCTTTATTACAACGCCAAGCCTTATTTATGGAAACGTCGGGCAAACGTGTACCTTAATGCATAAGGCTTTGTGGAATGCAGTTTAAAAGCTACTTATTGGGTTCTCTTGGCAGAAACCATCATTGTAAAGGTGTTGGTTTGTTTTTTACTTCTTTGATTTTCAGTATTTTCGGGATAATCCGATCTCCCCCTTGGCGAGTAAAACACAACCCTTCAGATGCGTCAGCCAGGATCGTCCCAGGTTTAACTTCCCTTGCTTTTGAGAAAACAAGTCAATGAAACATGAATTCAAGGAGAAACCCAAGAGGGTGGTGACGCACTGGAACAGGTTGCCCAAGGAGGCTGTGGATGCCCCATCCCTGCAGGCATTCAAGGCCAGGCTGGATGTGGCTCTGGGCAGCCTGGGCTGCTGGTTGGCGGCCCTGCACACAGCAGGGGGTTGGAACTGGATGAGCACTGTGGGCCTTTGCAACCCAGGCCATTCTGTGATTCTGTGACATCACTGAGAGAAGCTCAGCTGAGCAGGAAATAGTATTTTATTCCTTGAAAAAGAACAGTACGCACTTTAGTTCCATCTGAAGAATGGTTTCCGTTTGTGAACAGCTTTTCCACTAAACGTGTCCCATGCAAGACATCTTAGATGTGAAGTTTCATTTGCGCTATACAAATCAGAACTTGAAAATCAGCCTAGAATAAATACACAACATTCAAAGAGCAAAATAAGACAGCGCCAGGTACTGGAAATGACAAAAAAAAGACAGGGTTTGATCCCTGCAGAGCAGATGTGTGGCTTTCATTTTCCATCTATAAAATACACAAGACTTAAAAATGGTACAAAAGTTGGATATACAGTAAGCAATACAAACTTAAATTGCCTCATTAAAATAGGCTACAAAGCAAGAATCTATAAGCAGAATAAGTTCAACTGACAGACTGGATAATTTCCAATTAAGCAGGTAATGCATTTCTTCTGGAGGAGCTCAGCCTGATGCACCTTGTCAGTGTTTCAGTAATAGAAAGTCCTCTTACAGTCTTGAAGCAGAAGTTAACTTGGAGAAACTCACTTTAGCTAGATGAACTGACTGGCTGATCAGCACTAGCACAATTAAGAGATGTCAAAGCTAACTTAGCACTCAAGCTGAAGAAAGGCTGTCCAAACTGTCATACATAACTGATGATAACAGCACGAGCAACTTGGGAAATTGCACTTAAAATGCAACTCCCTACCAAACTTTGAATTCAAAATACAGAACAGCAGCTGTACCACAGTACAAAATCGGGCAGCAACTAAGAGTTTGGGATTCTTTCTTTAAGACAACTGCCATAGAACAAAAACAAGAGGATAAGAAGTTCGTAGCAGAGAGTTCAGCTCTGAGCAGCACAGAGTAGTTCGGAATTAGTAATCCTGTTAAAGGTTGCATATGGCGAGTTCACAGTTCATTTTCCTGGCAGTGCACATGCACATAAAGAAAAATATAAAACTCTGAAAAATACAAAATAAATTAAATCCATGCAAATCTGCAACTTCCTTAAATATTTTTGCAAAATGCTCCCAAATATAGTGCAACATCCAAAAAAATAATAATAAAAAATTAAGCCCAACTTACTTTGCAAGAAACTGAGTAAAAAAAAAAAAATCACAATATTTCAAAAGGCTCTCCGTTACCTAACTGGTTTCATGTCTGCGTGAACACATTCAGAAATCAAAGGAAAAATCTCCATCTCAACGTAAGAGCAAACACTTGCAGGAGAAGATGGAAGGGCCACGCTCAGCTGTACCCTCCCTGGGAGCCACACTGCTGGGTGACACAGACGTGTGACACAGCAGCAGGAGCAGCTTCTACCTGCAGCTGTGCTCTCCCAGAAGGATTCCAGTGCCCCCTTGCTGAGAAGCTGGACACGTTCTGCTTGGCACCAGGGAGGCGAGAAAGGCTCTGAGCACAGCAGGATGGCTTGCACATCGTTACACAAGCAGTAAGTACCTTCTTTTCCCCTTGCAGCGTGCTCATCACCTCCTAACAGATGTATTTCCCATTTCGGTCTGCAAGGGACAGCTTGTAACCCACACCTCCTCTTGGTCCCTCTCTACCTTAAGGTAGGGCCTGGGGCTCTGGGGGATGTTTGTGTTTTTGGAAGGGAGTGCCTGTTCCAGCTGGGGACTGTTCCCTCCCGCCTGTGAATTCCGGTGCGAGCAGATCAGGGCTTGCTGGAGGCTTTCCCAAGACAGGACTTCTGCAGCATTCTGAAAGCTTTCAAAGTGTCATGGAGAACAATGCTTAGCAACACACGGCCAGCCAACACACTCCAGGAAAACCCACCATCGTAGGGAGAACTACAAGCAGACCAGATCGTAACTTGAAGATAAGTCACACGTACAAGTCTTGTAACTACCAAACTCCAAAAACCTAGGTTTATACTAACAGATTTCTCTGCATCCCATTTGATCTTTACCAGGTACTGCAAGAAAGGTCATTTTATACAGTCCAAAGGTTTTATCAGGATTTTACAAATGGTTCTTTGGGGAAATTTCCTTCCAAAAAATGTAAGCAGTAAAATTAAACCATGTAGCAGCACATTTTCATCCCTTAAAAATATAAAATAATATGTATATTATACAGTAAATCAGTCATGACAGAGCACAATCACCTGCCTTTGATGGCACTTGGTCACCGAATAATCAATTCTTGGATGCCAGAAGTCGGGATTTACTGATGTCACAGAGGACTTCCAACAGCATCGGGCTGAGCGGAGAAGCCCCAACCTAAGCAGTGCCAGGGGGTCACGCGCCGTCGGTGCCATTCTGGGTGGCAGACTTCCTATGGGTACTGAGATGGTTACGTTAAATACATTGTACAAGTATCTGTAGAAGAGTTGAGCTGAAGACTTCTGTACACGTGGAGATCCTACGAAGCTCAAAATACCTATGGCCAGTGCGTCGCAGATGGCGGTAGGAAGCGCAGGATGAATAGAAGGTGGATCAGGTTGAAGAGGGGGATAAAAGAAAGTAGTGACTTAATGATAGTCTGTAACATGCTAAGTGGGACTGACCTGTCAAAAGAGAGTGAGAAAGGTAACGATAATTAGTGGATGTTTTAGATTAGAAAGCAGATATGCAACATGGCAAATAACAGATACCGACACTTGGCAGAAACTCAATATGCAGCAGCCACATTGCCACGAGAACATCACTGCAAAGCACCATTTTAGGAATTCAAGGAACAAGTCTCAATTACTAAGTCTCAGAGAGGAATTCTGACGGTTTCCAGCCCACAGATTGGCACAGTCATAACAAAGCAATGGCCTTGATGAAATTCATTCTTTGCCACCTCTAACGCGGCATTACGTCTTGTCCAAAGACATCCTTCAGCACAACAGAAAGGTCATTTTTCCCCCTTTTAATCTTTCCATTCCCTTCATGGGATTTTTCTCTCTCCTGATAGGAGCTGAAGAACAGATGCACACATGTATCTTCATTAACAAGTATGGAACACAAGCAAGTTTGCAAAGATATTATGAAATGAAAGCAACAAAGGACTACAAATCCAGACAAGCCATTCCTTTGCAAATATCTCCTGGAGAAAGGGTTCCTTCCTGCTGTGTAGACACATACAAACGCACATATATAAAGAATATAAATAACGTGAATATAATATAAATATAAACATATAAAATATTTTATAGAATGCCCTGATGAGGTATTATGAAAATCGACTGCACCATTTTACACAAAACTATTGATATTTTACAGGCTTCTTTCTCACTAATGTCATGATGGTTCCTTTCAGAAGTTCAAAGTAGGTTGCTAAGTACAAAGTTCATTTGCAGCTTGTTATCAATACTACGCTTTCCTCATTAGCCATATGGAAAGCAACATATAAGCAACTGAACGTGCCTGGCACTTTTTAAGCAGCTAGTACAGGATCTTGTAAAGAGAGCAACATTTTGCTTAATTACATGTTTTCTTGTTTGATTGTTTAACACTAAACTTTTCAGTACTAAAGATCAAGTTGTTAGAGAGAATCAACTCATCTGTGCCTTTTGAATTTAGCCTGATTTGGCGGTGGGAATTGTAGCTCCCTCCTGGTTACCATCCTCATTAGCATCTTCAAGGCGAGAGGGATAGCTGGTTATTAATTCATGCATTTTATTGCCTAGATTAATCTAAACGGCCTGCCTAGATTAAATATAGTTATTCATCTTGCTCAAGGATGGGGAGGTGCTGGGAACATACCAGAGACTTTAGGATAGGGGAAGTCACATTGTCAAGAGCTTGTTTGCACAGTGTGTTTCACAAATACGGATCCCATACAAGCTGGTTTAATAATTTCAGTAAGCCACGATGGAGCATTACTGCAATTGTTAGCATATCTTCATTTCACTTCTTCTCTTTTCAAATGAGGTACCAGACAAGTTTAAACAAACATGAGAAGGGCAGGATAGGCAGATAACCAGCTTACTCAGGATTTCAAATACGAAAGCACATGCTTTGTCAACACACTTAGCTCCCTGCATCTGCTATTGGTGTGCCTGCCTGTGCAGGGGTCCCATGCAGCACCTGAGCACACCCAGTTGTGCCACTTTGCTCACAGGTGTATCAACATTAGGAGAGAGTCCTTCAGACTGCCACCCCACCCTTGAGAAGTGTGCTACAAATGCAGTGATAGCCGGCCCAGAAGTTTGTATACAGCACTTGAACTGCTCTCCAACACAGCAACTTGAGTATTTATTTCATATCATCATCCAGACTTGTCCTGCACCTCAGCCCTGCCTGTCCCAGAGCTCTGTTAGTGCCCCTCTGTCCCCTTGGTTAGGTGTGTGATGTAATTAAAGCAGACATAAAGATGATCTCTGGGCCATCTGAAGACAGTTATTAAATGATGAGCTGCAGAAGTGCAGCACCACCACAGCTCATCTCTCCCTCAGTAAGGTGAAGCACAGGAGCGTGGCCTCCAGATGGGGCGTTATGGAAGGATTCTGAGCAGGTCCACATTAGGCATTTAAAGACAGAACTTCCAAATGAACTGATCTGTACTAACACAGATCTGTATACATATTTCAAGTATGAAGAACGTGGATTTCTACCCAATCAGGACTCACACTGCCACAGTTATCCTTTTAGCCACACCAACATGAGCTCCCTTCCTCTTAACTTCATCAGATCTGCATTTGAGGTGTGCCCCAGGTAACAAACTCACTGCAGTTAGATTTCTGAAGGTTCCTGAAACTGACACAGACAGAGGAATTCTCTCTCAGAGATTCATTCCTTGCTCTACGGAGTCTTCTGTTTAAGTTGGCAATTTGCAATTTACAACAATGTTTTATTAATGCCCATTGGCTGTTACCGATGGGGCGTTCTGCTCAGGTTAATGACTTGCAATTCCTGACCAGTCTAGCAGCAAAAAATGGCTACTGTCTTCATTGTGAATGATGAGTGAAGTAAGACAAATTTCCCCTCATCCTGGTATAAAATTGTCATTCTAAAGAACGTGTTACTTGACAGCAAACATTTACCTAGAAAAACCATTCCCAATTCTTTTTCTCCTCTCCCATTACCTCTGACCTTCAGGGCAACACACTCCAGGTGTGGCCTCGATCTGCTTACCCCCTCAGATAGAAAACTCAGCATCTAAAGCATATGAGATTGCTCTTTATTGACTTCCAAAGGCCTGTTTTGTTATATGCTCTACTCGTGTTATGCCTATTTATTTTACTGATGACTTCTGTTAAGCTACAGTCGTTTGCTCGACGTGTGCCTATAGCTGGTGCGTGGCCTGATCACGTCTGACAGTTTTAATTTCACAACAGATGGTCTATTAAAGGCCTGCCCAGTTTAGGCAGGTAGCAGCTTTTCTCCCCACGGAGCAGCTTTTATTACATACGTTTAGAAATAATTTATAGGCTTCTTTATCACACTCTTTTCCCTTTGCTCTTTCATGGGAATGCAATGAAGTAGATAGAGGCTATATTTCCCATGAGATGGAAAAGCAAATTTCAGTTCAGAACCAACTAACTCAAAAAAGCACTCAGCAGACTCGCCCTAATTCATCCACAGCAAAAATATGCTGCTTGCAGCTACAGGGCTCACAGAAAACACAATGAACAGCAACAATCCCCACGACACAATAAAAGGTTGAATGATGTGATGGATGGTTTGCATGCATGCATGACATGAAGCATTCTCAAAAAAAAAAAAAAAAAAGAAAAAGAAAAAGAAAAACACACCCAAGAATGCCAAATGCCTAAAGGAAACCAGATACTATCAGAGAGAGTCATAAAACAGAATTAATCCTCCAGAGGAGAAAGAAGCCAGACTTGGAAAGGCAATCCAGGAGTCCACCAGCTGCTTTTCACAACCACTCACTACCATCCAACTCCTAATACGCTCGTAACAAAATTATCACCTAAACTGCTCCAGAAATAATGAGAATTTGAGGAAATGAATAGAGAGATGGGTGCATGAAGCAGTCTCATGGGACTGTGTTGCTCTTCTTTCCAAGACAAGATTTTTGCTTATGAGTAGACACAGAAACCTTAAGTGTTCACAGTAAAGTAAAATATTTACATTTTCAGCTGAAGAGAGCTAAGAGTGCAAAGCAAAAGAAGCAAAAGCAAGGTTTGCCAAATGCTGACACTCAAATTCCGAGAGCTCTGTGCTGCTGCCAGCTTAAGGCTGCTTTAGCCCTGCCCTGGGCTGCAGGTCTCTCTAGGCACTCCGAGTACAGCTGCTCAGGAGCAGGAGGAAGCAGGTGCTGCGTGTGAGGGGCAGAAGGAAAAGCTAAATGCTTGTGAAGAAGCATGTTTACCATATGGATCCATCTCTCAAGTAATATCTCACCCTAAACCACGAAGTTTTCAGCTTCTAACATTTTCCATTTTGAGCTTTGCCCAGGAAAAACCCTTACTAGTATGCAGGTGTGGTCTGTCCACAGGCAGCTCCTGCATAGGCACAGGAGTGCTTGGTTGCTTTTCAATCACACACAGCTAGTTCCTAGTACAAGGTTATTTACTAGAAGCCTTTATCCTTAAAGAATATCACAAGGAAACACATTCATGTTACGGAAAGTAGAAAATGGAGCAGCCTCTGGAACTCTATTTTCAATACACAAGTTTCACAGTTCTATGTGCTAATTTCAGTACAGACTTGCAGCAGCATTTCAGTTTGTTAAAAAAAAGTTTCAAGTGATGAGTGATTAAAATAAAAACTCTGAGCAGCAGCTTACAAAGTATTCTAAACAAGGCAACCCTCACTTAAATTACTAACTTTCTTAGTTAAAACACAGGCAAAAGACTCCCACTGAAACTAGGAAAAAAAAAATACCATTGGTCTGCTAAAAAGCAAAATAAAAGAGAAGTGGTGATCAGTGAAAGAACAGGTGGGCCTTTGGTCTTACTTCTCATCTATTTGGTGCTGTGATAGTAGCTGGAGTTGGACATCCCTCCCCCTCGGATGGCATGGACAGCTGTTGGAGACGACGCTGGGTAATGACCAGGGCGGATGGGCTTGGCTGCAGAGAAAGCAGGAAACCAAACAACACAATTAGCTTTTTCCAGCAGGATTTTACCTCACCTTCTCCTTTAGTACAAAGCCCATCATGTACAGGAGAGAAACTGCTTGTCAGTTTAGTCTGTAATCAGAAACACAGTGTTCCCTTACCATGGCCAACAACAAATACATCGCTCTTCTGCTTGTGACAGAACCCATCTGACCGTTTCATGCATGCCCATCATCTCTACAAAGACTGTGGGCTGTCTGTACAGCATAGAGAGAACTCAAGACTCATTTGGTGCTCACTGATGTACTCTCGATGTCCAATTTCCTACCATGGCTATTTGTGCAATTCCAGAAGAAGCAGAGACAAAACTGATAATGGTTTTTTAGGAGTGGCAGCATAAGGCAGGAAACACGGCGTGCTAATTTTTTCCTCTGGTTTTAAGGCACCAGTGTTACCAGCACCATGCAATACATTATCCTTCTATCTTATCAATTCCTAGAAATCATTTCAAAAATTGCCACCTGAAAAGTCCTGTATTGAACACTATTTGATTGCATGCATGGATTCAGACTGTACCACAGAGATACAACAAGCATCTGCATTATACAGGAATATCTGACTCTACACAGCCCAAATGAAAGCACGAGTAGTAATCGGAAGAGGAGAGGAAGGAGCTGAAAGGCAGAACAAGAGCATGTGGGGGAGCAGGAAGAAAGCGAGAGACAATTTAAAGAGACACTTTTTCAGGTCATTAAAATGGCACACAAGACCCATTATGCCATTTATTTACTGAGCTAAATAGCAAAGGCACTTTAAACTTCAGGTGGGGCATATTCTATTAAGAAGTGAAGTCTTTGAAGCTGCTTGTGCAACAGAGGAGAAGCAGACCCAGAAGTTTGCCCCAGACTCCTGCTTTCAAAGCTCTGTTCTTTCAAAAATGAGCAAACAAACCAACCATGAAGTATGTGAGTGATCGCTCACCCCTCAGCAATACATCCTTACCGATTTGAGCAGAGTGTGCTCTCCGTGCCATGTTTTTGGCTCTTACAGCCTCCTTAATGCGATCCACCTCCTGCTGGTACCTCTTTCGGTCTCGCATGGCGTTCTCCTTGGCCTCCTTCAGTGCACTCTCCAGGGCCTTAACTCTCTCTGCCGTAGCTCTAAGTCGTTTTTCCAGCTTAGGAAGCTCACAACGAAGATCTGCATTATCACGTACCAACTGCAAGAAGAGAAGTTTCAAAAATACCCTGTGAGAAACCATAGCAAAGGTCATCTTACAAGGAGAGACAGAAATCACCACTGCTCCTCTTCACAACTTGTACACCGTGAAGGAAAGAAACACGTTTCCTCCAGAAACACCTGTAAAAAGCTTATGCCAAAAGAAGATTTTCTCTTCCTATTAATCATGCTGGTCATTTGTCCAGCTGAGCTACCAATCATTCACATTCAACAGGAAGATCAAAGAACGTGATTTCACAGATGACTCTGAAGGTAGAAGGCTCTGGACGAACCCTGCAGGGCACTACTGCAACAACCAGACCCTCAGAGCAACCCAGCCAGAAACTTTGCATTTCTCAGCATGCAGACATGTCTGGCATTTCACGGGTACTCAATCACTGCATTGCTTAAAAGCCACAGTGCTTAAACATAGCTTACAGACAATACTTGGGTTTGCCAAGAATTCACCATCAGCAATGGTCAGGGCATGTTTACCTTCTTGTTCACTATTCAAGCAGGGAGAAGCAGAAACTTTCTGTTCCTCAACCATTGCTAAGAATTCACCTTAAGGCCTGTAACTATAAACATGGTGATGACAATATGCAACTTTAAATTCACAGACTTCCTTGATTTTGAACCTGAACAAGCTCTACTGCTTATCAGAATAATATCTAACATTATATTCAACCATAGGAGGCAGATTGATTTTTAGATAAGTAAAAACTGATACAAACAGACTCTTGGTTAAAAAAAAAACACATTACAATTTCTACAGGACAATTATACCATTACTAAAAGTCAACAGATAACTGTTCCAAAAAAATGATACTGCCCTTTCTGAAGTAAAGGGAGGAAAATGGTTTCGCTACCATATAAATAATACAGTAAAGCAACAGCATGCAATCACATTCACACATCGTTTCGCAATCATAACGTTTTACACCTGCTGGTCCAGGCTGAGTGCCAAAAGAAAAACACAAGCAAAACTAAAAAAAAAAACAAACATTGTCACAATGTGCTTTAGCTGAAAATGTCGAGCACATGTTCTACCAAACAGCCCTAATTTGGAATACGTGCAGGATGATCTCCTATTCAGGTCAAGCCCAACGTCGTTTTTTATTTCAGTTTCTTATGAGACATGAACTCCTCAGTTGTCTTTGAGTAAATATACGTTAATGAGAGCTATAAACATCTGAAAAACTAGCAGAAATATGAACAGAATGCAAAAAAAGGCAATAGAGTGAAACAAAAAAAATCATTATTAACATGTCCTCATTTCCACATTTAGAAAGTAGGTCTTTAAGCCATCTGTTAAGGAATCTTAAAATACTGAACCGTAATGGACACTTGTCACAGTCCAGCCCTGCTTGCATTTTTGGCATTTCTACAGGAATAAACAAAGCAAATCTTGCAGACTGCTGTGTCTCTCTAACACTTTCAGAAAACTGCAATTGAGAATGCTATGTTAGCATTCAGAAATGAAACCAGAAGCCTCTTCTACTACTTTGTACTCTGCATCTGAGATGTGGGATACAGTTTGATAAAACTGACATCTTAGAAGAGGGTGGAAACTTAATTAGTGGCAGAAGTGATCCAGTTTTACCTACTGAGATAGATATACCCATACATACACACGCTATTAATATTTAGTTGCTTCCAAATAAGCAGAGGGTTCTTTCCTTGATCTATACCCAAATGCTTGCCTACAGCACACCCCTACACCTCCCACTTGTTGGGCTGGCACCCACAGTGAAGGGCTCTCATTGCTCTGAAAAGCAGACATCCGAAGGAAACAGAAGCTCTTAAAAAACAGGGAAGAGATGGAAATCATCATGCCCAGAAATGGCCAGCCTCAGCATTCCTGGGGAGGCACCAGCCCTTAAGCTGCACAGAAAACCTCTATTTCCAGCAATAAAATCTGGGGTGAAGTAGGAGGATGGGGGGATAGATGTTCAGTGTGATGCCTAATGTCTTCCCAAGGAACTGTTACATGTGATAAGCCCTGCTGTCCTTGAAGTGGCTGAACATCTGCCTGCCGATGGCAAGAGCTGAGTGCACTCCTTGCTTAGATTTGCTTGCGCAAGCAACTTTTGCTTTACCTATGAAACTGTCCTTATCTCAAACCACAATTCTCACACTTTTACCTTTCTGCTTCTCTCCTCCATTCCACTGATTGAGCGAGCGGCTGTGAGGTTCTGAGCTGCCTGCCAGGGCTAGACCACAACAACATTCCAGTAAGTAGGTGTAGTCCTAATGCCAACAACTTCAGTTGAGAACTATAGGTACCATTTCCTTAAACAGTACCTACATATTACCTTCAAAAATTATTCCCATAAACATATAAAAATATAATTTTGGGGGAAAAAGATGTAATTTGTAATACTAGAGAACAGTGTTACTTGTGCAGTTTTTCCTATGGGAGAAATTACTATCAATCAATGAAAAAGGCACAATGGCTTCTGATTTAATAGAAAAAACAAGCACTGGAAGGAAGTGAAGCTCCTACCTGTTTGTGAACCTTAGTAAGCTGTTCCAGGTTGTTCTCAAGAAAGGAAATTTTCTGCTTCTGCGCAGCACTTCCGCCTCCATCGTCACTGTCAAGCTCAACGCTCTGCACAGAGAGTTCCAGGGTTCAGCAAAACCATGCAGAAACTCAAGAGGAAGCTCAGGCATTTTGGAATGTAAGTTTGCCAAAGACAGAAATGCCTTCCAGAGCCCCAAATTAAAGAGAAGTTATTTCACCTGTTCATTTGATATTTAGGGGCCACATTGCCCTCCACACAGAAGAATATCCCTCTCTCCAGTTCTAGGTAACATTTTTACCTTACGTGGCTTTTCAATCTTAACAAATAAACAGTAGTTATACCCACTTCCCCAAAGCCACTCTAAAGAACTGAGAAGTACTGTGAAGCCTTTGAATATTTATGCAACTTTTTACTCTGATTCAACGCTTAAAAACACCTGAACTTCTGCTAAGAAACTCATCTCTGGCCACACAATAATTTTGCTAGGAAAAGGCCAAGTAGACACAGGATCATAAAGACACAGCTTTTGGTGGAGCATACATTAGTGCAGGTTATACTGGGCAGTTTCTGGTACCCATTATACCATCTTTCTGAATGCAGTAACTTCACTTAACTACCAAGACTTGTCCTCAGGACGCAACAAGAGCCAAAGCCTGGGTAACCATCAGGACAGTCCTAATGCTATCGCTCACTGATATTGAAAAAAAAAATCCCATTTTGTAATAATATGCACACTGGATTGCAGTATACTGGATGACAAGAGGTATTCTTACTTTTTTAACACGAGTGGTGAGATCTTGAACAAACAGTTTGCGTAGGTTATGGAGAGTCTGGAGTTCTCTAGCCTGGAATCAATTTACATGAAAAGACACAAGTCAGTAAGAAAGACAGTAGATATTTGGGGCTTTTAAATAAAACAAACAAAGGCATCTCTGCAAATTCACATAGATAATATGACTATAATGACTTCACTTATAGAGATGTCCCTGCCTGGTACATGCATTGGCTGTTCAAGCAGCCTACAAATAAGCTGCTCACAGAAGAACAGGGCATGCACTTTTCCTCTTGCCAGTGCGTTGCCATAAGCTGTCTGCAACACCAAAGCCACAAGTCTCACAAACTGGCCATGGTTACATGTCTAGCTACGTGACTCTGGATTCACTGCATAGCAAATTCATTGACTGGGTCTGAGTGCTTAATGACAGGTACTTAAGATCTTAAAGTGGCTTTTAAGATCTGGCAAAAATCCAGGTTTTCCCAGCTTTTTCTATATATCAACTTCTTGGGCTCAGCAAAATAACGACCTTACTCCAGACTGAATACATGACACGAGATGGGGCAACCCTGCACCCATTCCAAAAAGACCAAAAATGCTAAATCACTTGCAGGAAAGGAAACTTTCTAGAAAAGCAAGTTCATCTCAATGCCATTTTCACCAAAACCATGTTGGAGAGAACTCTCTCTCCAAAGTTGGTAAGTGCAGCCTCAGCTTTTCCATTTCACGCTTATCTGCTCATATACTGGAATTTAAATTCATCACACTGTGAGCACCACCATGACTACAAGCTTTTAAAAACTCAAATTTCTTGTCTTCGTCTCTGCAAAGAGAAAGTTACAACTGACTATACGCCATAAATGAAATGCTTCTTCTGCGGACCACAGAATGACTAGAAACTGTATAGTACATACACGGCTCATTTAGGAATTATTCCGTAATCAGAAGATGCACAGCGTGCCATTCTAAACAACACAGCAGCAGAACAGAAGCCTCCCAGAGAGCTGACATTCAGGTGTGCTGCACAAGCAGACCTCCAACCCATAACTCCTTCCAGTGAGCCCCCTCATCTTGCTTCTGTATCAGCCCAGCAGTGGGAAGGAGCACAGGGTAGCAGACGTGGCCCCACAGAAACTATTCTCCATCCCTTCCCCAAAACCACCATCCAAATGCCAGCCAATGCCTACAGAGCCTGATGCCCCCCTGCACAACTGTGTAGGGACGAGACCCCGTTTGGCTTTCAACGGCACATGCTTTCATGCAATTTGCTGTTTTATTTTTTTCTTCCCATTGCAGCAATAATTAAAACTCTAACAATGTGAATAACATTCTAATTTAAGATAGCATGAAGATATTTACTTAAACTTAAAAAAGAACATCTGGGTTTCTGCAAACTGAGTGCCCCATACTGCCTAACTGACTTCCAGCTGCCTTGACCACTTGGTGTACAGGGTTAATAAAGTCTTCCCAACATGCAAGCAGTGTAGGAGTCTGATGAACACAGGTCATGTCAGAAAGGCTGATTAACTCTCTTCCTTACAGGATTTTAAATAAATAAGGCTTATGGCTTGGGGAGCCAACAGGAGCCCAAGTTGAACGAACCCAAATAGTTTGGCTTCCAATTGTAATGAACTCCATCTGGTCCTGAGGCCACCACAAGCGTAATTTTGAAGCATTACACAGAGCAGAAAAGGCACTGCGTTTGAGTTTACAACCAAACTACCACTAGCAAAAATAAATGCGATGCTACTGAAACAGCTATGTTTTTGACCAACCTGTGAGATCTTTGACAAAGCTGGCATATTTTACAGACAGGTAAAAAGGTAGCTTCCAACAAAACTGCACAGCAGCAGCTTCAGGACTGAAGTTGTCCATCTTAGATTGCAATTTTAACATTACGTGCACAATATCAGATTCCTTTACAAGCCACTGCACGGGCCAAGTGAGAAGCAGGTATGCATCGTTTGGGTGTAGCTACCCTGTATTCAGCATGCTGGTCACTTCAGATGCTTTCAAGGAAGAAGGGCAGCAAAACACAGTTCTAGTAGCCTCAACAGTGATAGCTTACTCACAGGAGACTACAACAGTAGCATTTTACCTAGAGTTTGAAATTCAGTTTCATGATTTGGGAAACACAGAGACTTAGCTTCATAGAATCATCACAGAATGATTGAATGGTCCAGGTTGGAAGGGACCTCAAGGATCATGAAGCTCCAACCTCCCCGCCGCATGCAAGACCACCAACCTCCACATTTAATACCAGCCCAGGCTGCCCGGGGCCCCATCCAACCTGGCCTTGAACACCTCCAGGGATGGACGGGGCATCCACAGCCTCTCTGGGCAGCTGTGCCAGCACCTCACCACTCTCAGAGTAAAGAACTTAAAGCTTATCTGATATAAATTAGTCATTTTCATGAGCACCGATGCAGGTGTTTTGGTTACACATCAGTGATGAAAACATACGGGAAAAAAACTCAATAACTTGTAAACAGGACTTACCACTGTTTCCTCCAGCCCCTTAAGATCTTCTCTTGCTTGTTCCCTTTTATCATTAAGCAGTCTAAAAAGATCACAACATTAAACATTAAATCAAAACATGTTTTAAAAATATTCTCTTCTTCCTGTGGGTAAGAAATGGGGGATTTAAGATTTGCCATGATATTTCGTAAAATTGGAGCTCTAAAACATCGTTTCAGCAAGCATCAAATCTACTGTTAAAAAGTTTAAAACTTTAAAAAAGGAGTAACTAGTAATCATTCATTTCTACTGCATGTTGGCTTTGCTACTGAAATGCTATTTTCAGCACGAATGTCTCAACACAAATGCTTCCCACCAGGATGCTTCCTGTGCACACATTAAAAGACACCAGATTCAAGGACACCAGGTGAGAAAACGGTTGACTTACATGAGCTTTTCCAGTTTCATTTCTCTCTCCTGGTCCTCAATTTTTAATTTATCATAATCAGCACTCAGCTTCTCTTGTTCCAGCTGCAGCTTCTGATTCATACTAGAATGAGAAGAAAAAACAACAAAAGGTCTGAACAGCTCAGTCCTGAAGGCCATGAATATGCAGTTCAGTTTCCATAAACAAAATTAAGTAATTCTACTGTAAAATTCTGGAAGAAATTAAGGCTAACGAATCTGAAAACCAATAGCTTTTATTTTAAAATATTGGAAGATTAAGCAGTCAGCCATACACTCTCCTGCCTTGTTTGTCTTATCTTAAAGGACACGCTGTTCTTGCATTCTTTCTGTTCTGCTTTCTCATTTCCCTACTATTATTCACCCACACTATAAATACGGGCAGGAGTGCTACAACACGATTGCTCAGATTTTATGAATGCTTCAAAAATAAGAGCACAACAGTAAAAAGAAACTTAAAACCTTTCCAAGCAGGGGTGTATCTAACAGTTATATTCTCGTGTCACAAAGAAATACCATGAATGTGAAAATGAGATACACTGGAGTCTGTGACAGCTGTTGCATGTAAGGATACTACTTTCCCTAAGACTCTGAAGTACAGAGATTATCAATTAAAACTAATAAAACCAACCAAAAAACCAGTCCTGTAGTGTCACAGGGCAGTATAGGAGCACAAAAAGTGACAGTGAGTAAACATACTCTCTGATTTCATCGATTGTTTTCTGCTTCTCTTCAATTTCATCTCTCAGCCTGGACAGCTGCTTCTGATGGGCTTCCCTGTGACTCTCCATCTGCTGCTCCAGTGCCTTCTGCAGAGCACGAAATGCAAAGCCATGCATGAAACAGAAATCAAGTAACACGCCTGAGGTTGCTTTTTATGTATCATCTAAATTAACCCATCTTCCTGGATTGTTTAGCCACAGCCCTGTCATTTAAATTGTACGGTTAGATATATTCCAAGTTGTAAGAAAAAAACTGAATATCAGAGTGACATACACTTGAATCCCTTTCCAGCCACACCTAACAAAACCATTCTCAACCATGGATGCTGGGTCTTATTTTTTAGTCCTCTGTTCAAGTGATTTGAGGAACCAAAGCAGCTCCAACAAGCAAACACAGTGCTCTCTGTACTCTCTGAAGTTGGTTCAGCAGACAAACTGGTCTCAGAAGACACCTCAAATATTCAGGTTATAACTTACTTTTTTCCTTCATCTGGCCACCAGCCTCAATACCAGCGAGTTCTCTAATTTCAAACTGCAAAGGTTACTCAATTCTAAGAGATCAGGTTTTCTAACAGAAGCCAGCAATTCTGACAGAGGCAGAAAAGTTCTTTTAAAAGAACAGGACATGTACAGGAAGACAAAATTACACTCTAATTATCAGCTAATGAATGATCTCACCAAGAAATCAACTTTAAAATTGCAGCACACGATATTACCTTCATTTCCTCTGCGTCCTGAAGCCGGGTCAGGTGCTCCTTCTCCTTATCTTTAAAACTGACTTCGTGCATTTTTTCTGTTTGAAGTTGGAGACAGCCGAGAGTTAACCAACCAATCGTACAACATCTCTATGTCAAGCCATTATAAAGAAAACAACCGTTGCTTGCAAGGCAGGCAGCAACATCAGGCTGAGACCGTTCTGGAGGGGCAGACACAGCTTTTTTTGCAGTACTCTACGTGTAACCACTGTCCAAACCCTGCTGCCCTTACTAACGGCACCTTCCCAACCTCCCCTCGTCTCCTATGACTCTGCCTGTAGGGATCCTCCCTCTCCCCTTTCTGCTGGGCAATGGTGGCCTCCAGAGACAGATCATTTCTCGTGAGTGGGGTGGGAAGATGAGATGTGTGAATAAAAAATCAAGTAGATGTTTAAAAATCCTGTCACCATCTGCTGCTCCCAGAGTCACAGAACAGCCCCTGTACAGAAATCCAGAGTAATTCTAAGGCTACATTGTAATTATACATAAAACAGAAGCTTGGCAAAACAAAAAAAACTCCTTTTGATAGAAATTTTCCACACTGAATAAGAATGGAAAAAAAACCCAACTCTTAAAAATGAAGTCAGTTGGATCCTATAGAGCAGCCAGGAGAGAAACTTTACTCAATCCTAATGGAAGCATCTTCCTAATGAATGGGGCAGGGCATTTTCCCGCGAGACAACTGAAATTAGATGGACAGCCAAGCATTTTCAAAACAGACATTCAAAAGATTGATTGCTGCTGTTTTACTGATGTATTTCTTTTCCCTCTCATCACGAAAGTAAAAGGCAAAGCTTCTTGCAAAGCTTTTAATTCTTTTGAAAAATTCAGCTTCTCTGCATGCTGTGAATGGGTTAGGCTGAAAGGGTTACCTCAAGTGTCACGTATGAGTGCAACACATTGAATGATCTGAATCACAATTTTGAGACCTCACTGCAAAATACAAGCAGACAAACAGTGCTGTAGGACCACCAAGGCAACACCTCAACATCAGGGCATGACCCTGTGACATCAGGTCTTCTGTCACAGCGCACTGCAGAGCTTAGGGCTAGGTAAATGAGCTAAAATCCCATCTGTTTAGTTGTATTTCTGTGACAATGGGGATACAAGTATGACAAAAATAGAGTAGGATTGAAAAATCAAATGCTGCAGCAGTGCCAGGTGAGCTGTATGTACAATACTTCGTGCACACCTGCATTTTCTAAGATATAGCTGTTAAAAGAAACAATGACCACAGGAACCAACATGGTACCTTGAGCACGTAACTTGGCAAGCTCTTCATTGAGAGAATCCTGGGACTCTTCCAGCTGCCTTCTCTTCTGCTCCATGTTTTGCATGTAGTCTGTCAGGGACTTGATCTTTGCTTCATGCTTTAAAGGCAGAGGGAACAGGAAAGAGATGTGAACACACACAGAAGTGTGCACGCACAAGTTATCCACCACCTCAAGGATCAGATTAACCCGGCAATTATGTAGCCATACATCTTTTCTTTTTACGTGGTACCACTGTGGTTACATGACTATCATAATAAAGAAGCATACTGAGACACCTAACAATGTAAAAGGCCTCATACATAGTGAGTTCAGTTGTAATGTGGAGCTGCAGATCAGTCAAGGAACAGCAAGTAACAACAAGAACAACAAGGTGTAAAAGAATGCTAGCAAACATACAAAATTACTCCAGCTGAATCCTAGAAGGAAGGAAGAAGAATCAGCAACATAAACATATCTCTCTCAGCAAAGTGCTCCAGATACTGACAGTGCTCGGTGTCACATCCACACCGACAATGTCAGCATGAAGCCACCAAACTTAGGAACAGCAGAAGGTTGGGTGTAACGTAAAGAAAAAGGTTAGAAACTAAAGAAATGTGTGTGACAATTTTAACAGCATCACTGTTGTCACTGAAAGTCTCTCCGCATCAAATTATTTCTTTTCTCTCTGCAATAATTAGGCCTAGACTAATAAATGGGCTGTTAAGATTTAAATTAAGTCAGCAATAAATTTTCACTTTATAGATAAGGTGTATGTGCCCACTAACAACACTTTGAGCATAACACCTATCTTCTTCCTGGGCTTAAAAACAGATGGGCCTCAACACCTGCTTAGTGGCAAGGCTTCTGAAATGGCAATGCAAGGTGATCACCTGCTTGAGAGTATCTCTGCTTGGTTTCATCACCACGTTAAAATGCAATACAAATATAGGGAGGGGAAAAAAGAAAGGATGCAGCATTGCAGTCTCACTTCTTTCACTGCATCTTTTCACAGCCTTGGATAAGTCACTCAAATACTAAGCCTCCTAAGAGGGAGGTCTAAGAAGAAGAACACCAACCCCACGCAGACAGCCAGGCTGGCTTCCACTTAACGCGCTCCTTCACTGGGTCAGCATAAGCCAACACCACAGCTGAAGGAAAGTGTCCCAGCAGCCCACTGCTGATACTCATTCCCAGCTCTGTGCCGCCGATCCTCTTTGAGCCAGCAGAAGTATGCATATAGCTGCTTTTGAGGCAAACCTTCATCTGCTTTACTAATGCAAGTTCCCAAGGAAAGGGAGCAACATAGATTGGCAGGATGACTTCTAGTGGCTGTATCCACTTTAAGACAGCATAAAAAGTGTAATTTTACTTAACATTTTTGGACAGCCAATACTCTCAGGATTCAAGCCTCCCTTGAATACTAAGAAGCATGCTTACAGCTACAGCTACTACTGCAGACCTGAATAAAGAAATTCTGTGGCAGGACAAGAGGCTACCCTTGCTCCAGGTTTTCTTTGAGTAACTGCTAGCAAGAGAAACAGAGTAAACTCCAACCATCTCCTTTGCTTCATGTGCGCAGTAATCAAAGAAGCATGGTGAAGCAGTCAGCCCCCTCCCTGCAGAATGCTGCAGCATGCATCACTGCCTATAACATGCCACCCACTGAAAAGCCCTCCTACCATCTGGATTTCTATCTTACACAGTAATGTTTTCTATAATGTATTATTACATGCATATTGCTGCCCAGATATCTGTTAGCATACCGACAGTCAAGATGTTGGGGCTCTCCAAATGCTTTGTTAGAGACCCACACAATCACTGCTTCCTTTGTCAGTTTGCTTTCTAAGTCGAGGTACAGGACGCAAACACATGCTGAGGAAATCTCTCTGAGAGCATTTTCACTATTATGCCATTGAAAACATTTTGAAATCTACAACAGGAAGACAGAATCTTACCACAGAATATGCTGTAAAACGCTGAGGGGAAGGAATGCAAAACAAGAGGAACAAACAACAGAACAGACAAGAGAAACACCACTCTTCTCCCTGAATTCTCATTTCTCACTCCTAGAACACACATTTCATGAGGAAGGAGGTAGAGAAAATCATCCAACCTTGCTTCCAAGGAACAAGGAAGGAGCAAACATACCTGTGAAATGAGGAGCTGGCAAGCTGCAAGCTCCCTCTCGCTGGCATTCATCTTCCTGTTGGAGTCTATCTGGGCACTCTCCAGCTGCTTGCTGCGGTTCACCAGAGATTTCACCTCAGACTTCATCTTGCTGATGTAAAGCCGTGCCATGGTAAACTCCTCTTCGATCACCCCGTTCACATCTGCTAACTAAACACACAGAAGATTGCAATCTAAAAGGTGTGGTCCTTGTGGAAATCAATGTAAAGCAGTTTTCCTGCTGAGAAACAGTTGTCTGGAGCTAGATAAACTTCATGAGAGCATAGTCACACCCAAGGAGCACCCACAGACCGTCATGTTACCTTTCAGCATGCTCCACCACCCTGTTTGTCTGAATTTTCATTGATAAGCCTCAAAAGTAAGAAATTAAGACTTGTCACGGCGTGCTTCATCAGCACCTGAAATGCTTCTTAAAGAATTCTGCTCTTGAATGGCTGTGCTTCTCCAATAGCAGACTACAAGACAGGCGTTGGTCTGAAAATCTTACCTGGCAAGAGCAAATTAACCCCCCTCATCTCTAATCATTAATATCATCCTATTTATACATCACTTCCTTCCTTGGTTAATAGAGTGCCTTGGATTTTGATGTCTTTCTCTTCACAATCTTCCTTCAGCTTCTTAATTCATGTAACACACTGATGAGCTGTAAGATTCTTCTCGAGTGTATGGACAGTAATTTCATCTGGTTTTGCCTTTTTTTCTAGCAGCAAAGGGAAGACAACATGTTCTGTCTTCTCTGAATAGCCCCAAAATGTCACCACCTCCAAAACTCTCAGTCTGGTCTGAAATTAGACATACTTTGAGAAGCTGCTAATTGCCAACAAATTTCAAATTATTCATCTAAAACCTTTTCAATCTTGCCTTATTTACAGACAGCTGCCCTGTAAAATGCTGACATCTTAGTTGCTATAAAAACGTGTATCAAACAGCCTCCATTTGCAGATTTCCTCTTACGGTTCTTATTAAAACAGCCACCAGAGGTTGCTGTAACATCTAGCAAAATTTGGTCCTGTGGTCCAGGATCTGCATGAACACAAGGCAGCAGCATTTAGCGATGACCATGTAAATAATCTCTGAAGCTTAGAGTTTTGTTCATCTACGATATTGTAAGCACATCAATGAGAGCATCTACCTTCTCTATCACATCTGTAAAGCCAAGAGCCTGACAGAAGACAAATTTCTAAGCAAAGCTGGCCAAAATCTGCACCATCTCCAGATATGTTCAGATACCAAGGATTCTACTGCTTCAACAACCTACACCCCTCATTCTTACCTTCCAACTTCAGAGGAAAAGAATCCACTAGGAAGGATATCTGCCAATACACAAAAGTTAATCTTGTCCTACTGTCATGTAGTATTTAGGTGGTATATAAGCACAAATTTACTAATGCTGAAATCGATGCTTTTAAAGCATCTTGTGTTCAGAAGCATACACAAAAGCGTGGGCTCTTTGGTGAAGGCAGCCACTGTTCAAGATACGAAATGAAGAGCAAGAAGTTTCCATGCAGATCTCTTCCTTCACTCAGGTGCCCTGACAGCTGTCGCTACAGAAGTCTGGATTTAAGAGCTGCTCATGTTCACCTACAAGCAGTTTCAGGATAAATTTCAAACAAAAAGGAAGCTACCCAGAAGCCAAATCTCTCCAATGATGATTATTTAGATTCTGGGAATACCTGCTCCTGCCAGCTAACAATGGAGTAGATCTATGTGTGCACTGTTTGGACAGAGAACCCAGCCCAGGCCTCAGACAGCAGAGTTTAACAGATGCATCAGCACACAGATGGGCTGCATTAGTTTGGCCCCAAACACTGCGCTGGGAGTCAGTGTGGTAATTATCTGCATAGACACTGACCATCTCTGACCCAGACAGAGATCTCTTCAGTGTTTTACACTGTGCTCAAACCAGGATTTAAACAGCAGTGTCCTGGGAGAAGGGCCGCTGTGTCACACACGCTCCGTGCTCCTTATTGTCATAGGGCAGGAGGTACGCGTTGGGGGGAAGCAATAAAGACAGCCAACTTACTGTTTTAACATCGTTAGTGCCAATGATCCCCCCGATCTCTCCCAGGTCTTTAAGCAGCAAGTTTAAGATTTCTGTAGCTCTCTTCTTCTGATGGTTACTGAGCTCCTGCAACTGGCCCAGCTCCCTCTGGGTTGCTGACAGAACCGTCTGGAAAGATTGAAAAGCGAAAGTTACCCTTCTTTGCTCAGATTCTCTCTATCCATACAGAAACATCACGGAACAAAATAAAACCAAATTTCGTCTCTGTACATGATAAATCCACCAAACAACTCACCATCCCAAATCTCTTTGCATGAATAAAGCAGCAAAGACGAAGCTGGGAGTTAACTGTGCTTCTATAAATTTCTCCCTGCTTCAGTGCACTTCAATAGTGCCACTTTAGGGCATCAGTTCTTCTGTGCTATCTGGGTTACACAGTACTGCCTTATATTTTCCTGGGACGTGTCTGCTGGCTCCATGCACTGACACCTACTCCAGCAGCACACAATTCCACCTCGCCATAATCCACTTTCACAACTCACTTGCTAACAAGGCTACTTTAGATCTATTAAACGCAGTAAATCCTGTAAGAATCTTATTTGCATAATACATGTCAAAGAAGGTTAATCACGGAGAAACAGGTATAGAAGGATATAAAATTCAATTTTTTCAAATGGATTTCATAGTAATCTGTTTTATTAAAGTGTATAACAAAGTCGTATAATGCTAGATATGCATGAAATCAGACATCTTAACAACATCCTCCTGGGTACGTGTGAGGGATGGACCAACCTAGTTAAGCCCATTTGGATTTTTCTCAGATCAGATTTTTTTTTGCCTTACAATCAGCACACCATCTGAAGAAAGCTTTTTTTCATGCTGAGACTCCCTTACTCTGTACGAGATCTCTGTTCCACAGTACACAGTCCAGAGAAACACAAACCGATGCAATTTGCACACAGCAGGTTTCACATCTTTCTTGGTACAATGTCGCTTTCAAATGATCAAAACACAAAATGGCCAGTCCTCACATTCAGCTCAGGTGCTGACATGGTGCGCAAAACACGGAGCTTGCGACACAATCTGCAATCAGCTTTCATATAGCAGCTTTTGAATTATCTTTATCATATCCTTGAATTAATACAGAAGATAGAAGGTAGCACCAGCAAGTACAGATCTTTTAACTCTGTTGCTCCAATCTTTATACTAGTTATTAAACATACTTGTCAGCAGCATTTGAAAGCTCCCCAAAATGGCACAGGCTAGTAATTATCAGGGAAATTCTATGGAAATCTTTAGGAGAGATGCAGAGTCAGGAGCAAGGAGGGAAGTAGCACTATAAACTGCCTGCTCTTACACTCTTCTGTGCCAGTTCATCAGCCAGCTGCTCGTTGGCTCTTGTTTTGTCCTCCACTTCTTGGGATTTCTGGTCATAATTGACAGCCAGTTCTTCCAGGGCTTGAAGGACCTCTTTCACTTCATCTTTTGCAGCTTCATTCTCAATCTGAAGACGGGTGAGTTCCTCCTGAATCTTCTCATAATCTCTCCTAGTGGAGGCCAGAAGCTGCAAAGCAGATACGACAGGAGCATAAATCACCCGAGAAGTCATTTAACACCACAACACCGAAAAGGGCAAAAACAGACAAAGAGAAAGGCATAACGTGAGCAGGCAAAGTGTGTACAGAAGACAGAATGCAGAAGAAATCCCGCTCCTCTACCAGCAACATCATCAGCTTCCACAAAACTGTACACGAAGGAAGCTCCAAACTTCCATGGAAAGAAAAATCTCGATCAAATCCTATTACAACAAAAGACTGAGGCAGAGAAGCTTATTTTAAGCTGTACAAGAGCTCCAAAATAAGTTTTCTGCCCTCAATCCAATCTTGCAGTGGGGACAAAAAAAAACCCAACAAAGTAAAATACATAAACACAGAATCACAGCTTTGAAAGGAAGCACGAAAAGGGCTCTCTGAGGCGGCCTCAGGGATCTTATGGCATTAGAGGAATATTCTGATAAGCAAACTTTGGATGGTTATTTTTAGCAAACATTTGAAGCGTGATGCTGATGATAGATTAGTTGCTCATACTTGCTGAAGCAGAGTATTAACCAAAGAAAATGCAGACTTCAGAAACACCAGTGGATGTTTCCAGCTTGTATTAAATTTAAACGTACTCCTTCCACACTCCTAAGAGATTCAGTAGCAGGAGATGAGCTGCAACATCTCTCTCAAACTGACCACCCAAAAGCAGAAAGGCTCTTTTTGGCTCAGAGTGCTAATGGAAAATAGGAAACCAACAAGCTGGCTTCAGACTCTGGCACAGGCCCAAAGTGGCGAAGAGAGGATTCAGATGTAAGGGAAATTTATCTCGTGGTAATGCTGCAGCCTCAGAAGTGCACTCAAGTTATGAAAAAACCCAGTGAATTGCCAAAGCCAGATGGCATGTAAATATTTAAACAACAAAATAGCTTAAAATAATCTTTCTGCTAAACACAGATGGAACTATTATTTACATTTACTTAAGAAAATTTCTGTGTGAATACTGCTGCGACTTCAAGCAAAGGGAAGTGTTATATATCACCTAGAGCATAAACATCTCCCCAGGAGATTCCTGGTGATACAACATGGCAAAATATGCCGAGATTTAGAAAGGGTCCTCATAACACTGCAGCGATCGGCCCTAAAGAAGGAATCCTGCCTAATGCTGAGGCTGCTCTGGGGTGAGGAACACCCCATCCTGAGTGCTGCAGATCTATTTCTGAGCTTCATTTCTCACATCGCAGACTCCCCGCTCCTTACTTCGGAGATATGTTATCAACATGCCCTTGTGAGAACAGATCAGAACCTGACTTTACTTGAAACCAACAGTTTGCAGTCCCAGCCCCAAAGCAGAGGCGCTGGCAGCCAAATGCTTGGAGCAGTGATGCATGAGACAGTGGCAAAAAGGTATCAACAGACACCAATTTCAGCACAGTGCCAGCTGGGCAGGCCTTGTATTTATAATTGACCTGCTAGCTTAATCAAGCATAAAAAAGTACTTCAGTTCATTAGGGAGAAGCAGAGCGAGGCAGCTGCTCTACAGAGCATATCTCAAGGAGCCAACCATGAGATGTAAGAGAACAGGTATATCACTCCTGCAGCACAGGTGAACCTTACACACGGAAGACAGGACCTTGAAAATAGTTATTCAATTGCTGTGAAAGAGAAAACAAAAATGACTGCCTTATTAGCTTTCAAAGGTACGAGACAAGCAAGCTAACCAGAGAGCCAGTTTAACCTTCCAAACAAGTGGCACAACACCACCTGCAGAGATTTCAGTACGACAGCAAAGCCAGACAGGAACACGTGAAAAAATGGGGGTAAAGTGGCAAAGGAAAGGATTGGGCCATTGAAAATGTGTGTGCATACTCATAAGTAACACTGAGTATGGAACACAGAATGGGCTGAGGAATAAGCCAGCTTAAAGTATGGGACAGGTATTCTTCCAGAGAACCACACCAAAATTGATCAGTATTTTGGAATACAAGTGAACTCCCACACCAGGGTTAATATTCTCGGTCTGAATCTTCCTCCTCCAGTTTCACCCAATTTGATAAACAGCATAAAATCATTTCTGGCTGAACATCACAGCACATTTGGAGAACTCAGTAATTTGGCGTCAGTAGCGCTTTATGTCTTCAAATCTCCATAAACAAATGACAGACAAGGAAATGACTTTGAATGTAAGTTGCGATCATTTTCTTCATCTAAAAAAGCATTAACGTTCCTTTACAGATAGAAACAACGAACAAAATAATGTCTGCAGCAAGTAACCCAAGATTTCAGAGCAAATCCGTGCCAGTGCCAGCAGGAGATTTTTCAGCCTCAGAGATTTCACTTGGTACTTTCTCTAATTGCTCATGCCAAAATAATGAACATCAGTAATTTATTATCAGCCCCAATTTGTATACTGTCAAACTAGGAAATCTGTTCACTACTCACTGCCCTGAAAGGATACGGGAATACTGAGAAAACATTTCTGAAGTGAAATATATTGGCCACACTCCTCTCTTGGTATCTCCAGTGACACTTCCTGCTAGGATGGTGGGCTTTACAAGGTGTAATCAAGGCTTAAAAAGCTCTTGAGGATATTAGGAAATGTTGAAGTTTAAACCGTGCTTTAACATGGGTTTCTCCTACCTGCTGAATTTTAGCCAGTCACTATGAGCACATCTAGCCAACATCTGTGACAGAATCACTACACGAGGGTCACATAAGCAAAAGGTATTTTGCTCTTGGTTGGTTTTGTTGTTTTCCTCCTTACCTCCTCTTGATCCAACATTTGTTGTTTTAGCTTTTCAGCCAACTGGCTCTGCTGATTGATTTCATCATCCTGCAATGAAATAGGGTTGGAGACTTAGTTTCTTTTCACAGGTCACATTTGATTGTTCTTATTTCCTCCTTTCTAGTAAGAATAATGCCACAGCAAAACTTGACCAGGATTAAAATAAAGAAGATACTCTCAGGTAATGTAAATCAGGCATCCACTTTGACCAGCATTTTAACTTCTTTGTTAAGACGGCGTCCTCACAGCTCAGAGCCGACCTTCAATTTGGATGAGAATTTGTATGGATGCTGCTGGACATGGCACAGCAACTCACCAAGTCCATCTCGGTGATACTCCTTCGGAAGGAACTCACCCAAGGCAAACAATTGACTCTTATCCTCATGGAGCCAAGTGATATTTTGTGTTTCACCAACGACCCTGCTAGCGGATTGATTTCTGATAGTAAGTATGGCTAACAAGTCGAATATATCGAACCGCCTGCTAATACTAAAATAGCTCCTGACAGAAGAATGGCCTACACTGTAATAAGAACTTATAAAAGCGGACATTTTGGTTTTGTTTTGGGGATCAGATATTTTCTCATTTCCTACAGTCCTTCCTGCAGTAATTCACCAGCTTATGCTTCCCATATATTCTAGGGTAAAACGCAGTCCTGCTCTTGATTCCTCAAAGAATAATTCAGGCCTTGCTACATTTGCTGACCAACATTTTTTTTTCTTTTTCTAATCAATATGTGAAACCTCTAAGAGGGTAGAAAAAGAAAAGACAGAAAAGCTGTAATTTCTTAAAGACCTTAACTGTTATTTGAATGCCAGCAACATCCTGCCTTGCCATTTGCAAACTGGCTGTGCTGAAACCTCATGCTACATCACAGCAGAACTAAGGCTCAAAATTTCCCCCTTGCTACTCAAAAAAAGAAACAGTGGGCTTTTAAAATTATTATTATTTCTTTTTCTGCTAATAACACTTGAAAATTAAAATAAGTTTTGATTCAACACTAAAACTGCCCTGAAAACATTTGCTAGGTTGCCTTTTAGGCGGCTCTCATTCATCACGGTCAGTGTTTTTAGGATGCCTTTTTCTCCACTTCTTATCTTCACACAAGCCAAAGCCATTAATGGCAAAGTGCTCAGTAAATGTATTGCTGATAGCTTTAAGTGCCAATAATGTGCTTCAAGCTGTGCAAATCAAAAAAAGCCACCTGCACTCCAGAGAGTGCTCACGGCTAGAACAGGATGAACAAACAAGGCCCTAGGGATGCTTTTGTTCTTGTTTTTCTTTTTCTTCAAAATTCTAATATATAGTGAACACGAAGGTACAGATTCCCTTTATTTATTATATCTGTATTTTAATTTTCTTTCTCCCGTGAGTGAAACAATGTCGGTTTGCTGAGCATGTATTCTGCCAGCAGGAGGAAGAGCAGCTCAAACTACACACCTAGGACACAAAATTAGCACCAAAAATAAAACCCACCCATCTTGGCTTTGGCTTCCATTTACACAAAGAGAACGGAGTCAAAACCAATGTTCACACCTTATCATCCAGCTGCCTGTAGAGACTGGCAATCTCCTCATCATACTTCTGCTTCTCCTCTGTTGAGATGCTGGCAACCACGGGTGTGATGTTGTCAATGATTGGTGTGTTATCACACGGCTCCAGGTTCTTTTGGTCTTTGGCACTGATCTGTTCGTCCTCAGGCACAGCTTCTCCTGCAGGTACACAAGCCATGGTCACTACAACCCAGGGCACAGGGGAGGCCAAAAACACAGGCAGCCCAGGACAGTCCTGGCTGAGGGACAGACAGAAGGGCGATCTGGGCATAGGCCTGCCAGTGGGTGACTGCCATAAGTAAAGGTAACGGGCAAAGGTAGGTGCAGAGAGGTGGCCACGCAACCTCCAGGGTTAGAAAAACAAGCAAACCAAACACTGCAGCAGCTTGAATGGCTGCCACTGAAAGCACTGAACTCCTGACTTCCCTTTCACTTGGGCCCTTTATACATGGGATTAGCTCTGTGGATTAGCAGAAGGGGGAAATAAGGAGGAAAAAATTAGACTTTCAGCCTAAAGCTAAAGGCAACCAAGTGTCCCTTCCTCTCCAGATTTCCAACTGCCTTATTAGCTTTCCAACTGCCTTATTAGCTTTCCCTCCCCCATAATGAACTGCTCAAGCACCAGGACAACAAGCAAGACAGCTGCATTTAAAACAATCTTCACGTTCTGCCTTGTCACGTCTAAAATGGAACAGCACAGACCAATTTTCAGACGTTGCCTATGCATACCAGATAGGATGTTATCCCTACACATTTTCTTTCAAAATTATTTTCTCTGAGGAGTATTCTCTTCGATAACCTAAGAGCATTCTAATTACAAGGCTGCTGCAGTTCAGTGAAGGGGGACAGGCAAGCTGCTCATGCCAGAAATTGAATCTACATTCATTAATCTGGTGAGAGACTTAGCTGCTGAATGCTGTTCAAGGTGTGGGAAGGCTACATTCAAACCCTTCTGCAGAGATTTCTTCCATTTCTATGAAAAGCTACGATATTTCAGCCCAGAAAGCTTTATGGGCCATTCTTCCTGCCCAAACAGTGTGGGCACTGGCAGAAGCACGCAGACAAGACAAATGTATCAAGAACCAAAAGGCAAGCTGCTTCAGACCAGAAAGCAAACCGGAACAGGGGAGGAAAAACAATGAGCAACAAACAGAGAAGACTGTTTTGGCAAGCTTAAAGCCAGAAAGAAGAAACTCGGAATCAAGCATGATGAACTCTATAAAAGCACTACTGCAGAAATACTTTTTGCCCTGTTGCTAATGACTCAGTGATTATATAGAGCAAAATATACAATGATATCCATAGCATCTCAGTAGAACAGGGAAAGAAAGGTGGGCTCATCCAGAGCAGAGGAGCTGGCATGCGGGGCAGCAACGCGGTCGGACTGCAGAGCATCAGCCGGGTGCCTCCCAAGCAGGACCTTGAGATTTTCCTTTTGTTGAACACAGCAGCTTTGTATTTCAGACCACAAGTGAAAGGAGGAGGGGAGCATAAATTTGATACAAATGCTGGGAGGACAACATCCTTCTAACTGTAAGGCACAAACCTAATAGTGCACAGAAGTCCTCCTTCAGAGGGAAGAGGGCACAGCCGCCTTCTGCTGTAACGTCATTTTTATTTTCTGAATGTACAGAACAAGCTACAGCGGTGGAGTATTTATGCACTCATCTTGTCATTTTATACTCAAGATACAGCTTTTGCTACAATTTCATTTGGAAAGAATGACTCCTTTGACACAGTATCCCTCCAAATGATGCTATTCCAGAAGGTCAGACAAGAAATCAATAATATTTTGAATGCATTTAATGTATGGCTTAATAACACCAATGAGAAAAGATGTAGGGGAAGAGGCTGTGTGTATATTTAGACAAAACAACAGAGGCGGCATTTTATGTTTAAACAGCATATAGGATGGATGTACACAGGTTTTTCTTACAGATCCTTCCTAGGATGGGAAGGAAATGATTGAAATTATTATCACATGGAGCAAACACAGAATGAAATGCAGAACATGAAAGTGCCAACAATTCCCAGTGCTCCTCAACACACACAACAGACCCACCGTCTCCATAGCAATTTTACCATGAGGATAAGGGAAATGTCCCCTGTGCTAAAGTGGCCCAACCCCCCAGGGAAAGATGCAGAAAGCAATCATTAGGTAACTACCTGATGTGAAAGGCAAGGAAACAGCACAGAGAGGTGAAAGAAAGTAACACTGCTTTGCACCCATAAGAGGCAGGAATTATCTTTTAAGTATGGACAGTAGACATTTTACCTGTTATTCAAAAGCAGACTTGACAAGTGCAAGGCAATTTGTGACTAATAATTAAATCACGTATTGTTTCTCACTTAATGCTGGCAAGTCTGTGGCCAGCAACAGGCAGCAGCGTGGCCAAAGGTGCTAAGCAGGCTGTGCGCTTTGAAGTTTAACACATATAACTTAAATCTGCAGAAATACCCCCATTCCCGTTTCCCCACACATACCATTTCTCCACCTGTTCAGTTCCAGCTCCAGATGCTGGATAACGTTCTTTAGACTCTTGTTTTTGTCCTTTTCCTTCTCGTACTTTTTCTTCCACTCCTCTGCAGTCAGCTCCAGATTCACAGAGACTGTGTTCTTAATGGTCTTAGCTCTGCATAACAAAAATAGGTGTCAGCTGCTCTGCAACTTCTATCTCAGTGCAACAGCAGGGATTTGGAAATTTTTATATTATATCAAGGGAAACTACAAAACATTTGCAGTTCATTTCCTGAAATGCAATGTCACAATTCCATTTTCTCTCAAAACCTCAGCAGTGTTACTACCTAGAATCACAGAATGGTTGGGTTGGAAGGGACCTCAAGGATCACGAAGCTCCAAGCCCCCGCCACATGCAGGGCCACCAACCTCCACATTGAATACCAGCCCAGGCTGCCCAGGGCCCCATCCAACCCAGCCTCGAATACCTCCAGGGATGGACGGGGCATCCACAGCCTCTCTGGGCAGCTGCACCAGCCCCTCACCACTCTCATTCACTCTACTGAAGCCTCAATAGAATTTTTCTGCCTCCAGTCAGGCATGGATCTGTCTCTGCAGATTTATTCTAAAAGAAGAAGCTCTGGAAATGGTCTTCAGATAACTGACAAAAACAAGTCCTGTTATTACTCCTCTGCTAAGAAAGCCACCAACTCATTATTTACAGTTTTTTCTGGCCTAGGGTGAAAAGCTCAGTGGAAGGAGGGAAGCAGAGGGGAGCCGCAGGTCACTGCTGGCTACCAGGGCTGCTGCTGGGCTGAGGAAGCACCTTTGCTCTGTAGGCAGCAAAGCTGGCTGCTGCGCCACTAGGCAAAAATCACCAAACTCAAATCCATTTAACAATCACCACCACTTCACTATTGTGAAACTACTCAGTTCCAGACGAACCTAAACAATTGCAACAGAAAATGCAAAACAAGCAGAAAAAAACTGCACAGCATCTCCTCTAGCAAAACCACTTCTAAAAGCAAAAAGCAAACACATCAGAACGAATGAAGAAAGCTGCAGATCTTTGTTCCTCACTGCTCAGACCTGAGCCTCTCCAGACAAACCCAGTGTCAGCAAACACAGAAGAAATTTGGTCTCTATTTAACTAACGGAAGAACAGAGAACCAGTTTGTGGCAGGCTGAAATGCCAATGCAAGGAACTGCCCTCAGCTATCAGCTACAGATACACTGGCTAACTCTCCCCTGGGGAGGGCACGTGATCTTTTATCATTTTCTTCATGGCTTCACTTAATGATTCTGAATCACCTTCTAAATATCACAGGATCCTAGAATGGCCTGGGTTGCAAAGGCCCACAGTGCTCATCCAGTTCCAACCCCCTGCTGTGTGCAGGGTCGCCAACCAGCAGCCCAGGCTGCCCAGAGCCACATCCAGCCCGGCCTTGAATGCCTGCAGGGATGGGGCATCCACAGCCTCCTTGGGCAACCTGTTTCATCTAGCTTCAGCCCCTCTGCCACAAGCAGGGTCACCAAAAAGTGTGACTTGCGCTATGTGGCATGCAGAAGTTTAATGACCTTAGAAGAACTTAAAAATAACCTTGTACTTCTGAAAGATGCAGACACCTCACAGTTGGCTTTTACATATTGTCTCATATTCTGCTAAAAGCGCGGCTCACATTTCTACTCACTGAAGTGCACTGGGGAAAAAATGCCACACTATACAACATAACGACTGCATTGCACTGCTGATGGATGAAGCACATACCAGCAACTACAATTAAAAACAACATAAAAACACCAAAAAGAAATGAAGAAGAAAGAAGAAACTGACTCACTGCTAACAGAGGAGCCCATGAATTTGCAGCTGGGTCTGTGAAGATGAATTTTACTCCTGGCACTTACTCTAATGGTGATATTTCTTTATTGCTTGGCAAAATGGAGGATCTGGTAATCAACCATGAGTCACACACCTTTCCTTTAACATTACTCAGCGCTTAATCCTGTCACATCAGAAAAATGGAATACCACAGCCAAAGGGCCTGGAAATGAAACCATTCCCCACAGACAGCAATATTGCTGTTCAAAGTGCTGACAAACAACACTCTGCACGTACAGTAAGTGTGTTCCTCTGCAGGTCTGGCACATCAGTAGTCCTCCTCTTTGCGTGTCCCTCCTCACAATTAAATGCTCCCCAGGACCTCCTGTTTCAGCACAACTCTATAGCTTCTGAGCAGCAAACCAAAAAATGACCAACGCATTACTCACTAATCAAGCTGCCTCACAAAGAATGCAGCCCTCTTGCCACTTCTTTCAGCTGACATCCTAGTCCTCATCAAGGAGCACTTCTATGGATTAGAAAGAGAAAACCTTCCTCCTCCTAGCAGTGCTAAGCATTTCTAGCATGTGATTTGCATTCGAGGTTTAACGTTGGTTGTGCTGTGATGGCCAGCATGTGTAGCAGGTGAACTCCGTCTGCTCTCTCAGCTGTCCTGTCACTGCAGTCCAAACTCTGCTAGCCAGGATATGCAAAGCAGGTCTGAAAATTGTTTTGCCTTCCAAACAGAAAAGCAAGTTTTACCAATTACTGGAAAGAGAAATGAAACCAAGAGAAATGTGAGCTGGAATAATACAGAAACTGGACTTCCTCTACATACACTTCCCTCAGTACCCATGCAAACAAGTTCCCAGAGATCCTGGAGCACGGTCATGGGGAGGTTTCAACTGTGATCCATTCAAATATTTAAACTTTTGCCACTTACAAAATCAGCAAATCTTTGTATTTGAGAGTCGTTAACAATTTATATTGACTTCCATGCCACAGGAAGCAGAGCTCAGAGGAATCCAGGCTATGTACGGCTTACCTGACTGCACACAGATCCTTCCCCACCTGCACAAATCCCAGCAGCAGACAAGTTAATCCTGTTTCTGGCAGTGCCAGATGGGGAAAGCATTGCAGAACTGTCCGTCAGCCTTAACCTACAGCATCACCCTCAGTCCCCACTGAGTCCCCACTGTCCATTAAGAGGGGCTACACCAACTGCATCTCTATGCCCTTCAGGGTCCATCCTGTATTTTTATATGCTCTTATGTGAATGCACTACGGAGCTCATCATCCTTCACCAAAATCTAAGGAAGAGCTCACCTTAAACACTAACAGTGAGGAGATGAACACAAGAAAAATCTTCCTTCCAACCACTTCCAGGTTTCCTGGAAGTTTTCCTGGAACAATCCTTGCTTGTTCCTAAATTACTATTGATGCTCTAAACAAGTAACACCATCATGGTAGCCTATCAAAACTGTCAGCATTGCCCTGCATCCACATTCTTCAGTTTTCTAAATTAACAGTTCAAAAAAAATTTTTTTTGCAACCATAACAATAATCATTGATACGCCATTCAAGGGAAAAGTACATCTTAAAAGGGACAACAGCACTACCAAACAGAGCAATACCCAACGTCTTCCACTGAGACAGCCAGCAGAAAACTGCCCAACACCATTATCTGCTCCACAAAACTTCAAAGAACTACGAGAACACTTCCTACTTTCCAAAGTAGAGCAGCTGTTGGCCAACACTAACGTTTCTTTTACTGGTACCACGCAGAATAAAGAGGCTCAAGTTCTTCAGTTCTGTTTTTTTAACAACTTCAGCAATCGTGGCCTCCACGTTTAAAAATGCCTCCTCACGTCACTGCCCCCAGCACAGCTGGCTCAGAACAGATGGAAGAGCTCCACTGAGAGTTATCTATCTTAATGCCAAGTAGGACTCACCGCTGTCCAAACATCAGGGTCGACTTTGTTTCTGCTTCATTGAAAATAGAAGGAGAACAGCATATAACAATAGTGGTTCTGCAGTTTCCACCAAGGGAATCCTGAAGTATCCGGGTCATTTTGCTGTCTCGGTATGGAACGTGAGTTTTCTAATCAAAATACAAATAAGATGCATGAACAACTTTTTTAAACAGCAGTATCAGAATTGAGAGAGAATACGAGTCAACGATGACAGGATTAATGGAAGCATGCAGTCCTCAAGTGCAGTAGTTTTGATTGCGCTATGATGAATAGCACTGGATAACCATTCAAGTAACAATTTGCTTTCTTATCTTTAGAAGACTACTAAAAACATTATTGGATTGTGGTTGAAAAGCCAATACTTTCTTCTTTCTGAACTGAAACCATAGCTTATTTCTTATATGCATGATAAAGAAAGATAAATAAAGTTAGTCTAAACCAGCACAAAACAGGATTACTTACAGTTCCTTCTGCCAAGGCAGATATCACGTTACCTAAAGCAGACAAAGACTTATTGATATTTTTAGCTTCATCAAGAACAGCACCCTCCGCTCCAGTTTTGCTGACCTACCAAGAGAGCAGGCAACAGTCAGGCTCAGCTACTGGCAAATCAGTGCAGATGGGGCAGTGCAACAATTAAAGGTGCTCTAGGAAGAACAACAAAGCAAGCTTATCCTCAGCCAAGGGAAATTTTTATATGCACATGGTTAGTTTAGTAACCTCACCAGTATCTCCAAACATTTTATGAAGAAAGATTACCTTCTCGCTTCCAGCCAAGTCTACCAGGTACAGTTTTCCACTAAGTTTCTTCTCAGTTTCCACATTCTCTTGTTTAATATTAATAAGGAAGATACTGTGACTTCTAGAGCTGTGTTCATTCATATCTGCAGAGGAATCACATTTTAAAAGCGTTGTGTAAGTGACAAGAAGTTATATTTCAGTGCTATCCAATGGCTTAACAAATTCAAACATGAGTCCGTTCATTGGAGAGTTCAGTCCTGGAAAGCAGCATCTTATGCCCATGGACGATGGACCAAGCTCTTACTTCCTCCTACCAAGACCTACATTAACCAGAATCATAATACATGACAGTCTTAGAATTTTTTCCCCTCTCCCTTACTTTTCTTCAAGAAAAGTTTATTTTTTCCCCAAACCAATGAAATTTAACCAGAAATAGTATGAAAAAGATTAACATCGAAAGTATCATAAGATAGCACCTCAGGGATACAGAAAGGAAGGAAGGTTCCCTCCATTTGTGCTTCTTCATGAGTATACAGCACACACACAAAAACCTCACGTGATACAATAACACTATTCAGATGCAATGATGTATTGATGGTGCTGATGTAGAACTGCAATAAGAACGTACGTTCAACATCATGGATAGAGAAAGAATTCTAAGCTGAGCAAAATTAAAGAGAATTATAAAGCAATAAGAAGAAGTTGGGCAGGTCTCAGTGCATTTCTGTGAGAAGATTTCCCAACTTTCTAGTAAATGCTTTCAGCAAAAAACACACAATTCATATTAGAGCTTCTGAGTGGTTTTTATTGCGTATGTAATTAAACATCCGCCTTCACTCAGGCAGCAAACAGAACACAGGCTGCTACAACTGCAGCTTCCACTTTTTCTAAGTTACACTGTTAGGTTTGGTAAGTTAGCAAAAAGAAAATACAAAGAACCAATAGGAATGGGCACATTCAAAACACACTGTTCCAGAACAGAAGCAATTGTTCTGCAGTCCTCGCCTTTGATTTTGGTCAATGAATTCCTCTGAGACTTGACTTGAAGAACATGCGTAGATATACTGACTTAACTGCAGTTTTGAAGTACTTGTACTATGAGTAATAATTGGTGTTTTTAACTTTTTTGTATACAGATACTGTATCACTCTGTGTGCTAAATTCAGGAGCTCTCACAGAAACAATACATGTTATATGCAGTGAAGCTGTACAACAACAAAAAAAAAACGTACAGTTTTACTAATTTTGAAATGTTGAAATCTGCACATCATGAGATGGTGAGATCACGGCCCCAGGTTGCGCCAGGGCAAGTTTAGGTTGGATATCAGGAAAAACTTCTTTACAGAACGGGTTGTTAAGCACTGGAATGGGCTCCCCAGGGAGGTGGTTGAGTCACCATCTCTGGATGTGTTTAAAAACCGTTTGGATGTGGTGCTCAGGGACATGATTTAGCAGAGGGCTGTTAGTTAGGGTAGGATGGTTGGGTTGTGGATGGGCTCGATGGTCTTTACGGCCTTTTCAAACCTGAGCGATCCTATGATTCTATGATTCTGTGATCATTCACATAACTCGAAATACTTTGTGTATCCCACTAGGAAGCACCAAGCAGCCAGGGAAGCACCCACAGAACACCTACTTGTGACAGCCACGTGGCGGTTAGCTTTCCCTTCATCGATGACATCCAACACCTCCTCAGGACTAGATACAAATCTTTCTGTACAACCCTGGAAATGAAACACAAGAAGAGTTTAGAAGAGCATGAGTACTCCAAATGCCATCAAGAATCTATAGCATGGATGATCAAATAAGGAAAAGAATCATCAACCCGACCACCAGCAAGACAGTGACCCACACCCGCCTTGGTACAACTTGCAGCAGTTGTTGATGGAAAAGGTTGAGAGAGTTTTTTTCCCCCACAAAATTAAATACTCAGTCAAATCCTAACATACAGGAGAGAGTTTCTACACTCAGCACATAAAGAATGGCACAGCATATATGCCTATTGCTAATTTGGGTTAGACTACTTGTCCGAATTAGTTTTTCTCTCTCATTCTATACAAGATAGAGCCCCCTTTCTCTGCAATGTTATTAAGGGAACTATTTTATTTTATTATTTTTACCCTCTCCGGGGTCAGAATAAACAGAACGCTATTATATGTACATTATTAGGGCTCACATATGTTCACAAAAAATATATGCCATCTAATTGAGGGCACCGGAAGTCATAAAGCATTTACACGAAATCCCAGCCCAACAAATCTGCTCTAAAACACTGCAAAACTACAGTGACAAAGTACTAAAAAATTCTTCAAGATGTTCTCTTTCATATTCAACATGAAACAGACACTGAAATACTGAGAATTTAACATCACTGGAACACAATGTAAATGTTTGAAGTCAGTAAAGCAAAGCAAACAAATGATTCAAGCCCATTAATATTTCAGGAAACTGTTTGGATTCAGGATCTAATACTGTTTGAGCATTCAAGACAGAACATCAGTTGAATCACCTCAGTAAACACACAGGTATACAAGCATAAATGAATGTATATGTCTGTTATCTAAGAAAAATGAAAGGCTCAGCTTCAACTTTGCCATGTACCTTCACGTACGGAACTCTGTTCTTATCTTCATGTACAGCAAGGTTTGTCTTTGACACTAGAAAGAAAGATGGGAATCATGAGGAACATTCCAAAAATAAGACTGTGTCAAATATAGACACGAAAATGCAAATATTCTGAATATATTAAATCTGTCAAAACAGAGTGTAGTAATTTCCTACTCCTCACTAACTAATGCTATTTCTGCACGTATATTTTGTTTCTTTTCCTGTAGATCTTGTACCCGTTTCTTTATAGAAAAGAGCTTTTCTTTACTGCTTGTCTTAGTATGACCAAGACAGAACAATCTGAATTTGTTCAAAGCAGCAAAAATTCAAAAAGAATCAGAAGGGCTCAGGGAAACTGCAAAAAAGCCTGAATAGATGTTCCTGAGTGCTACTGTGATTTACATTTCTCTGTCTCCAGGCTGATTCCAAAAGCATATGTTACTTTCATTAACATACAGACACACAAATGGTCATCTCCCTTAAAATTCCACCTAAGAGAAGCAAAGCAAAGGACAAAATAATAATAACTTAAAAACAAACAAACAAACAAAAAACCCACCCCCAAAATAAACCCTTTATATCCTTTTTTACAGTAAATCCAGTAGAAGTTTGCAAGACTCAGAAACAGCCCCTTCCATTCAGCTCTGTACCTACTGGTAGATAACCAAGCTGGGTAGCAATGCCAAAGCAGTGCACCACTACTGATGATTTAAACTACAGGACTGTCTCTCAGAAACCCAGTCACAGTCACACAACTTCAACTTAAATCACTCAAAGACAGAACTGAACCAACACTGAAGGGAGAAGAAAACCCCAAACCAAACCAACCACCACATCGATATATACAAAATGTGAAACTCACCATCAAGTAGGTCCCTTATTTTGTCCAAATAGATCTCAAAGTAGGAAACCTAATTAAAGAATCGTAAGCATTACAGATTTAAACTCTAGAAGTTTAAAAACGCCTCCACCTATATTTATCTGTCCAAATGAAAAGCACCAAACTAAAAGTAAAACCCATCTCCCACGTGCTTTGAATTACACCTGTCTCTTTTGAATGATTCCCATGCCAACAAGCTCTCTCTATTTATCGGTGGTTCATCAGGAACGTGTGTCAAAAAGCTTCAGACAAACCTCAGCTTCCTCTGTCACTTCTGGACACAAAAATATTGAAGAGAAGTAATGTAACCCAGTCGGTATCATGTCACCACTGCACCACTACTACATCACTTGCAGGGCACGTCTGACAAGAGGCACAGCGATATTCACCAGCACAAAGGCACACAGCACAGCCCGTGGTTTAGCACACCAGTAACATAAGCCTGACTTACATACATTAAATGAACCTTTACAATGAAGCATATTGTAGTAGCTCTTTCCTGAATCAAGTCTCAAATAGCAAATGGAAAACGAGCTCCCCTGTTACAAAAAGAGACAACTGTGCTTGGAATAAAAAAACAGAAAAAAAGTTTAGGGAGAAATCGAATGAATGAGTGACTATCTGAATACAAGGGCATTCAGCTGCGACAGAGACAAACAGAAACGTCTTGTCTGCATGGTGCCTAACTGCACCAGAACTAAGATTTACCTAGGGATTATTTAGCAAATCCGATACCAGATGGCTAAATTGCAGGTATCCATAAATCGTAGCCATCCAGCAAAGCGTCATTTTATCTCAAGTGAAATAGAATTGTATTGATTTATTTAACTTTTGAGAACTGCTAATAAATACAGAAGTGTTTCAATTTGGGACCTTTTCTGTGTCACATTTAAAGCCATCTTTTAGACCACACATTTCAATACTCTGGCTCACCCAGACTCAGCTCACACGCTTTGTATCATCCCATTAACACACACTACTGAGGATCCAAACATGCAGGAGACATCAAGTTCCCCTCCCAGTTCTAAATGGGTTTCAATTAGGGAGAAAAAAAATGGATATTAGTTTTCTGAGCTGGCTTAGTTATTAAAAGAGTGTGACAGTTTGGTTATAACCTTGCTCCAAATGACAGAACTTGCATTTCTCTAAATGACAGCTCCTTGTATAATCACTCACTCATTCACTGCTACTTAGGCAGCTTTTCTGTTACAATATTCATAGATGTCAGCTAGGATAGGCAACCACAGAAACTGCTCAGTGCTGGCAGAATGTGATTTATAGAGTGATAAAATTCTGCTGGGACAAGAATTTAATACGTCTGGTGTCTTGTACAAGGGGGTCCCCATCTGTTAGCATCAAAATGTTATCACGTAGAATAGCAATAGACAGGAGAGTTTTACAGATAATGTAAAGAAATCAGTGTCACTGCTACAAAAACCATTACTATGAAAATGCAAAGGTGTCTCTTCTTAAGAGCTCAACATCTTACATTCTACCATCTATTCATATGGTTTATTGTGAGGCTGCTTCTGTCTGCACTTCGTGTAGCAGTGACCGTTCATGTGCATGCTCAAATGCTCCCAGTACAAAACAACCTACTCCTTCCAGCATATCAATAACTGGTTCAGATGTATTCTGATGGATTATTGAAATGCACGCGCCCAGAGCACCACCTTCTCATAAATGTCCTCAGTAAAGCAGTTTGAATCACAGGTAGGAGAAAGGAAAAATTCTACAGCCATGTGCTCTAACCAGAATCCAGTTTCAGCTCCAGTTCTGCCTTCTTTCAGCTGACCCATTACATAACATGCCATCCTGCATTTACCTTTATATGAAACTCCAGGTTCTCATCCATGGAATAGATGTGATCAAAGATGTCATGTGCAATTCTCGGAATGATTCCCATTAGCTGAGGGTCATGCAGCTTCCCCTATGGACACAAAAGCAAACGGTAACTTGGAAAGTGTTGCTTAAGCACAGGAGAAGGGAAATCCTTGTTCAAACACACCTTCGTCCAGTGGGGCTCTGCAAACAAGCCTGCCGCTCTGCGGGGATTTGCTTGATGCAAACACACGTAAAGATGGCAGGGTGACTCAACATGTTAGCACTCTTCACCCCACGGTGCACCTACCTGTTTTGTCAGCTCCTACCACTTACGATGCGTGCTGTCCTGCTGCTATGCACACTGCCACTCTCCAATTTAAGACAGATAAACAAACACAAACAAAACAAACTTTCCAATTACTGCCTGCTACTCCCAGTTAAAAATCAGCTATTTGGAAACAAGTCAGAAACAAGAAGCCTTAAAGCATCCCAATTCTCTTTGGCCAATAACAGCTAACGGGAAGGCTGTGTTGTGGGGACTTGGGAATTAGAGTAACATATTCTGATTTGAGCTTGCTCGGCCTGCTGCCAGAGAACAGCGCCTTACAAACACCACTGTTCCCTGCGTTCATTTGCACAGCTACCTTCCTCTATTCTAGGAGGAACTGAATACGAGATCAAACCAACCGTCCTGGCTGCGTAGCTCCTTTAATTGCTTTGCTCATTTCGAAAAAAAAAAATCAGACACAGACTGGAAAGATGGCACTGACTGAAACCTGAATACAAATGAAAACCTCAGCATACGGAATTGTTATTTCCGCGTTTCAATGAACCTGCATAAACCTGCAATAACAAGCACTCAAGCCAACAGGCATAAGACACCATCAGAACACTGAGGCCAGAGATTGGACCGTACCTTTTGATCTTCAGAACGTCAACATCTGCACAACAAAGCATTGCGCTCCAAATACGGGTTGGGAAGTTATGAAAAACATAACGGGTAGCCATGCAGTTCCCAAAGATAGGAGCTCAGATTTGAGCTGTAGCTGCTGATGGTTATCAAGCAACAAGAAATTTTAGTCAGACAGGCAGAAAGTCATAAACACACACGTTTCTCAATTATGTATGCTTGGGACTGACTGGTGAGTCACACTGACCCAAGTTACTTAGCCTTTATTAGTGCACTTAAATATAGTCTTCCTAGACATCCCTTCATGCTAACGCTGGTGAAATGGCAGTCAAGTCATTAACCTAGGATGAAGGAAATTTAACATGAAGAATCAACACTGTCTCTCTCCTTCTCTCTCAGCTTACATTTAAAGCAGCTGCCAGGTTTCTCCCTTTCAACTATGCATGTCAGGGGGAAAAAAAAAAACAGAAGAAAGAGGCTGAAAGAGAGAAACCAGTTGCTTTCCTCACTGCCTTCCCTGTAAAGCAGCACTCGGCTGTATCTAAACCAGGAGCATTTTATTCATGTTATGTAAGCAATATTAACTTCTGCAGTGAAAACAGTTAAATGCTGTACCATACACAGCACCCTATGAAGCTCTGCAAAAGCTAAGAAGTCCTGGTTGTCCAAAACTCTGTTTTAATTCAGAAAGAGAAGATGAAAAAGAGGGTGATTAAATAAATTCCTGAGGGAGGGGAAAGAAATCTGTACACACGCACACTCGAAACAAAACCCAGCACTGTGTTCTGCCTCACCAGCAAAGGCTTCACTGCACAATGCTTAGCTCCATTACACAACACTGGTTTTGGGCAACACTGCAATACAATTTTCACACTATTCATTCATTCCTTCTCACTGAAGAAATCCTTAGGTTCCACCGAAGCCAACTGACTACCCATCCCGCATTACTGCACACACACGGTCTTCCCAAAGAGGATAAAGGAGCTTTTCCTAAACCAGGATAAATAGAAATTTGTTGGTATTTCTTCACCACTCCCGTATGCAACCAAAGGTGCATCCATGCAATAAAGCAATGTAAGAAGCATGATCCAGCTAGCAATGGCAGCTACACATCCAGAAACAAAGGAGCTAAGTAGTGCCTCCTTTTCCATAGGAGCGCCTAAGATTGTTGCATGGATTGCTAGCTCAGCCAAAGAACAGTATGAATTCAGAGCTCTGTCCCAGGGTCTTCTGTCTGCACAGAGATGCGACAGCTCTGGCATCTTGTGCTGCACTGCACAAGGTAAATGGTGCCTGGGCTCTGCATAAATGACAACTCAGAGAAGTATTTGTTTATATGTTCTCCTAAAGTCTAGGAGCTGCATGGTATGTCTGCTTTCCTCTCCATAGCTTTTACTATAGTGAAAAAGTAAGTTAATTTGTAAAAAAAATGATTAAGGGCACATGTAATTCAATCACTGCACCTACAACTTCGTGAGCTTCGGCTTTCTCATTATTTAAGCCAGTGCTGTCGGAATAGCAATGAAGCAATGAAGCAAGATGACATTCACTGCTTTAAAAACAGTCATACCAGCACTCCGTTGAAAAATAATTGGTTTAACTTCATTATGAATGGATTTTTATTAAAACAGGAATTCCACGGAGAGCATACATTGGAAGGGAAAACAAAGGAAACGATGGCTATTCACAGAAATCTGCAGGGAAAACACTGCCATGGATTTAGCTCTGACCTCAGAATGAGTTTGGAGAGAAGTGCTGCTGCTGCTGCTGTCACACTGACACTGCAGTCAGTAAGCTGCTCCAGAGCACCAGGACAGTTTTCTCTGCTCATTAAAACTTCATTTTAATAACAACATTAATTTTTAGGGGTTGGACTGGATGATCCCCCGAGGTCCCTTCTAGGCCCTACAATTCTGTGATCCTACATAGCAAGCAGGCAGAGGATAGTGAAAGAGCAACATTTGAGACACTGTTGCTTGACTTTAAGATGTTGACATAACTACAGTTTGGAGGACTTGCTATTGAAAACCGTAATGTAACAGCAGAGCCCATCAGTTTCTCCTGTTGGAAAAAAACACATGTTTTTAAAGAAGATACACATCCTGCTACGCAGCTTGGCAAAGGTTTTATTTGCCCGAGAGAAAAGTGGATGTCAGAAAGCCCTTCTTGGCTATATTACACCACCGTGCCCTGTTAAGCCTAACACTGATACCAGGCAGCATTCTGCATTTCACAGAAAATCCTTTCCCTACAGGATTTCATATTTCTTCAACTTCAGACTATTTCTTCCTCCACAACATGCTATAGCAGCATCACAAGGGGATGTTAGAGTCAAAGAGGGATTAAGCTGCATTTAGCCTTGATTCCTCTTTAGAAATGACAGCTTCTTTTTTATTAAAAAAGCAAAATGGGCATTTTTCTACAGTCATTTTCTTCATCACAGCTTGTAATTCCGAATATAAATTGGCTTTAAGAGATCTTTCCCCACGCCATGTGGAAGGACCCGCTCAAGCCCTGCAGACATTTTGATGTAATTACATTCAGAGCGGGTGGATTACTCAGTCACTGTGCCATCTGTGAGGCCCGAGCTAGTGATTTTCCCCATCCCTAGTCTCCAAAGGAGGCAAGGACAGACTTAATAAGACATGAGGCATCAGTTATTGCATCCTCCAGGAAAGGAGCAACTGTGGCAATTAAACAGCAATTCCATCAGGGCCTACTGGCTCAAGAGAATATTGCTTTCCTTCTCCTTTACTCTTAAGGTCAGGCAGGTCAGCTGTGTTAATCACACAGCCAAACCATCTGACGCTGTTAAACAAAGGACAGCTTTTTGTTTGCCTTCATTTCATTTAGCAATGCTCTGCTCTAGATCTCCTATTGAAAGTTCATAGTTGAACCCAAATGCTTTGAGACAAATACACATGGCTTGTGCAGCGCTGTGACAGAACAATCATATGCTAGGATTCAATGTTTGAATAATCCTTCTGCTAAAGGAAGGGACTAGAATATATGCCAGAACAGCAAGGGGAAAGCAAACCAAACCAAAACAAAAACTCATACAGAAGAAAAAAGACACTGTGGCACTTCCTGTAGCAGATATAGGAACAGACTTAGGACCTCAGTCACCAGGAGCTGATATTCTCCTCCTCTAAAGCAACAATTTCCAAGCGCATCAATTCATCCATCTGTGCCACAGCGTGTGAGGGTGGCATTCCCAGAAGATGAGTAGAAATGAGAAGACCAATAACCAAGGCATGAATTTGCACAATCCTGCATGTAAGGGAACTGTACCCGTATTACTGTATTCTCTGTGGATTAAGGAATCTCACTCAACTTCTTCACAATGATACACATGGCTAAGCTGTCATGACAAATACGGAAAGGCTATAGTTGCTACTTTTCACTCACCATTCATTAATTTAGCTAGATACTGTAGAGGGCTCTGGAAAAATAAAACAAAAAAACTTCCCATTGAAAACAATACAATAGCATAAAATGCAGAAGCTTTGTCTACGTATTTATAAGCCCCTCACAGCTCAGTGCTCCAGCTGGTAGGTTTGTTCAAGCATGCAGTACATAAAATTCTACTGCTGCTACCCAACGGATTTAACTTTGCCACTGTACCTCCATAGTGTGTGTCTTTCCTGATGACGTCTGCCCATAAGCGAAGATGGTGCCATTGTAGCCTTCAAGAACATCTGCAAAGGAGGAGGAAAACGATTAAACCTCATAATGGCATCTTAAAGCTACACTATCAGTGTTTCATACATCTAAAATGTGGAAGGTCAGTTAGAAACACACAATGCAAGTCACCATCTTAAAGCCTCCAAAGAACAAGTTAACAAAGCTCACACTTTTTCTATTACTGTATCACTCAGCAGTTCAGACCCTTATTAATTTTCAAGCTTATCAGCAAAGCAGGAGAGAAAAGGAAGAAGAGAGACAAACAGGAATTAGCTCCATTGAAAATAGACTTCCATCAAGGCAGAATAGTTTTTATATTGTATACTTGCTTCCAAAATGACCCTGCACATAGAAACTAGATGACCATTGTGGTCCTTTTCAACCCAGGCCATTCTGTGATTCTATTCTGTGATTCCACTTATTGTAGGAGCTAATGAAGGAGAATAAACCTTTATTCTAAAGATCAGCACAATTTACTCCATGCTGCTCCCATCAGACCACCCCACTGCCTGTGTATACATGCACATGTCCAGATTGTGTATTATTACATAGACAATTGTAATTTCCTTGTTTGCATCTCCCCATGCATGTATGTAGATGGTCCAGGCCTGCAACGGGACAGACTGTGATCTCCCAGCATACAAACCAGAGAGTCACCAACCCATTTAGAGTCATTTAAAACAATATGTGCCACTTTTTTTTTACATCAGGCATACCATGAAAGTTAAAGGAACGTTGAAAACAGCTATTATATATAACTGTGAGAACTTGGAAATCCTGAATCAAAACACTGCATGTATCCCAAGGCACCATGGCCCAAGCAGCAACACATGTGCAGGCTCGGTGCAGGCCCTGCCTGAGGGACTGTGCTGCCCACACACAGACACCTGATGGGTGGCCTGCCAGAAGGATGTTTGGTGAAAGGCTTTCCACTGAAGATGGTTAATTCACCATCTGTCAGCTGACTAAAAAGAGAAGACGGGCCCTGAGACAAACAGCCTGCCCAAAACTTCAAGTGGAAAAAAACAACAGATGAACAGGAGTGATCCCACAAAGATCAGCTGTGGGTTTTATGTAACTCATAACAAACATGAGAGCCCGAGCACTCTTCTCCATTCCTTGCTGAACCCTCTCCACGCTGATTCTCAGCTTCACTCACTGCCCCGAATGGCCACCTGGCTCAGCCCCAGCACTGCTGCCAGATGGTGCTTCCCTGCAAGCAGCACTGTTGCAAACGTGGCAACACAGACACACTGGCACCAGGCATCTACAAAATCTGACAGTACCAGCAAGACTGTGCTGCCCAGTAGAGCTCCACAGCACACTGCCCACAGCAGCTGTGGAGCACTGGAGACCTGGAAATGGAGCGATGGCGAGAACTGGAGGCATTCAAGGCTAGGCTGGATGTGGCTCTGGGCAGCCTGGTCTGCTGGTTGGCGACCCTGCACATAGCAGGGGACTGAAAATAGATGAGCATCACGGTCCTTTTCAACCCAGGCCATTCTATGATTCTAGGAACTGGAATCATAAAGGCCAAGTGCAGCCTTTGGGAGCACACCCAGCACCCACCCAGCACCACACCAAGTGGATCGCTTCTAAAAATCTCCTTCTTCCTTATGCTTCTCATGTGCAGAATGTGACACACTTTGGCTGAATTACCGAGCTACTTACTTAAACCTAATCCCATTTCTTTTTCAGCTAGAAAAACCTCATTTGGATCACTCATTATTGTCAACATCGTTATGACAGCCATTGTTTTAGAGCCTGCCAGTCCAGCTGGTGTTTTTGGTGATAACATTAATCACAAGGAAGCCATCAGCCACTTCACAGGAGTGCGATGAAATCTGATAACAAATAGTAACCTTGAAAAGCGATCTGTAAAGCCTCCAAGGTTTAAATAGTGCTTCACATTGTGACATCCTCAGCTGATATTTTCATGTCGTAAATCACCTTGTACCCACCTATCAGAAACAGCACAGCCTGTGTCGCATTCTTCACTTTATCAGGCTTCAAAGTGAAAATCCAATGTTTTGTTTCTCTCTCTATATCTCACTTTCACAGAAACAGAAACTCAGGACTGATGCCTCTAAGAGCCACGTGAGACATCACACACACAAAAAAGGCAAACCAATTATTGGACACCAACTACCCAACATTAGCACCCACTGGAATACTGGAACTCTTTGGAACACTTCTAGAAGTGGAGCTGTGTGTCAGCAATGTATCTGAATGACTTCTAAGCTCTACAAACTCCAGTCCCACCAGTTTTTATTAAAGGCTTACCTACGTGAAGAAGTCAGAATTGCTGTAATTAGGCTCCCCTCTGAGAGCAGGCAACTTGAGCCTTATGACTCATTTCCTCCCTACAACATCAAATAATTAGCTTCTGGTCCTGATCCCCGATCAGCCAGACTACACGTGTGCTGCTGGCAGCCCACTTCCTCCTGAACAAAACCCAGGGCTGGCACCAGCAGAGCTCACCCCAGGGCCCACCCCCTGCAGGCAGCATTCAGCTCACCATGCTGCTTACTGCTCTAAAGGCTACAGAGCTCTCCAGCGCTGCTCCTGCACCTCTGGGCAACCCCAGATCTCCCATAAGCACAGCGTTCACCGTACAGCCTTGTGCTGCTATAGAAGCACAGCTGCGGCCAGCTGTGACAACATCCCCACTATCTGAATGCTGTGATTTGAAAAGAAAAACTGAGGATCGAACCCTGGGGAAAAGCAGGCCAGCCACCGCATGGAACCATTGAGGTGCAGACAGATGCTTAAAAAATATATCAAAACCCCATGCCTGCAATAAATACTAAGTTCCAGTATAGACAGCTTTACTATCCTGTCTTTACATAGCCTGAGTGGACAGTGAGACATCATTTTCCTTCCCCCGAAATGGCAATAAAGAAGGACAATACCTACCTTTGACAATCTGCTTGGCACAGGCATTATAAACTTGCTCCTGGGTTGTGTTGGGAGGCAACACTCTGTCAAAGACATAGGGCTTCCCTTGCTGCAAACCAAACAGAGACTTTTGTAAGAGAAGGAACATCACACACAGTTATGCAGACCCCCTGTAGCAGGCAACCTGAAACGAAGCATCTACTTTGCCACAAAGGAAGGCGTTCGGTGCAATGGGGACTACAATATTTTGCTGACTACAGAGATGTGACATCTCGTGTTCTCTGCAAACAGCTCTTCTACAGTTGGCAAACAAAAAGCAGGGTAGGCTTTCTGGGTGCTCCCATTTGGGCCAGCAGCTACTGTTGCAGGAAACAATAAGCTGAAGTACCATCCACTGAGAGCTGATTCTTATCTCCCTCTACGTAAAAGGGAAAATATCCATATTAATATTTACCAAAGATTTGCTGTTAGTCCCTGTAAAATGGTGAGAGCTGTGTTGTGAAAAACAGAAATCAGACCAGAGGAATTTGCAGGTCCTGAGAGCTCCCTTCTGGTGACCTTGAGGCGGCACGGCACAGACTCAGCACCCAGAGCTTGGGCAGAAACAGACCAACCTCATTTGTACGCTTAACATGCAGACATGTATTGGTAAAACCATAGGACAGACATGACAGAAGCAGCCCAGTCAGGCTGCGTGCTCAGAAATTATCACGGTTTCTATCCTTACCACCACCAGGTGACAAAACGCCTTGTGCAAAGAACCAGCTTTTTAGATTCTATCAGGGCCACCTCCCAGCTCAGACTCACCACAGAGCCCCACCACAGACACACAGTTACCCTGACTCCTTGCTGTACTTCGTGCTGCATACATACCCAGCAGAACAACTGGCACAATCACTTTGAGAAGATGTTGATTCCCCTTTGCAGCAAGTGCAGCTGGTTACAAGAGAACACACACTAGCAATCCTGTGAGCAGGTTTGTTTCATACTTAAAAGACAAATCATTTTTAAGACAGCAGTTCAGTTCTTACAACTCAGTAAAAGCAAGCAAGGCTTTTGCATTTAAAATAGGATTCTTTTATTGCGTTAAGCGGATCTGTCGTATCTTCATCTTCCATCAAAGCCTGTAATGTTTCCCTTCGAAGATGTGACATTTTGCTTTCAGATGAGTGCAACGAGGGCTGCAAAGCTGCCAACAGGTGGGTGTGTGCCCACTGTGCCCGTTGCAGTACCTTGCTGTGTGCCTCCAGCGTGCTGCTCCTGCAGCCAGCCCTGTGCGCAGTTAGCCAGCTCTGCCATGGTCTGACTTCAGGCAGACCACAGGCTTACACGTGTGTGCTCCTTAAATTCGGGAATGGTTGACTGGAAGAGACCTTCAGTTCCAACCCCCTAACGTGGGCTGGCTGCCCCCCACCTCAGGCTGCCCAGGGCCCATCCATGGCCTTGGCACCCCCACAGGGATGGGGCACCCACAGCTCTGAGCAGCACTGCCAAGGCCTCTCCACCTCTGGGTAAAGCATTTCTCCCTAACACCTGACCTAAACCTCCCCTCTTTTAGTTTAAAACCATTCTCCCTTGTCTTATCATCATCTGACCATGTTCACAGTTGCTCTCCCCCCTGTTCCCTTTAAGTACTGGAAGGCCACAATGAAGTCACCCCGCAGCCTTCTCTTCTCCAGGCTGAACCAGCCCAGCTCCCTCAGCCGGCCTTTGTATGAGAGGTGCTCCATCCCTCTGAGCATCTTCTAATCTGGACCTCATCCTATCTCAAGGTTAGGAAAGTAATTTATAAATGATTTAAAAGAACAAAATCAGGGCAACAAGCACTATTCTTGTGCTGCAGTGGGCAATCCAGACATTCCACTTGGTCACACAAGACCCAAAAGAGGTGACCGTGACAGCCAGCCCAGCACAGCCCTGGGAGCAGCAGGACCACAGGACAGTACCCAGCCAGCCCCAGCCCCAGGGCAGTGCCCAGTCAGCCCTAGCACTCCATCTCATCACAGCTTTCTGTAATATGCCATTTTCCCCTTGTAGTGCCCAGGGCTGTGGGGCTGCCTAGCCTATTCTGAAACCGTTTCTCAACTGGACTTTTTACCTACTTATGCCCTGGAGAGAGATTGTCCCAGTCTGCTCACCATAAGCACTGGGTGCAGACTGGGTGCCAAAATATCAGGAGGACATAAAACAACAAGGGTGGGAAGTAATAGAACAAGGGGGAATGGTTTTAAACTGGGAAAGGGAGAGGTTTAGGTTGGATCTCAGGAGGAAGTTTTTCACCCACAGGGTGGTGACGCACTGGAACAGGTTGTCCGAGGAGGCTGTGGATGCCCCATCCCTGCAGGCATTCAAGGCCAGGCTGGATGTGGCTCTGGGCAGCCTGGTCTGCTGGTTGGCGACCCTGCACACAGCAGGGGTTGGAACTGGATGAGCACTGTGGGCCTTTGCAACCCAGGCCATTCTATGGTTCTATGATCCTATTTGAGAGCTCCCAAAGGAGGAGTAGAAAGATGGGGATGGGTCTGAGGGCAAAAGGTGTGAGGAGTGGAGGCCATAAACAATAGGCACTAATCAAAGAGGCCAAAGCACAAGTGCACACATAAGTGCAGCTATCCACTTACCAATTTATTCCCTTCATGCCTGAGTTGAGGCACATTAGCTACTGAATGTGAGAGAGCAGCAGGGAGATGCCAGTACATCACTGCACCACGGCAAACATCGCACTTCAGGCAAACACTGCTCCTGTGCCATCAATCCACTGAGCTCTCAGCAGCCCCAGTGTCAGAGCCCTCCGGAACAGCCCCGCTGTAATTGTGCTGCATGCAGCTGGGAGAGGCACCGCCTGTCATTTATCTGTCAGACTGAAAAGCTTCAAATGTAAAGCAGCAATTCACAAATGTGCTACGCAGGTTCAATTCCTTCCTCGGAATTTTTGTTCTGGAAAGCTGAAAAGCTGGCACACCCATCGCTGCTGTCTGAAGGAAATAAATGCACGTTAAGGATCCCAAAGCAGCTGTCATCGAGAACACAAAATGAGAGCTCCACTATCCAAGCAGCACTTACATTTTTGGGAAGGGTTTTTATGGCTCATCTCCCTGTTCATTTTGGACAGAGACAACTCAGGGCTCGGGCTCAGCAGCTTTCTGCACCCCTGAGGGTACACATGAAGACCTGGAGCTTTTTCATTGTAATTGATTGAATTTTTGGGTGCTATGCTTCTAAACTCTGAGTTTATGGCAGACTTGCCTCGAAGGTAACAAAAGCCACATCTGTCCCACAAAGGCAACGTGATGGCAGAGCCAAAGCTTTTGCTCCAGAACATAGACAGTGTGAGCAAGCACGAAGGTCACCGTACTCCCAGCATCTCCTTAAACAGGACTTTTCTCCTACTGCCACCTTCAGAAATACCACTTTTTCCCTACCGTAATTCAACCTGAACTAAGTACTGAAATCAGGAGGATTTCAGCCTTGTTACAGCGTATTCAAGAGAATAATAAGCAGCCAAAAACAACGTGCTACTTCACGAAGCGATGCTACCGATTTTATCTCCATCCGTTATTTTTCAAGGTTTCTCATTACAGGCCATGTTATTACCTCTCACACATAAATCACATCTTCCTTCCCATGCCATCGCTCCCCGCACTCCCCCTGACAATGTTCCATCAACTGCACCACGGCTGGGCTGAGTGCTCAGCAACACCCACACCTCTGCGGCTGGAGCTGCACTGACAGCCCTTCGACTGCAGGGAGAATTGCCACCCAGACGTGCTGCCAAGTCCTTCACCAGCTTCATGCTCTTACCGGATCTGCAGAGTTGCTGTTAAAAAAAACCCTGAGGATTTCACAGGCACAAACAGAATTCTAATGATAAACGCCAGATGATAAACACCACCAGAACTGTGATTTCATAGGCAACGTCACAGGGCAGTGATGTCACTGGAAGATAATGCACTCTCAATTCAACACAACTGAATGCATTTCCTGAATCGAAAATAAAATTGCTCAGCTCTTCTAAATTCCAGGTAGAGAGGAGATGCGAAATGGTTCAGCGCTTAGAGCAGCATGCTAACAATTAGAGCCTGAGTGCAGCTCATGCTTAATTCCCTCTGATCTTCAGGCAGGCCTGGATCCACAAGTGTGCATGCAGGAGGCACTGAGCTCTGTGGCAGGATCCACAGCCCCACACGGAGCCCCAGCGTGCCTTATGAGAAGTGTGAGCAGAATGAGATGGCTTAGAACTGAGCACCCGACAGCCAGCGCGTAGCTCAGGTATGGAATTCCTAAAGCAGAAAGGAACAAAGGAACACAAAACCCGAATTTATTTGCTTTTCTGGGCTGTATGCAGGCATCTGGATCAGATGAAGAGCTACGGCCTGAAAACACGCCCCAGAATCAGAGATACCACCTCACATTTATCCCAAGACAGACACGGGTTTGCTCTGCTTGAACAGGAAACCTGAAGACGAGCATGAGGACATTAAGGACATTTCTTAAGAAAACTGGATGGCCATGGGCTGTGTTCCACCGGCCTGACCTCAAGGCTCCCTGTATCACATCAGCACATGCACATCTCACATTTGGTTGCATGCTGTGCAGTCCATCCGCACCCACCCCAGGGAGCACAGGGAGGCCCAGCAGAGCTGGGGAGGCCACAGGCAGCTGTAGGCAGCACACAGCCTGCTCACACACACAGCCTGCTCGCACACACAGCCTGCTCGCACACACAGCCTGCTCGCACACACACACACAGCCTGCCACAGGAAGGCTGCAGGCAGCTGAGCACCTGACAGTGCACAAACAAACTTATCAGCTGAACTGCTTGGCATACAACAGCCGTGCTGCAGCACTCCAGCACTCTGCTCAACGCAATTCCAACTGATGCAGTAGAAATGAATGATCTGTAAGTGGGTTTAACATATCATACAAAACTCGACTGCACATGAGCATACAGGTAACAGCACCGTGTGATATGTAGGAGCTTAATTAAAGGGAAATTATTTCCCAGCTAGTTCTCACCAGCACCATCCGTGCTCGCATCGGAGAGGTTTTATAAATAAAAAATTCTTAATTGCAGGCCCGGAAGACAGAATTTTTCGAAGATCAGACAGCAGACTCTTACCAGAAGCAATTCACATTTTCCATCAAGGCCCAGAGTAACCTCAATGCACAACAGGGCTAACAAAATTCTCCTAAAGAAACTCTTTCATTTTGGTAATACTCCTAAAAATCAGCTGGGAAACAACTGAAAACAAACGCTCCGGTCTGAGCAGGCACTGCAGAGCAATCCGAGTTGAGCAACATGACTTTTGCATGGCGGCCTTAATTATTGATCTGCCTTCTGAACATCCCTGTGGCACTGATAGGATCAGGCATGTGGCCAAAGACCCGTTTTTAGCTCTCACTCTCACGCAGCAGAGAGAACCTTTAACTCTTTGTAACAACAGCACTGCTCTGGTTTGGTACGGATCTGCAATTTAGGAAAAGAAGCTTCCAAAATTATTTAGCAGTTCCTCTTTCCCCTGCGTGACCTGGAAAACGCGCTCTGTAAAGAAAAAAAGCAAATGAATTCTAAACGGGAGGATGTCCCAGCTCCAAGCCAACTGTTAAAGAACACCCTTCAGCAACACTTCGGGCAAAGAGGTACACAGGCAGAGCTCTCCACCACTATCCTTCTGGGAAAGGATGCTACCACCTAACACAGAGAAGGAGCGTGAGCACCTCCCAAGCCCATCAGCCCTCCAGATCCCCCTAGCTATTAGTGGAACCAGGGCTAAGGTGAGGAGCAGCACTGCTCTGGGTTGCTTTCGGAGCACTGCAGGCTCCATAGGGCCACGCAGGATGCATCAGGAGCGCCCACCCATTCCCACACATCACAGAAAGAGGGATCTCTTACTTGAGGGCCGCTGGCTTGCTTGTCCTCTTCTTGGGCTGCCCAGCACCGTCAGCACAGCAGCATGACCTGGGATGAAGGGAGGCCCTGGGAGCCAGGACCCAGCCGCTCTGCCTGCCCATGGCTCCAGCAGTACAGCACACAGAGCTTGAGCTCTGCATGGCCTGGTTGCGTTGTACAGTGGAGCCAAATGCTCTCGGAACTCTCAGTGTGCCGCTCTGCAGCCCACGTGGCAGCTGGTGGATTTGGGCTGCATTTACTTAACTGCTTACGTAACAGCACACAAATGATTTGGGAATAGAGGTGTTACACTCGGCAGCTCAGTTTGAAGCAACTTGGTCTTTAGAGAGGTGAAAAGGGGCTCACCAGCTGCATAACACCAGCTCAAGATGGGCATCCTGCCCAAGAAATCAAGGTAACACTTCCATTTCTCCCATCGTTTCTCACAAAGTTAAGCCTTAAGTAGAATAATTCCCCACTCTTCAAGCTAGGCTATTTTAGCCACTGCCTCAGCAGGCCTCTCAGCAATACAATAGAACATGAGATGTACGGTCCTGTATCCTGCTGGGAAGAGCAGGACTCCCTCTCCAGCATGATCCCTCTCAGTCTCCAGGTAGCCTGCATTGCTGCACCATAACAGAAAGCTACTAGTTCAAGTTAACGTGCTCTAACTAATTTAATAGATCTCTACATGCCTATTCAAAGCTACCGTCACAACCTACTCATCTCAATTCTGCAAAGCACAGACAAGCTTAATTAAATTAACTTTGAAATGCTGTCATTTGCATTTTAGCTGCAGCTCCTCTCTGCGTCAGAGGTTCTTAACTAAACAGGAATCTCACAAGGGCATCTGGCACACACTATTCCAAACCCTGTGAGGTACAACGAGGTTCTGACCTTCCAACATTTTCTAGCAAAAAAGCACCCCGGTTTGAAGCTCGTAATTTAAAAACAAGGTGATCAAAGATACCCTGAGGCAGCTCCCTACAGCAGCAATAGGACAGCATCCGGGCAGTGACTTCCCATGGGTGAGGAGCTACAGGAATAAATCAGGAGAACACAGCATCTCTGTATACCAGGAGCATTTGTACCATGCCAACAAAGCCCCCAAAAGGTGCACAGACAATTCAGAACATGAAACAAAGCAGTCCCAGGGAAGATGGTGCTCCCCAGCTCCACAGCCCCAGGCCCAGACAGAGCTGCACCTTTACTCCACCGTGCTGGCGTTGTGTTAATCTTCACTCTGTTAAACATATCACTTACAGATTTATGGGGAGCTGGATGGCTCAGGAGATTAGTAATGGGATACTGAGCGCTGTCAGTTGTAGATTCAAATCCAACTTAGGTCAGGAGAGGTCAAAATTAAATGAGAGGGCATCACTGATCCATACAACAGCTTTCTTTTCAGCATGCTCTGCAAAAGCAAGGATTGAAGGGAATCAGCAAACAAACCATGCCATTGGTGCTGGAGTGTCCCACCAGGCTGGATATATATATAGTGGCAAAGAGAAACAAATGAGATGCTTGCACTCCCGCTGCCTGCATTGTACAGGGTTTGTTCTGCAGAGGAAGCATTTCACAAGTGTAGAAGTGTCACAGTTACAGCTGGGCTGTGCATCCACCGAGTTTATTTGGGACTCCCAGAGTCTGCACCAACGCTCAGCACTGAAGGTGGGGGCTCAGCACGTTCCACTAAGAGGATGAGAACAGGTCTGCCCTGTGAACCGCAGACTGCAGAAACAGCAGCAGAAATTGTTCTTGTAGGTCATTTTCCTCTGCTCTTACAGACTGAAAAAAAATCTCAGGTTGTTCAAAAGCCGCAATGAGCCATGCCCAGGACAGCTGAGAGCAGACACCAGTGCCCATCCCCAAATGGAGCAGCTGTGCTCCTGATTCATACAGAAACCAGTAACAACTTAGACTTTGCTTCCTTATTTCAGAGAAACCAAATTTCAGTAGTGCTGGGAGCTTGGAAGTTTACTAAAAACGTGCAACAGAAACATTATCCCTGGTCTGCGTCGGCCTCCTTTCCTGCAATGCAACTAAAAAGGAAGTTTTTCACCCAGAGGGTGGTGACGCACTGGAACAGGTTGCCCAAGGAGGCTGTGGATGCCCCATCCCTGCAGGCATTCAAGGCCAGGCTGGATGTGGCTCTGGGCAGCCTGGGCTGCTGGTTGGCGACCCTGCACACAGCAGGGGGTTGGAACTAGATGAGCATTGTGGGCCTTTGCAACCCAGGCCATTCTATGAATTAACACAGGAGAAGTACAGCAACCATCCCACACGTTCCTCTGCCTTCTCCACTGAAAAGTGGCACTAGCAGAAGAACTGAAAGGGCAGCAAACTGCACAGTGCTTTATGGAGTCATAGCTGTAGAGGTACGTGATGCACAGCTGTGCTAGCACTACCTCCTATTCTGCAGCTTGCCTGGCTGTAACCCAGACTTGTGTCGTGTGCATCTCGACATCCCCCCTATTAGCTACAGTGTGAGCATGGAAGAGCTCCGCAGAAGCTCCAATACCGAGGCAGGCAGAGCAATTACCCTGTCACCAAGTAATGCAGACAAGTTGCTCCTGGCAACAAACCTCTTCAAACGTGGACGGAGAGCAGCCCTCACCAAGGCGATGCCATGCACTCCTGCAGCCATTTTGAGGAGCTGTTGCCCGGCGCCATTTCTCTCCGTGCTGGTGTTACCGACTGCAGCACCTGGGGCAGATAATTGCTTCCTCTTGCAAGCTCCTCGCTTCGCAAGCGAAACGCACATCTAAAAGCTGATTACATTGGAACACAGAGTGAGATTAGCATCCGCCAGGAAGGAGCGTGCAGGAACTGCAGCGATTCATCAGGTGCTTTGATTCCCACTGCTGTATCTCTGACCTCCCTTCGCTCTCTTAACACTTCTGTTGATTTCTTTCATCCTTCCCTATCTGGAGCTTCCTGCCATTTCACCCAGTTCAAGGTGGGCCTTCTCACAAAGCTGAGGCAGAGGATGGAGGAGGCAGCAGACCCCAGGGAGGCACAAAGCCACCCACCCGACAAAGCCAGCTCACCCAGGGTTTCCATTCCTGCTCCCTTTGTATAAAGAGGAACCAAATCAACCCCACCCACAGGCTAAAAACCAACAAGCTTCTGCTTTTTGGCTTATCGCACTGATTTCCCTATACAGCTCACCTCAATATCTGGAGAAAAACTAGAAGCCACAGTGTTAAGTGGTACGTCCAAATCTCATCGTTTGGACCGCTGACCATCTAAGCCCGTGGTCAAGAAATTCAGCGTTGTTCAAACTTCATTCAAAATTCAAATGGAACTGATTACAAACAGCTTTGCATCTGGTGGTCAGAATGTCTATGTCTATGTCAAGCGGTCCCACATTAAACAAGCTGTGGGGATGAGTTGTTGGGTTCTGTTTGTGTCACTGCTCACAATATAGCTCAGTTACACAGAAAACAGGAATCAAAATCATGTAATTTTTGCTTTTCTGAGCGCAGAAATACATATTTTGGCTCATAACCCCGTCCTGTGACTTCATTGTAGCTAAAAATGTATTACAGCATTCACACACAGCACATCCCTTCGTAAAGCATACCAAGGAGATCAGCAGAGCAGCCCCACTTTCTGCAAATTATCCACGAAACAGGCAGTGCTGGCTACCATTATCTGACAGTAATTCTATTACCAGATTTAGTAACACTGAAACATCCCTTCTGCAGCTCCCAAATCTTCAAAGCAGGGGACAATCTGGTCTGTCACACAGCATTCACTCATAATGTTCACGAGGCACAAAAGGGATCACAGTAATGCCCACGCATGTGTGCAAAAGCACGTGTGCTCTTTCTTGACCCGGTGCAGCAAGCGAGACAAAGAATGAGCCATGGCCTATGGGTCAATTCATACAAACCCAGCACCTATACTCCTTCTGTAAATAACATTTCTATTTCTATTTCTCTCTAGCAGAAATGAACAAAACCTGCCAGACACAGGATTGTCAGCTGGCAGAAAAGGAGTGGGAAAATCATCGTGAAGGCCTTTCTTGGCATCCAGCTGCCCCTGCGTAGCAGACACAAGCCATTCTGCCAGCTGACCTCCAGCAGCACTGCTTACCCTTAAGCTCATCACTTGGCACCGCTTCCAATAAAAACCCACATCCTTAGTACTGAAGCCAAAAAGGTCTCTACCTCCCTAACATTATGTTTATCCAACGTTTATTACAACTCCTAGCTCCCCAAATCTCTTAAGCCCTCACAACTCCAAACGGCACCGTGTTGCTGGAGTAGCTTGGGCTCGCAGAACTTCATGGGAAAGGAGAGCAGGCAAAACCAGAGAATACATGGCCTGGGAATAAGACTGAGAGCCATGAGCTGAGTTTTGCTCACCAGCTGAGAGTCCATCCATCCCTGCCCCACCAGGTGGCCCTAGCCATGCTGATCCACCCAACGGCACCAGGCAACATGAAATGTAAACCTTCAAACCCAACAGAGAGAAGAAACGGAAGGAGTATTCCAGCTTTTTAATGGGTGACTATTTGATTATACTTAGAAAATCTGGGTTGCACATAAAGGCAGCAATGGACAGAATAAATCCCTTATCACCAACAGAAACAAACATCTTCTTCAAGTATATACATACGCTTCAGTATAGTGAGATTAACTTTGCTTTAAGGCTTGTCTGCATCACTGAACTACTTTCCTTTGAAGTTAAATTGTAAACGATACCATAAAGTGAAAAGTAATCAAGCAAATGTGTTTTCCACTGGGTATTTGTGGTTGACCAGGAAAGCAGTGAGAAAATATGAAAGCACACAGAGAAGTTCTGCTCCAGCAGAATGACACAAGCTGCTCTGGTGGGAACAGGACTGCGTGCTATGAGCTGCTCCAATAGAGAGACAAAGAGGCAGAGAAATACATCTCCCAGCTGCACCCCGAGCCTCCCTCTGCATGCTCTCGTGCCAGCAAGCACAGCTGCTCGGCTATTCGTACCACAGAGCAACGCGTTCAAAAGCAGCCCCCAAACCTTCCTGAGTACCCATAATCTGTTCCAAAAAACCCAAGTGGAGAACAGAAAATGGCAGCGCTCTGTAAGAAGAGGCAGCGCTGTCCACATCCCGCTGCTGGCCTCTAAACAGACACTCACACCATTGAGAGCTGCGCAGCTGAGAAAAGAGGTTACAACTGCTGAAAAATCAGAGTTTGCTACAAATATTCTCTAACCCAATACCCCAGTGCAGGTAATGGTCTCCTGCATGTTCTGCACTCAGTGAAAGGACCTGGCAGTCAGCACAGGACGCTCATGTATCAGAGGTGTGACCTCTCCGTAGATTCCCAACCCAAAAGTTGGCTTTCCATCTCCAAAACGAGAGGTCCTCACTACTTTATAGGTTGCTACAAGGACAGTTAAATGGGAAAGACTGTCATAACGACAGCTGTGAGTGCAAGTATAAGATGAACTTAAAAATGCTGTATCCAGGAGTACAGCAGAAGTTACGGATGTCTTTGGGCCAATTAGTATATAACGTATTTTTCAGCATGGCATCCTTCTCATGCACCAGAAATGTCACAGCCCAGCACCATGACGAGGCAGCAGGTGAGGCTTCTCAGCAGACAGTGAGGCACTGAAAGGATGAATCACTTCTTGCAAACGCATCTAAGAGGACTACTATTAAATATTTAAGTTCTTATCTCGGAGTACTCATTTCTCAGGGGGAAAGAAAATCCAACGCTCCTGTTTTCAATTAGGGTCTGTCGCATAATTTGATAACATACATGTTCTGAAGCTGCCATGGGACCAATTATCGATATCACAATGTGAATTCGATAGCAATCGTGTGCATTTCCAGAACGTCCCACCGAAAGCCAAGACCCAAAGAGGCCATAAATACCTAGAAATGGCTTGGCTCTTTCCCACAGATGACTAAAGATAGGAATCCATCAGCAATACCGCGCTCCACACCCTTAAGATTCTGAAGCATCCCATTTAGGATGGTTTGGTTTGTTTTAAATATCATTTTAAGTACGCAGTATTTTCACCCTCCAAAAACAACCACCAAAGCAACCTGACCAAGCACCACCTGGGCAAGCACTGCTAAGCAGCTGGAACCTTCCCATAGAGAGAGAAATGCAAACATCAGCAATGCTGCAGTGAAGCCAAAAGCATCAAGCGGACACTGAGCAGCTCTGGATCCCTTTATGCTGCTCCCATACACACAAGGTGAGCCCAAGCAGTCACCCCTCCTTGCAAGTGATTCCCAGTGACACAAGCTATTTAAGTGCCATTTAATCTCGTCCTCAGCAGAAAGAAAAGCCCACCCCAAGGAAAGCACAGCTGTGGGAGCTGCAGGTGTGGAATTTTGGGCACACGTGCTGCTCTGGCAGCCCACACACCTCTGACAGAGCTAGGAATGTGTCAGCGATGGGAGATGCACGAGGTACTTCAGAACCAGTTTGGAATTAAACACGTCCCAGTGGAGGTCGCTTCAGTGATGATGGAAAGGACAACACAGGTAACACTGAGGGTGTCAGCAGGTCCTGTTAAAAATTGTCAAGACAAATCAGACTGAATATTTTCTCTTCCAAAAACTTGTCTCTGCTTTTATGGAAGCATCCCTTCCCTCGAAAAATTCCTCAGAACACTGCCACAGAGAAAAGCATGTTAGTAGCAGAGACATTAAGTCGGCCTTTCAACCCCTGCTTTATCTTCTGCAATGGATTGCATTCTCCTGGCACAGCTTGAAGTGCTGGAACAATAGGTGGAGATGGAATCGCACATCACTCCCACCAGCTCCTTCACTGCACGCTCAGCCCTCCTCTGGGCAGGAAGCCTCACAGAAATCATCTCCAGTGATGCAGAAAAAGAAGCACTCCCAGACTTCCTGAACGCCAGGCAATCCCATGGCATCAGATGGAGCAGGCACTTCCAGAAACAAGCCCAAACAGCAGGTACTAAGCACCGCATCTCTGGGGAGGAAAACCAAGCCTGCAATCCAGCTGAAGCAAGAGATGAACACTGCCGAATGCACCAAAGTGGCCTTGGTCTAACACAGAGCAGGTCTGCAGGAGCTACTGGAGCAAACAAGACGGCATCAATACAGTGACACAAGTCCACGTTTGAAAACCTATCTTAATGAATATGCCCCAGTGCAGGAAGGAGTTGGAGCTTTTGGAGTGGCTCCAGAGGGGGGCCACTAAGATGGACAGAGGGCTGGAGCACCTCTCCTGTGAGGAAAGAGTGAGGGAACTGGGCTTGTTTAGCTTGGAGAAGGCTGCAGGGAGACCTGATTGCGGCCTTCCAGTACTTGAAGGGAGCGTTTAAACAGGTGGGGGAACGGCTGTTTGTGAGGGTGGGCAGTGATAGGACAAGGGGGAGTGGTTTTAAACTGAGACAGGGGAGGTTTGGGTTCGATCTTAGGAGGAAGTTTTTCACACAGAGGGTGGTGACGCACTGGAACAGGTTGCCCAAGGAGGCTGTGGATGCCCCATCCCTGCAGGCATTCAAGGCCAGGCTGGATGTGGCTCTGGGCAGCCTGGGCTGCTGGTTGGCGACCCTGCACACAGCAGGGGATTGGAACTGGATGAGCATTGGGGTCCTTTTCAACTCAGGCCATTCTACAATTCCATGATTCTATGAATATAGCATCTATATTTTTAAGTTCCAAAGCTCTCATTTGGAATCCGTGTTTCTGACAGAACAGGTAGGCAGAAGGAAGACACACATTTTGAGAGAAAGATACCCAGACAGAATGGGAAAAACACATTAAAAAGCCTTCAGTGTTCTGAGAAAACACCAGTGGGAAACTGCTTTGGAGAACACAAGAAACTTTGTATTTTGATTAAATCACCTTCTTCCCAGCACCATCGCCAATACTACTTTTGATTGCTGCTTTTCACACCGTTTCTCTTGCTGTCAAGCACACACAAACAGAAGCCCCCAAACCCAGCCCATCAACACAGAAGCAAGCAGCCATGCTATAAGCCAGCAAGAACGAGGCATGCATACTCTCTCAGCGCCCCACCTGTCCCACAACCATCACCTCCTGCACAGGCTTTTGGAAGTGAATACGAAGCACAGCTGTATGCCTTAGGAAAACAATTCCTCTTTTCAAAGGAACCTCAGCATACAAGCCCTGGGTGGCTGCTAGAGCAGTTCTGCAGCAAATGAAGGCCTTTATTGCGCAAGGCACAGAAGGGACATCCTAGCCTCGTGGAAGGAGCTGCGTCGCACTGATGTTTCCCAAGCAAACTAACATACTATTGTCCGTCTTCTTCCCGAGATAATGAGCAGCTTAAACTTCCAAGAGAAATCACCCCCCAAAACACACACACACACACAAAGTTCCAGATCTGTCAGTCTTGTGCTGCTCCTTCTCTGGAAACAGCCTGACCTGAAAGCAGCACAGTCCGTAGTCACGGGGACCGAGCACAGCACACCATGGTGCACCTGTCCATATAATAGGAGAAGGCAGCAGGCTAGAGATTGCTGCAACTCATGTCTGGGTGTGGGAAAAGCCTATGGTGCGGGGGGAAAGGAAAGATTCCTGGAAAGGAATCCATCAGCTCCCAGTGCCTTTGGATCCCATCGGATCCACACAAACGCCACACTCAGCTATGCCAGCTACCAGCATCCCATTGCTGCGCCTTGCAGCAGCTCTCCTACAAAACGTGCCTGGTCCTCAGAGAAGCAGCAGTGCTCAGCAGAGCTGGAAAGCCGACCGAAGACACTGAGCGACAGAGCCAGCATCAAGCACCCAGATAGATAAGCATTCTCCTAGGGGAATGATGTGCTACACATCCACTGCAACATTCTGCAGCGAGGCAGAAGCCCCATCTCAGTCTGCATTCAACATCAGACTGGCAGGAGTGCTTTGTAGGAGGTATTTATAGACACGCCACGAACAAACCCCTGCAAACAGCCTGCCTGTGCACCACGAGGCAGGGATGGATGCCTGCCTTTGTCAGGAGCACCATGCACCGCAGCCCACGGAACAGGCACACAGCACAGGGTGGGCTCTCACCACACTCTTTGGGTTTTGTTGAAGCTGTAATTCGTTTGCCACCCCATGGCTCTGGGTCAGCTGCTTTGTTTGGAGGTCTGTTAACTAAAGCTGCTCGCAGCCCACAGGGATCCCCATACAAGAGGGGCTGAAAAACGTGACTTTGTTACATTACTACCAACTCTGATGCACAAGAAATAAAAGGTCAAACACCTCCAAATATCCCGTAGCCTGTCTGCAAAACAACGCTGTAAACAGCAACGCCATTTACATCCACAATCGTACAAAACACCGCTCAGATTCCACCCCAAATCAGCAATCAGTTTTTGGTTTGTTTTACCTCACGCAGCACAGCGGTGCTAAACCACAAGGACCGCGGAGCCGCGGATCAGGTGACTATTTATTTTTTAAAGCACAATGGTGAAGCCATGTGGAACATTTCATGGATGAGACCACAGCATTATCCGCCCTGCAGCAGGCAGCCCCGCCTTGCCCCACACCGAGCTACCCCAGGGGCATCGGCCCAGCCCAGCCAGCTCAGCAGCGGGGCTCCCCGTGAATCCCAAAATGAGATGCGCCCGCTGGGCACAGAGCCCTCCAGCTCCCCTCTGCGCAGGTGCTCATGAAGCACAGCAGCCAGGGATGGGGAGGCATTCGAGGAGCCACCATCAGAAGCCTGCTGGAGCCGCTCGCCGGGGCAAATGGCTGCACACCCTCCAGCGAGACTGGGAGAAGGGAAGGCAGCAAGGAAAGCACATTTCTAGGAACGTCAGCCAACACGATCAATCAGAAAGTCACCTTGAGGTTGCAGAGGAGCAGAAACATAAAATGAAGCTGCAGTCTGTTGGGACCACGGTGGAGCTAACCGCAAAAGAGAGCCGTGCATTTCCCACCGCCGCCTTTTGCTGCCGCGGTTAAAGATGAGGTGCATATTAAAAGCTTTTATTTTACCTCAAAATTCTACATTTAAAAACACATTCTTGCCTTGTGTTTTTCTCTCGATTATTTCCTTAATCACAGAAAAAACTCGGCAAGGCACTTCAGTCCTCCTGCTCTGCCCACGCCTCCCTGCAACCCATATTCAAAGCGCACAAACACCCCTGGAAGCGGTAAGGATGTACGACCAGAGATCACAGCCCAGCTCCGAGGCCTTCCTGATGAGGAGCTCCTAAATGAACGAAGCCAGGCACTGCAGACAGCTTCACTCCCAACGTGGAAGAGAAACTCACACCCACTGTTACACTTCCTCCATTGCAGCTCGTTGTCAATAAACGGCGAGCTCTGATCTTCTGTTGTTGCTGGAAAACTTGCTCAAGGCATCAAGAAAATGGGAGATGATGGTGAGAGGTTCATAAGCAAAGCACCTCCCACGGTCATGCTTTAGGGAAGGAGAAGTAACTTCATTTGCACTCACGTGCAAGAAAAAAAGATATTTCCTTTATGCGTTCAGATTTTAATTCTTCTGATAGGGTGAGAGAATTCCTACGAGCTTTCTTCGTTCTTCCCTTTGTTTTATTTTAACAGAACCCTCCTTTCCAACGTTTTCTGCAACGGAAAGTAAAAGCTGCATTGCAGGGTTTTTCAAACGCTGTAGGAAAGCAGCGTTGGGTCTTGGTGCGTTCTCACCCCGTGCGATGGGTCCGAGGGCTTTCAGACCACAACGCTGCCGGTCCGATGGAAGCCCACAGCCTGAGGTCTCCTCCCCCGCCCTGCCCTGAGCAGTCCTCAATCCCGGCATCCAAAACAGATCGCCGTTTCGCTCTGTGAATGGAAAGGAAAAGCACCCCCCAGCACCCACCCTGTGGAACTGAGCACACGTAAATCGCTACGTGTTATTTGCACAAATAAAAGAAAAATGCACGCAAGCTTTTTTGTTTCTCTCCTAAACCCTCACAGTAGGAAGCTGACAGTTGCCGTTTCTCCTGTCTACCTTTAAAGGAATCACTTCCCATCTCCACAACAAATACCTTCACCAAAGCACTGCAGTCACTGTCGTCCACACAACAAACTCCTGATTCACAGAGGTGCATTACGTACCTGCACGCCCGCTTCAACGCAAAGGAACCAATCCAAATTCCAACACGAACCGCACCGTTAAGGGGACGTTCAATGTAAGTGTTTTAATCGGCTTTTGGTAACACGCGAGGGTTTATTTAAGGCGGAAAGAAAGAAGATGTGAAGCAAATGGCAGCTCAAGGCCCCGGCGGTGCCGCAGCCGCTCCTCCCAGAGCCGCCGGTTTTGATACCCGATGAGATCAGCCCATTGTGAGCAGGGCACTGCGCCGCAGCCCGGGAGCTCTGCCTTGACTAGCTGGAAGTGCTGAGGTAGAAGGGAAGGGAGAGGAGGCGGTTGGCCGTTTCTGCCCACAAACGATTCGCTTACGGCGGAATGAGGGAAAAAAATAAATTATTTTAGGGGTTTTTTTTTCTTTTCCTGTGTGAAAGTTGCAATAGATGCAAAGTTTTAACAAGAATCCTCACAAGCCGTACGACCAACGGAGCACCTTCCGCACCATTACCTCGCTTTGAGCAGCCCTGCGTCGGTCCGTTACTGCTTTACCTCAGCGGACCAACCCCTCTAACAACCCCACAAAGGCACGGGCCGAGAAACCTGCGCATCGCCCACGAGCACAGCCCACAGTGCACGCACAACGAGGCCGGAGGGAGCGCCTGGAGCCGGCCCTGCACTCAGAGGGACGTTGGGAACCCTTCCTTCTCCAAAGAGGGGCCGGGCGGCGGCACAGCTGCCCGCGGGGTGGGGGTGGGGGGCACCGCCCCTGGGGGCGCCCCAGAGCCGTGGGGCTGCGGCACTGAGGGCGATGCCGGCGGGGCGGGCTACCGAGCCCAACGCTGGAAGCGCGGCAGCGATGCGGTACCGACGCCCCATCCATGCCCAGCCGCGAACACCTCGCGGCTCCCGCCGCCCCGCGCCGCCTTTGTCCGCCCCCCTCCGCCCGCGCAAGCTTTCCCCGCGGCGCTGCCGCAGCACAGCGCGGGGGCGGCGGGAGCACGCCCAGAGCCCGCATGACATCACCGACATCACCCCCTCCGCCGCGCGGACCCCCGGCGACAACGGGCGCCCGCGAGGGACCACTCACCCCGATGACCACCGTCTCCTCGCCCTTGAATTTGGGGATGAATTTGTCGCCGCGGAGGATCTCCGCCTCGTTGAGGGGCCGGAAGCGGCACATCACTTTGATGCTGCACTCGGCGGGGTCCGCCATCTCGGCGGTGCCGCGCTGCGCAGCGCTCCTCCGCCGGGCAGGGGCCGGGGCAGGTGCCGCAGACTCCCCGCTGCCTGCGGGCGGGGAGGGGCGGGGCGGGGCCGGGCGAGGCGGGGAGCCGCTCGGTGCCGCTCAGAGCCGGCAGCGGCCGCGCATCCCCGCTCGCCTCCCGCCCCGGCGCGGCTGCCGGGCTGCAGAAGCGGCACCTCAGCCCTCCGCGCCCCCGGGGCTTTGTGGCCGCGCCGCAGTACGCCGGCCCCGCCCGCCGCGCGCGGCATGCCGGGGGATGGAGTCCGCGCCCCCCGCGCTCCGCCCGGCTCTCGGCCCGCAGCGCCGCGCCCCGGCGGAGGGCCGCGCCCGTCCTCGGCCTCGCTCCGTGTGTGCCGGACGCGGCTGCTGTAAGTGGAAGTCAGACGGGAACAAAGAGAGATGGCTGTAAATCTGTTCTTCTTCAATCTGTTAATTGATCTGGCAAAGGGCAATTTACTCCCCACCGTTCCATTACCCTTATTTTCTGTGAGGAAAAGCAGAAAGCAGAGCTGTCCTGACATCGATACATCACTGAGAAGGCCGTCGGGGTGCAACCTGTGAATCAGCATCTGGGAAAAGCAAAGATCGGAGCCTGTGCCTTCGCTAAAGCCCTAAAGCCATATTTCCTTATTTGCCAGAGGTACCCCTGCCTCCTGTGCAGCCCCAAGGCCTCGTACAGCTCCTTGCATTAAAGGCACCTGGAACAGTTCGATCTGCTGCACTAGGTCTCCTCCATCATTACCTCACCCCGGAGGAGAGCAAGAGGATGAGAGGTGATGGCCTCAGGTTGGGCAATGGGAACCATTCCTTCTCCTAAGAGCAGTCAGGCGCTGCACAGCTGCACAGGGAGTGGGAGGGTCACCAACCCTGAGGGTGTCCCAGAGCCGTGGATGTGGCACTGAGAGACGTGGGCAGTGGGCACAGGGGGTGGGCTGAGGAGCCTGGAGGTCTTTACCTGCCCTAGGATCATAGAATCTTGACTGCTTGAAGACACGCAATCACTGTTGCTGCTCTATGGAAAGCAACAAGACTGAGACAGCAACCAGCAGCTCCAAGCAGCTTCTGAAACCAGATTCCTCCAGTACCTGTTTCACCAAGTTGGCCTCAGTCATACAATTAAATTGACAGTGGTCATATCTTTGATACTTCTACAGAGATTTCTCCCCGTAGCCACAGTTACCTCGTGTAGTTATGAAAAGAGCAAGAGAATTGTTACAAAGGCTCTCACGCCCTTCTTAAAAGTAATTACATCAAGGAGAGTTAGCAATGTGCAGCATGTGATAAGGCATTATTATATAATGTGATTTATTCCTATGGATTACCAATTATTTAGCCCTTTCATTTCTCTTATGTTTCAAGCTCTTGCCATGAATAGCAAACTCGTAAGTCATGACAAGTAGGGGCTTAGCCATGGAAGAATTAATCCGTATTTTTCTCCATTATTGAGAGTTCATTGTGGAGCAAGATAGGCAAATCTGTATCTCCCTGTTGGAGTACGTATAATCAGCCATCAGTGAGAATGCTCTGGAGAGCCATCTTTTCTCAGCAGTATTGTCAGAAACAATATTGCATTGTCTGTACTGCAGACAATACTGCATGGTCACTAACCTGCTGTTTTTACTACTTAATTCCAGATTACCATGAGTTCAGCAGGCCAAGACAATGGTAGTTTTCAGTCAGATCCAGGAGCAATCAGAACTCCCTTAAGCTTGAGAGCTTCTTCCAGTTTGCTCTGGATATTGCGGCACCTCACTTCCAGAGCCTCAAGCGATGGTAGGTGTGACCTGGTCTGATTTTTGGGTGCTCCTCTGTGCAGCTGGGAGGTAGAAGGATCACAGAGTCCAACTTGGGATGTTGTGTTTCCATTCTACCTACAGTTCACCAGGAAATAACATCACAAAATACAAACCACAACACAGAAAAGCATTCATACTCCAACTCCTGTAAAGCATTACGACTGGTAACTTCCTTCGCTGCTGAAGGCATGACTCTTCTCACATTGCATGCTTACAACAAACACCACTGCAGCAGTGCTCTGCTTGGCCTCACTGAGCTACAACCCACTAGGACACGCATTTTCTTCCTACACACATCACAAACATGAAACAAACCTTTCCTACAACTGCGGGGCAGGTTCCTCAGCTAGATACCAAGCCCATGGCTAAAATCACCTTGGCAGAGTTAGATATGGTTTGACAGCAAGTTCTGGCTGCTCCTGAAGAAATTCTCAGGCTGATCCAACCTCAGCTGGGTGGGTTCACTGAACAGGCTGGGATGACGGATCTCCAAAGGGAGCAAACAAATCCCTCCCTTTGAGACTGGGACAAAAGGGAACAACCGTAGCAAACAGTAAGATTCCTTTTCTCTGCAGAAGAGCCACCAGTGTGAGCAAGCTGTAAGGGCTGCAGCAAATAAAAAAGAAGGGAGCAGCGAGCAGAGGTACTGAACAACAGTAAATGTGGATTCTGATAGAGAGATGGCCCTGTAGGAATAAAGGGCATTTCAGAAGTGACAAAGCGATTTTCTATCCCCACAGCCAGAAGAACATCGCTTCCTTTCACTGCTGCTGGGCTCCAGGAATGAGCAGTGGAGCTGGGAGATGAAAGAGCTTCAGGAGAGAAAGAATAACAAGGTTGAATTTCTGCTGTCTTTAACAATTCAGTACAATGAACTGACATCAGTACTGGCCAGGGGAGCAACTTATATCAGCAAGGAGAGCAGCTTTAATGTAGATTCCATTGATCCTGGTGCATCAGCAACAGCCATCAAGATGAAATTTGATGTTTTGCCTGTGTCATTAGTGCTGAGATGCATCTATGAGGAAAGAGGTGGTAAAGGATTTACTGCGGGAGGTACCAAAAGGGCTGGGATCCACAAGACAAAAGGAAGTTTAATTAGCAAGGATGGTTACTATCCCACAGACATCAGAAGAGACTGTAAGGAAGGCATGGGAGAAAATGTTACAAACCCAAAACATGCTTAACAAGGAATGAATGAGTAAAGAAACCAAGGACTAAAGAGCAAGCAGCAGAATGAAGGGTGATGAGAAAGCAGTCAGGAGGAACAGAAACACATCCGTGTGCCCAAGCATCACCAAGGCAAAGGAGGCCCATGAATAGTTCCGGAGGGACTTACAGACCGTTTGTGCAGGTGGAGTACCAGGTTAACAACCAAGATCTGCATAACTAAGTTATTCAAGATGATCTTCCCCTCAGGCCACGTTTCCTTTGGTCTGATGTAATAGCTTCCTTGTTGATCAGGGGCCAAAGAGGTTTCTTTTAGTTCTCCTCCTACAAGCCGCCACTCTTTTACTTAAGTAAGATTTATGCTTTCTTATTTCACATTCCAGCAGCACCTGGAGCAGACAGACAGAACCTTACAGCAGGACAGTTCTGTCATTAGGAATGAAACAAGTAAATAACTGGAGCCATCACACTGGCAGAGAAAGGAAACTGTTTTGAAACAGAGTGCTGCAGTCAAAGGAGGCTCCACCTGGGAACGTCTGAAGGGTGTGAAGAGCAGCCATGGCCTCCCAGTTGCCAAACGCTTCAAGGCGTGCTTACTTTAAAGCATTTCTGCATCTCTTTAACATACAGAGATAAATCTCAGTCTTCAAATAAATTATTCACATATCTTTTGTGCTTACCCATCTGTACAAATGGTTTTGCTTCAGAAAAGAATTGATTTTTATCACTTTGCATAAAACAGCAAAGCATTTTGCTACTCGCTGTCCCAAGTTGTAAGCTTTCTGTGTTACTGAAATACCCAAAATAAAAGCATCGTAACTTGGAAAAACAAAATTTATCTTCCTCAGCCATAAAGAGCTGCCATAAGAACAAAAACCACCGCGATCCACAGGGACAAAACTAACAAAAACAAATGAAACCCCAAACCCGCTAAACCTTCACACCCTCAGCTTCTACTGTGAGAGATGATGGCACTTCCACTCTCCAAAAATGTGGCCGATACAAACAGAGAACAAAACCAACACCGTGATGCATCAAAGCCCAGAAAGAGTTAAACAGCACTGCAGGCAGATGATGCCATCTTCTGGTGTCATTTACTAAGCTGTTGATTTAAAACCACAGTGACTGGCCTAGCCAGATCATCATCAGGAGGATAGGGGGGGACGCTGTTAGCTTAGCATCGTTTTATCCCCAGGGCAAGGTTCAATGAAATAACATTAATTCAGGAACAGTCAGTGAAGCGTTCACAGCGATGGTGGGAAAGCCAGCACCAGGCTGCCATCAGCTCACAGCTCGCTGCCACCAGCCTGTCCCCAGGGGGAAGGCAGGGCATATGGGGCTGCTGGAACAAGGCCTTGCTGCCAGTCACCACCAGCATCTCCATCAAAAGTAAGTCTGAATTGCTACCGAGGTTTTCAATGTGCGACTATCAGCCGTGCCCAGCCCTGGTCAGCTGACTGTTGACCCACTGGCTTTTTGCTGTCTTTATACTCGAGTTCCACTGGTTGGAATTAGTTTATTATTATTTTTTCCACATGCAATCCTGAATGGATAAGACCTTGCCAGAACGAGAGGCATGACAGGTACAATGCTGCAGCCAGGCTTTTATTCGTCAGAACTCTAAGGGAGTGGCAGCAGGTGGCTGTGCACTCCAGTCAGACACAGTATTTAGGTTGATCTATCTGTTCTCCCATTTTCCTCTTATCTGCTGTAGTCTTAATTGCCTCCTCCCTTCATTTACTCCTTGCTCTTTAATTGATCTTTCTACTTTATCCTCCCTGTGTAATTACATTTGTATTGGAGTTAAATCAGTGTGTAATGGATTGAAACAAGATTGGACTAAACAGATTTTCCTGGTCTTAGTCACAGAAACAATCCTATCTTTGGAAACCAAGCAGCCTACTGAGTGCAGGGGAAAAGCTATCCTGCCACAGAGAAGGCTCCAGACATCTCTCCATTTTCTGCACAGGATATTTTGGGCAGTTATGTCTCTTCATCCATGTTTCACATCCACTCCTCTAAGAAGGCTCTGTATTCCCTAGCAGGAGGACAGGGCACAAGCTAAGTACTTCTCAAGCTGCATGCTTAGAATGACAGAGTAATTTAAGCACTGCAGCCCTTTTTTGGACTTCTCACATCCTCAGCCAAAGGACCTTACCAAACAGAATATAATACGGATTTCATTTCTCTCAGAATTACATCTTTACATTCACCTTCTGGCCACGTAAGTAAAGCCTTGTCGAATATTTACTCAAATAGATTCCCATTTCATACATATGCTACTCTCACATTACACCGACTTTCGAGAGAAATGCTGCCATTAAATGCACTTATAGCATTGCATGAATAGCTGTTAGGTTGGCAAAGTTGACTAGGTTTGAATTGCAGCAGTATAACTGGGTGTCTGCAACACGAGCTCTGTTAAGAAGCAACAGATTGCCCAGAGTGGAAAGCCCTGGTTAACACAGTAACAGCATGATGCACTGGGATGCACAGCAGCCACCAGGGATGTGCTCCCCACACTGCTGCCTACCCATCCTTTGCCCCTACCATCTCCTCAAGCCCTGCCCTTACCCTGAAGCACCCTGTCCTTTGCCCAAGAACCCCCTTCAAATCAGCTGTCTGCTTTGGTGAGGTTCCCAGGTCCAAGTGGTTCCATGGTGGAGCTCCACTGCTAAGCTGATGCAGGCTTGCTCTGGCTCACGGACTGAAACTGCCCATACTGAGTATTTCCAATGGTTACACCAGAAGAAAAACAATTTCCCCTCCATGAACCCTTGTTCAAATGTAAACATTTGGATCCTAAGAGCTAACCCAACTCTTACTGCTTGGCCCGTTGCTACACAGGAAACATTTCCTCTAACCGTTCAGAGATCTCTCTCCATTTTCCCCCCCGTCCTTCTGAGTAACAGTTTACTATGAAGACAAAGGCACTGTTTAATTCACGAAGGTAATTCTCCATCTTTAAGTTTGAATATAGCGAAACCTAAAAGCAGAAAAAGGAAAAAATAGAGAACTGAGATTTGAGACTCTTCCTCCGAAGTCAAATGGAGGGAGTCTGTTGACATGATTAGCCTGCACAAAGTTCGTTTGCTGCAGCCTTGAGAGCCTTGTTTGAAGGAGTGAATTTCTACCTGGACACTTTATCCTAAAGGACTGAGCAGCTCTTCCTGAGAGGTGCTGGAAATTGAGAGCCTGACTGGCTGTGAGCACGGTGCTGAGTCCATGGCAGGATGAATCAATCAACCCCACAAAAGGCTGCGCCGTCTGAGGATTCTGATCTAAGAATAATAATCACTATAAAAAGGAAATAAGAAACCTTTCTATTATTCCCTACAGTGGAGTTGGAAGTAGAGGAAAACGGACTAGCAGGGAAGGAAGGGAAGTCTCAAAACCAGAGCCTCAGCACAACAGCAAGGCATTGCAATAAGCTTCTTGTATGCTAGGGGAAAAAAACAACCCGCACATATAGTCTTGTCCAGGATCAAAGGAATGAGATAGTTCTGTAAACAGAACAGCACATCGGTTCGGTGATGCTTGGAGAGAGGAGGGAAAGTACTACAGCAAAATTAGAAACATTTCAGGGTAATAATTTTGCAGATTTCTAACACTCCCACACTATGAGGTCTTCTATGGTACAGCAGGAAGGGATGGAAAGAACAGCAGAAAACCCCTAGGCTGTCCTGGAGTTGGTTTGGAACAGTTTTCTTGCTTCATGAGGTTTGCCAGCAACTGCAAGGCTCTCACAAACGCAGCGCAGGAGACCAAACAGGACCTCTGGAGGTTCTCAGCTTTAAATGCCGAGCACTGAAGCCAAATACTAACAGACTGAAATCTACTCTGACTCCACCTGAGCACGTTTTCCAACCCCACTGTTAGAACAATCATTGCTCGGCTTCAAATGGTGAATATTCAAAATCACAATGCCTACAGTTAAGCACATATCAAAACCCAATAGTTCATCTACAGCATTCAACAAACCTAAATAAAGAAACATTGTTTTCCATAATATCTGACGTTCATAGGAAGATTCAGCATGTCACACTTGAAGCCCAATACACACTGCTATAGATAAATAAGAAAAATCTTACCTGAGCAACGTTTCTATAGAACACAGCATTGCCCATCATTCTCCCTTTTTGACACTTCAGGCCCACAATTAAGGACTAGACATTCTTACAAGGACTGTTAGAGTTCTATTTCATTGTAAAGCCACATCAGCGCTAATGCTTTAAACGGACGTCATTCCACACATGGCACACCCACCTTTGGAGCTTACGAAATCCTTTTCCCCCCATCTCAAATTCTTCCAGCATCTATCAAAAGTTACAAGTGCCAGCTAAAGGCTTTCTCCAGTAATTAGATGAGGGTCAGGCTATGTGAAGTCACAGATACATGGAAACCCTAAGGATATTTTTAGTCCCATTTACCACGAAAATGATCACCATTTGCAGTGGGATGAGTATATACTACAGAGCTCAGGAGCGCTCATTTGCTAAGAATGCAGCTTTCAATCTGCAGAAGAAATTACTTCCCATCTTTATTTAACCACAAAAAGACCTCGGGGCTAAATTAGAGAATGCCGTTCTGTTTAGGCATCGCTCCCATTTGCGACACTTCTGCTTCCAAAAACCTTCCTACTCCAGACTACATAATCATAATCATGCAGTCATTCCCAGAAGTGAATGGAGTTCTACAGAAAACCCTAAGCAGACATGAAAGGCTCACGCATACGTAATAAATATCAGAAAGTGGAAGTTCAATAAAGGCACAGCGCAGAAATAGTGACGAATGAGCACGTGCCTCCCCTCGTGCTGAGGACCCCAAACCTGCCCTCATGCTTTGCCTGATCAAGGTGGGAACACTGACGTGTCTGGAGTTCCTCCAAGTAATCCCATCGATACACTCTGATGTTCTCTCGCTCTGTGGACTTGATAGCGAAGAGAAAATAAAGCGTCAGTTAAGCAAGAAAACAAATGTAATATTAGACATCTAAATTTCTGACAAACTCCACATATTTACAGCTCTGCAGTGTTTAACTGTCAGAATTTTTAACTGTCAGAAGATGAAACATGTTTAAATGCAATGCAGATTAAAAGAAGCTCTTCACACAAACATTTAAGAGGAAGAATGCACTGGCTGTGTGGCAGATAGCAAAAATCATACATCTATTTTTTTTTTTTCAAATAGAGATGCACAAATTATTCTTTTAGATGCTCTCAAGAAAGCAAAATGTTAAACTGCAATATTAACTGCAGTCCAACTAACAGCAGCCCTCGGGAAAAGAGCACGTGTCTAAGCCTATGTCAGCCTCGACAAGGGTGACAGTTCACAGAATGGCCTGGGTTGCAAAGGCCCACAGTGCTCATCCGGTTCCAACCCCCTGCTGTGTGCAGGGTTGCCAACCAGCAGACCAGGCTGCCCAGAGCCACATCCAGCCTGGCCTTGAATGCCTGCAGGGATGGGGCATCCACAGCCTCCTTGGGCAGCCTGTTCCAGTGCGTCACCACCCTCTGAGGTTCCTCTGGCAGAACAAACAGCTGTTCCTTATCCCGACTACTTGCAAGTCTCAGATTCCAACTGCAGGATGACCCTTCCCTACCACACACTTCAAGAAACAAGAAATAATCACACACTCGCCGAAACCTTCCGCAGAATGACATACACGCACTGCAGCCAAAGTCCTCATCAAAAGACCATTAACACCGTCTGAAACTTACACTTGCATCGCTCGTACGTTGTGAAATAAACACATATGCAACGTGTCCATGTTTTGATATGTATTTTTATTTCCCTGCAGTTTTCACTTATCAAGAACAAGTAACAGGGAAAGTTGTCTGAACTAGTGCATAAACAAACATTCGGAAACACCACTACACGTATCTAATTTACAAGAACCGTATAAAAAAAGTCACTAAAACACTACACTACGAAGGTGTCCAACGCTTACAGTCAGACTTTTTCCAACCCGTTACTTGCCTTGTAGCCACAGGAAAACTCTCCAAAATTGAAAAGACGATCTTGCCACAACCCTCCCTCCCCCCCACCACCTGGGATGGCTCGATATCTAGACATCCAATAATTATTGCAATGATATATAATGCAATACATACCTGGTAAAATATCCTTTACGTGGTGTGTTACAGTTTTAAAGCCGGTTAAAATATGCAGTCTTCGGATAAAATGTCGTCGGTTGGAAATTTTCTCTTACCTGCACAATTTTCTATGTGCCAGATGCATAATTTTCCTAGTCAGCTCTTTTTTTCCTCTCCTGTGTAATTATTTTTTATAAACTGGTATTATAAATAGAAATATACATTCAAAATATATGGAAAAGTGAGTTACTACATTAAATTTGCATGTATCGATCCATCCCTTTCCCCTGCACAGTAATAGAAAATACTATTTTGCCTTGAACTTCATATTTGACAGTGAAATGCCACTAAAGTATTTACCAAAAAGTCCATCTAGTCAAATTGTGAAACAAAATGAACCGAGTGAAAACTTTACATTTCCTTTAGAAAAAAATTACAAGAATTTTGTCTCCTAGCTATGAATCTTTAACTTTTCTTTTTTAGACACAAAGTTGGATTTATTTGTACAAGATACAAAATGTAAACATGGCAAAATAAATAGTTAAAACAAGTGATGCAGGATCCCATTTCATGCTCATGATCCCATTAAAGAATTATTTTTTAATCCATTCAGTTGCAAATTCAAGTGCAAAAGCATGATGATGAATATCTACTATTCAAGTAACAGAAATAATATTGATGATACAAATAAACTATTTTACAAGGTAGTGATTCTCCCAATTTTACAAAATTTACATTATATATCGACTTGATACACGATATAAGGATAGTCCATTTAGGTCCATTTTAGTTCTCTGTGATCCACAGAGTGCCATATTTTGCATTCAGTTGGAATATAAATGACTACACCGTTAGCACAGGTTGAGACGCTGATTTGAGGTTATGTCACTTCCATTGCTACTGTTGTCTCTGCTATGCCATTTAAACCCAGCCGTTCTGGTTCATGGTTCTCTCTGCAAAAGAAGAAGCATTCCACAATTACAGGTAGAACACAAATATTTCCTTACGCAGTTTCAGTGATTTCTTACAGGCTCTGTGCTCTTACACGGCCATTACTTGGATCAGGGACAAACCTTAACACATGCACCGGACAGAAACAGACCGTTTGAAACTAAATGCTGGCGTTTAAGAATTGCTTTTACTCCATTAACACTGCAGTTCCTTCTACAAGATTATTAACAAAGATGGTCCAACTTCAATGCATTTAACTATAAATTACCAGCCCAAATTACGGATAATAATAAGAAGTCTCCTGAAGGAACAGAGTCGAGGTATGCCATCAGGACTCGCAACAACTACCAATTATTCCATTAGCGAATCGTTTTTTTCCAGTTCAGTTTCAGCACTAGCACAAGAAATTCTAATTTCTTTCTGAATTTATTACCATTCCCTGTAGAGAAGCCTTAGGTCTATTCAGCTAAGATGGTTCCTTTTCAGGCATCTGCTAACTTGACTTGAAACACCCCTCTGACTCGATGGAAACAAGAGCCAAAGGCACTAATGAGACAGGAGCACGCTTTAAAGCAATTGCTAATTTAAAAACAGCTTTTCCACCCTCTGCACAGGGACTATACTGTACACGTGGCTCTCCATCTCCAAAGCTCTGTTTAACATCTCCAGAAATGTCATGAAATAATCCATAATGGATAAAGCTAACGCTCTTTTTCTGCTTTCTTAACCAATAGACAAGTATTCTTTTTCACTTTTAAAGCATCGTACATCCAGCAGACACCTTTAAAACAGAGCCCAAATGCTGTCATTTTCAAAAACTATAAGCAACTACAAGCCACTGCCACTCCTGTGGAACATTTAAGTACTGACTCACTACTCATAAATGAGAATAATCATATATTATGAAGGCATACATAGTAAGAGACAGACTGGCTTATGTCTGTTTTCTGTTTTGAATTCAAAATGTGTATAAAATAGATGTGCCAGCCTGCAGCTTACATTATGGGTACATAGAGCTGCAGAGAGAACACGTGGAGGGTTTGAAAGAATCTACTGGCAAGCGCTGCACGAGAAGGGACAAATGAAAATGGTTAGAATGAAGCCACTTAAACACAACGGAAGATCACCAAAACTGGTGTGCTCCAAATTGGCAGAAGTTATCTGGGTGTTCACCTGCACAAAGACAGTACTGCAGCAGCTCTTCTCATCTGTCACAGTCACGCTGACAATGCCAGCAGCTGGATGTTTTGGTGAGGCTGACACCACACCGAGGAATCTCTTAAAGGGGGAAATGATGAAATGATTCTATTTCGTGCTCTTATGCAGAGTTGGGCACATCTAAGGAGACGTTCAGGCAGCCCAAATTTAACTGGAATCTGTGCTCTAACTTGCTCTGCACTTACCTTGCTATACTGCTGATGGCACTGCTAGGAGTTACCTTTGGCACTCTGTCCATACTGGCAGCAACTGTGGCAAGTTTTAAGGCTGTTGGCGATGGTGCTGAAGTCCTTGTATTAATATGCACATTGACTGGAGAAACAACACTGACATTGTTGAGGTGCACTGCGTTAGTCAGGCAAGAATTGTTCATGGGAAGCGTTTGAGGGCTGCTTGTGCACAACGCTGGAATTAAGTGGTTTGTGGTGGTGTGGCCAACTGTCCTTACAAGCTGTACAGCTGAAATCCCTGGGCTGGATGATAAAGCCATGTTGGTGGAGTACAACGTTCTAGAGGTTCCTGTTGCAAAGCAAATGTTAATAATTAAAAACATGCCGTTTAGATTTAAAGACAAAAGATTACATCTCAATAGTAATGATTTAGGCGTATGAGTCACTGGAATCATCCCTGTGTTGACTGCTTTGAGGATTCAAATAGATGAAAAGTTTCAGAATTGTTTCCAGCCAAACTCAGGAGTATTTGTAAGTGTTTTTCTGTTTGCTTCATTCACAAAGACATCAGAAGGTGGAAGATACTGTCGTATCAAAGAGTTTTTGTATTTTCCAACTTAATGCATCTCAATTTTGGTGCCTTAAATTAAAGTGCAACATTCCCCACAGAAGTACATCGAATTGGGCACAGCTTAGCCAGGCAACTATAGAGACCGAGTGAGAAGCCAAGTTCTGATGTTTTGAATCATCTCCTCCCTTATTTGACTGGCAACACCACGGGTTGCTGGGACCCAGCCTCCCTTAAGGCAACAGAATGGGGGGTACAGCACCCCTCCCAGCTTACAAAGCAGTGCTGTCTATACTGAAATGGTGGGAAAACTTCAGGTTCAAGTTCTAGCTAAAATCAGGCACAGCACATACTCAAACCGGCGGCTCTCAGGATTCCTCTTCCTATTCACTGATCTAATTTTAAGAAAATTGGAACTAAGAACATTTTTCCCTATTCGTGCAAAAAGCTGTTTTTGTTGATATGTCCTAATTTAAATCTTCCTATCTGAGGCTGGCACGGCTATTCTACATCACTGACATTTACAGCTTTGGAACAGTAACACAAACCCAATTTTATATGCATATTTGCAGTATTTTTCATCAACTGTAAGGCTATCATGCTGATACATGGTACACACATACGCCTGATCCTGTATCCCTTAAAACATTGCACTCTCAGATCTGATATTTCAGCAAGTTTTACACAGTTGCCTTTTTCTTTACTGGATCAGTTCCAGTATATTGATTTTATTCAGCTGTGTTGCGTTCTCTTTCTCCCCCATCCCCCCCACTCTACTTATTTCACCATTAACCCAGCCTAGCAGAACGTCTATAAAACTAATCACATCATTAGCTATTAAAACAACAAATTACTATAAAAGCCTTTTACTAGTTATGACAGTCAATTTTCAAAGACCATTTCTCTCAGTAACACAGCAACTGCACCAGCATGACTGGCATTGCTGCCTCCTGCCAGGGAGGGTCAGAAACAGAGCTTGGGAGCAAGGCAGTGAATGCCAACTTATGTACTTGTGCTTGGTTTGGGAGGAATCTTAGGTGCCAGGAAATCTGAAACTTACAGCAACGTCAGAGGAATTACTAGAAGTACTTGATAAGCACAGTTTCATTTGAATAAGCAAAGTGAGATAATGATTGAACATCGCAGATTTTCTACATTCTTCTTCCAGCATTTGATTTTTTAAAGCAATTGGTGCTGTTTCTTAATTCCACATTCACTCTTTTTATATAACACTATCAATTATCACTTTGATCATAAAAGATTATTAGAGGATAAAGCCTACAAAAGAAAATGAAGAATGCTCTTCCAAGGGTCAAAGAGCATCAACAGTTTTTATTACCAAACAGACGCGCACGCCATGGCACAAAAATACGTAAGATTTAAAACCTTCAGTAGTGGTAAAATACACTGAAATATAGGATTTTGGAGAAATGAAATAAGATCATTTGGCACGTTCTCTGCCCTGCACAAGACCACCAGTTTGAAGAAATCATCACCTGAAGGCTGGACAACACCATTAATGTTGTTGTGGCTGGGGGTTTGTTCCTTCGTTGCCTCACTGCGACCAGGAGCAGGTGCACTGACCACTGCGGATGCAGCAAAGTGGGCACTGGCTGAATCAAGTGTTTTTGACATACAGTCAGAGGTGCTGGAGCCCTGAAGGAATAAAAAAATGTTTTTTATCTATAAATATCCAAGTACAAAGTGAAGAACTGTATTTGTTAATGTGTTAGAAAAGTTTCCTCTAGGATGGTTACTATGGCCTAAGTTACCTCCTCTGTCTCTGCACAGAAAATACACACTAACCTAAATCTACAGAATTCTCAGCATTCGCAGCACATTCATTCTCATGGAGTAATTCATACCACAGCATAATCGCCTACTGAAGTCTGGATGTACATAAACTCTCATAATTCAGCCTGAAGAAAAGAAGGCTTGCAGGGTGACCTACTTGCAGCCTTTCAGTACCTAAAGGGAGCCTATAAACAGGAGGGGAGTCAACTCTTTGAAAGGGTAGGTGATATCAGGACAAGGGGAAATGTTTTACGTTGAAGGAGGGCAGATTTAGGTTGGATGTCAGGGGGAAGTTCTGTACTCTGAGAGTGGTGAGGTGCTGGCACAGCTGCCCAGAGAGGCTGTGGATGCCCCGTCCATCCCTGGAGGTGTTCAAGGCCAGGTTGGATGGGGCCCTGGGCAGCCTGGGCTGGTATTAAAGGTGGAGGTTGGTGGCCCTGCCTGTGGTGGGGGGGGGTTGGAACATCATGATCCTTGAGGCCCCTTTCAACCCAACCATTCTGTGATTCTGTATCACTCTATCATTCTGCATTTTTTATTAACTGAGGAAATCCTCTCCAAACATGTTCACGGCCTCTCAAAAATCCAAAGTTCAGCTATTTTAAGTATGCTATCCCAGAGCTTTACAAAAAAGCACCATCAATAGGCACTATTACAGAATCCCTCATAAGTCAAAGTAGAAAACACTACGGGGATAGGAGTTTCCAGCACTAGATACCAGTTTCCAACACCAGGAAACTAGATATAAAATGCTTAAAATATACCTAGACAGCAGCTTTTAGATTTTCTTTATCAGACAACTAAGCTCAACAGAAAACAGATGTTCATCCCTTGCAAGGAATTACAGATGAAAAACATGTAGAATTGAGAAGTGTGGAGAACTTGGGGGAAAGTTCTCAAAAATCACGTTAGATATGTGAAACTAACATTCTCCTCTTAGAAGCGATGAGTTTTTAGTACTGTCTTAACTTCTGTTCATAACAATGCATTATTACATGAAGTGGTTTTACTAAGAAGTTTCTCTGGAGCACTTCTACACACACAGCAAGATAAATCCCATGATTATTCGTGTCACTTGACAGAGCACTGGCTATTCTTACATGGACACAATTAACACATTAAAACATGAAGTGTCTTAGTCAACTTCTGAAACACAGCCACGATACGCTACTAAATCAACAAAATAATACCACACACCAAACAAACACACTAGAAGTTTGGGTGTTGAAACTTAAAACGTTAGCTGATTCAAAAACAGAAGAAATATGAAAGGTATTTCACAGAATCACAGAATCATAGGAGTTGGAAGGGACCTCCAGAGATCATCGAGTCCAACCCCCCTGCCAAAGCAGGCTCCCTACAGCAGGTCGCACAGGTAGACGTCCAGGCGGGTCTTGAATATCTCCAGAGAAGGAGACTCCACAACCCCCCTGGGCAGCCTATTCCTGTCTATTTGCACTAGCTACAGCATAAATTATCTTCTGAGCGCTATAAAGCAAACTGGAAAAGCATTTTGACCAAAACCATTCTACGTGCCTTCTAAAACTTTACGTATTTATCAGTGTGCAGGCATTCAAGGCCAGGCTGGATGTGGCTCTGGGCAGCCTGGTCTGCTGGTTGGTGACCCTGCACATAGCAGGGGGTTGGACTGGATGAGCACGGTGGGCCTTTTCAACCCAGGCCATTCTGTGATATTTAGCTTATAACACAGATAAAAAAATCACAGCAAGCAAAAAAGGAAGACAGGAACATAGGACAATACAAAATACAAAAGTACAGTACCTGTGCTTTTGGATGCATCTGTTGGGAGGAATGCTGAGATTGCTGTTTCTGTTGAAGCTGGGCAAGTTGTTGCCTCTGCATTTGAACTAACTGCTGTTGATGTGTCTGAAATTGTTCTTCCGTGATACCCCCTGTTACTACAGAAAAGAAAGGGAAGCCAGCGTTAAATAGGTCTGCACAGAGCAACCACACCACAGATGCAAGAACGGGCCAGTGCTGGATGAAAACATGCACTGCACCAGATGCTTGCAAAGATCTTCATACACTGCTACACAACAGAGGCGCCAAACTAAATTTGTTCACTGTGTTCTTTTAACATCGATTCAATTCATAACAAAAGGATTCATAGCTTCCACAGTTCTTAAGCAACTTCTATCCTTGGGAGTTTTCTCTCCAATACCCTTAAGCAAAAGCTTATAGGAATTTTTTTCTTTTTAATTTTCTTTTTTCTCTGGAAATCAGGAAAAGAACATCCTAAAAATCACAGCTGAGGGAAGAAATGCACTGAGCTTGGCTGGATGTCTGCTCTCACAGTGAACACTTACAGGTCATCACTTTAAAACTTCCCCTCCTTCAGGGCATTAAACGCTACCTTCTTTTCTGACACCAGACCATACTATGTAAAGGAAGCCCATGTCTAATGCTTGAGAACACCTGTGGCAGCAACAAAAAGGTGCTCTGCAGGTGCTAGTATAAGCGGGCCACGTGTATACACCGTTGGAATCCAGTTCTACACCAATCCTTACTTGAAAGAGTAAGAAACTAACATACAATAACAGATCTGATCTCCACGTCACAAACAACATTATGAAGTATTGCAAATCACTCCTCATATTCCTTTAGTACGACCTTCTAATTTCACGCTTTTTTCCTCCTAAAGGGAATGCTTAGGACTGACCTGAATGGGGCTTTCTCTATCAACCTGTTTTTCCTTTTAAAAAAAGATGTTGAGTGACATAATGGTTTTCATCGCTCATGAGAACTTGGTTAACTCAACCCCAGCAGTATCACACTCCCAGCAAGTCAGTATGGGAATGGTGGAGTCAAGAAAAGCCGTTCTCAGTATTCCTCCCTACCTCAAGAACTGCAAATATGATAAAGTCAAAATACCAGCAGGTATTTAATGCTAAACTTGAGTTTTGTGCAGTCAAGGCAACTCTGGAACTAAGTTCTCCCAGGAGCAAGTAAAAAGAGAATTCACTTTTCATAGATTACCATTAACCACACTTAAGTATTTTGAACTACATACTTCAAAGACCAAAGCTGTCATCCATCTCCAACACCTGGATGCCACAGGAATATCATTCATCTCACCAAGAGACAGTGAGACAACAATAACACTTAATTGAGCTGTCTTCCAGGGCCTGGCTCTTCTGTTTCCTAGCTCTAGTACTCACCCTTGTGCTGAAATTCTGTTGTAAGAGCCAAAATGCAGACTGACTTTTGATGAATTACATGGGAAATTACTTCTCTGCTGCTTCCATTATTCCATGATTCCATGCTACCATTAACACAAGTGTCAGCCAGGCTGGCAGAGCACTTAAAATGTTCAGTGACTTACATTATTTGCCCTATTAGATTCCTGGGATTTTATCATTATCTTCAACATATCCCAAAATAATCAAGCTTCCCCCCCCAGTTAGCTGTACTTAGATCCCCTCAAAGGCTTGTCCCTCTTGCTACAAGCTCTTAACTCAAAGCTCAGTCAGCTAAACCTGCTAAGCTTCCTCACAACAGTCCCCCAAAATGTGTTTCGTTACTAAAAGCAACAGAGCCAAGAACAGCATTATGGAATATTACGTATGTATGTAATTCTATTTTTAAGTTCTGAGGCACCAAATTCCATAACACCTTCTGTTCTGTTCAAGAACAAGTCGATTTCATGCAAATAAATACCTAAAATGCATTTAGCCCTAACTAGTTATTATTTGTCTGCAGTACAGAGGCATTTATCTTGACTCTAAGTTGCTGAGTCAAACTGACCATCACCCAGTTTAGGGCTGGCCTACACATTACATGCTCTCTCTCTCCCCTCATAGTTTGACACAGACCAGGAAGCCATGGAACACAGCTGCAGGGCACAGGGCTGATCAGCGTAGCAGCATCCTAATTGCTCCTGCATTCATACATCTCAGTTCCAGCCAGGCCAGCACCTATCAGCAGGGATTTACTCAGTCACACTGAACTCTGCTGTTAACCTTATGAAGAAAGCAGACACTCATTAGCACATCTACCATCCTTTCATTTTGCCAAATCAAACAAGTGAAGGCTCCTAAAAACAAACCCGACTTCCACAATACTCCAAGGCAGCCTTTAAGGTCATGGCCAAGTGCAAGCATTCTCTACCTTTCATTAAGGCTTCTATTGACCAATATTTCAGTTTGCACTGCTAAATATTAGGATTTCTATTTAACCACAGTCTGCCTATACTGAAACACTATAAAATACTACAAAAAGTCAATGTGAGAGTCTTTCGGTCTCCTCTCCTGGACATCTTTAGCCTAGGTTATGATGTCACTGCTCTTAGGAGCTTTAATCAAAGATCATCAACCAGGGTGCCCCACCAGAATGATACCTCATTAATCTAATTACTCCTGCGTGATATTTAATTCTCAACAGAATACCTCTAAAAAGTAAATGCCTGCTCCGTACGCAGAATTCTCTCCCTCAGAACGCCATCATCTCCAGTTGCCTTTTGTATCTATGGACACAGTAACTAAGCAGCCGGCTGTCTGAGTGGCTCCCAGGCACTGGCAGCTGACGCAGAGCATACTGGCAAACTGCTGAAGATTTTGCCTACAGCTTAATTCTCACTTCAGTCCCACAAGCAAGACGAGTTGCAGTCTAGGAATTCAGCCAGCCAGCTAAGCGCTACTTTGCCAAAGTAAGTTGCACCATCGACAAGTTCCTTGCAACCTCCTTCATACACTGCTTATCCTTATCATCAGCTTATCTCATTTATTAAACAGAATCCTTCCAGAGCTGGCTTTGGCAAAGAGACCACATTTGCTTCCCAGGTGCAGCATGTAAACCTGCTGAAAGTTTACACAACTGATGGAAGCGATAGGATTGTTTTAGGGTCCTTGTCTCCCTTGTTAGAGCACAAGCAAGAGAAAAATTTAGCTTGGAACAGAGGTTGTTTATTCACACACTGATTAGGCACCTTTAGGACAAAACTAGTCATGCAGTTTTTAAGCCTTTGTTTCTGGTTGCACAATGCCTAGCGCAGGGGAAATAGCAGTGCAATAAATGTTTCAGCAATACAGAAGTAAAAATATAATGTGGAGGTAACTTTAAATATAAATAACCAAAGTGAGCACCTCCAACTCTTCTCTCAACTACACAAAAAACCCGAACAACAAAACCGATCACTCAGTTTAACTACCGTCATTTTTTCCTCCAGAGGTTCCTTTATGCTCAAAGGTAAATCTGTAATAAAATTAATTTTCAACAACCATCTCCCAAAAAGATCTGCCTTAATGAATGCAGCAGTGGTACCTATGCCCTTTAAATGCACAACCACGCTCTGACCCACCCTTCTAAAAATCTCTCATTACTTACTACGTAGCAAATGTAATGCAGCAGTGCCTCTTCTTGGTTCAGTTACACAGTAAACAATTTTGTTGCTTTATTGCACCTGGCCCTTTACAAGAATTACAGGATCTGTTTCGTAGACTGAATATGGAAAGGAAAAGGTCTTCCTAAACCAAACATTTCCCAGCATCGTGTACTCCAACTGCTGAGTAACCTCTGCTCACATCTGAACAGTCTTCAGAGAGATCATCAGGATTATACAAAATAAATTGCCATTCATTACCATCTTTCACATCCTTAACTCTGACAAATGGCATTCATTTCTGTTGTCTGCATTTGCCTTAACACTGCTTCTCTTAATTCTTACCAATAATCCCATCACACAGAACTGCCCCCTTTCTGTTACAGGTGCAACTCTCCAGCCTTTCAAGCTCTTCACAAAAAAAGTTACACGAGATATGATCACAGCATCTTACGGCTATTCTCTTCATTCAGCAGAAAAAATATTCTTGTGCAAATCTCTTCATAACAGAGCACAACATAAAGGTTGCAATGACTATGCAGCAACTGACTTTAAAAGAGATGGGCCCCTTCCACATCCACATGATGTTGATTATGGGATTTAGAATCAGCCTATTGTGTCACCCAATTATCTTGTTTTACAATACCAAGTTCTGTATGCATACAATAGAGTGGGAAAACACTCAAATGCTTGTTGATGCTTGGTAAGAGATCTCTTCTGGCACATCTCCAACCATCCAGCATTTTAAAGCATCATGTATTCTTTCAGTAGCATCGATTTTAACATCGTCATTTGCTTTCAATAAATCACTTGCTTCATATATTAGTTGTATTTGAGACTGCTGATGCAAACTTCAAACAATTTTTAACTTCTGGTAGTTTTTATTCCAAGTTAAGTGATTCTATATCCAAACCAGCAACTAAGGGTGTACAAAGGTCCAAATAGCATTGCATATATATGATAGTCTTGTGAAGATTCTACTGAATATTTATTTTTAGCTTCAAGCATACATGAATTGCCATCTTGCTCATCTGGAGCTGTCAGGTCACAAAACTGAATGGTAAAAGACAGCTGCGCTAAGTGTGAGAGTTTGACATCAACCTTAAGGGAGAAGGAAATCCCCCATCATTATTCACTCCTTAAACAAGGTTAGGCTGATGAACTACATGCAAGCAATGCTGCCACACAAACAGAACCCCTCCTTCACATCTCGCATAGTTAAGTCCAGCATTTGATCTATCTTCTATCTACAATGCAATTAAAGCAGGAGGAAGAGAATGTAAGAAAATCTCTAGGAAATATAAAACAGTTATCCTGTATCGTTGGGTTTAGTTCCACATCATTAGTTAAGGTGGTATCAGCCCTGTCCCAAGAAAAAAAGCACCAGAACTTACTATTTTAAGTTCTATAAGAATTAAAATCCTTCTGCCTACCTGATATGCCATTCTTGCTGGTGTTCAATAAAGCTACAGATGCTGCAGAAACTCTTTTATTATTCACAGTCTGCCCTGGTTTCCTTGAGGTACATTCTTCACTATCGCTGTCCTGTAGATTTAGTAGCCTTGGCTGAAAACACTGCAGTCGACATGATCTGATATTGCTTAGTATTTCAGAAAGGGACAGTCTGTTTTCACAACGTTTATTGGAAGCATTGGTCCGTGAAAAATTAGAAGAAAAGTCTAAAGTCTGGGAAGAGCTTGAAAAACTATTCAGCATTTCCGGGTCAATCTGTCTCAAGACAGGATCATGTTCTGTGGATATTCGGTCCATTATAACCCTGATTTTAAAAGATGGGAAAAAAAAAAAGATGTTAATTATGTCTCTCATATACATGCTTTTATACTTTGAAGGGAAACAGAGTAAAAACAATGCAATCGTACCTTCCACCCCTGCCAACTCGTCTTCTTGCAAATCCTATACACCTTCTTGGAATTGTAAGGGTTGTAAGGCAATGCCTGAACCTCAGTTTGTCCAATTCTGCCAATTCTGAATTTTCATATGAAGAATTAGTTTGGTCCAAACGAGGCTGTAAAGAACAAAGGAAAGCCAATTTTGCACATTCCTGAAAACACGAAGTAGTTTGTGGTGTTCTCTGAGTGATCACAACAGCAAGACACCTGCATGGCAGCAACAGAAGCATATGCCAGCACACACCTGAGTTGTGCAAAGAACTTACAGTACAACCTGTAACCTGAGTACTCAGGGAGATTGTTTGGGCACCTGAAGCAGACAACTTAGCAACTAAGTTACTTCTCCTGTGAGTTATCGGCAGCCTTAAAGACTACACAGTCACAAAATCTGTTTTGCCATGCAACTTCACTTCTCTGGTGGGAAGTGAGCAAAGCAAAACCAGACCCAACATGTCACATTGCTTCTGTCAGTCCTTCATAGACAACAGTTCCCCATCTACAAACCCACATTCAGTATGAAGTTTCACTATCAGTGGTTCTGAGAATATGATGGAACATTTAATCTGACTTTCTCCTCTGCTCACTGCTACAATTGCAATGTAATATTCTTCCAACATATCACCAGCTTGCAATAATTCGAAAGAAAGATTTAATTTAACTACACACAAAAAATCTGTAACAGGCTAGGCCTCTTTGCTTTTACAACCAACTCCAATCAATGCCCACGTCTGAGAACTAAGACAAATAGCATCCCATGAGCTTTATCAGCTGTGAACAAAGGATGCGTTAGGAGAACCAAGGAGGACGTATGGAAGGGGTGGGAGTCCTCCCATTCAAACAGTGGTTGAATTAGGCTGCTGGCAGTGCTTTGTGTTACCTTTAGGAAGTCAGAGGAACAGTACAGGGAGAAATACCCTTGTGAAAAACTCAGATTTACTTTGGAGTCACCAAATCGCCAAGGTTTTCATAGTGAGAGTGGGACTAAAAGAACTATTCCATTGACAATATGCCAATGAAAACAAAAACAAAAACACCCAACACACTAAATGCAACAGCAGATAGCCTTACAGCATAATACTGGCATCCTGCTCTTCTCCTGAAAGCACAAGGTCCATCAGGATCATTTTCCTCTTCTGCTTCTGATACCGGTGAGGGTACCTAAGCCAGAAAGCAAAGTTATTCTTCCAACTGCCATATGGATATAATACAGATAATAAAATATACAATTAATATACAGTATCTAATTGACTAATATGGTAAAAATGTATTTTTATACAAGTTCGCGCTTAATATATTTTATAAGTATTGGTTTATATAATATAAAGTTCTCCAAAACATGATTTGGAAGATGAAACAAACTCAAAGAACTTCTGCACATGTCTTGCATACAGATCAACTGCCCAACGTAGTTATTCTCCACTTCAGGCTGTCCTGTCCATATTCCAGACAGCTGAGTTCTCCATTTTCTGCAGGCTAAAAGAAATTGTAACGCACTATTACCTGCGGGAACTCATCTTCATCTGAGCTGTGGAAGTCATACTGCTTGATATCACTCTTGTTGACAACAGGCAAGGGCTCAGCAGAGGGCTGTTGAGCAGTGACCACACACTCCATTTTCGGTTTCTTCAGATACTTCTTCTTCTGACGTACAACATCTGATATCTCCTCCTTTAGAGATGAATGATGAGGATGCTGTTTGTGGAAAAACAAGAAGAGTTCCAACAAATAAAAGCATGTAATTAATGCTGTTTCTTCACCTCATGGCTTAGAAAAACACGACTGCTCATCTTCCGGAGCCTCCCTCAACATGCTGCACCAGCGGACAATTTCAGATACAATGCAAAATTTATTCAAAACATCTGGAGACTTCAAAACTTTACTTCCAATTGTCTTTACAGAAGTTTACTAATAAACTGAAAGCTTTCATGCTATGTGACTACATTAAAAAGTTCCTTTCTTTTCAGCACTCTCAGGATACAGTAATTGGAAAGCCTATTCCAATTACTTTCTGAGGTCTCCGTTTTCTATGCCAAGCAGCTACAGTTTTCTTAATTGCTCAAATCTGTTCACAAGAAACATTCTATGTTCTCCAGTTCTCACATGGCTTATGTTTCTTGTAAGATTTCATGCTACCAGCTTTTGCAATGTTTTTATTTAATTTTTAAGATTTTGCTAACATAAATCCTCTCCACCAAGCAAGTAACTGCAGCAATATTAAACTGTCATTTGAACACAAATGTTTTGCAACTTCAAAGCTCTCCAATTAAAGATCACTTTCCCTTCCAAAATTTTCAATTAATGAGTAAAAGCCAGAGAAGCTTTTTGAAAAACTCTTTAATTCTTCCCCCAAATTACCACTTGTCAGTAGCTGTCTGACTGAAACTAACTCCAGTTCAGCTTCATAAAGCAGAGATGAGAAACAGCAGGCGCAATTCCCAGTAGAGAGGGAGGGAAAGGATCTGTACCACATCCAGTGACCACTGGGTGTCGCAGGTGCTAAATGCAAACTTCAAAAGGGCTTCAACTCCCTAGCTTTACCGATGAGCATTTTATAGCACTTAAACAATTCCAAACAGCTCCTAGAATCCTCTAGCATTCTTGCTGTAAATCAGCAGACTGTCTTCGCATTGAGGGCTAACCAGTACTCATGGACAACACTATAGGAAAAAGGCAGTGTTCTAAGCTCTTGTCAATGGGGAAACAATTCGCTGCTTTGCCATCTCCATGTTGTTCTTTTGCACACTTACAGCATTTATGTTCACATCACCTTACAATGAAAGGGACAGAACTGTGAGAAGAAAAAAAATGAAGGCTACCACGAAGCTGTTTGTTTGGTGGGTGATGGCCAATTCTCTTAAAACTTAGGCGAGAAAGAAACTAGATGTTAAACACAGCAAGCATATCAATCTGCTAGACAGTTTTCTAATGCAAACACCTGCAGGGTACAGGTAACAGGAGACTTGAAGCAGAAGGAAGATTACCTTAATTTTACATTCTTGAACTTTGTGATGATTTCCATTATGAAGAGTGGATGCAGTTGTGCTCATCTCTTTTTCAGGTCTGTTAAGCTTCACTTCATTGAGAATTTCACCTCCATAATCACCCAAATGGTATCTTGAAAAAAAGTTATTTAAAATATAATAGTGCATTTCCACCGGGAAACACCAGAGCAATAAGGAACAGGCAAAGAGGCTGCATAAAAACCCTTCTGTTTTAGCTTCTTTAGTCTACATAAGCAATACATGCCTTCAGTCATGCATGCGTGCAGAAGAGCATCCATAGAAGAATAAATCACAGGAGCTGTTTTCAAACCTATTTAATGAAAAGTAAAACCTCAGAGTTATAAGAGACATCATTTGCAAGCTTACCTTTTCTCCACAACTTCCAACGTTAAATGCAGTAACTCGCGTTTTGTCTTCTCTCTCCTCTTAATCATCTCCAGGATTGTTATGGCTCTGCTAAACTCCCTTCTTAACTTCAACATCTTCTCGTAAGACGCTTCATCATTCTTTCGATTCTGTTGAAAGATTAAGCAAATTTTATGCCAAAAGCAAAACCCACTGGGAATAACTAGCACCAGTTCGGCAAAAAAAAAAAGAAAAGTTACATAACGCTGCCCAAAGTGAGAGTCAATGAGATCAGGATAAACTTTTCATAAAGCCCAATCCAGTTGGGATAGACAGCCCAAAAAGCAAAAGAAAAATCTCTGAAGTTGAAAAGGAACTCTTCAGTCATTTTCCCCATGTTTTCTCTACTCGGATTGCATCCCAGCCCAGGGGGAAGCTCATCACAAGAAGGAATTCAGGACTTTGTGCCTGAAGGTTTTCTTTAACCTTGTTTCTGCACACGATAAGGTTGTGCTTATCTACATACAAGTTTGTAATTATCAGGCATTTTATACTGGACTTCCTCATTAATGCTACAAATACAAAACCTGAATTGTTTACTAGACAGTAAATGGAAGAGAGATTTCCCCCTTCCACCAAAGCAATCTGCAAGCCTATAAATTACCCTTGGACTTTCAGCCTTCCAGGAAATTGTCACATTGTAAATGGACACAACACTGATACATTACAAACAGACTACATCATCTAACAGATTTGAAATTGAGGTGGGTCCTCCAATATTGCAACTATTGATACAGACAAGCAATCGTATCAATAACTGCAAATAGCATCGGACCGATTCTGCTGTCTGTCAGAAAGGAATCATAACTGTTCCTAGCCACGTAGGACTGAAAAAGGCAGGCTACCTTTCTTGTCTGCATCTTCTCAGTTCTTCTCCGAAAGGCAACATAAGGGTCGTTGTTGGTGGAGCCATCCCTCTTTTCCTGTTTGATTTGCGGGATGAGAGATGGCCCTCTGCAATTCTTACGCTTTCTTACCCAGTAGTCATATACAGCCTTAATAAGGTAGTCATCCTCATTTAGCAGCAATTTAGCTTCCTGAAGTGTAACGAGCTGAAAGAGAAAACGCGAAGGGCACAGTTGAGATGGGGTAAAGCAAGGAGAAAGTCACTGCACATTCAAATGCCTTGCACACTTCCTAAATTAACTCGACCCTTTTCTAACACAAGGGAGGAGTATTCATCTAAATCCAAACACTTAAGCCACCAGCTGATTGTCCTAACTTAAACAAACAGTTCCTGATTTTTCTGGATCAGCACGATCAGCTCTCAGAACCCTTTATACAAGTCTACAACTCCATCTGCTCTTCACAAAATACTAAAACACTGTTGATACCATTACAAGCACAGGGCTTAAATGACTTACTATCAAATCATGATCTGCAGACTAATCACTGACTTTTTTTTTTTTTAACTGGTGAGACATTATTAACATTGATTGCTTGCAGTTTGATGTTGTATACAGTAAAGAATCTTCCAGTGAAATCAAAATATGTTCTAAAGCAAATTACTATCATATTTTTCCCTCCAAAAATGCTTACTTTGTGATAGAAAAGGACAATGACCTTCCATATTTATCACAGCCCAGAGATACACAGGCATTCGTTTCTTACCCAAGTTATTACAGCGGGAGGTAGTTAAAACACAGGTAATTAAATAATTACATTCTTGTCATACGTTATACTTCTATACAGAAATCACACCAAGTAAATGTAAAAGCCATCACTGAGTAACCAATATATGAGTTGAACACGTTCAGATTGTAAACGTATTAAATAATAGAAAATAATATCTCTACTACTGCTTAAAACAGAAGCCTGACAGAACTTCATCTTCACCGTAGTTTGAAAAATATCAAAAAGCAGCTTGAATTTAAGCTTGCAGTTTTGTAAACAGTATTTCAAACTATGTTAAACCTTGCCTCTACATTAGGATCATCAGAAAAAGAAACAATACATTTAAGAAAAATAAGGACACCTTAAGTCTAACCACTGCTTCTATGGATGTAGTAGTTGCAGCCAGAATAAAACAAAACCCAATCTATAGCAGAAAGAGATCTAAGAAAAAAAAAATGGACCTGCTTATGGAGGAGGGCAAGGGAAAAGAAGGTTCCTAATCCCCTGTACTTATGACAGCATGCAGTGTTACAGCAATCCCACATCTGTCCTAATGAGAACAGACACCAGCCTGGTTAATCAAACCAGTCTTCCGGTTCTTGAACTTCATTACTCAAGCAATCAGTAATGAAAGCAACATAAGGAGAAAACATGAAAAGTAGAACCAGCTGCTTTAACTGAAAGCCAGGACAGAGGTACAAACAGCAAAGCTCTACAAGATCCAAGTGCCACATACTCAACAAGCATCATTTAATGTATGTGACAATTTTTTCTCCACATCCCATCTTCTCCCCATAGTAACATCTCTTAACCCAGCGCTCCCTGAGCTCTCCAAAAGAGGCAGAGAACACAAGGTCTTGCCTCTTACAATGTAACACTAAACTACATCAGGTTAAGCAACTGTGGCACAGCTACAGATCCTGAAGCAGATGTTTCACTCCCACATAATGCCCATCTTGCTGAGAAATAACTTATTGTTTCAAGCTTACCTTTCAGAACCTGGTCCTTCTCATGTAGTTTTTGAGCCATGTTTTGGCTTTTAAGACCCTTCTCCAGACAGTGGTCTCCTGGAACACCTCAAGAACTTAACTACTTAAGTATTAGCACCCTTGTGATAAAATAATTGGCAGTTCATGCTTGCTCCTAGAGCATAGCTTCCTTTCTTACATCACTGCAGTTTATATCACAAGGGTCCAATCTCAACAAAGGCTTTGCTTCACTGTCCGTGCTTCTAATCTCCAAACTGAAGACAATGCCCACTGTGCCAAGCAAAACAAAAAGATTTGGATTCTGGTATGCTCAGATCTGTACACCTACCAACCACTGTCAGCTTCTTTCATGCCAATATAGGTGAAAGCAGATACTTTCAGTTGTCCCCTTCTAATATATCATGGATGGGAATTAGGATTTAAAACCATCTCCTCCTATCGCCACCACACATACCCCCCCACCACCCACCCACACTCCCTCCCTCCCCCTATTTTCCTGCTACCAATACTGACAACAAGTGACAGCAGGGCAATCTCTGCGTGCCTGCAGTCACACAAGCATACTTCTCCAGTTAGCAGCAAATAAATAAAACTGAACAATGAATGAGAACTACTCAGCCAGAAAACTCATAGATGAGAATACTTTAGCCATTTCTTAACATAGCAAAATACCTGACTAGAACTGGCTTTTTCAAGTCTGTCAATCATTATTTCAAACTGCAGTGGCTTGATTTCCATCTTCCGATTTAGTCTGTTCAATAAGGTTTCATCTTCAGAGTCCATATCATAATCTGGCTGTTCATTGTCCAGATTAAAGGCTGAAACAAAAACACACAGGCACAAAACAAGTGAATACAGAAGCATGCATCCAACAGTCAGAAATAAAAAACATCAATCAAATCAGCAGATCTCCACCATGACACTTCTCTTTCTACTACAAGTGTGCCCATGTAAAAGTACTAAAACAGTATTTCAAGTTTCTTGTCTTTGTCTTCCTACGTAAGGGGAAATCTCATTCTCTTTTAATGTGGTTTGAAAGAGAGAAAGAAAATAAAGCTTTAGTTACAGAAACTATCACAGGAACATACAAATTTTAATATCTCTTTGCAAAATAAAAGCAAAAATGCTTGTTAGTGATGTTACAATGCAAATCCTCTACAGTAAGATCCTTAACAATTAAGATATTTTTTAGTCAAATCTCATACTTACAGAAAAGTACTTAAATTCCAATACAATTTGTTGCCCATTTTAAAGTAACTCAATTACATTACTAAAATATTTAATGAAGTAAACTTGTTTAAAGGACAACACTGTATAAAACCACAGAATGGCTTGGGTTGAAAGGGACCTCAGATCACCCAGTTCCAAGCCCCTGCTGTGGCAGGGCTGCCAACCACTAGATTAGACTGCCTAGGAGCCCATCCAGCCTGGCCTTGAGTGCCTCCATGGATGGGGCACCCAAAGCTTCTCTGGGCAGCCTGTGCCAGCCCCCTACCTCCCTCTGAGTGAAGACTTTTTTCCTAACATCTAACCTAAACCTCCCCTCTTTCAGTTTAAATCCATTCCCTCTTGTTCTACTGCTATCTACCTGTATAGAACGTTGGTGCTCCTCCTGCCTGTAAGCTCCTTTCAAGTACTGGAAGGTCACAATGAGGTCTTCCTACAGCCTTCTCTTCCCCAAGCTAAACAAGCCCAGCTTCCTCAACTCTGCATCACAGGAGAGGTGCTCCAGCCGTCTGCTCATCTTCATGGCCCTCCTCTGGACCTACTGCAACAGCTCTGCAGCTTTCTTGTGCTGAGGACCCCAGGCCTGGGCACGGCACTCCAGATGGGGCCTCACAAGGACAGAGTAGAGGGGGACAATCCCCTCCCTCACCCCACTGCAACTCCTCTGTTGATGCAGCCCAGGATACTGTTGGCCTTCCAGACTGCAAGTACACACTGCTGGCTCATGCCCCACTTTCCATCCATCAGGACCCCGAAGTCCTTCTCTGTAGAGCTGCTCTCTAGAAGCTCATTTCCCAGCCTGCATTCATATGCAGGACTGCCCCCAACCCAAGTGCAACACCCTGCACTTGGCCTTACTGAACCTCATTAGGTTTTCATGGGCCCACATTTTGAGCCTGTACAGGTCTCTCCAAACAGCATCCCTTCCTTCTATTGTATTGACTGCACCATTCAACTTGGTGTCATCAGCAAACTGCTGAGGGTACACCCCAAACCTACAGTCCAAGTCATTGACGGAGATGTTGAAGAGCACAGGGCCCAAGATGGATGTTCCTGGGGGACATCGCTTGTTACCAGCCTCCACCTGGATGTAGAGCCACTGACAACAACCCTCTGGCTACAGCCAACCAGCCCACTCTTTATCCACAGAACAGTCCACTCTTCAAACCCATCTCTCTTCAATTTAGATATAAGGGCATGGTACGGGATCACATCAACGGCCTTGCACAAGTCCAGTTAGATGACATTAGTTGCCCTTCCTTGGTCCACTGATGCCGTCAGTCCAGCACAGGTGGCCACCAGATTGGTTGGGCATGATCTGCCCTTGGTAAATGCTAGACAAATCCTGATGGGAAGTCAGACGTTGCTTTTTCTCCAAAACCAACTCAATTCTAGATGCATAAAATCACAGAATTGCTCAGGTTGGAGAAGACCTTCAAGATCATCAAGTCCAACTGCAACCAAACCATACTCCCTAACTCTAACAACCCTCTGCTAAATCAGAACACGAACCTTTCTGTATTCTACAAACAGTATGCTCCTGACCTTACAAGCAAGGCTTCTACCTTTATTACAGATCACCCAATTCATTCTCCACAGCTAAGCAATGTTTCTGGTCCTATGAAAAGCAGAAATATCATTCAGATACCATAGCAAGAAATTTCACAAAGAATATGAGAAAATTCTATGCAACCATAATTCTTACTAGGTGCAATTAAAGTTTCATATCAAAACTCTGTCAGGTGAAATACTAACTACAACACTCAATTCAACCAACAAATTACTGTATTAACTGCACTGAAGTTTTATGGACATATTTTCTATATGCATTAGACAACAAACCAAAGCTCCACCTTATCTCTTTCTTCTTAAGTCACGGCTATATCCTGAGCAGCAGCTTTAAGGAACTCTGTACCCAAGCTTCCTGGTGCAATTTGAGGTTCTGCTGTTTCCTGCATCACCATGAGAATAATGCTAAAAATTAGCTTCAAAGCAGGTTAGAGTATACTGCTTCATATGGTACAGACAGTCTACTACTACGCAGTAACACATTCCTTCCACATATCAGACCAGTCCAAGAGTGCTCCTTCTGCATTCCCATGCAATAATTTAGCTTTAACCACAGCCAGCACGCAAAACAATTTATTTAGCCTTGCACGAAAGCTGAAGAGAGGCACTCGCACTCAGACACAACATGTCAGAAGTGCCAGGCAGCAATCCCTTACTGTTTTCAGCGGTGAACTGCTACCTCCCTTCACTGTACTAATTCTGAGAGCAGCACTTAATCAGAAGGCTTCTCTGGCTCAACACATACTGTAAACACACTCTAAAAATATATTCCAAGAAAATAATTATAATACTACTACTGCAGTACATCTATGTTTTAATTGGATTATTAACAGTATTAATTCAGTGACGTGGCCATACAAATGGTATGAAGGCACATTCCACTGTTATTGGGCATATGACCCACAGCATCTCCCCTAAAAAAAGAGAAAATCAACAGCTGCACATCAGACTGACAGTTCTACAGCTCGCACTGCTTGGATCCTGCTGCTTCAGTGATGGCAAGTTGCAATAAAAACTAAGAATATTAGTTAAAATACGCAGCTCTGTAAGACTGCAGTTATGAAAAAAAATAAAAATCACCAAGCAGGGCCATGCAACTGAAAGGAGATTACTATAGTGCATGGGGTGACAGCCAGCAGATAACCAAACAGCAGCAAGCTAGCCACAGAGTGTCAGTGCACAGACCAATGTAACCACCTGGGTAGGGCACTTCCAGTCCTGCAAGCTTTGCTCCAGTTTCTCACTGTGGCTCCGGAGAGGCAGAGTGGTAACCATGAGTCCAAACAAGGTGACCTGTCCCACAGGAGCTCTAACCCGCTGCCTCCAAGCTCTGCTGCACTGTGCAGTGCTACTGAAAGCCTCTCCCAGAGACAAGACTGACTTCAGCCCTCCCTGCCCCCAGCTGCTCTGCACTGAGTTCCAGGAGTCTTGCTCTGGCAACTGGTGCTTCCCCTGCCCATCGATGCCCCATACTGCCTGCACTCCCCCTGCACTCCATTCCAGACTTTGATGGCCTCCTGAGAATCAACTTGCTGCTTTCTCCAAAAGGAAATTGCAAAAGCTCCCCCAAGCCTACGAAACAAATGCAGTCCTAACAAAACAAGTGCAGTGTAAAAATCACACTCAAGCAACCCTGCTCAAGAGAGATGGCCCAAGTTTTCCAGAGAGGATATCCACATTGCTTTGCAATGGCTCTCCAAGCACTACAGCAGGTCTCTGCTTCACGAGCTGGGTTGAACCAGGTTTCCACAGATGATCTCAGAAAGCCTAGAAACCCATGAGAGCCCAGAAGAGGCACTGTTTGTTTATCCTCAGACACAAAAACGTCCAGCCCATTACCTGCCAGTAGACAAGCCAGTAATTCCTTGTTAACTAGATGGTAAGTCAACTTTATTTTTTTAAACTAGAGCATCAGTGAGTACGGGGACTGTTCACCTGTAAGGTGGGAGCAGTGCTTGTAAACCTGCCCTCATTTCCACACTGAGGAAGGTAAGAATCGCTGGAAATTCCTGCGCCATGCATGTCCCAATCATTCGGCAGGCACGTTCAGCCCTGGGGAGATCTGAATGGCTTTCTGCTAAGGGAGTGAGCAGATGTATCCAGCAAGCAGAGGGACCAGCTGGAGGCACATGGGGCAACCACAAGTGGAAAAGGAGGAAAATCAGAACCTCCTCCTTTGGCTGTTACATTGGCTCATCAGCTGTGCAACCTCTGGTGAAATAACATGTCAAATCTACCTAACCTTACAAACAATTTGCTGATAAAATCTCAGCAATCATTTTTGAGATTTGATGGATTAAAAAAAACTAAGTGCTGAAAAACAGGAAATAATCATTAAAAAAAAAACAAAACACAACAAAAGCAAAGCTCTACACCACAATCTCCACAAAAACGTTTTGACAATCAAATTGACAAGATACAGAAGATAAAAGGTATCCAATATGCACTTGTCAGGAGCACTGAATAAATCTAGTCTCATTTTGCTCCACAAAAGCATATGGGAAATGTCAGAGCAGCAGTAGCCTGTGCCACACACACTGCCTTTCATACATTCTAGCAATGCTCTTCATCTGGCAGTGCTTCTACACTGTTTGTCATGACCTGTGCTTACCAACATAGCTCAGTAGAAACAAAAGGGAGGTTACATGGAGGCCACAGGTTAATGACACTGAGGCAATGGAAACAACAACTGCATTCCACTAGAAATGCATGATTATCACTCTTCAGCTGCTACATGCAATCACAAGGAGTTAATTAACCCCAAGCTAGCTAGTCACAGCTCTGGGACACTAAACATCTTCTCTCCCAGCAGTATGCCCACTGCTGCTCTTTCAAACACACTTAGTGACATCCTTACTCCTTATTTCTGCTTTCTCCAAGCACAGCCCACACTGCACTGGTTCCGGGAAAAGCCAGTTTCCATCCTGGAGCTGCCCTCCAGTAAGGCTGGCCTCAATATACAGGTGATGTGAATCGCCCAATGTGGCCACCTATCACTCTGCGTTTCTGCCTCTGCCATAGTAACAGACATAGCTGCTCATTCATGCCTACAGAAGTTAGTGAAGAACTAGCCTCAGCCCCAACAAGCACAGTATTTCAGATGCCCTGCAAGTGGCTAGCATTTTGGAACCAACCAATGTGACTGTTCACAGTTACAAACCAACTTTCTACAATCCTTTTTTCCTGGTAGTTCTTGGGAGATTCTTGTGGCTGAGAAATGAATGTCCTTTTCCTACTCCAAAGCATCTGTCGCTCCCCACGCCACGTTTCTACAGCGCACTGAAGAAAAGGGCCTCCATGACCCTATCACTAAGCCTCACCTCAAATAAACATTCAGAACTTGTTGGCTTGCTAATTGCTGTTGCAAAACTACCATCCTAGTTTACACCCTTTGCCACTGCAACCACTCCTGATGACAGTAACTTTCAGAGAGGGATTGGCTTTTGTTTACTTGAGCTTCTCTACATATTAAGTTCATATTAAACTATGGAAATGCAATTTGTTCAGAAGTTAAACTACATAAAATAGGGTTTAGTGTAGCTAAATTATCTAATTTAGTTTACTTAACAAAATTAAGGCTGTGGTTCAGCAGTCATTAAGCTGACCTAGGTGTGAGTTACAACTAAACCAAGAGCTTTCACCAGCTTTCCTCCCCAGCAGCCATGCGTTCCTTCACATTCCTTGCACCAACCTCAGCAACCACATTCTGAGCCAAGCCACAGAAGCGAGAAACCCACAGGTCCACCTAACCAAAGCAAACCAAAGATAAGCTTTCTGCCAGATCTGCTCCTGGGTTAACTCCCCTCATAGCACAGCTGCTACAAGGAGGGTGCTGGCATTAAGAATAGAGGAGCAGCGCTGATCCTGTTGGCAGCAAATACATCTGTGCTGACCAAATGCAAATGAAGAACCACATCATGGAAATTATATCCAAAGGAGTTACCAAAGCAGCAAACCACCACCTCAATGGCAGGTCTGTCTGTAACACTGGAATGAACCAGAGCTTCCAGCGCTCCCCACCTGCACCACACACCTCCGCAGGCAGGTACCATGCAAATACCCACTTTACATATTGGGCTGCAGTCCCTGAAATGTGGAATGTGTAATTAATTAAAAAAAAAAAAAAAAGCAACTCTAAACTATGAAAAATAGACATTTCACTACTTTTTTTAAATTATTTTTATTTTTTATTTAAACAGAGTAACTAGGCTTCACCTCATACAACACAACAGCGAGTATCTGAAGCCGCATTTGAAAAGATCTGGCTACATTACCTATGATAAAGCATCAGATGGTTATCATTACTCTCTTAACATAAAGGTTTTAAAACATAACTTCTAAGCAACAGTATCAGCTGTGGGACCCCCTCCAGGTTGTTTTTTACTGTTGGTAGTGGATATTTTTTGTGTATATCTGTCTCACTAAGAAACAAACTTTCCTCTAGTTTGAACTAGTGGGACACAAAAATTATTCTAGTAAAGATTAACATTCTCATCTTTAAGATGAGCTGCAAAATTATTTCAGGTTATTCATAATTTCTCAGTAATAACTATACATATGGAATGTAATATAATATATGTAATATGTATATGGAATGTAATATAATATATGTAATATGTATATGGAATATAATATAATGTAATATGGAATGTAGCCTCTTGTCATCTCATGGTTTATGCCGCTTCCATGGCCAAAGCACATAGTATTACTCTTCTTGCTTTCAGCATCAGAACAACTGCTAAGCAGTGACCACAAGCATAAAGCAGCTTTGTGTCAAACCTACTGCAACCAGGCTACATTGGAAAACTGTCCTGAAGCACTATCTGATGTTTATTTTCAGCTCTAATACCTTCTATTAGGTCCCCAGAAAGGCGGAGTCTTAACGAGACAAAGCACGCTCCGACATTATTTATATTTAACACTTCTAATCCTGTTTGTTAGCAGTATTAACAGCATTTCTGGCAATGTCGAAGTAAAGGAGCTTTGTTTCAGTTTAATCAACCTGCCTTGCTTGCAGGTTTGTTTCTTCTACTAAAAAAAGAGAAATACTTCATTTCCTTTAACTCACATCTTACATTACCAGCATTATCTCCAATGCATCATAGAGGATCTTGAGCATGTTATTTCCAAAACTCTTTTAATTTGTAAACACTTAGAAAAATAGGGGACTTCACCATGCTAGTGAGAAATTACCTAAGGATCTCCAGTAGACATCAACGTTTGGGTTGAATTATCTTTGCCTGACTTGAAGCTTAGTTGCATCTGTAAGAACAGCTGAAGGCAGACAAGCGTAAAATGCTTTCTCTGCTCAAGTCTCCTTACAGATCAACAGCTTCTTCTTGGAGACAACTAAAAAATGTGATGAACAGTTTATCAACACTTTCCCACACTGTGTCTGCACAAAACCCAGAACAGGCAAGATGAGCGTACTTCCTATTCTAGACGTTCTAGCACACCTCTGTCCACAGTCTTCCCAATGCAACTAAGAAACAAAGGCAAGAACTGGCGATAAGAGAAGTTCTCCCTGAAGAAACTCAGCAAGGAACTTGTGCTGCAACATACAGAGTGATAAACCACCACATTAACTGCATCTGAAGGTTTGCTACAGAGATGAACTCCAAGGGAAGCCCAAGCCACAAACCTACCCCCTGGAATGACATGCTGCAAAGGACAAACATGACTGCCTGCCAAGGAACGACTAGGCTGCTGAAACATGAATTGCCAACTTGTCAACTGAATATCCAGAGACAACTATGATTAATTAATAAGGACTTCAGATCTTTTGAGACCTAGTTCCCTACCGAAAGGAAAGAGCTTTAGCAAAATAAGAGGAAAACACAAAATAACTCCTACACCCAGCAGTGAAAAAGTCATGTATGCTACAGCAGATAGCCTGAACATCACCGCCAGCCTAACTGAAAATGAACCTCCCAGAACTTTGTTGCAACCAGTAGAATCAAGGCTGATTTCCTCACAAAACCTCCTCTATTTATTTCACCTCCATTTATATTGAACTTCTGAATTAAAGGCTTTTGAATCAATTTTTGGATTAACGGAAGATAAGGCTTGCCAGTTACCATACATCAACACACAAATCAGTACATAGCCCACAAACACAACAGAAGAAACCTCACCTTTATCCTTAAATCCTCCCAGAAATTTACAAGATAAACTGGAATTTACATGCACAGATCCCCCCTGGATTTCTGAGTTCTCTCAGTTTCTGAATATTGCAGCAACATTGTCCCTGAGCTTGTTTGAAGATTACTTAATTTGAACTAAAGGAAAAAACCCACAAAACCAACGTTCACTAACTTACGTTGAATGTGAATGAACTGCTTTGGTTGCTTAAATTCTCCTTTATACAAACGATTGTAATAGTTCACATTGCTCTCTGCTTCAGGAACTGGGATAACCATGCTCTCTTTCTTTTCTCTGAAAACTTGTTGTGCTGAGATAGCCCGTTGCAAGTGATGTTCCTGCAAGACAGAAAGTGAAGAGTTTATTTGCAGAAGTATTTAAAAGACAATCATCCTATTCTCATACTGTTTTCCCAGGTTTGTACACAAATTCCAGATAAGAGTCAGGCTTCCCTGTATTTTAGAGGATAGCAAGATGTTTGCTTCCAGGTTAGTGACAAGAGATAGGTTCTCCATCACTCAGGAGCCATGAGGATCCTAACAGATCTTAGAGCTGCTCTGAACGTAGCTACGAGCAGATAACTGCTCAGACAAAGCACATACCTTCTACCAGACTGGGAAAATATCCAACTACACAAAACATCCTTGTTTGGTTTATACCAGCTCTGATTTCCCGACTCATTAAAAGCCACTATAGAGAAAATGTATGTAAGACTAGTTAGCATATACATTAAGTCCTTTAAAGCTTTATTACAAACGGTTTCAAACAGTTTCACACAAATCAAAAGAATAACTAATTCCCTCATTCCTGTTTCCCCAGCAGTTCCTACCAGCTTGTTTCTTCAGAAGTTCAGACAGTTAAGTGACAAAGCACCCTCACAGTATAACACTTAAAAGCATGGACTCCCAGAACAGGGACCACTTCATTTCACTCTCACAGGACAGAAGACAGAATTGCCATGGAATCATTGCAAGCTGCAGCCTCGCAGCTTTGTAACTGTTCTCTCAAGGAGCCAGGAGCCCGCAAGTTTCCTCCTCCACTTCCCCAGTCCTCCTGCACAGCAGTGCTCTCACCTCCAATTCCCAAAATGCGAGAGAAAGAAGGATGGCAGCAGAAAATCAACCTGGAAATCCGCTCTAAAGCTCAGCTCTCCCCACCCTACACAACCGTGCTGTGCCTGCTGCAGGGGCTTCAGGTTATCCTCCAGCCATTCCCATGCAGCCAGCTGCTAGGAACAGAATAAGCATAGAGTCACAGAATGGCCTGGGTTGAAAAGGACTACAATACTCATCTCGTTCCAACCCCCTGCTATGCACATAGCAAAGGGTCGCCAACCACCAGACCAGCCTGGCCTTGAATGCCTGCAGGGATGGGGCATCCACAGCCTCCTTGGGCAACCTGTTCCAGTGTCACCACCCTCAGTGTGAAGAACTTCCTCCTAGTATCCAACCTAAACCTTCCCTTTCTCAGCTTAAAACCATTCCTCCTTGTCCTATCACTGTCCACCCCCATTAACAGCAATTATGCCTTTGGTGCTCTCTTTCTGGTTCCCTGGGTGTACCCAACCCACTGGCAGCTCCAGGGACCGCCCTGCCCCACAGATGGGGCACATCCCCAGCAGAGCAGCCCAAGCCTCAGCAACTCAAGTGCAGGTTCTGCACTGCATCTGGGAAACCCTCTTGAGAACAGGGCTTCTTCCTCTTTAATTCAGCAGAGCATTATTTACAATAAGAGCATTGAACAAAAGCCTATCCTTAAAAATATGTCAATGGTTTTTTAAATGAATTACACCCTCTTCAATATTAAGACGTTGCAGAAATGAAAATAACACAATTTCTGTGAAATTAGAATATAACAAATCAGTGACTGGAAGAGCAGCTTTGGGAATCTCCCGTAGCACATGAAGCAACATTAAATCAAACCATCAGGCTCCCAAGTGAACGCTATTAGAATTAAGACCAGAGTACGATCACATATCTGGTGTGATGTGCTGGAGTTAAAACACGCTGAATAAATCTGTCGTTCCACCACAAAGCTGTCTGGGTAATCTTCACAGTGCTGAGCAGGTAATTCAGCTGAAATAAAATTTGTTTCATTACCGAGCTATTTTCTGTGGGCATCCCTGGAGTCGCCTGCTAACCGCACAGCTCAGTGCTGGCAGGAAGGGCACACGGAGGCTGTCTGTGCAACTGCTGCCTCCGGTAATGAATGAGTAGATGAGTAAATAAGGATTCGCTTCCATGGAAAGCAGGAAAGGAGGGCACACAGCAACCAAAACTCAAAGCGTGCTGAGGCTCTGCACGCTGCTCCATGGCCCACTGAACAGCACAGATGAGTAATTCCATTCTCAGTTTCCATAACACTGATGGTAGGTGTACAGGGAGTTCCCAAGGAAAGGCTGAAAATAGGTGTCAGTGTTCACTTTGCTATACAATGTCTTCAAGCATGACACAGCCTTCAAACAAAGAGCTCTGGAAGCACTACTGTCACTCAATCAGTAGAGCTTCCAAAGAAATGGGTAGAGTATATCATTTTTGCAATTAGAAATGAATTAACTTTCTACTGAACACGAAGTTAAGGAACATACAAATTCCAGCCCCAGAAACTGTTCTGTTCAAACACACCCTGAAGATCTATAAATAAATGAGTCTAATTAAATGGCTCGACTCAGCCCAAAGCCAGCCTTCAAGGTCTCACAATGCATTTAGCAACCAGCACGCAGTGCACTCTCCTGCCCACTTCTCTTATTCTCTTCAAAGACACACACCATACCTCCACCTGTATCTGGTTCTGCAGCAGGGGAGATGCAAGGCTCTCACACACGCAGAGTGAGCACGAGAGGAAATGCAGAACATGCTGCCATGGGGATTAAAAGGAACATTTGTCAAAGAGTCATTAACGATTATTTTCTTCGAAAACCAAACCCTTCTCACTCACCTGACTAAAAGCTTTGCATACTTTGGGCTGTTTCTCTGGGCACCAAAGCAACAGAACTAGAAACACCGCATGTTTAACATATGGTTAAAGCAAAACTGTTCCCCAAGCACAAGACCTCTCTGTCTACATTCACATCGACCACACAGGTACCTTTACTGCCCACCAGCCACACTGACAACACCATGCCGTAGCTTTGTAATCATTTTTATTATGTTATAGGTGAAACAATGACCAACACCAGACACTATTTTTTCCCTTGCTTCTTCCTTTATCCTTTAAGTTCACACGACTGCCTCCCACAGCACTCTCCCTGAAATAGTCTCATCATACTTTAAATATTAAACGCTCTAATATTCTGGGTGAGCACTAATTCTCTGGGTATCCCTGTGGTTAAACACCATCCTCACACTGCAAAGCTGATCTCTGTCTTCATTATGAAACTGCAAAAAGCAGCTCCTTATTGGACACAGCTCTCTCAGAGAAACTTCAGGACTTACTGAATACACCTGGTCCCTTCTTCATCCCTTTAAATTACGCCTCACAGGCAACAGCCAAGCACTTCAAAACAAAAGCTGTATTGCCACCTTTAGACTACTTGTCCAATTTTTATTGTTGTTTTTGAGTTTGTATATACATATATACTGAACCTGACAATCGCACCTGTTTACATTTGTACCTACCCCTCAAGGCAGAAAGGCAAACTTGAGAGAGCATGCTGCAGTACTACAGAGCTTCAGGTCACCTGAGGTGTTCTGAAGACAGATGACTTTAAAGAAAGAAATATTTGCAATGACATTACCAAGACATAAGAGGCACAAAACACACCCCAGCCTAGCTGCTAACATCGATTCTTTTAAGACAAATGGCTTTGACTCTATAGCAGTCCACTGCAACTGTAAGCATGATGGCAAAGGAAAGTGAATTTGTTAACAGCTTCACCTACTCTGAATGGGGTCCTTCTTTCCTAACCTACAGCCACCTTCCCTTCTACCTCCAACCAAAAAAGGAATTAAAACAAACACAAGAAGCATGAGAAAACCTTACCAAAGCCTAGCTAGTTGATTTGCCCAATGCTAGATTCAAATCAGGAATTGCTATTAGTTTGCATTTTTACATTTAACGTACACATTCAGAAACAGAAGTTTTGGTATGAGATCAGCAGGCTCGCCTTGCAAAGTCCCAACCACAGTTCCAACAAAAAGTTTCAGAGACATCTGAAAACAGTGCGTAAAGAAGAGTGATCTGAAGCTCAAAGGGTATGCTAACCAAAGTGCAGCCCTGTGTAAGTGACAGCCCTGCCTGCCTCAGGAACCACAGGCACTGCCTCCTTTACTCCTCAGCACTGAGGAGCAGGTTGACACCCAAAAAAGCCAGGGTGCCTACAGACCTTTTTTCCTTTCCTTCCCCTTCTTCTGCCCCAGGAAGGAAAGCAGTTACTTGAAACAGTCACATACACAGCAGGAAACCACCACAGTGATTTTCACCCTTGAGACAGCAACAGGTATCTTAGAGAAACTCACAGCTTCGTTTCTAATTTATTTTGGAAAGCAAGTATTCTAGTGAATTAGCATATAAAGTTGTTTGGGTTTTTTTTTTGGACCCTGATCCAACAGAATCCATCCAGTCACCTGTGCTGTCTCCTCAGGTCATGGTTCTCACAAAAGGTTCTCTCTGTTACAGAGCATTGTGAAGAGCTGGGCAGACCACAGCTTGCACGGTGCATCGAAACCCTGTACCCAAGGCAGGGTGCTTCACAGGACAAGAACTCCTCCCCCAGTTTCCACTCAGGGTTTCTGGCTGCCTGTGGAAAGCAGCTTTAAAAAACCAGCAAAAGACAGTGTGGTGCTCCCTGCTTGCAGGCAGAAACGGCTCACAAAACCACTTCTCAAGTTCTCTTCTGGCCAGGTTGTGAGTTCCCAATGCAAACTCCCCCCCCCCCCCTTCTTTCACAAGAATCATTTCCCACTCCCCATGCCATTTTGCCTTCCTCACTGCTAAATTATGACTACAAGAAAGAAAAAAGATACTGCTAGTAAGCTGCTGCTACACATAGTTCAATGCAGGAGGGCAGCAACGTGAACCACACTGCACAGCTTCACCCCACAGACTCACAGAAATCCCTACACTGGGTAAGATTTGGCAGGCATTCTATTTTTTGTCCGATAAAGGACCAATAAAAAGAAAAGAAGAATCAACAACAGCACTTGTCTATCACTGTCTTCCCTTCCCCAGCTCCCAAGCACCCACAACCTCACGAAGCAATACCAGTGCCACCTGGAAGTCAAAGATGAGCTGCTCTGTTTCCATGTGCACCTTGGGGACAAACCACCTGAATACCACCTCAAAACCACCTCAAAAATGCTGATGGAGGCTGAATCGATACAGCAGAAGGGCCATGAAAAATACCTGAGCCCAACCTCCTTGGACAATGCTTGGCATCTAGATACCTAGATCTGCAAAGGAGCTGTGGACTTGACTGAAGAAAATCCAGTTAGGACTGAGGAGAGGAAAAAAAAAAAAAAAAAGTCCCCCCAGATCCTTGCTGTCAGTCTGACTAAATCTAATTTAAGCACTAAAAATGACTACAGGCAAAAAGGAGAGGAAACCAACCCCCAAGATACCAATGGAGGTACAGGGGACGTGAGATGAATGGAGAACGGCACAGTCATTTTCACGCTTCTTTGGCTGACCTTAGAGCACAAAAATGTCAACTTAGGTAGAAGTATAAAGGTGACAAAAAAAGAAAAGGAAGGAAGAAGGGAAAAAGAGAAAAGGAAGGAAGGAAGGAGGGAAAAAAAAGAAAAGGAGCACTTTGTTTCCAGTTACCATTGCGTCCCCCTCAGAAAGAACCGATACAAACAGTTTAACATTCCGTAAATGTACTCACTTAGCAGCTTGTGATACGTTTGTATCACTCCCCTCATAACAGGTATAACATTGAACAGAAAAAATTGCAAGCAAATTGCATCCAAGGAGTTACTGTTATTTTCTTGAAAGCGTGCTTCCGCAAGTGTAACTTGATTGCCCGAGTCAGACAAGCAGAGATGCAGAGGTGCACACCTATACACGTTATCCTCAATTTTTTAAATGAGATTATCCTGCAATAGTATTTTAAAAGACTGAGATTCCACAACGAGTCTTCCCCTTAATTTGTTCTCGAGCTGGAGATCAAGAGATAGAAACGTTTACTGCTGCTTATGTGACAGACACGCATTAAAAAATAAAACAGTTCCTTGTGTCAAGAGAGCTTACCGTCCTAGCAATGAAGCTACCAAGAGCTTGGGTACCAAAGGAGCCCAGCAATTTTATCTTCTTCACAGATGTAATTACCTGGAACGTTTCAGATCCCATTTCTACACTCAAGAAGTAGGTGCTCACTCTGTTTAGTTTTCTAACTTCTATTGCTTTCCTCCCAGAAAGAAATTCCTGCTACATATGAACCATCACCAGGACGCTTCCAGCATAAGCTGCCTTTATTATGCAATTCAAGGTGGTTTGGCAGACAAGTGTGAGCCTCAGCAACAGAAATGGGAGAACTCCGAGATGACCAAATGACAAATTAAAATGTAACAACAAACCAAACAGGGAAAAGGGGCAGAAAACACTTAGAAATATGCCGACTTGGTGACACAGGGGATGTGATGAGATAAAAGGAAGGGAACAATCCTTCAGTGATAAGAAGTGTCAGGGAACTGACATGTAACAAAGGGGAGGACAGCCTCCCAAGGCACACCATGCAGGCCCCGGCTCCTTGGGATTTCAGACGACACAGATGTGAGAACACACAAAGAAAACCATTACCGAAGTAGGTGGATTGGGGAGGTGCGGAGCACACCAGAGAAAGAAGAAATGAGGTTGTTTGGTTTTTTCTTCCATTTCTCACTTCCTTTAAGTGCAATAATTGAGTTTTTGTTTCCTCCACTTCTTACGCAAATATCAGTTCTGCAATTGATCTGCATTAACAATAGCTTTCATGACACCCAAGGTTTAACTGTCACTCTGTTTATGTAAGCACTTATCTCTAGAAATGGTGAAGTTAGAATCTGATGAAGACACCGAGGCACAGAACTGCTCTAAGAAGTAAAACCGAGGCATGGTGTATCAGTTCTGTTGGCAAAATAAATTCCAAATAACCTCCTGAATGTTTAGCAGCCATCAAAATGATCTCTTGTGAAAAAAAAAAATATTAAAAACAAGATAAATACAAGCAGATTTAATGTTTGCTGATTGAAATTATTCAAACAGGACATCTCAACTAATGTCAACTGACATGGAAATTGCACAGAGCTGACTACTGCTGAATTTTGCCAAGCAGGAGCAACACAAAATCACACCACCTCTGCAGCTGCCCTAAGTATTTCTTTCCCTTAAGCTGAAAGAAAGGGGGAAAATACCCCTACCCACATTAGAGATGTTACAGAGCACAGCCTCTACTGCAAAGCTTCCTCCTGAGCCCTCCCATGCAGTGCACCCTGAGCCCTACCTGCAAGGGAGAGCTGCAGTGCGAACAGCCAGCTCCCCAGATCCCACTGCTCCCAGCCTGACACCCAAATGAGTTCAGGCACATTTTGTGGACTGGCATTAAGGACTGTACCCGGCAGCCAAAATGCAACTTCATCTGAATGTGTAAATGAGTGTGGTGTTAAGATAGGGCTGAACCCATTTAATCTCAGGAAAGCAGTCTCATGCTCCTCTGCTCCCAAGCCTGCTACCCAACCTGCTCCTACCACTTCCCCTAAGAGCACACAACACTTGTTTTTGGCAGCTAGGCAGCAGGATGGGGCTCAACTCTAAGAGAAGCCCGAGGAAGCAGGAAAACGAGCACCAGGCAGCAGGGAGATGCAGGGTACCTACTGGCTGCAGGCTGCAGTTAGACAGGCTCAGCTGTATCTTGAAAGCACATGGAGAGATAAATTACTTGACATTTGTCACAGACTAAGCTTATACTTGAAGCAGTTGTCACAGGCTAGCTGATAGGTGTTAACGTGATAAGCCCTAATAAACTGATGAGTTTTAAGGGCAAATCTTTGTATTGTTTACCTTCAGCCGCATAATTACACCTAGAGCAAACGAAAAGCTGAGTTCAACAGGTCACCAGGGAGCTGACTGCTCATTTGGGCTCTGAGCCCATCAGCAGGGATTTTCATTCCCAACCACAGTTAACAAAACCCAACCTACAGAGCACTAAGGCAGAAATTACCAAATAGGTCATTAAAAAGTAGAAGTCACAGACTGAAAGGAAGCTTCTGTTGGCCACAGAAGTATTTTGTGGGTAAAAGAAAAGGAGGCAGGGACAGAAGATGATAGCTGAAAACTGAAATAATGGCTGGGAAACAGCTGGAAAGTGCACTTGCAAGGAACAGCACTGTTTGATTCAATGGGCTTCAGTGGGGGAGAAACATCTAAGACCTGAAGACAGGAAAGCCTTACAAAGAGAACAGAACTTAAAACAAGAAAATCTATAAGGATTAGAACACGGTGTTATGCTACCTATCACCAAACGTCCTGTTAATCCCATCAGCCCCCAAATATACAAAAGAACAAGTAAATAGGTAAATAAGTAAAACACATAAAGGTGCTGAACTCAAACTGAGAAGTTAACATACACTGGGAGTAACACGGCCCTACCTGCACATCAGCCTTTGGTGTGAACCACACAAAGCCCATTTCTTCCTTCTCCAAGGAAGTCTGCTGTCTTTGCTTTGTGGGAGAACGCAATCTCCTGGGTTTGCTGCGCTTAGACTTTTGGAAAAATCTTCTCGGGATTTTCTGTTTGTTCTACAGAATATTTGTGTGGTTTGAACTTCAGCTCTCCTTCGTTTACCCCCTACGTTAGCCAGAGGTGTCCTGGCATCTTCATTTTCCACAGCCATCATAAGCAACACTGAGGGTTCAGCTGCAGGTTACGAGCACACATCCCACACACAGACCTCAAGTTTGGAATGGGTTCTGTCCACACACGGAGTCACTTACACACAGGTCTCATCTGCTCTAACATTCCAAGATGACATGCACTATAGTGGCACAGAATGATGGTATCTGCAAAGATCTGGTTATCTCATGATGTTTGCTTGATGACCTATTAAAAATCAGCTGTTTTACATTCAGTATTAGGAAAGTGTAATTCATCTTCTAAGCTAACTTAATAAACTAGACAAAAGAGGTGCTGATTGCTCTTTCCGAACAGTCTGAATCACCAAACAGTACACCAATTCTCTATTAGAGAAATAAAAATGAAATATATATATATATATATACGTATAAGCTCTGTCATTAACTTATTTTTTTTTAAACTAAGAATGTTCTTACTCCTGAAACTGCATACCTGCCTGGGAAGGCCAAAGGTCCCTTTTTCCCTCATCCAGATCCTTCAGTGGGGAGACGCACACTTCCTACCAGATCACTCTGATCATTAAACAGCACAGTGCATCTACACAGGTGTCTGCTCCACAGCATACATGCACACTAGCTACGGAATGAATAAAAAAAAGCTGCCTATCACTTCATCTGGGAAAAGCTGCAGCAGCTTGGAAACAGAACTGCTAGCATCTCCACTCAAATATGAGTAAGAAGATTTATAATGAAAGACCGAACACTTCAATAGAAGAGCAAACGGACTGCAAAGCTCTCCTCTAGATGCAGTGGGAAGGCAGAGACAATATGCAGTTAGGATAGCACAATTTCACAAGTTTAACTGTGGAGAAAAACATTTAGTTATTTCGATCTAAGTTGACTACTTTTCTCATGTAATGTTCATTAATGTACTTATTCACCTGGTTTTCTAGTGTTCTTCAAGCCCGTGCGTCTCACACAACACCAGGTAATGACTTCTGATCAACACCTCATTACTTGACTGCTTTTCTTGAAGCATCTTCCTAGAAGCCAAACAGGTTGACAGCACAGCAAGCAACAGAATCTGACCTCCCTCTGACAAACTGAAGCTAACTGTTTAAGGCACCTACAGGTTAATACACATAGTTCAGTATAAATCTGCTAAGTGACAGCTAAAGCTCTTTATTTATGCTCTGAAAGCAATCACCTGCAGCACTTCCACACACAAACTCAGCTGTAAAAGAAGCATGCTTCCCAGTAACCATGTCAAAGCATACCGGGAGCACCACCAGAAAACAAAAGCAGTAGCAAAGGAACTGTTGCACACACCTCCAAACTCGCTGATTTCATTGCAGAAAACAAGTCATAGCACAACTTCAGGGAACAGAACAGGCACCAAACAAAACCACTTGCTTTTATGCTGATGGTTACTTGTAACAAATAACCTCATTCACCTCCTTATAAATACAGGGAACAAAAAAGGGCACGATCTGTAAAACATATTTCAACAATAGATAGGAAGGCCAAAAGCAGAGCGTTCCTGAAGTCTGCAACTAACACCCATGTGTCTATATTCACATATGCAGCATGAAGCCCCTCTACAGAAATATTATGAAACGACTATTAAATTCATCTGCTAAACAGAAACCAGGAGACCTCCTTGGGCATAAGGATACACAAACTGAAACGCAAATGCAGGATGGGTGCACAACTTCCTTTTTTTGTGCTTCAAAAAGCAAGCGCAGCCATAAAATTAATGACCCCTTCTGGCTTATAGGCACATATTTTCAAGTGCTTCTGATTGAACTCTTTCTATTCATTGTATCAGCAAAAATGTTCACCGTGTTACTCTATATCAGCAGAAGTATCCAAAACAGGGAAGCGTGATTTGGGTAAAATGAATGCTTTCTGCCTTCAGAGGAGGAGGAGCACGCTGCTTCAGCAGCACTACGAGCGCCAGGATGCCCTGCAAGCCAGGTGATGAACTCAAGTACGCAGTGCTACAACAGGGACTGAGTTAATGAAGGGATGGAGAGAATATGAACAGAGGAGAAAGCAAGGGAAAAAAAAAAAAAGCATTCAAATTTACTATTTCCAGCCCTTAAAAATACTCAAAATTGAGCATTAAGTGTATGATCAGTAAAAGAGCATCCTGAGGCAATCGCACAGGGACTGAGCATGAAATTCACTTCTCATCCACACTGTCAGCATTTCAGTAACCTGAAGCCATGTCCTTACTTTGCCTTTCATGCACTTGCTCCCCCCTGACACTCTCGGCTCTGCTGTGCAGCATCAAACCCGGCCGTAGCGAACAATGTTCACACCACAATCTCCAGGTGAGAGCTCAGGTACCTGTGACCAGGCAATCCTGTTACTATAAATTACCACCACTGTTACTCCTATCAACTGCCACCACTTCCAAGCAACTTCCAGCAAAGTAAAATTCACTTCTGAAAGATTTCGGGCTGAATGTGTGTCTCATTAAGAAGGATTCTTCTGCCAGAAGATGTTACAGTGCTCTTTGTTATTCAATCTCAAAACAGATAGCTACGCAGCAAGAAACAACACAAGGACTTCTCTATTCTGAAACTTTCCCCCCTTCCAGCCGGAAGGATTGGTGAGATAAGGTTCTTACTCATCACCAGAAAAACAACACAAAATGCTCTCACTCAGTTTCTGAAACTCACAAGAGGACAGCTTCCTACTTTTGTTTAATTATGAGCTCCCTCTTACATGAGATTAGAAAACCCACACGCTTTCCTACTCAGGTTTAATTCAGGATAAATGATAAACACTCACTAACATAAACATACTACATACCAGAAGCCTAATCCCTTCACAGCAGGAACCTCCGTGTGAGTGAGAAGAGCTGCTGATTCGTAAAACACTCTGAGCGCACATAAATCTTTAAGATACTTACATGGAAATAATTCTGGAATATTCATCAAGATCAGATCAAAAGTCCAATAAAGATGCTCACACCCACACACCAGATGTGACAACCAGCGGTGAGCTCCAACACCCTGCCTGCAACCACAGCTACTCTGCACTGCTTCAATTTGTCCAAATAACTTCAGAAATAGTATTAGAAATGAGTGATAACAATGAATCACCGCCAACTTTAAGTTGACGTACCAGATAACAGTACCTCTTTAAAGATAATCAGAATGAAACCACACCAAAAAAATTAAACGACATGAACCAGAGTGCTTTTTCAATGTAAAAATCTCAATCATGAACAAAGCAAATCACACACCTCTACTAGAGAAACGAGGCTGTAAGGGACAAGGCAGATACATCAAGCAGTTTTAGGTCTTGAAAATTGGTAAATACAGTTATAGTCAGTTCAGTCAGCACTGGAAGTCACCCCTCGGCTCTGGGACCACTGAGCTGTGTGTGCATGTGGGTGAATACCAGCCACCCCAGCAGCTCACACAGATGTAGCCCCAGCAGAGGGTTGAGAATACAGAAGAAGAATCACAGAATGACCTGGGTTGCAAAGGCCCACAATACTCAACTTGTTCCAACCCCCTGCTATGTGCAGGGTCGCCAACCAGCAGACCAGGCTACCCAGAGCCACATCCAGCCTGGCCTTAAATGCTTCCAGGGATGGGGCATCCACAGCCTCCTTGAGCAACCTGTTCCAGTGCGTCAACACCTTCTAAGGGAAAAACTTCCTCCCAATATCCAACCTAAACCTCCCCTGTCTCTGTTTAAAACCATTCCCCAAGACCCCCCCAGTAGTGGAGATGTCAGAAATGAACAGGTGAGCAGCGCCCTCCCCCTAGAAGTCCCTGTAAATAACAGCATGGGGGGGAACATGCTTTGGGGGGAAAAAAAAAAAAAAAAAAAAAAAAGCAGCTCACTGGAGTGAACTTCTCATACATTTAACTGCAGCCCTCTATACCCAGAAATGCCTTACATGTCACCATCACAGAAATGTACACTGAAAACTGCTTGTGGGGCACTGGGTTGAGACCCACCCCACAAACAGAGCAGTCAGCACGCAGCAGTACCCCAAACTCTCCATCAATGGCACAGCTGAATGCCATGCCCAGAAAACGTATCTCACTCTGCACCTCTCTGCTGCTTCTCCGCCTGCTTCACATCAAGACTTCCGCAGAACATATCCCACACAGCCACACTTCAGGGCAGAAACAGAATCACAGAATGGTTGGGTTGGAAGGGACCTCAAGGATCATGAAGCTCAAACCACCCGGCTGCAGGCAGGGCTACCAACCTCATTTAATACCAGCCCAGGCTGCTCTGAGCCCCATCCAACCTGGCCTCAAACACCTCCAGGGATGGACAGGGCATCCACAGCCTCTCTGGGCAGCTGTTCCAGCACCTCACCACTCTCATAGTAAAGAGCTTCCCCCTGACATTCAACCTAAATCTTCCATAACCCCCATTCTTACAGCCTGGTGGAATTTAGCACAAGTTTTCTTACAGAAAAGAGACAAAACTTTAGGATCAACCTAAGGTAAAATCTACACAGAAACACCAACCCAAACTTCACCATCACTTCGGCAGCCCACGAGCAGCCTGTCAGCTGAAGCGCAAACAAGTTTATTCCAAACACCGATTATCAAAACAACGCAGTCGTTTCAAACGAGCCGCGTTTGACGAACACCGGAGGCGAAAGCCGGGATACGAGGAGAGCTCCCCGCGCTGCCAGCACCGCTCCGCTGCTCCCCGGCCCCGCGCCTCCACGCAGCACTAAGCAGATGCCGGCGGCGAGGCGCGGAGCACAGCTGTGGGACAGCTGCCGCAAGGCGGGCATTGCTCTCGTCAGGGCTACCAGCGGCGCTGCCCCACCGCTTGTCACCAAAACACCGTCAGAGCAAACTGAAGCTTCTCTTTACCCGATTTAATGGGACGCGAGAGCCCGCACTACGCTACAAATGTGACGCCCGGCTTGAAAAGCCCCAGCGCTGAAGAGCCCGCCGCCGACCGCACGGCAGCTGCACGCCGCCGCCTGTCACACGCGCTGCCTGACTCGCAACCCGCGCCCAAGGGAAGCGGCTGAAGCACGCTACGCCGGCTGCGCCCGCTCGCTCATTCAGAGACGCGCCTTGCGCCTTCCTCCTTCTTACGCTAGCGTAAAGGCCTCCCCCCGCTAATCAAAACACTCGCGAGTCGGGACGCAAAGAAGATGGCGGAGCAGGGCCCGCTTACGGCGTCGGACACCAGTTTACGCTGCGCTCTTTGCGCAGGGCCCCGTCAAACCCGTGCAGCGCCGCGGTGGGGAGCGTGCGTAGTGCGCTTGGTGAATGCCGATGGCCTATTTCCCGTGAGGGGAGGGGGGTGTCTGATAAACAATGGTGCCCCCCCTGCGCGGCTCCCTTACCGATTCCTCCTCTTTCTCCATCCCCGTGGGCATCTGCGGCACAGCCCGGTTGATGGAGACGCAGTCGTTGAGGTCGGGCATGTCCTTGCCGCGGTAGATGGGCAGCGGTTTGGCGGCGTCTAGCGCCCGGGCTCGGAAGGAGAGTTTGCTCATTGTCTCCCCCTCACAATAACACCCCGGGGCCGGGCGGGCGGGGGGGGCCCTCAGTGCGGCCGCGCCGCCGCCTCCCAGCCGCTCCCGCACCCGGCCCGCACCACCATGGAGGGTCCCGCCGCCCCGGAACAGCTCTCCGCGGGGCCGCCCGTAGCTCACAGCGCACGCCCCGCAGCCCTAGATCCGCGCCGGGCTCGCTCGATCCGCTCCCTGCGCCATGGCAAACATGGCGGACATTAACCAAAGCGGCCAGGGATCCCGGCAGCCACCGCGAGAGCTCGGGGGGGGGGGGGGGGGAACGGGACGGAGGGAGGGAGTGAGGGAGGAGGCGGAGGCCGCGATGCGCGCGCAGCCGGAGGCGGTGCTGAGTGAAGCCGAGGAGGAATGGAGGGCTGGTGGGTGGTTTATTTCTCCTTGCTTCAACCTGGCTGGGGGTTCCTCTCTTCAGCGGGTGGGCTCTTGGCTCACCGCTCGACCCGAAGGAGCGGGTAGCGCTGAGGTGGCGGGAAGGCGGCCCGCCTAGTCAGCCAGCCTAGTCAGCCAGCCTAGTCAGTCAGCCTAGTCAGTCAGTCAGCCAGCCAGCCAGCCAGCCAGCCAGCTCGCTCGCTCGTCAGTAGCTCTGCTTCACAGGGAAGGACTGCAGGGAGTTTTGCAGGTGCCGGATTTTACCTTTAAAGGTGTTTTGTTTCCGTTTTAACTTAACAAATTTGAAAACACTGATGATCAGGTGCTGCCCAGGCTGTGGTTCCTCAGGGTCAGCCCAGTGAGTGACACTTTGTCAGGATTTGCCTTAGCAAAAGCTGCTGTCAGTGAACCTGAGTGTGTACCCTCCTCTTACTTTGGGATTAATACACATTTCTAAGTAATACAGTTAGGTTAACGAAAGGTAGCAGTGGAGGTTCAGGATGAATATCAGGGGCGGGCTGTGCCCCTGAGGGCAATGGGCACAGCCCTAAGCTGCCAGAACTCAAGGAGTGCTGGGGCACCAACCTCAGCCATAGGGTTAGTGTGGGGCCGGGGTTGGACTCGATGGTCCTCATGGGTCTCCTCCAACTCAGGATGTTCTATGATTAAATTAACCTGCCTACAGTTCCCTGCCCTCAGAGCTCTGTTGGGTGAGTGGCTGTGTCTATACAGTGGTGCTGCGCTGCACTGATTGTATTCACAGCTTCCTACATTGCTTCTGAATGCCAACAAATCTGTAAGGCACCGCTGCACACTAGCTTATTTAAACATGGCTTCAATTAGAGGCATGTGCTGTTCTGAAGGAGAAGGGGTAAAAGCCATACGCTCCAATTAATATTGCAGACAAACACTTTAGAAACAAACTCGCACCCATTCAAAATTATTTCTTCAAGGATTTCCTGTAGTACTCTCTACATGGATTTAATCTTGAAGAGGGGCAGAAGTTCCACATGCTGCAAAGTACAGAGTTTCTTGTTTTGTGTTGTCTGTAGGTCTGGAGTAGTGTGTTTGCTTGTGCCCTTCTGCTGTAAAAATGCCTTGCTCCTGTTTGTTTTCTCCCTCTTTCAAAGTACACAAAGCTAAACAGGAACAAGGCACCCAACTTTCATAAGAGTGTCCTCAGCATGGAGAGAATAAGCCCGAGTCCCCATACAGACAAAGCCACAGTCCTCCAGTGTCCCAGAGCTCCTCACACCTACCCAATATATTGCTTTATCATAGAGTCATAGAATCATAGAATGGCCTCGGTTGAAAAGGACCACAATGATCATCTGGTTTCAACCCCCCTGCTATGTGCAGGGTCACCAACCAGCAGACCAGGCTGCCCAGAGCCACATCCAGCCTGGCCTTGAATGCCTGCAGGGATGGGGCATCCACAGCCTCCTGTTCCAGTGCATCACCACCCTCTGGGTGAAAAAAAATCTGCAAAGCCCATCACATTTCCAGTACATCATCACTTCCGTATTATATTGACATCATAAATATTGACATCTTGAGATCAGGTAGGCTGCTTTTTCTTGTTCCCACCTCAGAACTCTTACAGGAGTTGTCAGCGCAGTCTGCTGCCCCTGGAATAAACTGGAACTGCTAGGCCGATAAGCTTTGACCACGTCACGCTTTGGAGTACAGTGTTGACTGTATCTCTAACATGCTATTCCATTTTTCTTTTTTAGAAAAACAAACAAACAAACCCACAAAAGATTGTCCAAACAAGTCTAGTCTCTGAATTGCAGTTGATTTTTAGTTATCTTATGCATTTGTTATCTATGTAGTTTTATATAGTAAATGTATACTGGTCTTGATAAACACATGATTTACAAAACAAAGAATAATAAATTCTGTCAGCTAGAGAGAGATAAGGAAGATGAAACAAATGTGCTAACCCACAAGAAGAGGAAAAAAAAAAGCAATAATAACTTTGTGCTCGTGTCACATAGATCAGAATTATCTTGGGAAAGAAATCTGAAAATTATGTTAGATACTCTTATAAAAGCATCAGGTTAATGCTCAGTTATGTAGTACAAACATAAGCAAATGAAATTTTAAAATGATGAGGAAAGGCACAGAGAACTGTGATAGTGCATCCCAGTCTAGTAAGTTTTACTTATAATTCCCTTAAGTATTTTTGTGTTCATAGACAATTCTTGACTTGCATTGGAATTAATACCCTTTTGCACAGAAGCACATCGTAAAGCAGTTCAGAGCTAAATACCAGTCTTGCCTGTAGTAGCCCAAACTGTGCGTGAGATGCATTCAGCAACGTTTCTCTTTACCCGACTGTTTAAAATTGGTATAGTTTTTAGCTCAGTAGTTACAGGAAGCAGCCAAACTTCTAACACTCCAAGTTGGTTTGTTATCACCAAAGATATTCACAAGTGGTTGGTAGGAGCAGATGTTTGCCATTTTCCAAAGAGTAATTGCAATGCACTTGTGCAACAGCTTTAGTTTCTCAGTCTTACTGTGCAGCAACAATCAGGAGATTGTAAGTGAAACTAATCCTGAGCTGGAAACAGCTCTTCTTGTGCGTCTTCTTTAGAACAATCAGAGCCCAACAGCTGCGTCTGAGAAACTGAAAGCTGTCATAAGGAGAGCAATATTAACTGTTCCATCTAAACGAAGGTGGTAGCAAAGAGAGCTCTGTAGCTCTTGGAAGCTCAGAAGCTAGGTTAGCATTTTGATGACGACCTAATTAAAAGATGAAAATACTGTGACTATGCCCACACCAGGCAACTGTCTGAAGTTGTTTTAATTATCAGCTGCTAAACTGGGTGTTTAAAGTAAAGGATGAACTGAATTCGACCTCACCTGCCAGAACCCAGCTTCACAAGTTAGAACAGGTAGTTAAAATTGCACTCAAATGTGAACTTCCCCTACATAGTTGACAAACTGTAAAAGGGGGATGAATTCCACTTTTGCATTTTCAGCTTATGGTCATGGGTTTTCTGTATTTATATGGGTCCTCTTACAGCCCAGTTCCTCCTGAAATACTTCTTCGAGAAGTTAAAAGACAAGGACTTTCCTTTTTCTGCATGTTTTGTTCTTTTCCTTAAGAAAACAATGCTTAAAAAACAACAACAAAAGAACAGAAATGCAACGCATTTACCCTTAAGGTGGCTCTTAGTTCTGAACTCATCCCCTTATTTTATTTCCACAAACAATGCAATTCTTTTAGAATTTTGCCCTGCAGTGTGCTGGAGTTTCTTCATGCAGTGCAAAAAGCCATTGCATATATCTGAACATGCCCAGGACTAAAGTTTCAACTTACATTAATACTTTATGTAGCTTAGCTTTAAGCCAGAACCATACATCTTTTCTGTACATCCTTAGATCTCCTCATCCTGTAAAATATTACAGGTTTTCTGAATAATTTAAGCGATAGAAAGTGTTGTGAGCAGTACCTGACCTCTAGATAACTTGCTTTTGATGGCGAAAAAGAACCCCAAAAAGCAACATTTCAAAATTCAGTAGTTGAATTGTGACAATTAATTATAGACACCTGCGTAACGTTTAGCACCAGGAATGCTTGCTCACAGTGTAGCTGCCTGAAGAATCGTAATATCTGGTGTAGTTTATTTGCAAGTGTTTTCTGCTGCTTCTCATTGCTCTAATGTACATCTCGGATCATTAGTCTCACATCAAGCAAAAGCATAAGTTTTGATGTCAAGATTATGACATCATGAAGAATTGTCAGTTTATATTGTTGAAATATGATGTCGTGAGCATGTAATGGTTATTTGTTTTATATGTTGTTTCCTTCTGAGTACCAGGCGTTTTTAAAGAAATGTGTGGACTGTATGGAAACACAGATAACCAGCAATAATAACCAGCAACCTCTGCAAAGGCATGGAGTAGTTCCTGTAGAAATGACTGCAGTGTTGAAAGATAATGCGAGTATTAGGATGCTAAAGACTTGACTGTAAATACACAAAAATAATCCCCGAGATTCAAAGTGTACAGAAAATTATCTTATTATGTTCTGCAGCATTCCAGATATTCACTGCACGAGGATATGAAGAAATGACTGTGAAAGCGATGCTGATGATCCTGTTAACAAATATTTCCAAAGTCACTCATACAGCTATTGTAGATTCAGGATTCCTGCCTTGGTAGCAGCAGCAGCAGCCTCATTATAGAGTATTTTGATCTCATGTTTAAGTAAAGCTTCACTGGAGGGGAACCTAAAAGTAGCCAGGAGGCTGGCTTAGTAACTTCAGCACAAGGAAAAGTGCTGAGCTTTCCAGGAGATATATGAATGGACTAGGGGAGTCTTTTTAAAGGTTATGAAGTCCTTCTTTCTCCCTAGGTCTGAGAACTCCTATTGAAGTGAAAGAAACCTCTGTCCTATTCATTTCAAAGGGAGTTTTGTCAGGAAAAAGAGCTTGATCAAAGTAGCTACTAAGCATTCTTAGTGGCTAATGTTCAGAGTTCAATGTATCAGCTGTTCCAAACCATTTCTATTTCAAATTATTCAAAGGCTTTAAGGAACTGGCTCCCTGCATGTTTTCCTCTTTAAGATCACCAAAACCTATCAGCCAAAATGTGAAATCTGGTATGGAATAGCTTCTTGGGACATTTAAAGAGCTGAACAAAAATTAGAAAGTTAAGTTAAAATCTTGATCCCAACAACAGGCACCATATAAAACTAAATAAAAGGGAAGTTATGAAAACAGCTGATTCCCAACATTACAGCAGGAAGGTAAAATGATGAAAGATTCTTGAGCTAGAAAGCAGCAGGAAGCTCCTCATTTAGGAGTTTTATAGTAAAAATATCTTTGTCAAGAAATAGATGTAAAAGAAAAGTATACTTTCTGTCTGAAGATTAGCAAAGGTATTCCGAGAGGTCACTGATTCATTAAAGAATCCTGGGGAGTTGTTTCTTATTGTAATCCTCTTGTGGATCCTTAGTCAAAAGAGAAATGTACTCTACTGAGATTGTTGTCCTTTATGACCTAATTCAACAAGAAAGTTAACGGCAGTGCAATTATGAAACCAAATGTGTTTGTCTTAGAATTATCCTCCATAGAAGCATGCAGCCAAATGATACACTGCTTCCTTAGATGACGTAGCCTTCATAGAAGAACAAGTCTGCCCAACAGCTCTCAACCTCAAGGGCTGCGAAAACTTTCATTTTAAGAGAGGTCATTCTTAGGTGCTTGTAAAGACATCAACGTTTACTGCATCAGCTGAAATTTGTTCTTCATGCTTACGTGCCTGTATCCATCTCTGTCACACGGCATTTGCATGGTGGATATGGAGAGCATCAAGTAAAACCATTAGCTACCATTAACACAGCTCAGAAACACAGGAATCTAAGAGTGAATATGCAGCAAAACTACTGCATTTAATTATAAAGTGGTGTTCTAAAACATTACCGCCAAAGTGTATGAAATAAGGATCTTCATAGCTCAGATAGTTTACATGTATTGAAATGACAGAAATCACCACTGATTTGAACATATTTGAATCACAGAATCATGGAATGGCCTGGGTTGAAAAGAACCACAATGCTCATCTCTTTTCAACCCCCCTGCTATGTGCAGGGTCACCAACCACCAGACCAGGCTGCCCAGAGCCACATCCAGCCTGGATTTGACAATGTTTAACACTGAAAAAGATGTACAATGAGTGAAGTAGTGTCTGCTTTGGTGTTCGACACACCAGAGTGGAGGGGAGATTCCAGAGCAGCAGCACCAGCATGGCATGGTGTCATCTTGTGGATATCGCAGTGAAGATGTGATGTGTGTTCCCTTCAGTCTCCTGGCTCAGGTGCTCACACCCAGGTGGGCAGGCTGCCTCGTGGCTTGAAGGGAACAGCTTTGTCTGTGTCATTAAGCACAAAATGTGAAAGTGAGCAGGAGGAGATAAATAGCATAAAATACCAACCCTCTCCTGGTATATGAGGAAATCTTAGCGTAGATCCTTATTTCTCTTAGGACACACAACTGCTCTCTCCTGTTGTTTCTCTCTTCCCCTCAACACAACAAAAGCAAACAAAACAAAAAGCCTTTGGCACTAAGCAGAACCAGATGAGGTGCGGGAGCGACGGAGCTGCTCTCTTCCTGGTCTCTGAGCAGCACAGCTTTCGCTGCTGCAAGGCACGTGCTGTGTGTGACTCAGTGCAACTTGTTTTACCACCAGGAACAAGGCTGCCTTGCAGTGCAGCGACTGGTAAAGAGGAAACCGGTGGTTATGCCTGGAACGAGGAAATCACTGTTGTAATTGGTACGTAATGAGTATTGTATTCCTGCCGCTAAGGTTTTGAAAGTAACAGTAGGCCTTACAAAGAGACATTTACTATGTCACCCGGAAAAATCTAGCAGAGAAAAACATGAAGCCGAGTTTACAGACATACACAAACTTATCCCAACGTCTCACAGCTTGCTAGGCAAAGGCAAGATCTTTTTGGTCTCTTTTGCAAAATTGTTGCATTTCGAAGAGCTCCTCAGCTTGTGTTAACAAAGTCATAAAAGCCCGCGCGTTCTGCCACTTCTGTGGCATTGTTAGGCTTGCCAAAAAACCAAGAATCACAGAACATTAAAACTGTGGGATTTTAATTCAGAGCCCAGAGCAGGGGAGGGATTTTCCTAAAGTAGAATCCGTGAAAAACTGCCCCAGCAGCGTGGGGTGCTCCCTTCCCTTTTAAAACCTTCCTCGTTCTGCTGAACTTTACCTTAAGGTTAGAAGTGGATCTGCTTTCTAAAAACGCATTTGCATGCACCAGTGAAAGTAAGAAACCGGGAAATACGTGGAACAGAAATACCCTAAAAGCTGCATGCTCCCCTAAGACATCACAGTAAGCGCTGTTTTCTGGAATGGTGGTCCAGATAAAGTCATTTGTCACGCTGATAAAAACGGCAGCATTTTTCCTGCCCACCCAGTTCTGGGGCTGATAGGATTTGGTTCAGCCTGATCTGAAGCAGCAGTGTGGGAAAGGCATCTTCATGTACAGAGCTCATCAGAGACAAGTTGTGTATCACTTTTCTGGAGGATGGGACCGAAAGCAAGCAGAGAAAAACAAGTGTCTCTCAACACCATTGCTGTGATTCTAGAGACAGAAATATTAGCTTGGTTCCAAGAAAAGTGAAAACGAAAAGGAAGGTGTCACATTGACAATGAATAGTGCAGAGGCAGTGCTGTTTGTACTGTATTCTCTGTGCATAAATTCACAATAACAGCAGTTTTTAGTCTTCTCTTGTCATTTACGCAGTGAACATACAGATGTAGAAGTGTATCCAAGCTTCGAGTTTCTGTAGTTTCTTACAAAGGGCTTTTTTAAACATGCAGAAGGCTCTTATAATGCAAACATAGATTTGATATTTCTCCTCCTGCTCACTATTCCTTGCTCAGTGACTGATTCAGAAACACCCCGATACATGTACAGTACGTATATGATAAACACACAACTGCATGCAAAGCCTCACTTCCAGGGAAGCCACACATCTATACCAGCTATCGCTTCTTCGGGAGCAATGCTGCGAGCTGCCCTCAGTGCAATGATTTGCTTGGAATTAAGTGCCAAGCTGGGAGAAGTTTCTTTTCTTACACATTCAGCTTCTTTCCACTTGTTTTTTTTTGGATCACAGTCAAACCCTTTTTGAAAGAGTGAAGAGCGTGTTTCCCTTTGAGGTGGGTGGCGTGGCGCATCCCAAGGCCTGCCTCGGGACACACCACTTTAAGGATGTGAACTCAAATGAGGGAGATCCAGGAGCAGGCAGGGGTAAAGAGAGAAATTAGTTCAATTATAAAAGGCATTTCTGGATGTTCAGTACTTGTGTCTCACTGTGAGTAATGCCAGTCACACCCCTGGAAGCTTTTGTTTCATGTTGACTTGAGCTTCAGACGGTATTTTCATACAGCTGAGTCTGATTACATATTCCTGAAGCTGGATGTGTAGAGCCTTCTCCTTGTGTCCTAAGCTTGGGTTTGGTGTATGGACATAACAGCACCTGTCTGCAAAACTAAGCTTCATTAAGATAGAAAGCTTTTAAAGGGTTAAAAGAGGAACTGAATTGTTGGCACGGCATAGAGTAGACAGGGTAGGAGGACATGAAAGTCAGTAGGGTAAGGTGATGCCTTCGTGTTTGAGTTGCATATGAAAGCTGTGGAAAACTGCAAATGCAATTTACTGATAACTCAAGGCAATATATGTGCAACTACCATAAAAATATGTAGTCAAATAGGAGCGGAAAACCCTGAGGAAAAATTGTTTAGCCATACATATTTTAAACAAAATATTCATATATTTATCTCTCTGCTGGAGAGGTGCAGTAAGACCATCTCACTGAGGGTGACTGGAGTCACTGGGGGGGCTCAGGGTTACCCAAGCAGTCCTCAGGGTCTGCTAAGGCAGCTCATGGGCAGAGCACTTTTCTGTGCCTTCATTCACTCTGATGAGTCTCAGCAGTGGTTACACAGCAAGCGTGGACATGTGGAAGGATGTGCGTGCTGCTGTACCTTTATTCCTGTTAGATAACTGCAAGCTGAGATGGTGAAACCTTTGATAGCTCAGTGCTACCTGATTTCAGGCGGATGAGGAAAGTGCTTTCACCTAAACACGCCTTCTAGTGGGATGAGGGCACTGCAAAGATCTTGGTTCCAGCATTGGTCATTGGTGAAGAGGGAGGACTGCTGACTATTCTACTTAGCATTTTAAATAAGCTGTTCCTATTGTCAGCTCTTCAGTGTACATTGAAAAATGATTGGTAGGAAGAGGTGGTGTTTATTTTTCTTAAAAATATAATTTCTTTTGTTTTAAAGGAGATGCTAGTGATACGTACGTGGCAACCGGCAGGTCAGGAGAGCTGGTATGCAGAGGAATGGGAGCAGCTGAAAATAGCTGAAAACAAGAAAAGAACAGAAAAGGTAAGTCATATCATGTGGAACAATATCTGAAAAGACAGGCATTGTTCAACAGTACTAGAAAACGAGTTGCAGGCATTTCACTTTCTGTGTTACCCAACCATGAGGCACAGTGATGTAATGCAAGAAAGCTTTTGGCAAGGTTTGCTCTGTGCTACTGAGCCTTACTATGAAGGCTCTAGTAATAGTGCGATATGCAACACTTGATTATAGGGATTATAGGGAATTTCTAACCCTGGCATCCTGAATAATGTCTATGAGATTAAATATCAGGACACCAAGAGTTTCTGGTTACACCAAATGTAGGAAAAATCTTGTAAGACAAAACAGTGTCTAGTTCAGTACTTGTATGGGAAACTGTTAATCCCAGCCTGAACCTCTGATTAACCATCTGAGGCAAGTGACGGGTCAGCTGCGGGAGCACAGGTGAAGGTAATTCAGCTGTGCTCCCGGAAGGGGTGGAGCTTGACTCCACCTCTCCTAGATCCCATTTAAGGGCTGACCACCACTAAGGCAGCATCTCTTTTGGAGATTGCTCCTGTGTGGAGTTTCTTGTGGTGAACATCCATCCTTGCTGTGAGCCTCAGAGTGGGTGAGTTGTTCCCCTATAACCTCTGGATATTCATCTGTTGCCACCTTGTATAATAACAACTATACAGTACTGATGTGAATAGTGTCACTAATTGTTCATAGAAACAAAGGAGAAATTCAGAAATGGAAATGACTGCCACTGTAAATAAACAACGATACTGGAGTTTTAGTACAGATCTTTAAGAAGCCTGAAGTAACCCTTTCCTGTTTTCTCCAAGCATTCAGTATTTGCTCATGAATTGTGAGCTTTTCTTGGCAGTCACAGGTTTAGATTTGGTATCCAACTTTCTGATATTCCTGGTGCACAAAATCTAAGTTTTCCTCCCCAAAATGCTGTTTTCCTCCTCAAAGTGCTGATAATATAAAGCTTACCTAAGCTTGAAAAGAATCTTACCTATTTCTAACAAAATACTCCACTAGGCCTCATTAGGTTTTTAACAGACAGTCCTTTTAGAAAGGATATGCACGAGAGCAATTTGTGAGACAGAAAATAAACATAAGAAACCAGCACGTAAAGTTAAAAAATAGTAATTTTTCTTATGTGACAAATCTGAAGCAGAAAGACAGAAAGATCAATTATTGTTTTGGTTCTGAAGGATTCCTCTAATTTTTATCTAATTCCCTTTCTTACCAACATTCAGCAATTTCACACTGTTGGGTGTGGCTCAAATATTTGCAGTTACTGAAGTAGATGACATTGCCACTCAGCATCCAAGATGCAGATGGACTCGCTGAGCCATCAGAAGATGTTGTGCTTAACTGAAAAGTATCTGTTGCCTTTTAATGGAATGACACCTGTGAGCTGAAACTGAACGTAGAACTCAGATGTGGCTGTCAGTGAGCGATGCGTGCCAGTGATGAGGAAACCCTCCACAGTCTATGAATGCAGGTCTGCTCTACCTATCCAACAAGCTCTGCTTACATATTAGTTGCATATACTTACTGTGATAAGTGCTGAAACAAAAAAAAGAAACCCACAACATACCTTCTCCTCAAAGAGTGAGCCATGAAGGGAGCTCTTACCTCTGTTTTAAGATTTTCCTATAGATTTTCTGTCTTACTTTGCTTCAGTGATATCTTTGGTTAGCGTGTGATACGAACTCAAGCTGAAGCAGTGCTGAAATAACCAGCTCTCCAAGCTCCCGACCACCAGGAGTTTCTATGGACAAGATTTTCCCTGCAGAGAATGGGGCTTTCGGTGTCCTGCAGCAATATTTGTATTCCTTAACTTGTTTAACCTTGATTTGTTTGTGTGCTGATGAGTTTCAGACTCACGAGTTTCACTCTAACTTCAGGTATCAAGATGACCAACTCAAAGGATTATTAATAAAACAGTGCCCTTGTGTCAGCCAGAGCATATTAAAATATTCTGACTTGGCAAGTTATGGTTCCTTTGCAGGCAGCTTTCTTTTCCTGCTGGCACCTGTTTAATGCTTTGTTCTTCTCTGATTGCCAATTTGAAAGGGAACAGATCCAACGTATGACAAGACAACCACTAAGAAGAAACCATCGGTCTTTGCTCATTGTTGGGATTATTAGTTTTCTGATGAACAACACAGGTATTCTTTCCACTGCAGGGAAAGACTGCTCAGTGGCTGCTTTGTGTTCCTCCAGCTCAAGTAAGAGCTGTTGCCTTCTACAGCATCGGATGCGATGCCACTTCTCTGTAAGGATCGTGCTGTGTTTTGAGGCATTGTAGTCCATTTGGATTATAAAACACCACTCCAAACATCATCTGCCCATCACAGAATCTATTCTTTGTAGCTTCACAATGCTCAGTGAAAACATCAGACCCATGGTTGTTGTAGCACCTAGCAGTTCCTGAACCGTGCTTCCTGCACTTCCTTTCACTGAAATTTCACAAGCACTCTCTATCTTTTAAGATACATGTTTTTTTGGGGGGGAAATGTTTTTGTTTACATTATCTAGTTTACATGCCCATTTTTAAAAATTGCAATTTCAGATAAATCCCTGTTATCCTGGACACAGCAGCCCTCTTGGTTAAGGAGCCATTCGGTGGCAAGATGAAAGATTCAGTGCAAGTTTGCTATTTTCATAGGAAAAGCAGCAAGCAACATACCAACATCTTCAAGAAAGGTCAACTTGATGTCAGCAGCACCAGAGCACAGGATGTGGGGATACTGAGTGCTCCGCTCCCGTAGGTGTGTGTTAGTGGCAGGCAGCCAGGCTGGCATCACCACACCCACTGCAGCTGTTTGTTACCAGGCACTTCCAAAAAAACAATACTTAAGATTAATTTAGGAGCAGACTTGATGAAACACGTTTAATTTCAGGTATGTCCAGCAGTCCGCTTATGTATGTTGTTAACATCTGTTCATGGTTTACTCCACTAAACTACCTCTCTGTTTTGCTCCTGAAGTTTGCTTTTGTTGGGGATGCAAGAAGTTGCCTGAGAGTTGTTCTCAGCCTCCTCTGCAGTCTCGTGGTTACTCTGAAGACTTCACTCTTCTGCTGTGCCTCAGCACGACAGCCTGTACCTGGTAAATATCGTGTCTGTATGTAGAATAACAGAACCAGCAAAGAATGGTAAGGAGAAGGTTTTGAGAATGCTTTAACAACACAGAACAGGTCATTTCACTAGCAACTCATGTTTTAACAGCAGTTAATTGTATTCTAAAAGGATGGATTAATATTCTTATGCTCAGTAGTTGTAACTCCTTTGGTTCCTCTCTGATTAATACAAGTTAAAGGGTATTTTGGGGATAACAACTGGGCCTGTATTTTGGGTAGAATTTTCAGTTCTCTAGTTTTGCTTTGAGAAGTATCCAGTATAATCTTAAATATATAAACTGGCTTAAATCTTCTTATATGCAAATTTTCTAGAAAATATTTAAAAAGTAATGATTTTAAGCAAGTGCTTCATCGAAGCATGACACGTGATTTGCCAAACAGACTTATGACTAAGCCAACACATAGTTTGTTCAGTGGGACCAAAATTTGTTCCAGTGTGATTCATCAATGAGTAAGAATGATGCTATCTGGCATTTTAATCTAAGCACAGATTTGAATAATGACCTGGATTTTTTGAGGAGCAGCTAGCTAAGCAAGAAAAGGAAAAGAAAAAAAACCAACTATAAAGAATTCTGTAGTTGATATCATTACCTATTTTCAGCTATGTGAGTCAGTGAGCTATCACATGGATTTGCACAGAAATATCAAAGCAAATCCCACTTCAAACCCACACCACTTCCCAATATATACCCTCACTCGTCAATTCCAACAAACCGAGTTAACATATGTTTGTCTGAAATACAGATCAGAACTATAGCAACAATTAACTGTCTTAAAACAAAGACTAAGAGCTGAACGGAGAAGAAATACGCAGTCAACGAATGACATTTGCTGACATCAGTAGGAAGGGTCTGTAACATATGCAGAGGTCGAAGGTGGCAAATTTTTATGCAAAACTGGAAAAGAGGATTCTAAAAAGACAGAGATGGTAACTTGTATGAATACTCTTTAGTAACAACAATTGAATCAGCTACAGCTGTCATGAAAAGACTGAAATCCAACATATTTCTTCAATATAAACTTCCTTTGGTATAAATACGAGGTGCCTCTGGATTCATGAGAGAATCATTATTTGTAGTGCTCTATATTTTGAAAGACAAAGCCGATTACTGTAGCAGGGGAAAACACAACTCAAGCTGTTAAAGGATACTTCCACTAAATTGTGTCCAGGCAGAAGATGAAACCTTAACAAAATTTCATTGTTTTTCCAGAATGTTCTATAATTTATTGCACAATGATGTAGAAAAGCAACTGCTTGTCCAATACTGGACAGCAGAGCAAGAAGAGGTTGTAATGTGGTAGAACAACTACTCCCAACAACCTAAGCAATACTGAAAATCAGGTCTTCTCGTACCTTGTCTGTGCTCTTATTTGAGCAAGATCACACAACAAAACAAATGGACAAGAAAAGAAGGGACGTTTATTGTGGCTTTTGTTGGGAAATACCAACTGCCTTTGGTCTGGTATGAGGGCTTGGCCATATTGGTTGGGAGCAGGGAGTAGTTCAGCTCAGTTTGCTGTGCAGAGCAGACTGTGGCTATAACATACCTGTTTAGAAGATGCTCTGGGAGAATATACTAAGAAAAGCTTCACTAAAGTCACTGAAAGCCTGAACAGATGCAATTGTCTACAGGGTTTAAGTAAGAGCTGATTCAAATTTCAAACAAAAAAGATCATGTGAAACTTCAGTTAAAAGGAGCTATTTCCTAGAATAGCAGAGAACAACTCAGGCTGTTGTTTATTTACTTGAAAATAATGGGCTCGGATACCTTTTTTTTAGCAGTAATATCAGAGCTTTAAAAGAAACTTTGTTTTCTAACTTGCATTTTTCCAAGAAATGCAAACTTCTGGAGTTTTAACCCATTTGCATGATCCAGAAACAAACAGAAGAGAATGCTAACTTTGGTCAGGAGGTGTGCTTTGCATGGTTTTTGCTTTACTGAAGAACAAAAGCTGAAGTAAACCCTTTTGACTTAGAAGACCAATAGCTCATGCAAATTCTTAAGGAGAAATATCTTTCTGGTAAGAGATCATAAAAAAAAAAAATACACAAGCAACTGTGTCAGCCTCACAGCAAAAGGCCACAGCATCCTAGAATCATTAGGGTTGGAAACAGGAGCACTGTAACACATTTATTGGTCATGTTTCAGGAAGAACCTGGGTATTGTCTGTTCCGATTACTGAAATGATGACCTAGAAGTTGGACTCATATTGATGGCTAAAGTGTAATGAAAAAATCTGATTTAGCTGTAGTTGGGACAGTGCAGGGCTGAAGGAAGGGAACACGCAAAGCATCTTCCATTTGTCAGCAAGCGAGAATGGTGAAGTAGTCAGACTGCTGGACCACTGCCACAGAGAGAATGAGAGTGGCTTGGAGGTATTGCCTGGATGATGCCATGTACTGTATGATGTGCTGCCCACACTGCCTGCTCCCCTACAGTCTGCTTGCTGGGGAGCTAATGGGAACCGTTTGTTATCTGTTCTACTGTTCCAGGCCCAGGAGAGCTTCACTCCAAACCCAGAAAACGAGAGGCTCACATTTACATGGCTACAACTTTATTATTTACATTTGCCTGTGACCAAACACATCCCACAAGTGTCAGCGTTTTAATCACGTGGTTCTGTTTACAGCTCTTGTAACTAAAATTCACTAATCCTTTTCCAAAAATCAGATCTAAGTCCAGGCACAGAAGGCACCTGCTGGCCCCACTGCTCCCTGTCCCCTTGTGCCGAGATGGGGACAGCCCAGCTTGCTGCCTGCAACAAACTTGTTGCTGACCCTGAGGAATGGGTGTGTTTGCTCTTCTAAAGATAATTCTACTTTTCAGGATGTTCATCTCCTAAAACTTTTAGGGTCAAAAACCAATAGGCCGATTACACTTCCATTTGTAATATACTGTGTTCATTTTGCTGCAGGTTCAATGATCTTTGTGATGCACTTCATTCCCTCTTGCTGCTTAATCCATTATTTTATTAGTTACTTAAGATACCCATATAAGACAGCTAAGGACAGGATCACTGTAAATAATTGGTAGCAACATCTTCATATTAAAACTAATTAGCAGGAATATGACATTCCTGTCCTTTGGAATTTGGCTTGCTTTCAACTTCTCGCTTACACAGTACGAGCAATCACTAGAATATACACAGAGATGCTTTGAGGTTTGCTAGAAACTCACTTTGCCTATTTTACATTTCTGTATTGCTTAACAGGAAATGATCTCCTCTGAAGTAGAAGCACAGAGGACTCTACTCCTGAGGACTGGTGCATATCCCAGCTCCACACAGCTGAGAGCTCAGACTGGGGACCGGCGCGATAGCATCTCACTGTACAGATTCCGTAATTAATTTTAATTTCTTTAATTAAGTATTTAGTCTTTGGGGAAGGAGTATGAAAAAGTTGCTTCATAAACTGACAATGGGCAATTGTTCTAAGTTTCTTATCCTGCAGGCAAGCAGGATAATGAGAGCTGTAGAAATACTTGGGCAGATTGATTGCACGGAGCAGATAGGAATCCCCTGGCACAGTCCTCTCATCTGTTTTCAAAGTAACAGGCACCTCCCAGCTCTTCCAGTGAACATCACTGTTCCCCCGTGTTGCGAGAAGTTAAACTAGCTTTGTCTGAGCGCAGCTACTGGGGGACAAATATGACAACGCCAAAATGAAAGAAATACAGAAGAAAATGGACAAATGGGACTGAGTTGCCACTCTGTTGTGAGCGGGACCAAAAAGCAGCTCACAATAAAAATCTGGAGACATTGGTGATTTCAGATTCAAGGGGAGAACCAGAGATTTGTATCCAGATGTATTTTCCCTGCACATGTAAAAGAAATCTTTACAGACTGACTCAGAAACTCTCCTGTATGATACCACGTGTGTGTGTCAGACCAGGAGGTGACTCTGGGAAAATGGCCACATATCACATTTATTGGACTCCTTGCGTTCAGTGTGTGGGGGCTTCACTTCACTACAATGTCTCCGCAGATTCTCATTTGAAGCCTTACAGCTTGGGTAAAGTGGCTGCTGACTTAACCTCATCCCTTCATCAAACATCAACAGAGAGCAGAAGATGGGGAAATAATGTTATCAAAGGTCTAATATCGAAACTCCCAATACTTTACCCAAACACACATAAAAATAAAATGATATAAAAGAAAGCCAACAGATACAGTGTCATATGGACTTGCTTAATGGCAATGCTTAGCCTTTCAGAAAAAGGTTTACATCTACATTTACTACTAAAACCTGACATTTGTATTGAATAATTCATAATCTGTTGCTTTCTGTGCTTTGCTGCTTTCCTTATATGCATGAACCGAAGTAGCGTTATCTCTGCTCTAAGGGAAGGAGATCAATCTGTACATATGCAGATATTTTTGTTGTTGTTCTGTAGTGTATAAATACATATTTAACTAAACCAGTGCTAAAATTTCATCTTTGCTTATGACAGAAATGCTCTGTACAGATTAAATTTGCAACATGACTGTGCTTCCAACTAATTCTCCCAAGACTCTCCCAGGTATTTTGGCAACAATCACACATAGTTTGGACACGTGTTCCCATGCCTACCTGTGCCTCATTTTAAGACAAACTCATCCCCCTTCACTCTTAGCACAGCTGCAAATGAGATTGCTGCCAGGGCTCTTCCACCCTTCCACCTTTTACAGCTTCTCACCTCCCACTCTGCTTTGACCTCAGCACAGAAAGGATTTGAAGCATTTGAAGATACCCTTGGATTCGGGATCTACGCAGAACCTCAGCACAGTGAGTGTCTAAGTAGGAGCCAAGGTGCTGTTTTTGTTACTTTACTATCCTGTTGCTTCTAGAATCAGCTATGCAGATATTACAGTTGCAAATACCACGCTTGTCCTCTTATCTCCTGAAGTTTGTTCTTTTTAAAAGCTAATTTTAATTCTAAGACATCATTGTCTGTTTCAACTATTCTATCATAGCCAATTTATCAACCATAAAGGCCGAGGGAACACTGTCTTTTTATTGATGCTTCATCTGCAACTGAGAGAAGCAAAAGGGGTGCTTTGGCTGACCTGCTGCTGCCCTCCCAGGCCAGCTGTCTTCTTTCCTATTTCTCAAGGAAAAGTTTCTTGTTTAACTCACAACAATGGATAAAGCGGGGCAGCATCATTTTTTCTGCTACCGTAGCACATGCTGCAGTATATAAAACTTTCCTGCTTCTCTCTAGATGGGAGTTCCTAGGAGTAAGTTCCTTCCTAAAGCTTGCAGAGCAGACTGATTTGCACAGCTGGAGACGGAGCCCTGTTCTGTATCCTGCCTTGAAGACTTCACCGGATGAACCAATAGCCACAAACTCAAAGCACAGGTATCTAATAACAAGTCTTTCACCACGGTTTCTTTTATATTTATTCATTTTTTAATTTAAGTATCTTTTCTATTCTAGTTTATACTGCTTTTAGCTCAGTTTCTACTTAAAATATCGCATACGTGATCAGACTTTAATTATGCAAAAGGAGTCCTTGCAGCATGTGCCAGCACAGCTTCAGCCCTTCGGAGCTGCGCAGAGCAATCCCTCTGTTTATGGAATTCAGGGGGATGTATGTTAATCTCCTCACTGGTTTATGGGGTTCCTGGTAACCCATACGGGTTTGTGAGCCCACACCTGGCTCTTAAGGGCCAATAACTTTCAAACTTAACTTAAAAAGCAAATTAACAGGAGGATCTCACGATATTAGCTGAAATCTCAAGTGCTCCATTTTCCTAATTTCACAGAACTGTGGAATCATCAAGGCTGGAAAAGCCCTCGGAGATCCCCAAGCCCAACCCCCCTATGCCCACTGCCCACATCCCTCAGTGCCACATCCCCATGGCTCTGGGACACCCCCAAGTATAGTGATCATCCCCCACTCCCTGGGCAGCAGTGCCAATATCCAACCTGAATTTGTATGAATGCCATTCGTTATAGCATAAATTATTGAATATCTGTAAAAGGAACAGCAAGTGTGAGACAAGCGGGTGTTGTCAGCAACTGAAACTAAGAACAGCTGTCCCAGGGTGGGATCGACACTAACTGTGTAAGCAAGATGCTGACAAAGATTTGTTTCTAGGTATTTTTAACTATAGTTCATTATGGCTTTTTTTTTTTTTTTCCACATCAGGTTTCCTGCTTGAATCCCCCTCACACACCCAGAGCTTGTCACTTGCACTGCAGTTCTGCTCCGTTCTGCAGTAACTGCCTTCCTCTGGGCTGGAACACAAAAGAAGACCTTGTGAAACCAGTCACCATTTCTGGGTACTTGCAGTGCCTTTTTTTTTCCACGTGGGTTAATATAGCTCCATGGTTATTTCTGGGAAGCAGCTACTGACAGCCGGATGGTCTTTATCATATGCTGAGAATTATCTGCCTGCTTGGGCAGGATTTGTTCTGTCACTTTGGGGCCATCGTGCCTCCCTCTGACAGGGACGAGGATTTCATTCCAGCCTCTCCCAGGCCTTCCTGCTTTCTTCCCACGTTCCTTCCCCCCAGCCCCAACAACAACAACATATCAGTAATTAAGTGGGCAGCTGAGTGCTGGGGCACCTATTTGTGAACACTGTGAGGACTCCCCTGTGCCCAAGCAGTGTAATTTCACATTAATGGGATGGGTTTTTTTCAGATGTTCTTTTTGTAGCCATATTGGCACAAAGAACTACAACTTGTGTTTGTCTGAAACTCTATGGATGCGTTAAAACAAAGCACGGAAATACAGACTCTCCTTTTAGCCACAGTTAAACAAAATAATAATAGGATAATGTTTTTATTTATTTCTCGGGGGTAAATGTTCACTTTTTTTTTTTCCCTCAGAAGCAGAGAGGAACTTCCAGGACTGATCACAGGTAATGGCAAACTCTAATACTTGTTATTTTTTATGTTTTCTCATCCCAGGAAGAGATCAGAGAGAAGCAACAAATTCTTCTCCTGGAACTGAAAAATATATATATATTTTAAACCAGATTACTGGAGATGCTGCTCCTCTAGACCTCTTCCCTCGGCTGCAGCATCTGAGAACACTTCAGTTGCTGGGGTGGCTCTCAGTTGTGCCAGGTTCTGCTGCTTCTTTCTGTACCCAATTACACACCTTCCTGTGTTCACTTACTGTTAATGTGGAGTCACATGTGTAGAAGTTATGGGTTTTTTTGAATGAGGAGCATTTATTCTTCCATGTTCTTAGGATGCACGGCTGCTTGCTTTGGCTCCTGCCAACCTGCACTACTGCTTCCCTGGAGTTTGTCTGCAGGAAGGAGAGTCACAGAATGGTTGGGTTGGAAGGGACCTCAAGGATCATGAAGCTCCAACCCCCCAGCTGCAGGCAGGGCCACCAACCTCACATTTAATACCAGCCCAGGCTGCCCAGGGCCCCATCCAACCTGGCCTCAAACACCTCCAGGGATGGACGGGGCATCCACAGCCTCTCTGGGCAGCTGTTCCAGCACCTCCCCACTCTCTCTGTAAAGAACTTCCCCCTGACATCCAACCTAAATCTTCCCTCCTTCAACTTAAAACCATTTCCCCTTGTCCTGCTGTTATCTACCCTTTCAAAGAGTTGCCTCCCCTCCTGTTTATAAGCTCCCTTTGGGTACTTAAAGGAGTGCGGGGTCCCACTCAGCAGTGCTGCTGAGCTCAGCCCACAGAATGGAGAAGGAAACTCTTCCTCTTCTCCACGGGGATGGAACTGGATGATCTTTAAGGTCTCTTCCAACCCAAGCCATTCTGTCATTCTGTATCTTTTCTGGAATAGAAATTTCCAGAAAGAACTGTTCTATTTTTTATTTTTATTTTTTGGTGTGTTTCTTTTTTTAATTTCTGTTCTAAATCCTTAGCCCTTATCTCCTGTTGGAATAGCATTCAATTACAGCCAAATTCTTATCTCACAGCAGGTAAAAATGTGAGAGATGAAATCTCTCCAGCCCGTGTTTCGTGAGGGCTGCTTGCAGTCAAATGGAATCTCTGACTTTTTAAAGCAATAACAAAAACTTCTTTCAGGTGTTCATAATAAATATGAATAATAAAGAGCAAAACCCAGGAGAGAGAGAGAAGGGAACTGGAGGCCTGACTTACCCCTGCTTAGCTCTCAACTGCACAGCAAATAGCAAGTGCTGCCATTTCAGTTCCCTGTGGTTTATTCAGTTGCAGATCATGTTCGAGCCTGCAGCAGAAGTTGGTGGGACTTTCCAGGTACCAGCACATGGGCAGCATGTGGCAGCAGCACTGACAGTGTGGCAGCAAACAGCTCCAGGTCTGACCTCTGCATCTCAGCATGGAGCAGGTACGTGATGGCTCTCTGCGTTCCCCACCAGCCCCAGCCCCCAGCGCACACTGCTGCCGGCTGCCACATCGTGGCTGACCCACCATTGGCTTTTTGGAAGCCTTGAGTGTTCTTCCAGAGCTTTCTGGACATTGGTTTGAACTGAGCTTGCAGTGAATTCGGAGCTAAGTTACCTGTTTACGTGCTTTGGGTTTTGTAAATCAACAATGAACTGAAGGCACACCACTACTGGGCTCTCAGGGCATCCTGCAACATGACGGCTTGCTGCTGGTGCCGCTGTCGGTGCTGCCACAAACCACAGTGAGGGGGCCTGAGGCCGTGTCCTGGTGTGGCTCCATGCCTGAGTTCCACCAGCTAAAGCCTCGGCAGCCGCCAGCTCCCAACTTACCTGCAGATGTTACCCGCGTTCGTGGGGACAAACTAAGGGCTGGACCCAGGCTTGTGGGCTGAGCTGCAAACTCACTCGGCTTCGGTGTCTTTAATTCAACGTTATCACTGTTGGTTGCTATTAAATTTGAGAGCGGTGCCCACGGCCCGATTTAAGCCTGGGCGTCCCATCGTGCTTGGCGTTTTGCAGCGAGAGGAGACAGTCCCTGCCCCGAAGAGAACATCACAGGAACTTTTTTTTCTGGTGATTTAATCATAATATTGACAACTTTATCAAAAATTACAAAACTGATATTAAAAAAATTTCTAATTCTTAGTAAGACTAGAATGGGTTTCTTTTTTAAAAATAGAAAAGCACTTTTACGCTACTGCTCTTCTGGAATTCTCACATTACAACCCTACATAGCAAAATACAAATGTAGCTAAGAAAGGTAGCAGGCCTAAGGTACTTCAGTCCACCACGAGCCCTCTAACAACTTCTATAACCATCAAACTCAGGGACTCCAAAAGGGCATCACAGTACGTAGAAACCTTCTGCAAAACTCAGTTAGGAAATACCTGGTAATGTTACGTTCCTTCTAACCCCGAAATCCTTAGACTGTGAGGATGAGACCTGGGACAGCAGAGGTGGGAATTACTATTACTTTTTTCCCTCTGTGAATATTACTTTTGCAGCTGATTCCAGCCAAACATTCTCTGCGAGAAGTGAAAATACGAAGAAAATCCATCATAATGAATGAAAAATAGGATTTTTTTTTTTTTTTTTTTTTTTTATGGTGTTCACAAAATGCACCATAACAGAAAGAGGAATATTTCCTTTCATCGCAACGCCCCGACCGCGCCGGCACCGCGGAGCGGAGGAGCAATAAATAAATAAATAGTGGGAGCCACGGCGCCGCGGGGCGGTTCTGTGTCACTGTGCCACGGATAGACAAAGGCCTCCTTCCACTTCCCACAATGGAGTAGTATTTTTTTTTTTTCTTTTTTTCATTTTTTTCACCTTTTAAATATAGGAATTCTCTCTTAAATTAGAAAGTAGGCAAAAAGTATTATTATTATTATTATTATCATTATTATTATCATTTGTTTTAAAGTTTCATTTTAAGTCTTCCATTAGAAAAAATAGAGATTTATTAAAGAAAAAATAATAAGGTAGAAAGAAGGGTTGGGCCTCCATCAAAAAAGTATATTATGCTTTAATGCAAAGAGAAAGAAATGGCTCTATGGGCAAAATTCAAGTATGAGTGACCAGTTTTTTAATCGTAAAGTAGGTGCAACATTTCTTAAAATGTTACAACACCGCATGACCTGTAATGCTCACAATATTTACATTAACTGCTTACATGAAACCAGAAAAACTCTAAAAGAGAAAAAAAAAAATGGTATGGACTGAAACAAACTACTCCTAGCACCCACATCAATGCCATTATTAACCGATGAAATCAAGTGCACAAAAATACTTTACATAGTCTACCGATGTAAAGTATACATTGGTGAGGAAGTACAAACCTAAGGAGTTAGATGCCAAAAGAAGGTTGCTCGATACAAACTCCGCTCTAGGACAGAAAGCAAAGGCAGAACCCAACCGAACGGAACCAGGCACGCACACAGGCATGTGGACACCCGCGGCGTGGGCATCCGACACAGGAGGGACACGCGGCAGCAAAGCGGGCTGCGATGGGGATGGACAACGTCAACTCTTGGAACATAACAAACACATCAACTTGGAACATAAAAATGCCAACTAAGCTACACAAAAAAATCACTCCACGTGAGTTTGCATGTAGGACCGTGGCGTTACACACATGACAAATGAACCTACCCCGCGGAAGGAAGGGCTCCTGCTCCAGGCCCCTGTAGCCAGTGTAGCTATTGCGATCCCTCGGGCTGGGGAAGGAGGAGAAAGAGCTGTTTGGTGAGACACGAGGAAGCGGTGAGCCCGGAGGGAGTGCTCTGCGCTGGAGCCCTGGGGGCTGGGTCCTCAGGGCCAGCTGGCCTCTGCCACGGGCTGCGTGCAGGGCTGCTGCTCCCGGAGCCAACGGGACGCCGACTGCTGCCAGTGCTGGGCCAGGGGAAGACAGAGGGGGGCCCTGGCTGTGCCCGGGGGGCCACAGCGGTGAGCTGGGAGCTATTTCAGGAAGCCCTGAGGACAGAGGGTGTCACTGCTTCCATCGCCATCACCACCATCCACGTGAAAAATGTATGAGCTAGAATGGAAATAACGTTGTGCTACACTTCCGTTCATTAATTTATAATGGCTCATAGCTTTAGACTTTTAAATCTGTAGTGTATTAATTTTTTCTACATTTGTTTCACATTTCTCACTTAATATAACATAAATAATTTGGTTAATAGATTTAACCTGCACATTTCAGCCACATTAATATATATAAGAAATCTGTTAATGGTATAAATAATTCTTTTTAAATAAAATAAATCTGATATGTTACATAATACTGATAAAAATCACTGTTGCTAATAGTTCTGTAAGCCACCCCTGATTTTCTGTTTCAGGACTGTGAGATGGGTCTGGGATTACCCGTCCGAGCGCTGGGAGCACGCCGTGCCTTCTGCAAAAGCAATCTGCAGCCAGCACCAATCACGTGCTGGAGCCCCATTAACAGCCGACGCGATGCTTCACGATGTCAGGTAATTTCAGCTAATCAACCTAGGTGCTTGGGGGTCAGGGTTACTGGGGATAGAAACTCTTTAGCAGGTGGCTATGAAACCTTAACTACAGAAATAGCTGACTAAAATAGCCCATCTACTTTTTCTTTAATAAAATCTACACCCTTCTACTTTAAAAGTTAAGTAAATAAAAATGCAACCAACAGTTGCAGCCTTTGAATCATTACTTAGAGCTGTGATCCCACGTCCCGTTAGGAATCTGCAAGGTTGCATTCTCCTACAGAGACCTGAAATGGAGTACAGTACTTCCAGGCAAGGTTCATTCCAAACAGACAGGATAAATGGACACTCAGTGGCGTGAAGTGTATGTCATAATTAAGGTATTACATAATCATGCCTTCTCTCTGCTGTTAAATACAAAAACAGCATCTTTTACATTATCATATAAAAGCATTTAGGCTGTATTTTTATTTATCACTTTACACTGGTAGTCTCTGGTATGTGTACTCAATAGAAACCAAAGAATTTTGTACACTATTTTTTTGTACAATAAAAGATAAAGTGTGCATTAGGTACGCTTGTACATGACAATATTGTACAATATTTACATTTCAGATATCACCATGAAATTCTGTATTATCTATATACACAATGAAAATTTCTCAGAAACATTTGGACTATTTCTTATAATCACAATTTTAGTATTATAGAAAAACAAAAACAAACAAACAAAAAAAACCTCAGTAATCATCTGACATGGTTACTGTAACCTTCCCAGATTTCTGATTGGCTTTTCCAGCAACCGCTCTCCCTCCTGATCATCCACACCACTGTACCACACTCCACGTAGCACCCCGCGGCGGCGGCCGTCCTCATATAAATATTGATATAACCACGTCTATATCAATACCTACATACAGACTTATGTGCACGTTCGTTTTGATAAGTACTGGACCAGTAACAAAGACATTCAATGTTATCTAGAGATCTTCCTCCTCTTGGGTTTTGGAGGCTTCACTTGTCTGTCTCCCTGTGGGATTTGGTGGACCTAGAAATAAGGACAGTCACAGGTTAGTGGAGAAGACTGGCCAGAGTAATCAGCCAAAAGCAAATGAGCCACGGACTGCTGAGATGCTGCTGAGCTGCCCCCATGGAATCATTAAGGCTGGAAAAGCCCTCTCAGATCCCCACGTCAACACCCCCCCCCACCCCCCCCCATGCCCACTGCCCACGTCACTCAGTGCCACAGCCGCAGCTCTGGGACACCCCCAGGGATGGTGACCCCCCTTCCATGGGCAGCTGTGCCACTGCCTGACTGCTCTTTGGGGAAGGAACGGTTCCTAACATCCAACCTAACCCTCCCTGGTGCAACTCGAGGCCATCACAGTGGCTCTCAGCACTTCATGTTTACATGGACACAGAGTTCCACAACTTCACAGCCCTGGGGGGCAGCTCCCAGCTGCCGCAGTCTGTGTGCCCCAAAGCTCTGTGACCTCAGAGAAAGTACCAACTGAACTGAAACTGCAGGTACACCACAATCTGCGAGACAAATCTTTATCAATCATTCTGACAGTAGCAATTCACTAAAAATTATGTTGAGAAAATACTGGTAACATGAAAAAACTCTACCAAACTCAGGATGGCAGTAGCATTACAAAGGAAGGAGCTCTGAGCAGCAAGCTGTGTCCCACTCATCACTACGTGCAATCGTCCAATTTGAGCTCGGTGCTGGCCGAGGCACCGCTGAGCGCTCACTACGGGCACAGCGCTGCCAGAAGGGCCACGGAGTGCCACCACCACCTGCCGGCGGCCGCAGCTCCTGGCCGCAGCCGGGCAGAGGCTGCAGATCCCCAAGCAGTGCTGTCAGTCACCTCCTGGCTCCTTCCTGAACGCCTTCGCACCACGACCATTTGCTGCTCATTTATTGGCTCTTCCCAGCAGAAACGATGATTTAAGCTCATTATCTTGTTTGCACACTTAAAGTGTAACTGATGACTGAACTGCAGGAGCTGAAAAAAATGCAAGTCACCAGAAAGGGAATCATTGATTCCCTATGATTGTTTCCAAGGATCATCATTTTCATGGAAATAAACCCCGATTACAAATTTTGGGACCAGATAATTAAAACATAAATCAAGACTAAGCAGTGACATGCAGGCTGGTGGAGCAGCTTGTCAGCATGATGGAACCATCCCTCAGCATGTCCCGCTGCAGGGCCTTCACCTGAGCCAGTCTGTATCACAATCAAATGTGTATCGCTTATAATTTTATAGCATTGCTGGATTCAGATATGAAGGAAAGGCAACTGGCACCAGCAGGATGGTGTCTGAGCATTTAAGTGCTGCCATAACTGACACTAGAGATGCACGTGCTGTACGCAGCCCCATCTATTTGCACCAGACCTGCAGTCAGATCCGGCTTTTACATCAAAACTCAATCTTGTTTCATAAAATTCCCAAGTTTCACCAAAAGGTTTGGATTTGTTATTACTTATGGCAACCACTAAGAGCTGCTGAATAATTTATTTAATATTTCGTGGTGGTTCTGAAGTCAGCTCCACGTCTGCAGTTCAGAGCAGATTTCCTTTTATGTACTCCAGCAGCTCCCGTGAAGCCTTACTCATTCTCCCAAGTATGCATGTGTGCACGCATCTCCAGCGCTGAGCGCCGGCTGTCAGGAGAAAGAAATTATTCTGCATTCAAACAATGTATAAATTAATAATTATAAGAATTACCGATGCTAAGATCGGGGAGGCTGAACTGCAAGACACTTCTGTGCGTGTTTTAAAGGCTGCAGGCATCTTTCAAATATGAAGATGAGCACATTGGGCTGGATGTGGCTCTGGGCAGCCTGGTCTGGTGGTTGGCAACCCTGCACATAGCAGGGGGTTGAAACCAGATGAGCACTGTGGTCCTTTTCAACCCAGGCCATTCCATGTTTCTATGACTGTGATTATATACACGATTCTATGATTACGTGAGCCAAATTTTATCGTATTCACTCATCTTAGACAATAACACAGCATGAATGTTTTTAAGAGTTCTGCTGGTCTTGATGTCAGGAGGACTCCAACTTACCTGTCAGGACGGCTTCCACGTCAACATAACGAAAATATTACTCAGAGAGTTTGATATGCAGAAGAACAATGTTTTTAAGTGTGGTTTCAATGAATGAGGCTCATTTGTCAGCAGCCAGAGACAGCCCCGCAGCATGGCTGGCACCCAGGAGCTGTCAGCTCCACGTGGAACAACACGCAGGCATCCAGCTCTTTTAAAAAGCAGTGCAACAGCAACACCCCTGAAGGATGCACCTTTTCCCCTTCTTTCAGAAGGACATTTGAAAAACAGTTTGAAAGGCAAGACAAATATTGACAACTCCACGTCATTTTACGAACTGAAAGCAACATTTCTCTTAGAAGGGAATCCCAACCAGCAATCCCAGCCCTCAATGGACACACAGACACAAACAGGGAAAAGGGACATGATTATTGCCAACGTGAAAAGAAACTTACATTCCCAGACATTTTGTCTAGTTCACTCATGGCCTCATGTATAGCAGCTTCTAAATGGTTATTTAGCTTTCCACTTCTAGGAAGAAAAGATTAATGGCATCAGTAATTCTTAGTAGCAGAAAAACACTTAAAATTAATAATAAAGACATTAACTCATCAGACACAGTCTGGCATCTGCAGAGCCTCCCAGGTTGGTGCAGCACAAACAGCACAATCGGGTCTATAAATAACACGATGCTGGCTAAAGGCTTGTGTTAGAATTACAGAGGAAAAATAAAAGGCAGAGCTTCGGCGACATGTACTGTTAGTTACAGCATCCACAAGACAAATGGCATCGTGGGGAACAAGAGCACTTGGCAGTAACCCAGCTTTCTGTGCAACCTGGGCTTGGGTATTTCTTATAGAACATCAACGTCCCTCGGACCACAGAAATTGTAAGATGAACCGAAACGGACTCATGCAAAGCCAGACGTATCCATGTGGGCTTCTGACTCCCTGCAGCTGGACTGCTGCAAAAGCAAGCGTAGGTTTGGCAGTGTGGACAAGTGATGGCACCTGTGGATGCGATAAATGACAGCACAATATTGTCTGGTAGCAAGGCAACTTCCTGGAAAGGTAATACAACAATTCCACCTATCATACAGCCTCATTAATAACTGACAACAACGCTGAGTTTAATGCCATCTAGCAGCAGCTTTCAGATCTCAGATTCCTTATGTAACAGGAAGTTATTCCATCACCCCTAAGCTGTCAGCAGCCCTATATATGTCTTTTGCAGATTTTTTTTCTCTTACTATTTCAAAATATCTTTTTTTTTTTTTCTGTCAGATAACTAAAAACCAAACAGTGTTTGGAAACCCAAACCAAAATACTTTTCCGTAGTACTTCCCCAAAGCTGAGTTAGTAGAAGTTAATTCCAAATAGCACCGATGAGCTCCGTCCTACAGAACGTCCCCAGTGAATGGCATTAGGGTAAGGACAGATGTGCCTGCACAAACAACCTGCATCGCTCAGAGCTTCCAATGACAACTAGGAGGAACTGCAACACTTCATTCCACAGGTATGCACGCTGCTTTCACAGCTGCAAAAATCCTGCACTGACATTGTAAGTCTGAATTTGTGCTTTAACAGAGCTGCATTGGAGATGATTCAGCAAGAAACCAATGGGATATTCAGTGTCCAGCAGCATTTCAGTAGTAACCAGTTCTAACAAGATGCTGGCAAACACTGAAATAGCACAGAACAGTTCCACTGTTTCCCTATTAAAGGATCAAGGTGTAGTTTTTCATTGGGGATGTGGGTTTTTCTTTTTTTTTTTCCCCATTAACTCAATAGAAAGTATGGCAGAGCCAAAAATGATTGACATGACTTCATCTAGGCTGATGCTCACTGTCACCAGCAATTAAAATAATCAAAAGAAATATTACATAGGAGGTTGATTTCTTCATGTGTTGCCTTTGGGTAGGAGCTTGGCTAGACGACCGCTTGAGGTCTTTTCCACCCCCACTAGATGCTAATGTAATTACTGCCAGTAGTCCAAACCGCCATTTGAAAGTATTTGATATACAAACGATGATATGCAGTCTTAAGACACTGCTGCTATGTGATTTTAATAGCAACATTTTACTATGAAGATGATGAATTGCCCTCAAGCAAACCAGTGTTTCAGAAGGGCCCATCACTGAGCTCTGAAACAACCTGCAACAACCACAGTGTTTGAGGCAAAGAGCTTAAACTCTTCACAGAATCATTAAGGATGGAAATGACCTCCAGGATCCCCAAGCCCAGCCTATCGCCCACTGCCCACATCTCTCAGTGCCACATCCACAGCTCTGGTACAGCCCCAGGGATGGTGACCCCTACTCCCTGGGCAGCTGTGCAGTGCCTGACTGCCCTCTGGAGAAGAAAGTGCTTCTAATAGGTAGGATTTTTTCCTAATGGTAGGAACACAAAGCATGAAACATCATTTTGAGGATCTGGATGTTAACCTTGCTTTGCTGAAGACACTGAACTGATGTGCTGCTAGTCCATATTCCTTTGGACTTCTTTGCCTGTCTTCTTTATTAAAGAAGTGTCTAACTCGATGTCAGTACCTGGCATGTGTAAGTGCTGGGTACTTATCCATGCAGCAGCAAAAACAGCGTTGTATGCTACGTATAATAATTAAATCTAATGGTTGATGTTCCAAAATTGTGGACTTGTGTGGAACAAGAGGCACATGCACCACGGCAGACCATAAGGAGGTCAACAGCTGTCTCAGATACATTCAGCAGAGAGCACAGGTCAAAGAAAGGGAGCTACCCTCTGGTCCACACAGAAAGAGCAAAACATTTGAAACATAAAATACGTAGAAGTAGAAATATGGACAAAAACCTGTATTGGGCTGTGAAGGAACCCTATGAAAAGGGGCACTTGGGGCCGCAGGCTGCTGGGGTACCTGACAGCTGCTGTTTCCTAATGCGCAAGCAATGATGTAGAACCAGTAATGCCACAAAAAGGCAACTGGGTTCAGTGCAATTCTGGAGAACCCCTACAATCTGCTAAATATGCAACTGGAGGCGGGAGCTCTTCCTAAATTGCGGTGCTCATTCCAGCTTCAACTCCTCTTTCCATGTGCTGCTGCTGCCACCTTCCTCAAGTCGCGTATTTTGCTTCAGGGAGCAGCAATAGCTGGGGGTGCCAGCAGCCCTCCTGGCTGCTCAGCGCTCGCCCTCAGCCCGCACTCAGATGTTCCGAGGGTGGCGCTGAAAAAAACCCAACATTGTCTCGCTGGCATTAAAAATATTTCTCCTAAGCACCGCATGACATATAAATAGAGGAAAAGCTCACACCTTAAAAGGAGCTGAGGGCAAATAATTATTTAATTCCTGAAAGTCTGTGTTTATTGTTCTGAAGGCAGCACTGCAAACTGACTGCATTCTCACAGAGTAATGCGTTTTCACCACAGCAGTAAACAAACACCACCATCCCAGAAAAACCCCCATCTCTACTCTTGCCCTTTGACAGCTGTCAAGATTTTTCTTTCCTAAAGACAATTTCATTTTCCTCTCTCTTTGCATGCTTATGCTTCACCTCCTCACACGTTTCCCAGTCTTTCTATCCTTGCCTGCTTATAAATGAAGGCCAAAAGGCGAGAGGAAACCAACCAGGTCAGAGGCGTGTGACTGCATGGGAGCCACTGCCTGGCTAACTGCAGCCAGCCCTCACCCGCTGCGAGAAGCTCCTCTGCAATGGGAAACAGCAGAACTTATCCGAGTACAGGCGGGCTCTGCCTGCTGCAGCAGCCAACAGAGGGAGAGGGAAGAGATAAGAAGGGCAGATCGTGAGAAAAATTGGATTCGGTCAGAATAGTTTGGATGTAATAACTTTTTTTTGCCGTAAATTAGAATCTCACACATGAAAGCTCAAACAAACAGGCTGACATTTTACAAAGGCTACAGTAAATATCAGAAGATGCAATAAAAATGCAGATATCAAAGATCTCGGATGATTATCACAACCAACACAAGCAATTCCGAAAATTAACTTTTCAGTTTGGCAGATCTGCGAGGGTCCCCAAAAGGAGAGTCCCTGGAAGCAAAAGAATGTGATTATTCATCCCACTGGTAAACAAATGAGCACACACTTACTTTCTGTTCCTTTTCCTGGCTCGGTTGTAAGCTTCTAGACCTTCTGTTAGTGTCTTCAACTTCTCTGGCTCCACCTGAGTGAAGGTATGAACACCAAACCACATTACCCAGACCTGCAATTATCAAACACTGCTTTTACTTTACTGCTAGACATGCATTACTGCGGAGCCTAAAGTTCACCGCATCGGTAAGACACAACCGTCCCAGCAAAGAAATCAACGTACAGCAATTACTGTTTACAGTTAAAACACTACCAATTACAGTTAAAACCAATACAGGTAAAACACTACCAATACAGGTATAGGAAACAAAAACACAGCGTGTAGGAAAATAAAACTAAGAGGGAAAGTGATACTTTAGAACACAGTTTGTCTTTACAGTGTCAATACAAACACTGCTGTTGAAGCCTCACGTTCTGTGCTCGCTCCACAGACACACCTGATATCTCTGGAGCTCCTCGGACGCGTTACAATAGCACTGTGCCTACTGCATGTGGTACAGTTCTTACAGACACCATGCCATGAAGGTCTGACATGCCCTCCCATTTCAGGCCCCAGCCCAGCAGTGCTGCTGGCACACCCACGCTCATCCCTTCTGCAGAAGAGCTGCAGCATACTCTCCAGGTAAAGGCTTCTGGCCTTGAGGAGACTGGGCTGGGCTGGGGAGCAAGGAGAGCTGGTTGTGCATGCTGAGTGAATGACTTCCAACCAGTGCTCGCAGTGGCCGACCAATTCACCCAACCTGGGGAAGGTGTTCCCAATTTTCTGTCCTTAAGCAGACGCCTTATTGCTCTGCTGAGTCTGTAACAACGCTGGGCTGTGCTGCACAGGGCTGCTGAGCTGGTGTTGGAGGCACCGTAACTGCAAACTTCAGTTCTCCTGAAATCAACCAGAACTGTTATCTTTTGAGCAATAAACCACAGCGTCTGACCAATGGTACCAGGCAGTGCTGCTGCAAACAACGCAGACATGAAAGGAAACGAATGGCATCGTCTGCAGGACCTTATCATCAAAACATTATTCCACTCAACTCTTGGTATTGCTTAGATTTGGTTCACAGCCATTTCTGCCTTGAAAATCATCAAAACAAAAGATGTTTAAAACACATCACTTAAAAGAAAACGAACTGATCAATTCCTTCTTTGTCACAGCATTATATTCTGCTGACTTATTTGCATAACTTCACAAGAACCTCACAGAGCATTTGTTTCATTAAAAAGTACACCCTGTCTTTTGACACAAAGCAAATTAAATCCGCAGATACAAATTTATTAAGCATGTCTATATACAACCCTGAACGTTAATTTAAATACAACTTGACTTGAAACTCAACCTTTCAATTACTAAATAATTTATATATTCACAACGACTCTCATTTTCGATGTGACAATCTGATGCTGACGAGTGAGCAAGTTGTCAAAACGTCTGGAAATAATGACAAATAAGATCCAGTTTTAGAGCAGATCTCACGTTTGGAACTCACGCATCTGATAACGAAGCTGGGAAACAGAGCAGCCACAGCAACCTTACAGTCCAGCAGCTCCTGGTGAGGTCTGCACACAGGGAGGCAAGGCTTCTGCTCTCAGGAGACAGGGCTCACTAAGCACAGACTGTGGCACTTCTCCCTTAAAACTATGCTTACTTTCAATGAGAGGCTGAGAAAGTTTGACATCATTCCTTTCCTAACCTGGCTCTGTAAAAGCACAAATGCATCCACAGCCTGCTGCAAAGCTGTGGAGTTTTTATGGATAAATGGGAGAGCAGAAAGCACACACGACGAGAGGAGGCTGGGTGCAGCTGTGATCTGCTCTGAGCCCCGCACTGCCACGCAGCTGGCAGAGGCAGTGCTCCTATCTGAGCTGAGGTTCAGTCCTTCATCTCATAGCACATCTGCAAAGACTGCTATGGAAAAACACATTTTTCAAACTGAGCAGAATTAAATGATGGTAATGCGATCATCCTGATGCTTTACACCTGGAACTGTACCACGAGACAACGCTGTCATGGTTACTCAAGCTGTACAGCATCATTAGCCACAAAATTTAGATACCTATATGGATACGTATAGACAGGTATCTAAGGGACAAACTTTGCAGAGTGCTGTATATGTCTGCCATTAGGTAGATAAGAAAGTTCCAATGTACAGATACGCATGAAGAATAAGAACTGCGTTTGATTGAAAAAGGACTCGTGTGACGTTACAGAAAAAGAACACCTTCCTCATTGGAATTTTATGATAGCACAACAGTACAACAGAAACAAACCCACCCCCAGCTGCCAGCGCTTTCTGAAGCAGCAGCACCACATGGCTAACAGAACACAGCATTATCAGCAACTGTAACAGATACGTTGGGATTAATCATATCACATGCCTTCATTTACAGTAACCCATTACAACACTAAATAATACATACAGATTGGATTTGCAGGACACTGATAAATCATACCTATTACTATCTCTAGCACTAGAAAAGCTCAGCTTCCTTAGGGAAATATCTATACGGGCTGATAAGAGCCCAACGTTGTATGCCAGTCTATAAAGAATGTTCAGAAGCCAAATAGTCATGAACACCAAAACTTGTTTTTCCTATTGTGAACTCCTTAGCATCAGGTACTAATTAGCTGTAAAATCTGAGAGAAATTAAGTTGTGCTGTCACAGAGAAGAGGCTGACTGTCAGTGTGGTTCCTGGGCACGGAATAGTGGATAATTATTGCAACTACAAACCCCTCTGTTGAAATGCTGCTTTTTGGCCATTTCACATACATCTATAGCAGCAAAAAGCAAAAATCCCCAGAAGGATCCCCAGAAGGAAAGCAGCGGCACCTTCCCAGACAGCTCTGCTCAGGAACACAGAGCAGAACTGATGGGAGGCCCCGTGGGGGTCACACCTGTGACACGTACTGATGCACCGCTCCAGCTGCCCTGCACACAGAAGTACCATTACATTTAATGCCCACATTTTGCTAAATGAAAATCAAAGTCAAAGCAAAGTAAGACTTCAAGAACAGAGAACATAACAACTTACAGTGATACCCTGCAACACAGCTATAGCAATGGTACAGTAGAATAGGATAGCCCAAGTTGGAAAAGACCCATAAGGATCATTGAGTCCGACTCCTGCTTCCACACAGGACAGTAAGGGAAGTTACCATCTGACTACACAAATACTTTAAAAGGATTATTTCACACAGCTCCTCTGAAAATATGGTTTCCAGAACTGCTGCTACCACCAATTCCCACCATGAATGACAGCATTTCACTTTGCTTGATGATCTTGCGGTTGGACTTGATGATCTCTGAGGTCCCTTCCAACCTGAGTGATTCTATGATTCTATGATTCTATCTTCTGGAGTGCAGACTCTTGGAGGACTATTTTTCTCAGAGCAGGTTGCCCAAACACCCGAAGGACGGGGCTGAACACATTGCTACAGGAGCGTGTGGACACTTGCATAGACAGCCACTGTGCATGAGAGTTCTTTGTTCAGCTGGAAACACAACTATCGCACAGCACATGCATGTTTTCTTACTTTTCTCTTTCATATCTCCCCGTATCCCACAATTCAACCTGAAATCCTGACCTCTGAGCGGTCGTTTGCTCTGTACTTCTTGTTGGAGAGGAAGTACAGAGTAGAAGTACGAGACGAGACAAGAAGTACATTGTACTTTTTGTTGAAGGAGACGTGTACACATTTAGTTATTACTAAATGAAAGGCCTTCTGATGTGAGAGGTGATCCGTGGGCCTTCCTGGCAAAGAACTGAGTCAGCCCCTCAGCTGCATCCCCACATGTTTGATGGCAACGCGCGCATCTCCGTGGCGTAGAAGGGATCCATACATTGCTTTCCTGTTGTTTGTGCTTCCGTACACAATAAAATCTATGCCATAAATATTGTGTTACATAGTACGTTCACATAATGCACACAAGAGACAAAATTAAAGGAAGTGTGCTTGCACAAAGAGCAATCATACATTCTGGTAACCACAAATGGAGAGAAAAGTTAAAAATGGCTAAGGAATGCAAATGAAAAAAAATGAAAACCAGCTCTTTATACACGTTATCAAAAATAAGCTTTTAAGCTGTATCAAAACAATCTTATACATATGGATATGCAATTAATTTTGTGAAGCTAACAGAAAGGCATGCTTTGAACGCACATGCAATGTAAGGATGTATTCATCATTCCTATGGGACAGCGACACTGCTCACCTCCCTTTTCCATTTTTCATTTGCCAATACTTTTAATAAGAGTGATCTGTAACTTGGTGATCCACCCTTTATAAGGGACAAGCTGTTCAGCATGCCAGTCCTGTTAGTAAGCATGCTGATGGCTCTGAAGTGAATATTTTTGTTCCATGCACTCAAACAGGAGCTCTGAAACCGCTTTGCCTAAGGAGATGAAGGAAGAAGCCAAGTTCTACTGAACTAAGCTTGAAGCCATCCTGGCCAGGCAACGCTCCCGTTATTTACACTACCAATTCCTCTAGAACATGTGGGATTGTTGGAGGAAATTACATTTGTGCATCAGCCTCAGTGAACTGTACGGGCAGTGCAGGAAGAGCAGCTATAGTTACAACACAGCAGATTGGAGCTCAGAAGTTCCTGAGCTGCACACCTGTGAGATGCAGAGGCTGATGGTGGCGAGCTCCTCATCCTGTCCTCGTACTCCCTGCTGGACACAGTCTGGGTAAGGGACTACTTTGGTCCAACCTACTGTGGCCATTCTTACATTTTTAGGACTGCTGTCATGCAATCCACCAGGGATGAGTCTGTGAAAATATTAAGTTTTCAAGTGGTTTGCTTTCTTTGTGCCGGAGGTAAAATGGTTTGGGAGGTCTTTCTTTTCTACTTATTTGTTTCTTAAATTGGCATTCTTTTTTTTTTTTTTCAAATGGGCAGTTAGAAAACATTTACATATGGAAGATGTGAAACAGATTAGGAAAACCACAAAAATATAATTTTATACACCTAGCGGAGACCAGAATTTGAAATATTACCACACATCCTGTGACAAGCACACAATTAGTGTTCAAAACTCTAGATTTTACAACAAAAGAGCAAATTAAAATGCTTTCCCTGCTGTAAGATGTTGCAGAGCTCCTTTTAGGACGAAGGTACCCATGCATTTCACCAGAGAGTATATGTGTCACTCAGTGAGGCTTTCCTTATTACAGACTCCTCACTCCCATTAGATCACACTTTTCCTTTTTGCAGTTTCAACCACTTTTAGATTCCTCCATATTCCTTACACATTCAATCTGTCTTTCTGGACACAGCTACAGACACGCTGTTAGCCTAACAATTTTTTCTTGAAGATCTCTCTTGTGTAGCAAGCCTTTGGTGTTAACCAGTTAGGGAAGCATCATCAGGCCAAAATATGGTCTGTTTCACAGCACTGCCAGAAATTTCTCAGTAGATAACTACGGTACAAATTCAGTTCTGCAAGATATAGCACGAAGAAAAACCCATCTGTACTATTAAAATAAGACAAAGAAAAAAATAAAGAACTGAGATAAAGGTTGGATACACATTGGTATAAGCATTAGGACACACGTGCACGTCAACAGATAGATAGATAGATATGTGCATATATATATAAATATACCTTCCCCTCCTCAGCGTTTTGTTGACATGAATTGTGAACGTCTTCTTCTCTTACTAGTTTTCCAGGCCATGAAGTCAGTCCTTTGATTTGGCCCCAGACCAAGTCGCCAACATTAAACGTCCTCGGCCTGTAATGTATCAGCTCATTTGAAGAAGGGGAATCTGGATTCCTTAGGTCATCTTCACTACTGATGCTTTTAGCATCGGAAGGGCTAGGCACACACCCATTAATGCTTTTGGCATTAAAATCTCCATTGTAATGGATGTAGTCTTTAACTAGCGAACTTTCCAAACTATTTGAGGAACTTGGAGATTGCTCTTCCAGAATCAGGTCTTGTTTAGAAGCGTTCAGCAACTCCCCGTATCCTCTGTTCTGCTGAGGCCTATTTCCATTTATGTGTGCACATCGTTCCACAGTGTTCTCCAGTCTTTCCTTAAAACTCATCATAGTTCTTTTGTAATTGTTATACCTGAAATTCTCCTCCAACATTTTATCACTTTGACAGTTTCGCTGTGATAACAGTATCTGATGCTGCTCGCCTTGCAACAATGGCAGTGCGGAGATGTTATTGGGCCTTTCGTGACAAGGACTGCTATGGATATGGGTGGAGTGGTCTAGGAACTCCTCACATTTCCACCTATTTATCTCACCGACAGGACTTTGCTCCCCTTCCCACTGTTTTTTGGGTGTGTTACAACTTGTTGATTTGTAATATTCATACCCATCCCCTTCACTTGAATTTTTACCGTGCTCTGAATTCTTCAGTACTCGCGTTCCTCTAGTGTTTCTTATCCTACCTTCGTGATCAGAAACAGCAATGTTTCTTCCATGGATTACTGCACTGACAGCACTAGAGAGATTTAGCGGGTCACCAATTGAGGCTGTGAAGGCACTCATGGCACTCAAAGCTGGAATGGGACTCATTTGTGTGGTACTGCTAACGGCAGTGGTGATCACTACTTGCATTCCCTTGCTTGCAGCATCTACGACTGCTTTGTAGATCGCATCCACTGATGTATCACCCTGAGCAGCGACACTGAGGTTATCCTTTGCCTGTTGACCAAGAGATGGTTCAGTTCTTTGCTGCAAATCACAAGATGTTTCTTGGAAAGGAGGAAGCATAGCGTTGGAGCTCTCAGGAACTGGTGCCATTCCCATCTGACTGATCATTCTTTTGTTTAGAGCAGCAGCATCTTCCTGCATTCTCACCTGAAATAAGTAGAAAGATGGAAATTGTGACTGTGCTTAAAATTCCACTTCAATAGAAAACAGCCTTATTTTAATTAGAAAAAAACGGAAATGATACAACCTACCACCTAGCCTACATTTTCAACTGCTTTTTCTGAGTCTTTTTAGAGGCTCCCACCTTTTCTCTCCCAAATCTTTAACAACACCATGAAGTACTTCAATATTTCTGTTCTCTTTTGCTCCTTTTCAGACTGCCAAATCGTCTTCGGCCCTCCCTACCAGCTGTTCCTCTGGGCTCCCTCTACATCCCTCTACATCCATCTACAGGGACTCTTTCAGTCCCTGGAATGTAGGCCATCACTGTTCTTTTCCAACTGGCTAGCATTTCTATTTTCTGCCTTTCAGTCATGTGCTTCTCTCATGGGATGTCTTTACTTCAGACCCGTGTAAACCACGCCCACACCCCTCAGTATTGCATCTGTAATGTCAGGCATGGCCACAGCAAACCGTAACCTTCAGATGAAAGTAACTGCGTTTTATATTTCTTGTCACACATGCAGGCAGTAAAGATGGTGTCATTAATACCGCTGCAACAAAAATAACTGCTTCAAACAAGGGCAGAATATTTCCAAAAGCTCCCTGAAGTACTTACCACTACTATTTATATAACTGAGAATCTGAAGCAAAAAAGTACTGAGATGAAGCTACTAGAATTCATTCACAAACAAAGGGAGGTATCAGGCGGTTAGAGGACCGATGTTGCAGCAGCAGTGAATTGTCTAAACTGAGAGAATGACACGTCTTCTTTTTCCTTCTTAAGGGAAAAAAAGCATTTTCTGGCAGCATGCATGCATCCACCTTCACGTCTCGAGCTCTGCAGCAACCACAGCAGTACTGAACAATAACAAACACATACTGTAACTCTGTTTTTATTAACTATTTTGGTTGCTATGCTTCCTGCCAGTTTGTTAGTTGAACGGTTCACACTGCAGGATGAAGAACTATTTAGGAGGATAGCAGAGGGGTATCATTGTTTTTGCACCATTCGTCACCGCACATTCATTCTCATCCCTGGTTTTGTCAGTCTATAAAATCTACACCCAAGCCAGCTCTTCCATTCAATTTTAGTGGGAACGTATGAGAGGCTGGTACATAGTCAGCTATAATCATTTAAGTTTCTAATTACTGTAGAGTGGTATCAACATGTCCTTCTCACCCCTGAATTGCAGAGTGGTCTAAAAGGAAATTTATGACCCTTTTTTTTTTTCTTTTCGGGATGGAAAACAATTTTGCTGAAAATGCACAGTAATTGTCAGAACACGCACGGCCTATCATTCTTCCAATACATTGAGCATAACCATTTCCAAAGAAACTATACCCAGTTTCTAAGACAGAAGGTATCAAGTTTCAGTACAGATGTTACTGACTTGCAAAACTCAGAATCTACTGAAAGAGACAAGCAGCTGTACACGTCATGTTGTCCTAAACATTAAAGACAAAAAGAATCAAACCACGGAGGATACCATTTTACCTACTGAGACTTGCACATAAGTTTGAATATCGATTTCATTTTGCTTTCTACCTGGAAATTTTGGAACAGACATGCCATGGGGTTTGGGTTGTTAGCTGGGCCAGGAATTGGGGGTTGGCCTTGAAAGGCCTGCATGTTCTGATACCCCTGGAGAAGGTGCTGTTGCTGCTGATTTGAAGGAAACATCTGATTGTTGTTTAATAGTGACTGGAGATGACTCAGTTGATGGTTATTCAAAGTAGTGTTTATAGATGACATGTCACCTGTAATTCAAACACAGGGAAACGTAAGTCAGTACACTTTTCAACAATCAGGAGGAATTCCCTCGACTGCAATTTCAACTTAGTGCTAAGCAAACGCCTCTGCAAAACCACACTTTTCCCCTTCAATCTTCTATGGAATGGTCCTCAAGGCATGCGTCTCCTACTCTTTATTCCTTTATTTCTTCAGTATTGCTTCTTTTGCATGTCACATCTATCTGGACTCTTTCTAACGGTTTCTGACATGACTATCTTTGCCTTTGGAACGGCACACAGCCAACTATGGCAGAATGAGCTTCTACGATATTCGGTGTCTTGGGATCTTACTCCTAGTTTCCAAAGAGTGACTGCTTCATACAGTACTGAGGTGGTGGGAGGGGGGAGAGGAGGAGGAGAGAGAGAGAGAAAAAGAGAAAGTAATTTAAAAAAACCCAACAAAGCTGTTTGTTTCATTACCTACGACAAAACAACGTCATCTAATTGCAAATGAGCAAAAGGCTGTTTGGATCGCAGACATGTCAGTCCACACTCTAAACAATTTTTTTTAAACATTCTAGAGAAATCACTGTATTAACATTTCGCATAGTATGAAACTCTCACTGTACACAGCAATTCCGGTTTTAGTAAAGTATACATGGCTATGAAGTAATAAGGCTTTAAAATGTATCAATTTACAAGCTTTTTTTCATATAAAGTTAATGCTTTTCTTAAGATTCACATTTGCATAATCCTTGGTTAGCTGCATTTTACATGACAAAGGTCAAGGAGGGTTGAGTTCCTGGTAGCCATCTAGCAAGTAGGCATGAGGGATTCGGTTCCACACTTATCAGCTCTGCCACTACTTTTTCCTTCTCCTATTGTACTTATGAGTTTACGTAGTCCAAACAGAGGAGTACTGCCTACACTACATATTCCAGGTAAAATTCATCGAAAGTCATAGGTGAAAACCTAATATTTAAGGACTCTACCAGTTGGTTTGGGCTGCTGGTGCTTGACAGTGAAATAGCCTGGCTACCTAAGCTCCAAGATGAAGTTAAAAAAAAAACAACCAAAAACCACACCAGAGAAATGAGAAAACACAAATGCACAACAAAGGGCTCAAAGGGCAACCTTCCTCTTTGAACTTGCAAAGCATTCGCTTTGAGTGCTTGATGTATTTGCTTTACAGGCAGTGTGCTTTCTGATGGTTCTGGCTCTCCTGATTCATTTGGAAAGCTGCCCTTGGCCACTTCTCACCTACTGCACAGCTACTCGTACTAACCCTGTGATGCCACACGCACTTGAAATGAAGCACTGCATCCCAGAGATGCACCTATGCTTTAAGACTTGAAAAATGAACCAAGTCCAATTGTGTAGAGAAGTGTAAGGTGTGTACAGTCGGTCTAGGTGGCATCAGAATTAAGAATAGAATATAAAATAATTTCCAAAACCAGTATTAAATATTATTGAATAAAATCAGACTGTAGTTCAAATGCCGTACAGGAGCAGTTCTAAACAAGCTGTAACATACAAAAGCCTTACAAAAAAAGTATGATAAAGTGTCATCTTTAGAAATAGAAACTAGAATCAGAAATTCCCCCACCCCACCCCTCTTTTCTTTTCCTTTTATATCTGTGAAGAAATTGAACTTACCAAGCAGACCTGTCCCCAGTAGAGGGTTAAGTAGCTGTGGCACCACAGAGTTACTGTTGAGTTTAGCTGGACCAGATGTATTCCCAGCATTATTAGATATGTTCAGCAATGTTTCTGCCATTGACACCACTGCTGTCCCACCACCCAGGGTAGAGACAGACAGTGCTGCCACTGCTGATGATGTAGTGGTTGTGGTAGTGGTTGCTTGGGAGGAGGTGGCTATGGAAACCTCTGGATGATTAGCGGTGTTGCCCGACGCAGAGTTCAGGACACCTCCCACCAGCTGGGGATTCAAGGCCATTAATGCTGAGGCCCCAGAGACAGCTGGGAGGAGCAGGGGGTTAGAAGTAGTGTCAGTGCCTGAAAAGCTTGGTAAAGGGTTCCCCAAGGGGTTGCTTAAAAGGGTCTCAACCCTGTTGCTTTCTGACTGATTGCTTGGCAAATGGTCAGGTGGGGCTGTCATCTGTGTTACTGAGGGCAAAGGGTTATTTTGCTGTTGCAACAAATCTGAGATGGTCAGATTGAAAGATGGTAGGGGAAGCATGGCAGCTGCTTGGGCTTGGTTCTGGAGGAGGGTTGCTAGAAGCTGAAAATGAACAGGCTGTAATACCTGCCCATCCACGTCACTGGAGAGAAAAGCTAAAGCAGCATTTACATTCGGGTTGAGAAAACCTAAAGGGTTGAGGTTGACCTCAGACTTGCCTTCTCCTGCTGAAGGCTGCAGTATATTTAATAGATTCTGGCTTAGGAGATGTTGCTGATTCACTGGCAAAGAGATAGGTAGAGAACTGAGGAGGTTTTGATTCAAAGAAGGTGGAAGATTGTTGTTTGAAGAGCTGTTCTGCGGGAAATGAAGCGAGTGTTCGTGGCCAGCGAAAGGGAAATCACCCCCAATGGGCAGCTGGCTCTGAAGAGGGTTTCCAGCTGCAGTAGTGACTATAACACCATCTTGAAGAACAGATGTTGTCTTTGTGATGGCGGGTTGGCTGGTGCCAGCTATGGCTATTGATGATGATGGTCCTGAACCCCCTGCAACGCAAAAGAACAAAAATATTAATAGTATGCCGTCCGCTGGGAGGCAGTTGTCCGAGTCATAAAGTAACTAGGTCAATCCAAAACAGCAACGTTTGATGCCCACGCACAGGAAAGAAAACGTTTTGAGCATCAAAACTTAAAATACAAAGGAATTTGCCATCAACTACTTCATGTATCTCATCAGAAATTCTTTAATGCACTTGTACTTCTCTTACACGTCTTTGAATGGGGGCTTAGGAGGCTTTCATTCATACAAATGTTGACTAGTGTAAAACTAAAAGCAATCAATCATAACTCCACTTACATCATAATGGACCAATAATAAATTAACTACTAGGATGAAATATCAAGGTGAGACATGAATGATGTCCAGTGAAAAGTAACCGACCCAAGTGCAGCTGTGAAACTTTTGCTCTTTTGAGAGAATTAAAGCACGTGAAATTACCTTGAAGCGCACCCTTCTACTTTATTCCCACTGCAATTCATTGGAGAACAAACATTAAAAACATGTACGGAAATTATACTAAAAAGCGTAAAATTACAGAAGCATTAAACTGTGGTTTTGATGCAATAAAACTATTTTCCGTTCTCAGTTGCCCTGATACCAAAACCCATTGATTACCTGAAAGTATCGTTTATCATTTTCCTAAACAAATACTATTTGAACAGGGATATGCAGCCACGCATTCAACTGGCACAAACAGAATCCAATCTTTACGTCACTTTTAGATAAAAATGCCATTTTTTTCAAGTCTGGTAAGATACCGACAACTCAAAAAGGTGCAAAATTAACACAGTTCATGAAGCATTGCACTGAATGCATGAGAAGAGTCCATATGCTCTCTTGCAGGTACCACTATGATTCTTCCACAAAGAAATTAGTTGATAAACAAACAAAAGACGAAGGAAGCACAAATAGTAATCACAAAGCACAAGATATCCTATTCTGCTGTGAGGGGAAACACGTTAACAAAGCAATGAAACCAGTTTTGTGACAAGCACGTTTCTCTGGGCAGCTGCTTGGAACTCGGAAAGGATAAGCACTCGATGATAACAAAACAAACCATGCACTGAAAACGTATATCCCACTGGAGTCCCACTTATGGCTGTACATTTAAAATTGCAGATGATGCAGGAATGGAGATACTGTTTTGAGCCAAGATGTGGTAAATGCCAGATCTCAGCATGCACTTGCATTTATTTTTAAAGCAGCCATAAACTCTGGTTACTCCAATTCAATGAGGCAAATCCCAAGACTCCAAACTGCGTATTTCCTTCAGCACTAATCTCCAAAACATTGTAAAATGCATTTTTAGAGAAGTTACATAAAGATCTTTAAGATCTCTGTGGCTACAAGCAAATTCTTTTTGTTTCATTGGTGAAAAGACTCTTACAAGAGTCCCATACTCTGCGGGCAGGTTTGTGGCAGATCAGTACGGCTCAGGGATGATGGCAGTACACATCAACTGACAGATGCTGCTCTTCGGAGATGATGAGGCACTGGGACAAAACCTTGCTTACAAAAAAGAAGGGTGGGTTTGTTTGTTTGCTTTTGTGTTGGTTTTTTCTTTTGTTTATTTTCCAATCGGGTACTTCCTCCAGCTGTGATCTACCTTACAATGGACCAAGTAACACCACCCGAATATCTTCACGCCGCCTTCCCCATAAGAACTCCTGCCATGCAAGCACAGGCTATCTTCAGTTCAGCCTCAGGGACAGCAACAGTCAGATATATTTGGCTTCCTAATGCATGGTGCTGTTCCAGGCTGCATTTCTGTGGGGAACCCTTTACCTCCCAGCAGGGACAGATACACACGCCCAAGGTTTTTGCTCAGCAGATGAGAAAGGCTTCCCTCACCACTAACAGCCACACCACGTGTTAAGCAGCACATGGATAGATTTTTTAATTCAGGCATGCGGAAACTCTTCTATATGCAGTGCTCTCATGAATATCAAACCTAATTCTGGTATTTTCAAGTGGACCTCATCCTTATTTCTAATTATTTTTTATTTATGATCTTATTTTTCATACCACTGAGGTAAATGATCACACAGCCATCCGCAAGAAAGCAAAGCTCAGACTCGGAAAACTGTTGCTTTAGGATTCTGTCATACACCGGTCTACTTTCTATCCCACATAGATCTGGAGATCTAATCTGAGAGACCCAGAGCAACACCCGTCTTTTCTCCAGGTTAATTAGGCAATTGATCGCTACTGAAAAAAAATCTCGATGGATTATGAGCAGAAGAGAGGGATGTGTGTGTACTGCAGCCCAGACTTGAGAAGTTGGGGAGCCAAGTGGGGGATGAGCAGAAGAAAACACAAGAGAGTCACTGCTTGCTGCAGCTGCTGTGAACCTACCAGGCAGACAGACACCCTGACAGGCAGGAAGGCTTCCAGTAGGTACTGACGAGCTCTGCACTGGGCAGCAGCTAAAGCAATACTTAGAACTGCCTTCTGGGGCAGGTCTCTCCACACACGTGGACTGAAGCACCAGAAGAGAGTTTCTGGATCTCCTCCAAAACACCATCTCCTCTGAGCCAACACGTCAGTGAAGGGATACATGCCTACCCATCCTCATTCAAGCCCAGTGCGGCCGGACAGCTCCTCGATGTTTGGCCCCAAACCAAAAGACAACATCTGAGTTATTTTTTCCCCTTCCATAAGACAGATAGCTTCCATAATTACGATTCACAGCACTGCAGCAAGAAGGAGCATCTTCCTTGGGAGGACCAAGGGCAGGGACTCAGTTAACCACAGACTCTCCAAGGCCCAGGATGAACACGAGCAGCTCCGTTTGGCTCACAAGGAGAAAAAAGTGATGGCTCACACCGCAAGTGAAGGTGTGAACAGGTCAGCTAAGCAGCAAGGAAAAAAGCCACGTACCTCATCAAAGTGCCTGTGGAAAGTACTGCCAGCACGACAGAAGCAAAGTCCTAATAAGTCTGCCCTTTCGACTGGGCAGTAGCAACTGCAATACAGAATTGACTCAGCTGTCCTTTGAGGTCTGACTCTCATCCACTGTGATACATAGGCTATATAGATGCAGTATTTGCTGGGAGTTTCAAAGAGGGAAGGCTGACAGTGAAGACCAGACATAGATGTCAGCTGAAAAAAAGTCCCTTTGCATACGAGCTGCCTCGCTCAGCAAAGCTGCTGGGAAACCGGGCTGTAATAATCCTGACTGCCTCCATTCCCTTCAGGACAGAAGAAAAGGTGACCACAACACAGATCTCCAGCAGAGAGAACAGAACCCAGAGCACCAACATGAAATGCTGCCTTAGTGCTGTACCCACATTCCAGTGACAGTTAAGTTGTTCTGATGAGAAATGTGAATGAGAGTCCTGAGCTAAAGGGAAGTCACAAGTTTCCCAAAAACATAGTATTCTGAATCCTGGATACCCAGGGTATCACAAATGTTAGCTCAGAAACAGGAGTCCTTGCTAATCAGAAGCTCTTAAGAGTAAATACAGAACGAAACAAAGATGGAAGAGTTGCACTGATGTCATAAAAGCCCAGGATGACTGCAGGCTTTCAACTCTTGCAGACACAGATGTCTGCAGAACTTCTTCTGCCTGTGGTTGAGAGAAAGGGACTGTCTTTGTAATGCACCGGGAAGAAACATCCAGAGAGCTAAAACAGAGATATATCCATTATTCTCCTAGAAGTTCAAACAAATGCTTTGGGAATAAATTAATTTGAAATTGAATAAGATGCACAATTTTAAAATTATCCCTTTGTGGCTACAGCAGTCCATTCGTGTACGTTTTTGCTTTGTTTTCTTTTGAAAGCAAGTTGATTTTCCTACATGGATTTCATCTTTGCTCCTGATTTTTTTTCCAAGTATTGTTTGCGAGGTATTCTCAAGCAGATGCAGCACGTAACGAAATCAATTAGCACTGCGAAGACTCACTCCCCGCCCAGTTAAAGACATTAGAAGATGTTTATCATTTATGTACCAGCATTGTTTCACCACGAAAACAGTGGCACACATCTGTGCACGTGCTGCTGTAGGGATGGAACAATGTAGTCAGAGGTCTGCCTTGTTGTGAATCCTGTTTTTTACACAGTGCTAAAATGTAAGATTTGAACAGTACTAATAGGTGCACGGCAAGTTTCAGGGGTGTCCTCAGGGCCACCCAGCCACGTGCCAGGCCTCCAGAAGCTACATCAATAGGAAGTGGGGACTACTGTCAGCCTAGAGACACCAGCACGCAGTTGGCATTAAGTGGCAATATTTTTAAATAGGCAGGTTTAGGAGGTTTGACTTTCACAGAATGATCATCGCTAATGGAAGCAATGTGATCTCATATCCCTTTAAAACTGGAGACATCTTCCTGCTTTAACTCCATATCCCGTCACTTACCTATACGCTCAGAACCAACAGCTATACGTTCTTGTAATTATATTCTCTGTATTCCTTTAGAATGGAAAGCATTTAAGATATTTATCTGCTATCACATCCATCCTAGTGCTCTCAATTCCAAAGAAGCCATAGCTCTACAGTTAACCACAAACAGCTGTGTTCCTTATCAAGACTGTCTGCTCCCTTGAGACAACAGAAACAACCAACGCCGGGCTGATAAATGGACTGCTCTTCCCAGGCCAGCAGGACCAGGCAGAGCCAGGCCTCCTCTCGTGTACAAGGGACAAGACTGTGCTCTTCTGCTCCCAGCTGTAGGATCGTGCTATCACTGCAGTGACTGAGCACGTTGCTGCTTCTACCAGTGCCACAACACTGTATGAACACATACACGTCTTGCAGCAAAACATCTGAAATGTTGGCCCATTCCTTACTGGATTTTCCAAGCTCTTGCTTTAACGCAGTATTTTAAGGATGAAAATCACTCAGGACTACAGTACGAGGTCTTTGCATCATCTGAACACAGACTAAACCAAGACAACCAAGACCAGGATCATGAAAATTTTGGAGAAGGGCAGAACGCCCAAAGCAGTTTCTAGGATGAGATAAATGCCTAAAATTGGGTATACTAAGTGCTCCAATCAATTTCAATCTTGGTTCTTTTTACTGCCCTTGTGTGTTCTGACTTCTCCTCTTGTACATTTTATCATCAGTGCTGCTTTTAAAATGACTTGGGGAAAACTATTCTTATGTGCAAAGAAGAAGATGAAGGAGGTAGTGGTAATGTGAAGGTGCTCATCTCAGCTATAAGAAGAGGGTAAGTGATCCCACTGAAAGCCTGGAGAAGCCAGCCCTTCTGGCCTTCACTCGCCAAAACAAAACCAGCCCAACATAACCGGTACACATACAGACTAAACACTCAATTTCCTTTTTCTATTTCTACTAGAATTGGAGGTTTGCTCAATTTCAGCTCCCTTTACTAAACAAATGAGTTAATTAAACAGAGCTTGAACTGAGTTCTTCCTAAGTTTTTCCCATTTGCTCGCAGTTGCTAATGATAAACATCCAGAAAATTGAAAGGCAATATCTATTCCACTTCCACATTCTTTCTCTATGGTGAATCTCATGGTAGAATGTATGTTCATGTCAATGCTATAAAAATCCCTTGTTAACAATTACAGTTTACCTAACACAATCACCGATGCCTATTAAGCCAGTAACTCTTTTACATTCAGAGAATGAGAGTGGTTTTGAGTGTAAGACCCCTCCCCAGAGTTAAAAAAGCAAATAAATTTCAATGGCAGGGTAGGAAGCAGACTTGACGTACCATACATTTTCATACGTAGAAATCTTATTCCTCATATAGAAGATTTTCTTTACAGTTCTTATTTGAAGGGGAAATTATCACATTTCCCCCCACCAAGACAACAATGCAAGAACATAGGGCAGACTGTTGAAAAACCATGCCAGATTTCAAACAACAGCAATTCCTTGTAATGATGCTTTCCTGCTTCACCCCTGCCCACAAGGAAAGTCTCTGTACATGCTGATATAAACACCCAAACCCAAAATCAATAGAACAATTCAATTGGCTTTATAATTAGAAGAGTAGCTGTCTGGCATCCTGTCTAGGGGTTATTTCAGCTTAAAAAGAAACTTTTCTCAGACATAACAAGTCCCATAAAGGACGCCAGCCAGCCACTCTTCTAAATCTTAAGTTGAAAAGTTCTGTTTTTATATTTCAGTGATATATAAAAGTAAGGGGAGCAAATCCAGAGGCTCCCATATCAGGCTACTTTAGAATGTAACACCTTAAAGACACACAAAATGGCATATTCTACGCGTATACCCTACACTGTTTTACAACAATTGGTATTTTTCACATCGATTAAGGACAAACCCTGCAGTTTGACTACTGCAATTCACCCCTCAGGAGGCTTAGCTTTGCAGTACAGGCAAAAAGTGGGCACAATACATTACAAATGGTACAGAACTGGGATGTGTCCTGAAGATCATAACCCATGCCAATGAAGAAGAAAAAAAATGAATGCTGATTTGATTTGAAGGCATTTTTTTTTCTTTGAATGGTGATCAACAAGATGAATTCTGATTCTGCCAAGGGAAGATGATCTCTGATGGCTTCACTCTGAACAGCTCTAGCCAACTGTTAGCACGGCAGAAAAGAATCCTTCACAAGTTCTGGTTCTATCAGGATGAAATCCCAACAGATGAGAGTAGATGAGAACGACTGTAACAGTTAACAGAGACAAATATTCTGAGCAGTCAGTATGAAAGCAGTGCACTTCTTGGACATTTCCTAAGTTCCGAAGGGAGGGCAGTAACAGGGGAGATTTGAGCTGAACAGATACAAAGGTCTGACACAACTACCATCACTGTTCAGAAAGAACCTAGGTTGTGAAATTTCACTTAGGCTGAGTTGGTATGCTCAATATGGCCTCTGCAAGCTCGTTTCGGTGTTCAGAAGCCTCAACAAATGAAGCCATTTATTTCTTCAATGCTGAATTTACCAGCATTCTGTCATTGGATGTTGTCATTGAACACCTACCCACAAAGTAAAAACCAGAGAGCCACAGAATCACCCAACTTGGAAAAGCCCACCAACATCATTGAGTCCAACCATCACCCTCACCTAAACAATTCAACTCTCCACCGTTCCAGATACTGCCCAAGTATGAATACCTAAAGCAAGTGAAACAATTCCTTGACTATGCCCATATTTTTAAGAAAAGCAGATGGCAGGGCATTCCCAACAGCAGGAAAACCACCCAGCTTGACTCCTTGACCTGCTCTTGGCATGGGCTGAGCCTGGCTCCAGGAAACCAGCCAAGCTCTGGTTTCCCCAAGCTATGCACAGACCCAGGAGCACCCCAAGTTCCACGGCCATTTCTCTTTTATGCATCCAAGGACCTACCCAGCTTCTCTTCCTTTTGTTTTGCAACATCACTGATCTGACAGCTTGCATTAAGTCTATTAAATCTTTGAGTCACTGTTTTCCAAGGCAATGTTCCATTCCCAATTATATTACACCAGACTTGACTGCATTAAAATAAATTCTGTTTGAGTGGGATAGAAGCTCCTAACTGATTGGCATCGGTCTTGTGTGCTCCTCTTCAATTAATTGTACCTATTTCCTGTTCTGCAAATTTCACCACTAAAGTTTTACTATTCTGCATCTAAGGAAGGGATATAGTCTCAGTATATACATATGTTTTGGGTTGGTTTTTGCCAAACCTGTCCTTTAATTGTCACAGGTAAACTTTTGAAGTTTCTCATGTTTCTGATATTTCAGATACCTTATTATCTTTATTCCCATTAGCTACGGTCCGCTCCCTTACCAGCCATATGTAGCTTTTACTACCAAGTATTTTTCCACTTGTTTTCCTGCATCCCTTTATATAAGTGCCATTCTTAGCAGGATTTGCAATGCTAAACATTCGACGCTTTGCACAGAGATTTCCTACCCACTGAACTCCTGGGCGAACAGCAAGAAAATAATAAATGAAGCAGACTCCACAATAAGATCTATGGCACAGGGATGCAGCTCTTTTTACAAAAAAAACCCCAGACAAATACAAAGACTGCTTCTGGGAGGCAAAGTGGCTTAACGAATAAATCCGTAAAGCTGCCAAATTAGCAAATTGGATACTACCTTCAGTTTGCATCTGAAGTCTGAGGGCTTGATTCATAATGAGAAATTCAGTGTCAGAGGTTAACAGAAGTACTAACACCACTCCATCGGAGAAAGTGAGTCCAGAATCACATCTCTTGGCAAAAAATGGAGTCTTCTTCCAGAACGAATAGCTGTGAACAATCCGTATGGATTTGATGCTAGCTCCTCATGCAAGACTACTGTGTTAAAAGAAAATGCTTGCTAGCTAAATACTATAGAAGCGATGCTGAAGTATAAGAGGTTTGCAAGGGTTCAAAATTGGAAGAGTAAAAAATCTTACCACTGTGTAAATAAAAATGTTCATTTTTATACCTATTCATTTTTAATTCAGCCACCCTCATACTGAAACCTGGAAACTACGGGTATTACCTCTGGAAGAAGCTGACAAAAGGCAGAACAATAAAATTTGGTCCATGTGATTAAAGTCTAACTAATAGCCTGGGCAATAATCAGCGATTTAATTGTGGTGATTCTCAGTATTTTCTCTCAGGAACCATTAACTGATTAGAAGCTACTCTGAATACTGGCACAGAAACAGAAAACAGAGTCAGCAATTAAAACATGTAGAGACAAAGCAAAAAAACAACCTACAAACTCAAAAGATGAATGTATGAATTTCCTGAAGACATCGTACACAGCTAAACTCAGCTTGTATGCACGGCTCCTTCCGCATGCTTGACACTGTTCAACCCCATATACCACAATTATCAGCTTGCTACAGCTTCATACAGAATAATTCACAATATACATCTTGCCATTTTTGTCACATTCTGTGTAACCGAATGCAGCCTGGAACCAAACTTTTATTTTTAAAGGTTACTATTAATGCAAAATGCTCAACATTTCATGCTCATTTCGAGGCAAGAACACTTCTGTTCTACTGCAAATACAGCAAAATGCCCTTATCTGGATTTTCACTGGCTATGAATTGGGTTCAGATCTAACGCCTGAGCCATGCGCTACCGTGATGACTCAGGCAGGAGGCTGGATGAAGGACTGTGCAGTCTCAGGGCACTGCCTCTGGGAATAATGCAAAGGCACCAGCTTCTGAAATTTCACCTTTAAAAAGAAGGCTTTCAAGGTTTCTAGCCATCACAGATACCAATAACAATACATACACAATTGCAGGTTGTGTATATTTCCCAGGCATCAAAAATAAGGAAACCAAACCAGTCAGCAGCGAGGAACAGAACTGTAGTCTTTGCCTATGCAGGGTTACCATTTACTATATGGATACGAAAAAAAGTGCCAATTTAAGCCCTTACAATTACACTGCTAGAAATCTAACAGCTATCCCCAAGGTATTAGAAATACCATCCTCTTCTGATTTAAGTTTGGTTGTTTGAAAGGTTTCGGGTAAATCTGAAGTTCTCACATGGAGTTATCTATTTATTACTGATCATCATCCCTGGAGGTGCTCAAGAAAGGTGTAGACATGGTACTAAGGAACATGGGTTAGTGGGCAATACTGGCGGTAGGTAGATGGTTGGACTAGATGATCCTAGAGGTCTTTTCCAACCTTAATGACTCCACAATTCTATATATTATAGATAAGAACTGAGTTAGCTGCTTCAGTTGAAGCTTCTTTCTTCATGGGGGTTTGCCCCCAGCTCTCTAAAAGCAGTGTGCAGCTCAGTGCACTTGCACAGATTCGTTCTGTTGCTGTTGTCCCACAGAAGTTTGAGAGCAGACATTACTACTGCTTTTTCCTGATACAAGAGCATGTGTCTTCCTGGGAGGAATTCAGCTTGCCTGAGGACCAAGACTAGCAAGACAAAGAAAGGCTCAGACCGGCTGCTGCTGATGTGTCATCAGCTATCATGAGTGCTGCCTGCCACTACCATACCTGGTGGGGCAAGGCTGTGGCACAGGGCTGGGGTCACAGCGAGGGAGCAGGAACAAGATCCCACATGGGGATGAATTTAGATGCCCAGAAGCCCACTTTAATAGCCTTTGTGAAACGTTTTATTGGTAACTTTTACACAGTCCAAAACTTATGTTGATCAGTTCCAATCTGAATTTCCCTCAGGAGCCTTGAACTATTTCAATCCTTTCCCAAGAGACAAATTACTACTGCTCAGCATCTTGATGGTAACCGCTGGCGCACAGGCTCTTATCTCACATAACAGTGTCTTCTGTTCTCTGCAAGGCAACGCAGTCCAATGTTGCAACAACTTCATAGCTTTCTTCAGCTGTGTGGACAGTGACAATGCAGGAAAACCCACACTGCTGATTCCCACTGACCATCAAAGAGGTGGAAACCCAAAGAGTTCTTGGAAAAGGGAGTTTCTGGTATGCTGAGTGGGACACAGAACAAAGCTCCCAGGGCAAAATGAGACCTCTGTTCCATTCGCAAGAGTACCAGGCCTTGGAACAGACAACATACAAGGAAATCTTGTTTGTCAGCACAACAAGGCAAAACAGCCATGCGAGGATTAATGGCTACTTACTTGCAACACAAACCACTGATACAGCTACGGAAAAAAATGCCTTATTTCCCCAGGAATGGAGAGAAACCCTCCAAAGTCATTAGAAACCGTAATTAGCATGGTTTTTAAAAGTAATGTTTATATATTTAATTCCATTCTGTGTTTTAAAGAAGAAGTGGCTCTCTTAGCAGAAGACCGGGAATACACATCAGGCTTTCTTGGGTTAATGAGACAGACAGCTTGCATGCTTACCATCATTTTCATTTGACCTGATGTAGTTTAGCTGTGATTGCATCAAACCCACACTCTGACAGTTAACCAAGCTGAAATACTGAAGTATCAAATAGTTTTTCTTTCCTGCTTGAGAAATTAACATAGAGCCATCCTTCAAAAAGTCATGCTTTGTTCAGTCAATAATAGTTAAACGAAATCAACATTTTTGAGCTGTCTCCCTTTCACCATTAAACAGGATGAAGTTAGTAACAGTGGCAGACCTGCTTCCTCTCAAAGTCTTTGCTGATGAATAAATCAGGAAATCTCGCTACACTCTTCCAACTGCACATACAATTTATTCAACCATTTAATTACCAGCATAGCAAAATTACCATGACAAAGGCAAACTCAGACTTGGCAGCCTCCTTTCTGCCTCCAGAAAAGGTTATTTTGAAAACTTATATATTTCTAGTATCTGCTCCAATCTCTGACAACACTCAACTGTTTAATGCAAGCAGTAAGGAACACAAGTACAGCCTAGACACCAACTACCAGGTTAGCTATAGCCTTCCGGGGTTGAAGCAGCCCAGCATGATGCAGAAAAATTTATTTGGGCAAGAGACAAAAACTGAAGTCTAGGAGTGCACAAACGTGCATGGATTTTATTTGCAAAGAGCGTATGGAAGTTGGGAAGAGCTGTAACAGGAAGGAGGCCGAGATGATTTTGTTTAGAAAAAAGGGAGATACATTTTAATCTACCACTGTTTTTCCTTTTTTGTTTTATTTGTGAGTATCTGGATACTAGCATGAAATTGGCATACTTTTCAAGCTGGTAAACTCAAATTCAGAAAGTAGATACGTAAAAGGAACCCACTTAAAAACAGTCACCGTATATTTCCAAACAGTCATACATAGGGGTATCCTTTTAAAAGGAAACATACCTGCTTCAGGACTTGTTTGATTACAGCTGCTAGCAATGCTGTTTGGTATCACTGGAGTGGAGGATGCCTGGACTCTTGACTGAGGTGGGTTCGGATGTAATGAATTTCCTAAAGCCATTCCTGACTGACTGAGCATCCCACAGTTCCCGCTAGCCTGCATCTGATTTATTAAACCCGCGAGATGGTTGGCGGTGGCAGGGCTAGTACCATGGACAAAGTTAGTGTTTGTGTTCTGGCAGTGCATACCTTCCCCTCGTAATGGTAAACTCTGTGCCAGTGAGTTCTGAAGAGTGCCAGAGTTCATACCGGTGTCTGCAAAATGCATCTGGTTACCAGAGCAAGGTAAAACGGTATTCGAGCTCCCACAACTGGTAGTACTATTGCTGCTCATGTGAGAGCTTTGACAACTCATGGACTGAAGCAATTGGGACATAGAGCTGATGGGAAAAGAGCTTTGACTTTGCTTTCTTACTAAATCAGATCCAGCTTTGGAAACTCCAGAACTCTCCAACTGAGACTGTCTCAGCAAACTCAACACTGTGGTGGTTGGCTGCTTTCTTTTTCTCAGAGGATCTTTTTGCTGAGACATCAATTTATCTCTCAGTGCTGCTCGACCACTTTGCCCTTCAGTCGTTGGTAGAAGCACATTGGCAGCAGGAGGGAACATGGTATTTAAAGTGCTATGTCCTTCGTTGTTGCCACCGCTGGCAACAGGTCCAGAATTGCTACTGCTGTTATTGTTGTTACCAGCAAGTTTATTTTGATTTGCTAGCTGTGCTTTGGCTGCTGCTGAGAGTAAACTACTTGCTGGAAAAGAGGCAGCATTGTGCTGGTTCAAGATCTGATTTAAAGGCATTCCCAGCAAACCAGGCTGACTCTTCAAAGAACCACTTCCAGCCGATGCAGTGGAAAAAACTGCATTGTTTGGAGGATTTAATACATTACTCATTCCAGCAATTAATGGGTTAGGGATGTCCTTGTATTGATTAAGTCCATCATGCTTGGTGGAGGGGCTAGATGGCATAGACGGTCTTGGCGACCCTATTGTTGACCGTGGGGACCTGGGAGGAACTTTAATACCAGTACAAGATGACTGTGGTCCTACTGGAGGCAGCAGGAAATTCCCATGATCTGATGATGTGGAAGAAGAACGTGATCTTTGGGGAGAAGCCTCTATCCTTCCAATCCCGGATCCCATCATATGAACTGGGGATGTCACAGGTGAAGGAGATAGGGAAGTAGAAGCTGAATGCTGAACTCTCTGAACATGACTTCCATGGTTCATGTGACCAGGTTTTACAGTTGGCAAAGGAAGATTACTTGGCAAAGGGACGACAGCAGGAGGCATGCTTACATTCATCACGGGTACCTGAGAGTGGACATTTGAATGGAAAGTAGTTGGGTTAATGATAACAGGATTCTGATTGACTGGTTTGCTAGGAATAGGGTCAAGTATGCCAAGCGGATCCTTCTCTGATGTTAATGGCTTTTTCTGAAGAGCACAAGAAGGCGGTGGAGGAGGTGGAGGTGGACCTTGGGGTGGTTTATGGTGAAACATTGCTCGTGGTATTTCCATACCAGCTGAAAAATTACACATGGGTTTTTTCATTACAGGGCTTTTTGTGGTCAAGGTTGGGGAAAGAGGTATATTAGTCCTTCCAGCCATTGCACAGGATGACTGTATGGGAGAACCATGAAGCATTACTGATGGCGGAGACAGAGGTGTCCTGTTCATATGAATAGGACTTGAGTTGGGTGCTCCATGAAAACTGGGATTGTTCCTTGTGAAAACATCAGGGCTTCCAAGTGGGTCAGTCCTAGGAGAGATTGAACCGTCTCCATATATCTGTGATCCTGATGAAGCTGGACTGGGCATCCCACCATGACTGCCACGATATGGAGACTTCTGTCCAAGTTCATTACTACCCAATCTCTGCCTAGGATAGACAGAATGAAGTTCTTGTTGCTGGCTTCCAGCCATTTCTTGCACATAAAGCCTACCCATGGCATTAGATGCCCCTATCATCAACTTGAAAGGAGTCTTACATTCTGGCATCACAGAATTTGTAATTCCTTCATGTGATTTATTCCTCATTGATCTTGGAGTTGCTGCTCGAGTAGGAACTACCGGAGTTGCACCTGATATTAAAAACACAACAGTTACTATTTTGAAATCTGGTGTCACACATTTCAGTACACAAATATTATGTGTGAAATCATTCATTAAAGCTTTTTGGCTAAACTTTTGCTTAAACAGAAGTAATATCTAAATCACCAAACTGTTGCTGGAATGGTGCAGACTACCCTACTGCAGAGCACAGATGAACAGACCACAACTCCATTTCCCATATAAAACCTGCATAAATAGGGACAACTTTAGATCTTGTGTTTCTCAGGTTTTAAGCATACTTGCTACCCACTTAAAATGTATTTCAGCACTGCTCTTTCAAAACTTCAATACGTATACCTTTTCTTCCCCCCTTTCTCTAAACATCATAGCCAGTTTTCTACTCCTGAATCTCCAGCATCATCACTTCAGCTGCAGCACCAGCTGGAAGAGCTGGCAGGAGGAGCAGTCTATCACTATCACGGGGAAAAGGAACCTCTGGCACCATCTATTGAGTACAGGAGGAACAAGGCCCAAGAAGGGTTTAGGTTAATTTCTCCTTGCTCTACAGGGAAGAAAAGCCCTGCCCCACAAGTTGTGCCTGATAAAGATGAGTGGGGAAATGCGCTGTACTACTTTGACGTTGATTTCTATTCAGCAGAACTCTTAATTGCATAGATCTGAGAGGACGCGGCTGATCAAGGCAGGGTGCAGCACATTTGCTGCTCTGTGTCTCTCACTGGCACTGCGGGCACCAAGTTCCAGTCCTGTGAGTAAATCTGTTCCTAGGAACCGCTTTGCTAAAAAGGTGAGTGCGTTATACAGAATCCTGCAGTCTTTCACTGAATTAAGGCTTTTCTAGTAGCCTTTGCAAAAAAAATGCCCTTGGTATCAACACACCAAATTTAAGAATGGGCTCTGTCTCTTACATTTGTTTTCAGGATAAAGGCTCTGGGGATATGCACAGGTGTGAACCCCTACAATAAGGAAAAAATTACTGTAAACTGCAGTGTTGAGAGATGACCTTCCAACACACAAAAGACCACTTCCCTTTTCTGCTCATCAACATCAGTTCTGTTTAATAAGTAAGTATTTCTTCGGTGTTGTACTTTAAGAATACCCTCACAGGCAGCTCCAAGCCTGGTGGACTTTCTGCCAGTTTTACTGCTCTGGGGATTTGTAATTCAGTTTGCAGTGAAGGAAAATGATTGCATTCTTGGCATGCAGCCCCTAAATATGCAAACGTAAGCTTTGAGCGGTGAGCTAAAGATTTCATGTTCAATTTCATGTTCAAACAAATTCAGAGGTACCTTTAAATTCTCCTACACACAAGAACTCAATTCCCTTCTTTCCTTCTCTCCGGCCATAGGAGACAGATGGCACTGAAAATCCTGCCTTCATCCTATTTGCTGAACCAGCTACATCATGACAGAAACAAACACGTTACCTTTCTCAAAATATAAACAAAGTCCCATTCTGGGGACAAATCTCAAGACTGAACTGCAACATGAAATACGTGCAAGAACCCAAACAAATGGGCAAACGCGTGTGTAAATGAAACAGTATTTTGTTTACAGAGGCAATTCAGTGGGAAATTTTCTTCTTCCTTTAGAGAGCAAAATTCTGATCAACAGAGAAGGTAAAAATAAGGTTCATGTCTGAAATATTTATCTGTTTTCCTCTCCTTCATTCTGCTTTTTTATTTTTTAAATGTTAATGTATATTAAGTACCACTAATAGATGATAATAATAAGAAAATAGTGAGGAAAATGCATAGCAACTTGGGAAATTGTAGTGTTAGGTGTAAAAACAAGCCTCCGTTACAAAACACATCATTTAAACAAAGATTTAAAGCCATAAGTAATCTGAAAGTGCAACGGCGCTTGACTATAATGAACATCACTGATGTCTTCACATTGCCTACACGCTTGCAATGTATTATTTACATATCCATGACATTTTTCACTTTTACTCGGGCTGCAGAGTGTAATTACCAAGGGCTGTTTCCCTAAAGTTGTAGGCATCACGGCATGTAAGCATCATCTTTCAGAGCTCTGTATTAAAAGTAAGTTTACTCCTCTGTCTTAACTACTTGGATTTGCAAGACTGCTTCAGACCTTTCCTTGTACTTGCAGCCCTGAGAAAATACCTGATTTTCAGTTTACGTTTACCACGCACTCTGTTTTTGTAGCTATTTCTATCAGTGCTAGCTTTGTATCTTAGCTGAAGTAGCTTTGTTTTCTGGTAGTCATTCCCCTGATGCCTTCATTGACAGCAATTGTATCCCCTTTCAGTCACAATTTTGCGAGGCTAAGCAAGCTGAACACTTTCAGATGACTTTTGTGGAACAGATCCTGCACTTCCCTAACAGAAGAGCCTCTGCTCTATTTAAACTTGAGTGCCTCTAGCAAGAACAGCAGCACAGGAAGGCAGCAAGCGCAGAAAGACATTTGTACCTCTCTGTCTTAGAATCGCATTGATCTGCACCATACTGCCATCTGGTACTGCTCACAGGCATCTCTGATCAGCTAGTATATCTAGGTATTCTTTCTCAATAATTTAGGGCTAATGGCTTTTTTTGCCTAGTCCCCAGGTGAATAACCTTACAATTAACAGGATTTGTTGCTGTAACTTTTCTTTCGCTCCAGGTGTCAACGATTGTCCAATTTTCCAAAATGTTTTGATCTCCCTTTTGTTTCAAATAATACTCATCAGCTTCATCCATCAACAAAATTACTCGATTTTGCTGATCTGGATAATTAAAATGCTAATCCAGGTTGGTCTCCCAAAATAATCCTCGAGAAATTACAGTGGAGATTTTTAGTTGTATATTCTGCCTTGCAATACAATTTCCCATTTAGCCAAGTCCTTAGCCACATTCTAATCCCTTTATAATCACTTTATTCAGCTTCCCTAATTTCCCATGTGACAGAATATCAGACATATTACTACGGTTCCAAAAGATGAGAGCTAATGTATTTTCTTTGTGTAGAACAATCTGATATCTTTTCCAAGAAAATCATGCTCTTAGTCTGGGATGACCTGCTTTTTAGATTCATTTTCTATCTACCTACATTTCTCTAATTACTACTTCCATTTTTAACTTGAACCTGTTTACTACTGCAATCGCAGATATATAAGGCTTTTGGGGGTGTTTCTGTACAGTAATTATATATATAAAACTTAGTTAGCTAAACGATTTTGCATGCTATTACTCACTCGTTCCACCACCAGGACTAGTTAGGACTAGTGAAGGATGTGGTGCTTCCATGCTTTTATGAAGTGTAGCCACAGCAATAATTTTTCTTTTATGTATGCATAGTTTGGTGACATCTTCATCTGCTTTAACATCTTCAGCAGTTCTCTGCTTCACAGCAGCTCCAGGATCAAAATTAAAGACCTGAGTGTAAAAATTCCAGCATTTAATATAATTACTACATTTCTATCACTATATTAAAGGCTTTTCATTTTCTGGAATGATCAAGGAAACTACATTTCATAATACCCACTATACCTACATATGTTTGCTCTAAAATACAGTGTATGAACCTACCCCCAGCAGCTGGTTAGAAGCTCTCCAGAAACCAACTCCTGCTGAAGCTACCATGTATGAATATCACACATTAACACGCTGCTGTTGACGTTAAGCTGCCAGTTTAACAGGAAAGCATTCAATCACCATGAAAACCGAGTCTCCATGCAGGGAGCAGGCAGAGAGGAGATTCATTTAGTGGTTTGCATTCTATATATGGTCAGAGGAGAATTTAAGTCGTGGCATAGCACATCAGCTGACACAGTTAGCTGATAAGGGTTACATTGCAGAAATCAAAAATTATCATTTCTTTACCTTGGGAAGAACAAGAGGACATTCTAGGCCACATTTGCAGGTTCCATCAGTCAGCAAGTAAGTCTTCACCTGCTCCAAGCAGGATAATAAAGACCCACTGGGACTGTAAAGAAACAGAAATGATAAATGCAAGCTATTTGACAGGTCAGGATTTCTATCCACCATTCTAACAGCTCACATAGAGAGAATTTGATACAAACCTAAGATTTCATATTTAGTTTCATAGTACTTCTTGCTCTTAGTCAAGAACTGAGAAGATACCAAAGACAGTGAAAAAAAGAAGCAACATTTTAAAGAAAGATTTTAACACAGAAAAACAAACACGTGCAGAGAAAGCAGTTGAGATCATTGATATTTACTATTCACATTACAATTGTACTTGAAAGCTTTGACTGCTGCCCAACAACACTAAGATGAATTTCTTCTCTCCTATAAAGCACAACACACAAGCAGAGGGCAATCCCCACAAACCTCCCCCCTCAAGCCCCATCCCTGCAGTTCCACTGAGGCATGACAGCCACTTCTACTTTCTAGGACTGGAATCTAATTTACAAAGAAAACATCACAAACGTATTTCAAGAAGTATGAGGAAACTCATAAAGAAAAGGGAGAATAGTGACACAAGTATTGTGGATGGGTCTGTTAGTTGCACACAGTGTAGTTTATTCAGCTGTAATTTCAGCCTTCCTGGTGAAAGTGTGAAATGTTGCACCAAGAAGCCAGTCCAGGGAGTTTCTGACAAGCTGCACTTGGATTTCTTTAGCTCCAATCAGAAAATCATTATCTCCGCATCCAAGAATAGGACACTGGAAATTCTGTTATGGAAAATCACTAATTCATAAGATGAAAAAAGTTCTCACGTCAGAAACCTCTAACTTTCACACTGCTCTTCATTACTCAGCCAACCAAACTGTTCATCAGGAAAAGAATACAACAGCTTGCGAGGACTGGCTGAAACACTGGTCCTTAAAAGCCCTTATTTTAACAAAAACAACTTAAGTGGAAGAGTCTGGATGATGAAAACAGCCAAGAGTCAAAATTCCAAACTATGATGAACTTTTGTATTTGAAACCTAATGTACAAACAACTAATTATGCACAACAAGAACTTACTCATCTATAAAGCAACATCTGCAAATGTCATTCAAAGTTACGTTAACAGTTTCAGTAATACACTTGCCAGATCTGCCCTAAAATGGTTATTTTGGAGAAAATCACTTAGGTTGAATATGTATAACACTGACATTTGAGCATAAACAAAGTAAAAGCAATCTAAAAATAATGGTAGAAGCATGAAGAAGAATGATTTATAGGCCAGAGCAGCCTGATCTGAGCAAGCACACCGGAGCAGCCATACTGCACAGGTGAGATCCTCACCTGGGGGCGTCACAGTTTCCCACAGGAGAGCTGCAGACTGGCATCTGCTCTCTACTAGCCCATCTACACACCACAAGCTCTGTGATGTTTAAGAAGCTCGTTTCAAATGACACCTATGGGAACAGGCTCTGGAGTTAGGATGTCATTTTACTTGCAGTGGTTAAAAAAAAGGCCTGCTGAGCAGCAAGAAGTAAGATCTCATGAAATTTTGCTTATCAGTGCTCCTTTGGCCTGGAATCAAACACTCAAGTGAAAATGCCACAACGCAACCACTGATGCGCAGCAGCTAAACTTATTTAGAGGCCATGGTTACTGCTTGTTTTGTAGAATATCCTGAGCTGGAAGGAACTCCCAAGGGCCAGCGAGTCCAACCCCAGCCCCACACAGCCCTACCCAAACCCTGTGGCTGAGGTATCCCAGCACTTCCCGAGCTCTGGCAGCTTGGGGCCGTGCCTGCTGTCCTGGGAGCTGTGCCATGCCCACCGCCCCCTGGGGCATCCTCTAGAACCTAGTGAAGCTATGCCATCAAAGTTCTTTTTTTTTTTTGTTTCTAGAAGAAAGTAGTTTTTAGTAAGCTTTACTGGTGCACAGATTGCCTGGAAGATGCAGGTACAGGTGCAAGGAGATAGTGGAGCCTGGAAACAACAGACCCGTAGGGTATACACCTACTGCACAGACCACAGCAGGGTGTAAAGCAAGCTATGGATAACCTATGCTTACCAGGAGCACACAGAGCAGCCCACGGAACCTGTGGGATTACAGGAGTCACCATACCTGCTGCATGTATATGCAGAATTTTTTGTCCACTGAAATACCAAAATTCAGAAAAGGGCCACTTTTTTTTTTGTGTCTGCTGGGTTCTTGAGCATGACAAGTGGGTACATGCAACGAAATCTGGATATACAGAACAGCCCAACTGATTCATACCAGAAATCATGCCTGCTGCACACCAGTTATGCACTGCACAGACCTACATAACGGCAAAGCACCTTTTGTGTGAACAAATTTCCTCACGCTTCTGTACTGCAAAGGATAATCTACAGGTTCCTGTGTAAGAAACTCTGCAGGTTTTTTTGTCACTCTAGACATCCGGGGGTTTTGAGAATCCAAAGAAATACAAGAGAACAAATTACATATTTGCATCAGCTACTGACAGTTATGGAATGTCTACCTGCTATTAAAGACCTTTTCTCAGTTTATTCCACTGATGACTACTCGCTTACAGCAACCTGAAGAAGAGATTATCTCCAAGCAGCTCTGTTAGTTACTAAGAAAGCAGTGCTTTCACCTGGTAATAAAAAACTAATTAATAGATTTAACTCAAAGCGACTGTTGACAGCTGATAAAAAGCATATAAGCTTTATAAAGAAGCACAAATACAATGAGTCCTTATCCAGCTGGGATCATCTATTCTTAATACATACACTTATTTTCCTCAGGGTAGTTTTTGAGTCAATATTGTTTGGCCTTCCTTCCCTTCAATAAATGCTGTGAATATTTTCAGGGTGGCTGTTCCTTTAGAAGGTCTCAACAGCAGCTTCTCTAGAGAGTTTAGGGAGAGTTCATCCTTGAAGATGCAGCTAACAACACCAGCGACTGACCTGATGGAGGGCTGCTCACACGCCACGTTGGATTAGACGACACTCATCCCCTTCCAACCATCACTTCCTACTCCATGCCTTTCACCAAATAAGAACGTGGATGAGCATCTAGACACCAGCTAGACTCAGAATCAGAATTGCTTACAGAGGAACACCAGCGAACTAACTATTGGATTAAGGAAAAAGAAAGCGCATGGACAAAACTTGGAAAGAGGGCAGAAATAATACCAGCTTCTCCAAAATGAAAAAGACAACTGGTCAACTCGATTAACAGGGCCAACTGGAATAAAAGCAGTGTTTCTCATAAGGCAATTCAGGATAGAAATATTAAGAAACAACAACAACAACAAAAAACATATGAAAAAAAGAAGACAGAAGAGCAAATAACTGTCAGGATTATAAACAAGTTTACTAGTTGCTAAGCATGTAAGACTTCCTTAAGAGCTTTATGGCCTGTTTCTTACAGCTGTAGAAAATAAAATTCAAAAACAGGTGGGCTCATTAGGCGTATAAAAATACCGAAGCATTTTAAGTCCTGATGTCTGGATACAACGATGAAAGGAAAAAACACAACAAAAAACACCACAAACCAAACAACTCTTTCTTTTTCATTGATTTTTAACGGAGGCAGAGGCCCAGTAAATTACAGCAATAATGAGAACTACAAGGGGAAGGCTATTTATCTTTGACATGCGTATCTGTGACATGGATTTTGTTTGATTCTGCCAATGGAGAATATAAACAAGAAATCCTGGAATGCATTTGATCTTTTATGGTGGTTTAGTGTGAAATTGGAGTATGCTGAGACTCATTAAGGAGTTTCATATTGTTAACATATAAAATGTGGTGTACAAGAGGTTATTTTAATCAGAGAAGAGTGGAATAAGTATAAGATAATAATAAATTGATAATCATTTGGATTAACGTGATGTAAACCTGATGTACCTACATTTTGTTAAAGCTAACTTTGATCTTTTTCCAATAAGATTTAATTTGCAGTACGTTTGTCAGAACGCACTCATTTAATAGTAATTTCAGTCCATTTCTTTGAGACTGCTCCAGGATGAAGCAAAAAATTCCATAAGCTAGGAAAATAAATAAAATATCTAAAACTTTGGTTTTAGGTTTGCATTCCTGCATTTTTTTTTTTCCTACATTAGAAATGGGAGGAATCTGTAGAAGTCAGTCCTGCTGAGGCACGTCAGTGATGTCGTACAAAGAACCTTCATGGTTTTTAAGATGGACTGATGTTTTCTACAGCTACTGAGTATAGTTACACCACTTAATTTCCTTTCGAAAGAGAATAAATAAACCACAAAAGTACAGTGGAGATCTGGAACATAAACCCGGAAGAGACGGCAAAGAAGAGTTACTGAACATCGGGATAAAGTTGCATGGCACCACACAAACTGAGCTGAAGGCCTGTTGCCGGCAGAAAAAAGTCCCACTCTATCTTATCTGCCATGAATTGTTCGAATGCCTGGTTGTTCCTTTGAACATGACCAGCAAATGGTCTTATAAAAAGCCAGTGCTGAGTAAGGAAAAGGCAGCGAGAGAAATTTCTCATCAATCTCAGGTGTGACCTAAGAAATCCTCTGGCTAGTTTCATTGTAAAAGGCTCCAATAATAGAGATATTAAGTAAGGTTAAATCTGCTACTGCTCAGCTTTAAAATCCACATGACGATAATAAGTAATAAAGAACTATTCGTGCCTAAAGCCAAATGTATAGTAAGGATATCAAATTTTCAAGACCAAGTAATATTAGATTTGTAATGACAGAGTATGTGCTACAGGCATGCAAATAGCATAACTCAAGTGGACTCCGTTAATATCAACAGAATGAATGATCCAGCACTTTCAAAAGTATAAGCCCTTGAACTCTGTGAGTATAACAACTAGCCAAGCCACTAATCTACCACACGTTCTGGCAAAACTACAATGCAAACAAAAACAGTAACCACTTTAGATAACCATACCTGATATAGAGCACTCCACTTTGGTCCACCCGTCGCTGCCAACCAACGGGAACTTGCACTGCTGGTGGCCCTCCTTCCGTGTCCCCTCCGTCACACTCCTTTCCACCATTCATTTTTCTGTTTCTGTTTATGAGTCTTCAAAGATATCAACAGTAAGATGATATCCTTTTACTACATGTCATCATGGCCTCCCAAAGAAGGCCATTCAGCACATCTTTCCCCAAATTGTACAAAGTGCATTGGGAGGCTCCAGCTCAGTTTGAAACCAAGTCCTTAAAAGTGGCCATTTTTGTTAATGAGTCAGTTTCCCATTATAATCCACATTAAATATGCAATGTTTAACTCCTTATATATTCATAAGGACGAACTATATAGATAAAAATTAGTGCTTCCAACTTGGGAAAATCATAATTCACCAATCCTTTGTTACCTGTCAGAAAGGAGAATGGGGAAAAGGAGAATTTCTAGTTCAACAGCATGGTTCCAAGCTTGATGACTAAGATAACTTGCATTTTGTGAAAGCTCGTCTCATTTTTATAAATATGAGTCAGATCTAATACCTCCAGGTATTATACCCTTTATATGCCACATTCTTTTTGTTTTCTTTTTATCTTCCGTTCATTATCCAAGTTCTCTTCTTGAGTTTCTTTCATGACTTCCTGGCTCCAACAAAACAGCCTGAAAAATACAAACACAGAAAATCCGTCAGCCCTTTCCTGAAGTCTATCAGTCCGGCCCAGTAACTCACGAAGATGTGTACAGCTGCACCCACTCAAAGAGCTTAGGGTCACCTTTTCAAATGTCAATGAAACCGTCAAAATATGGTTTATGGTAACAATACAATCTGGTTAACGTATTCTATGATTTTATGTGGATGCAACTGAACTACATCTTAAAAGCCAAGACAATGCAACTTCTATTAAATAGTCTGTGTGAATTAAGGGATATATCATTTAACAGAGGAGTTTCACATATGCTTCTATTCAAAATTATCAACAGATGACTAGCTCTATTAATGCCCTTTAAAAATTGTTTATAAAATGGAACAAATTTAATGCGAGGAAATCTGCTTCTAGCGTTGATAATATCAATAAAAATGGATACACGTGCTATGTTTAGATTAGATTAAAATAATAACTTCATTAAAACAACAACAACAACAAGCACTTATACAACAAATAGGAAAAAAGTCATTGTATGTCAGTTCTGCGCCACTCCTAATACTAGTGTTAAGCTAACATTTAAAAACATAGTACACGTTACTATAGATCTGAAAGGTTTTAGTAAGAAGAGGGATTTTGAGAGAGGAGTCGAACATGAAGCCCGAGGATCCTACATTTCTGCAACAGCAGTGCAAACAACACATTACATCTTCATTTACCAGTAAGAGCAGCCTTCCCTCCAGACCACCAGAAGAAGGCCACAGAGACAGACAGTCCTCAAAAATATTCTAAGTACACTTACACACTACGTTCTCTTTAGATGTGCTACTTATAAACGTAAATTTCAAAATGCTAAAATAAAAAAGAGGAATGTTTTCAAAACCCATATGGACCGGGAAGGAGCCGGCTGCACATACCCCTTGGATAAGGGCTGAAATCTGAAGATTAAAGATTAAGAAGGTAACAGATGACGTTTCATCAAAAGCAAGGCAGAATTTAGCTTTCAGCACTATTGTTGAATGGTGTCTTGGCAGATCTATTACAGGTCTCATTAAAGGCTAAAATAGGTAAATAATTGCCCTGTTTTTATTGAGAATTAACTTTCTATAATACAGTAAAATCGGACTCAGAAAATACGTATATAAAATACTGGAAGCACATACCACAGGCAGGGCTGCTAATCTCTTTGCGCAGTCTTACTGTGGCTCATGTTGCTATTTAGGGCAATTACACTGGATCCATTACGAGAAAAAAGCCATCGCTTTCTTTTTTGCTCAAACAGCAAGAGACACTTTGAAGTAACCTTATATTTCTACTGGTTCTGCAGTGCCCCGCATTAGCTAACATCCCATTCCATCGTCACCGTAATACTTATCAGATAAACCACTCTTCTGTACTGCACATAGCTTGAAACAGTACCAAAAGGAGCAAAAGAATTCATGTAGCTGTCTCTGCTACGGAGAATATTCAAACATTTTTACTCAGTAGAATGGACTGGAATACAACGGCTGCTTCAATCGTATACCTTGCATCCAAGTTCATTATTTGCGTGACTTTTTCCTGAGAAATACCAGAGGCTAAAAAATGTAAACTAACACAAAAACTTGAGCAACACGCAATATAAAACTGAATCAGAACATATGTGTATTATCCATTCTTCCCCAGGTACAAAAATACTTCAAGCAACACACTCATCCTAAGGAGAAAACGGAGAACACTGCTATTTGCATTACAGGGTTGGACGTTCTAACTTGCAATTTACCATGTGCAAATGCAAGCCGGGCTCTTTGAGGACCCACCGATGTTTCTGTGTGCAATGAATTGTGGAAAAGAAGTCTGAGACTCTCTGGAAGCTCCATGCAAGCACACAGCTCACCAGTGAGTAACTAGGACGGTTTTATGCATTTATATGAAAACACGTATAGAAGTGAGACGGCTTCACAGTTCTGAATGGATTGCCACAAACTGCAGGCAATGAAGTAGCAAACGTTTTGAAAGTAATGCCTCCTATTTATTTCCATGGAAATGACAATGGATAAAAGGAGCACAATAACACTATTTGACGGAGCAAATTCTCAGCTACAAAACATTTCTCAGCATAGTCACTACCACCAGCTCTGCGTTTTCACCACTGATGAACAGGAGCGTGCGTGTTGAGCTTGTAAAAAACTGCAGCAGTAGAGGCGATCCACAGTTTCATGGCTGCTATGATGGCGTTACTGCCCATGCTGTCCATCTTTCATTGTCCCAAACAGATGCAAGTCAGAAGGTGCCAAATTCGGCCCACGCAGCGGGTGCAGTAGGAGAGATCAGCCAAGACTGGCAATGTCCTCAGAGCGGTGTGGGGCCTGGTGTTCCTGTGTTGCAAGAGAAAGATTCTTTTCTACTCTGGCTTGATTTCTGGAGGTTCGAGCCTTCAGCTTAGTCAGTGTCCTGATGTAGTGAGCACAGCTGATGGTTTGTCCAGGTTCCAGGAAATCCGGAAGGATCACCCGTTTCCTATCCCAAAAGGCAGTGCATGGCAATTTACCCACAGAAGGCTGCATCTTCAGCTTTTTTTCTGATAGGGAATTCACATGTTGCCACCCCACGGAATGCTGTTCTGCACTCCAGCTCCTGGTGGTGACATCACACCTTGTCACTGGTAATGATGCAATCCAGGAAACTTCAGTCTTGTTTAACAGGTGCTGACAAACTTGCATACAGTACTCTTTCTATGCCTGTGTGAGCATTTGTGGGACTCACCTGGCAAAAACTCTGCAATATTCCAACACTGCCACCATCATTTCCGATACACTGAGGACAATATTCACCTCCATACACACTTCCCTGGTCATAATCCACTGACCCATGCAGATAAGCTGATCAACTACCCCTGGAGGTGTTCAAAAAAACATTTAGATGTTGTACTGAGGTTTAGTGGGAAATACTGGTGACAGACAGGAGGTCAGACTGAATGATCTTAGAGCTCATTTCCAACCTTGGTGATTCTATGATTCCATGATTCATTTCATGGAGTGACAACTATACACAGACATCTGGAACGTGGTCTGTATTTAATGTTGCTGTTGCCACTGTTGAAATGTATGGCCCACCGCCTCACTGTGCCAACATCCACTCTTTGGTCTCCATATGCACTCAGCAAGCATCGATGAATGTCAATGGGAGCAATTTTTTCCGCACAGAAGAATTCAGTTTTCACCTTTACTTCATATGCACTTCCATGTCAGGTGCCATTTTATCAGACTACCCTGCCCCTCTGCTGCCATTTGTCATGCAGCAATAAAATGTAACACGATACTGGAGGGAACGTTTAATTGCCATACCACCAACATCCTATTCTGATGTGGGCCAACATACTAACACAGGAGGCATTACTTCCAGAGCAGTCTCGTATATAATGTAAGTATTGCATATTTCTATTAAGCATAAATTGCAAAAATAATAGATTGCCATCAATATTCTGGTAGCGAAACTCGTCAATGACACTCATATGCTGAGTTCCTTTATTTAACAGCATAACACCACTGAAAAGTTAAGCACACTGCAGACTTCTCCCAAATGAGTGAATCCTCCCCACATCTGATTTAAAAGGCACCCTCTGCACTTTCCCCATACCTGGTTATCAGTCAAACAAAGAAAACGGAGCTATGGAAGACAGCAGTGAAAAAGAGGTTAAGACTCAATACAGTCTGAGTCTGGCTCTTTTTCCCACTAACACTGACACAGGCTGGATTTATAATACGTTTTATATGCTAAGACAGCCTAGACAAGAAGCTGCAGCATAAGAGGACAACCGGAGGGAAGTGGAACTGCTCTATGGGATTTGCAAAGTCCTGTCACTGAAAACAGGCACGATAATCCCAGCAGGGATCAGTGAGGCCAGCAATGCTCTGACAAACAGAGCATCCCTGTGATGACTCAACCCTTTATGCTTCTGACCAGACCAGAGTCTTCCAACTCAACTGCTGAAAAACAGTCTCCTTTGATGCACCATTTTGCTTTTCAGTATCTAAGTATTCTAACCAAAGTACTTCAGATTGGTTTAGAAAGTATTTGGATTTTGGAGCAGATTCAAAATGTTTTGGACACTGGATTCTACCCAAAGGGCTGATTTTCATCAACCCGCGTAATAAATACCTCTTCTCTGTAATCTCATAATAACTCCAGACAACTCATGTTATCTTACCACGAGGAACACAACTTTCCACATCTAAATCAATTAATCCTTTTTTTCTATGCGCCAAGACATGCCTTTCAGATTTGTTTTGCAGTCCACTTTCATTATAATATGCTTCAAAATATTTCACTGGAGAACTATGTAAAATGACACCAAATTGTTTCCTCAATCCAATCCCTCAAACATCTCCCCCCATGAAAAATTTCCCCTTAACTTTCACATACTGGAAGTATGTTTTCCATTTTTAATGCATCTGTCTCACTTTTGTGAATGCTGCATTTTGGAAGCCTCACTGCACACTCAGCTGAAAAAGTTTAACAGTTTTTTAGGCAATGCAGAAAACTTGGTACAAGGTTAAGGAAAATTAAATTAGATACTAATAGTCTGGATTCAGATCCGTCACATATGATATGAATACCAATACAACCTTTCCTTTATTAATAAGTGGATATAAAACCAGTAAATCAAATTTTGACGGTCTAATACTGCAAAGATACTCTATAAGTTTTTTCTTAAACGACCCTTCAAATACGCTTAACAATTCCAGGTATTACAGGGAAAGGCTGCTTACAGATCCCTGAGAAATGACCGCCTTGGATGCTTGCTTATGGGATGATGACAGATTTTGGGCAGAAAGTTTTGCAAACCCTCAGAACACCCACAAAACAAAATCATCATAAATACAAAAACCGATCTCACTTCCCAGGCTTTCCTTCTATCGCAGAAAAACCTACACGACATTTGGAAATGGAAATGCTCTCAGAACACAGTCTGGGATTTTAAGAACTAACAGGAATGTTTTGCTTCTTCCAAAGCACTGTTTTCAAGTTAAAATAAGGTTTGATTTAGTTATCATTTGCTAATAATTAATTTGTCTATCAAAGGAGTTAGCCGGGATTCTCCTGTGTCACCTAATTAGAAATGTTTTATTGCTTTTTGGGAATGTTTTTACATTTTGAAAAGAAGCTTTCCCTCACTAATTAGAATTGAATACTTTATGAAGCTCGACTTTTTATGTGAGTGACTCAGCAATCGACTACAACCTACCTAACGTATAAAGGAAATCTTTTTTCCTTCCAACTTATCTTTCTGTATTGGCATCTAGCGCTACAACACTGCTGTATATACGATATATTCTGTCCTCTGGCTTGAGAAAGACATCTTCATCTTGCTTGTAAATAACGAGCTCCACTGCAACAACCAGAAAATTGTTCTGAACAGCATAACCTTATTAAAACTATGTAGTTTAAAACTGTCCTAGTACCAAATCAGTTTATACCATCCAATACCTTTGGTGCAACAGTATTCCGAGCTTTAGAAAGGATAGTTTTACTATATGCAAGTCTTATGTAATCCTAATTTATACTGGCTTTGATGCTGCGATTTTTTTAGGATTGGAAGACCCCAACAATTTAACCACCCTAGAAGAGGACAGCTATTTGGGTGAATTCGCTATTAATTAGCAAATAACTTCCAGAGCCCAGGCCGCTGCATTCGTCTCCGCATCCTCATTTAATGAGCTGGCCATGTCCCAGCTAGGGCAGACTTGCTGATCTGCATGCAGAAGGACACAACCCTACTGCATGTGGTTGCTTTTACTGCCAGGCTGGATGATCAAAGCAGTCTTTTCAGGCCTGCTATCTAGGAATCTACAGTAATAAAACAAATCTTTAGCTGTATCATGGCTAGACGGGGAAAAGAGCCTGACTTACATTCATGGATTCTAGCTGTCACTAAGAGCATATGATACAAACCTCTCCCTTTTGCACCAGCATGCTGTTAACTAATCACAAGCTGTAATCCTCGCATCAGATACCTTTCCTGCCCATGCTTATAGGACAGGTAAAATGCAGCTGACTGAGCTGTGACACATCCTCCATTGCTGAGGTTTAACTGTCTTATCATAGCAATTGAGGTTTTCAGTTTCCAGTGAAAGCAGTGAGAAAGCACATCCTTTTCAAGAACAGTTGACTACCTTTGAAAGCACACATGCATGGACACACACATACAGCATCTCTGAAAGCATTTTGGTAAAAACCAAAACTGAGTTACACGGCAACCAAAAAAGATGCTGGGAATAATTATTTTTCTTTTGAAGCCTCAACTCTGCTCAGTAACAGCGATCACTTGGTAGAGACCAAAGATACAGCAGTCAGCGTGCTTTCAGGCCTTCCACCACATTAATTTCTTTCTTTGCAAGCAAAATAGGTCAAAACCGTGCGCACGTGATAGGCCTTCTTATGAGCCAAAAGAATGCAAACACTCTGATTCTTCTATTTTTAAATTTGAAACTAATATTGGGTATGAACGTAGGCTACAGAAGAGCCAAGTTATCCTGTAGAGAAGAATATTTTGCCACCACTATCAACAAAATCTTTCTTAGGGTATGTAATGAAACAGAATATTACCAACTTATACGCTAATAATGGAAAGTAAAGAAATATTATTACAGCATTCCACTTTGTCAGTCTAAAGAGGAACTAATGAAAAGCACGTCTATCTTCAGCAAGCACAGATCCAGAAAAATGAATCCAGGCTCAATGTTTGCTTGGTTTTTTAGTTCTGTTTTGATTTTTAACGGCCAGAAGTCATTGGTGCCTTTCAACATGCAAAGTTCTACCAGCCCTACACAAACGGGTTACTTTTCATATTCTGAAACAAGGCAGCAAATAAAGTATAACATAAAAGAGGAGGGTTGTTCCTAATGAGGATTTTAAAGGACTCAGCCTTCCTGAATGTAAGGAGAAATTATACCATCCCACACACGCTCAATGTATCGGCTTTGCAGCTGTGAAGGTCATTTTGGATTTGCCCTTTAGGCCTTGCCGGACCAGAAAATCTGCCTCCAAAATCTATTTTGCTGCAGAAAAGTCAGAACTTTTATTTTGTCAATGAAATTTTTGCATGATTTTGGAACAAAGCTTTAAGATAAGGTATTAATTCTCTGTGGCTCCAGGTATTGTTCATGGTTGTAACTCAGGCATTCTTCTACAGCGGCTGGCATCCTGCTGGCTCCCTATGAAACCACCAAGCTCTAGAAGAAGCCAACATGGACATTTCACATAACAGACCTGAAGTAAAGCAAAAAAGATGATCGCAAAACGTGCCTACAAGACGGAGGTCAGACCTCCCAAGACCAACTGCCACAACAAAACTGGATACTAAAACAGAGCAGCTTGCTTTGCCACTGCAGCATTTTGCTCGCTAACGTAACAGATTCACAATGACCGCTGTAGGGGTTTACAGCTGACAGAAAAAACGATGAGGAATTTATAACTAATAAACTCAAAGCACTCATGGCACACACCGATTACTATCCAATGATAGAGTTACAGGGACTGAGAAGTTTCTGGCCAAAGTTAAAATTACTTTAAAAGGAGATCGAAGAATATCACCAAAGAACAAATTTGTTCTTTTAATACCCGTGTTTTGGCATTAAACACAATCTGGAGTTATTAAACATAATTCTGTCATAGTTTTCATAATGGAGATTACATGAACTTCAGGACCATCTGACACAGAACATTCTTAGGTCATCTGATAAATAAATTAAGAAAAGAAGTAGGTAATAACTACTGTAAATGTTCAGTCCTTGTTAACAGCTTTGCTATACGTTATTGACTGGTTGCTAGAGTTATCTGTGGAAAAAAGTTAATTTTATAAAGAGAGAATATTCAGAAGTAACCACTGGAAAACCTGCACATGAGAATTCGATTTGATTTTATATATATAGTAAAAAAATAAAGAAGGAAAAATAAGTTTGGAAAGGCTTTGATCTGCTATGCTAACAACTACTCAGATTAGCTCCGATCTCCATTAACTGTGTAATGTGGCATCGAAAAAGAAAGAAAGAAATGGCAAAAATGAAAATCTCACTCCTATATTGCAAATGCGGAGGCCGAGTAAACTGGATAAACTTCCTTTGTGTTAGGCACCTGAAGTTCAGGACACAGCAATATTTAAATCACCTGAATAATTCAGACTGAATTTCTGTGCAAGAGAATGTCAGAAACGTAGCAGGATTGCAAATTAAACCTGTAAATTATGCCTCCCGTGCCAAAGTCATAGGACTGCACTATTTTTAGGCACATGGAACTTTTTATCCAAACACCATTTTCTGAATTGTTTACCGAGTTATGCATTTCTACTCAGTGAGTTCCCACATGAAAAAAACTCCAAAGATAATTTAAAAAAAAAAATACATAAAAATTAGCAATTCCTGCATCTTAATGCAAACTCCAGGAGTATCGAGCATAAATGCAACAGTGTTTGAAAGCTCAGGCTGCCTCTCTGAAATGTGTTGTGCTACAAACCCATGCCATACGATGCATGAATCTCCTTCTAGCATTAATGTACTATTACTCACTGCCTTCCAATGATACACTAACTGAAAGGGTGAGTATGTTGAGAATTTGCCCCCACTGTTTTATTTATGACAGACAGTATTAAAAGACTTCCTCTGTCTTCTGAAAGAGCACTCAGAAGTTTAAGAATATTTACCAAAAATAAAGTGGGTGATTTTACTCCTTTTCAGTGCTTTTACTCCACAAAAACTGTGACACGTTTCTTTATTGATATACAGGAGGTCCGTTAATTGTAGGTTTAATCATTTTAAAGTGAAATCTCTATGACGATTTGTATACATGGTCTTTCCTTATACAGCCCCTTTCTCTCACATACACTGATCTGAGACAACTGTTTCATGAATATACCACTGAACTGAAAAATACTCCTCTTTACGCTCATATTAAAACTTTCTATCTGGCTTGTTCTCTAAAAATATGAAGCAAGTAATGCAAGTTTTAAGTCTGTTTTTAGTATATTCATAAACTGTAGAACACCAAATTAAAAAAAAAAAGGAAAAAAAAGAGCCTGACCTTTTTCCTCGTTAAGCATTAGATTTAAGGTGGATATTATCATCACGTTCAGTCCAAGCTGAAAAACAAAGATCCAGTTGAAAAGAAGATAAGCAATAGTAAGCAATATGGTCCCTCCTAGGATGCTCCAATTTCAATGTTAAGTGATTCTTAATTATTCCTTCATATTTATGAACATCTAAATGGAGAGGTTTCTTTGAAAACCTCTGAAACAAATACCTGCTTCCACTCCGTGTTTTGCACACAGTTCATTTCCTAAAAACACGGCAAAGAAAAGATAATCTAGTATTTAAAAAATGTTAACGCACAACTTTTAAAAGTATATTCTATTAAAGTTTATTCTGTATAGAATGCAATACCGTCCCTCAACTGTACACATGCCGTTAGCTTTGGGTAAGATTTTGTGCTTCTTAAATCGAAAATCTCTTCCCCTTCTTCCTGCCCCAGGGAGAGGTGAGAAGGACATCAACCCCTCCCTGCTCTCGTCAGGCTGCTTCCTTAGGGATCCTGACTCATCAACTCACCATCCCTGTGCCTGCAGATTCACAGTTAAGAATGGCAAGGTATATTTAGCCCAATATGATGAGCGAAGTACATACATGTTAATGTCTATATATTTTTTGGTTGAAATTTTACCTAGCAATTTTCAGACATACTCACGTCAACACCTTAGTAAGCATAAATTACACCCTCCCATTAGCTGTGAAGATTACAGTCTGGCTCTTAGAAAATGAAATGTTTACTTCCATGATAATAAGAAGCATTCTGTTCTCCACCACAGTACACAGGTTGGGAAACTCTCCTTGGAAGTATTTTTGTCATTCATACCATCCAATATTTTAAGTTAGGATTTAAAATCTACATTTAGGATTAAAGATTTTAAACACCTATGAATAAATTCTCCCCACATGTTTGCAAAAGTACTATTTTAGGAAAAGAAGTACGAGTAACTTCAGACTCAGAGATGGGGAATGTGGGGTTTTGATGTTAGCAACCTGCAACCTAAGCCCAAAGTCCGGGCGCTGTCACCACGTGCCTAAAGCACCGCTCTGCACAGCAGCCTTTGAGACTTCCAGAAGCCAATTCTCTCGCCGCTGCTTCTTCCTTTTCAGCTGCTCCCTTCATGGAACTTTGACAAGGGTAAAAAGTTGCTAACGTGGACTTCTACCAACAAAAGCCAATATAGCGTGCCTATAAAAAAGGATACTGAGGCTATCAAATGAACTTCATGTAAAAGGATTTTTGTAACTTTAAGCGCCTTCTTCCTCCCTTCACAAAAATGTAGGGTATGTTTTAGGACCTGAAAAGGACCTCAAAGACTTCCTGGGGAGCATGATTACTCACGCTGGGCCCCAGCTACTCTGAAAGCCTGGTATTGCATCTCGTTATGACAGCATTAGGTTTAACACAGAGCTCTGCCAGCAATCCATAGCTTTGCTCACTTGGTGCACTACAAAACATGATTTTACTACACGTGCAATAAACTGCACAAACCCTAAGCCAGACATAAAAAGGTTTGGGTCTCCTCAGAAGGAACCGAACAAAAGGGTGAATCACATTCAAGCTTGACAAGAGTATTGCACCAGCTCATCAAAGCAGAGCAAACAAAAACGAGGGTAAAGGACCACAGGCAGCCCAAATTTAAAACCACGTGTCCCTATGGGGAGGCATTACACCCAAGAGTTTAAGAACTAATCATAAAAGAGAAGAATCTAGAAAATGCTCTATTTCATCCCAAACAGAGGAAAACATACTGTTCCAGATCCTAATTCAAGACTCAAACAGACCTTTATTCTTGAACAACGTTACGAGTCCCAGGAAATGCAGAAGGTATGCACCTAATGGGTACTGAAACCATTCACCTAACGTACTCCGGTACCACCCTCCAAAAAGTGAGCTACTGGAAAGCATGCCAGCAAAGAATCATTCAGTCAGTTCTAATTTAAAACTTCATTAAAAGAAATCCCTTCGGTAACACAAACGTATTCCATCAAAAAAAAACCCACAAATAAAGCCGTCAGTGTCATCAACTCTGGATTCTTGGCAGAAAAATCTAAAAATTGTGATTTTCACCCTATAGGTAGCTCTCTGCATTAAAAGAAAAATGTGATTGGTTTTTACCTTACACGTTGGCATACTATTCAGTGGAAGAGTGAATTTAAGGCAATGAAAGGCAAACTTTCCAGCGTTGCTGAACCTGAATTTCTCAGTTCATTTTAAATGTGGACTTTCCAAGGCACTGAAAGCATTTTATTTACGAGAAAAAGTTATTTATTCCTCTTATAACTGCTGTAAGGAAATCCTGTAAACACCATACACCTTAAAACTATTTACCTTAAAGAAGATTATTAGTAACAGAAAAAGTTCTCTAAGTTGGACTGTTTTCTCTTAATCCTTGGTGCAATTTAAACTTGCCTTTTTTCCTTCCTCTTCTCTCTTTCACATCTGTAGAGCAACCACTACCAATGCTTCTGATAAAATTCCTATCTTTTTAAAGTTTTATGTCCACCGTACAGCGTTCTCTTTTTTCCCCCACAACAAACAAACCTCATTCTTCCTGCTGCTCTTTAACAACACTGCTTTTTAAATCTGCCACTAGTTTGTTGCTCCACTTTGTTGTCTTCTTCTTAATAACCAGTTTCCATAAGAGACCACGACCAGTACAGCAAAATACATGCTAAGGTCTCACTGACAGTGAATACAAAAGACACTGATGTTTGTAAAAACTCTCAGCACTTGAGAAATGAGTATTTGTGATCTTTGTTTTTTTCAAGCACCTCAATCATCTCCCTCTTATACAGGGGACATGCAACAAACTCAGATGCGACATGGAAAATTCTGAATAAACATATGGAAAAGAAAACAAACTTTCATACTGAGGACGACTCAATAAACTGCTGGCAATGGTACAGAGAAGCTGTGGGTTTCAAACCTCAGAGACGCATAAACCTGAAGTTACCAAAGCTCTGGACCATCTTTTCAGAGCTGCATCAGATGACTTCAGTGGGAGAAAGTCGAACTGGGGCTCAGTACCTACTGATGTATCCTAGGAAAGATCCCCAGAAAACTGATCATCTGCTTTCAGGAATTTACAGTGTTAAGCACATATGCCAGAAAAACAAATATTTCTGAACACAGCTACAATGCTCTATTCCATAGGTACAATTTACAAATACATGGGAAAAAGATATGAATAGGTCCTCCGAATTTTCACAAGATCTCATCAAAGAAGACTGGTTTTCTGTTACATCTCTCAACTGAAAGGGATAGCTCTCTAAAAAACAGAGATTCAAAATGAGTTCTGGTCATCAAGTATTCTGTGGGAATACTGTATGTATCGGCTCAGAGGTGATCAGACAGAATTCTATATTTTCTCTGAAGAAGAAACCACTGATAAGAATGAAAATATACCGGTGCGTTTAAGAATCTTATTTTGAAGCTATGGATATAGTACAGATACTACACTGACTCATTAAGATGACAAAACAATCTGTTGTAGATTAACATAATTTTATTTAAAAAGAAAAACGTACGTATTTCTTCAAGTGGGGCACTTCAGATTAGGGATCTCTTCAGTCTTTTCTGGAGGGATTTAAAAAAGCTTTGGAGAAATCTTAAAGCTATGGAATTAGCCTGGTATTTATAGCTCAGTTTCCTACTGTGTTCTTTGAGCTTCTAGGACATTTTTTTTCTCCATCTGCTGGTTGTTGACATGGTATAACCTTATATTTTGACTATGAAAATGTATAAGAGCAAGTGCTTTGCATTTAACTGTAAAGTTCTGCCTTCATCTCAGGGCAAGGCAGCTATGCTCTGCCACTACTATATCATGTACGTCGGGAACAGTGCCATATATTTTCTGATAGACAAATGGAGTTCTATTGTTTAATTATATCAAAATATATTGCTACCAATCATGACTAATACTCCATATGAATCATGCTGCCACAGAATGATACTTTTCATACCATTAACATACCGTACATGGTATGCCGTTTCAAGAAAATCTGTTAAATCTAGGTCAAGAATGCTTTCTTCTTTTTCTGTTATCAAAAAGGTCTGTGTATCAGTGCACTGTCCATCTCATATACAGATATGAATTGCCAAATTCCTTACTTTTTTACTTTACCACCATTAAACGTCGAAGAAGCTGGTGAGGGGTCTGGAGCACAGGCCTTATGAGGAACGGCTAAGGGAGCTGGGATTGTTCAGCCTGGAGAAGAGGAGGCTCAGGGGAGACCTTATAGCTCTCTATAACTTGTGAAGGGAGGTTGTAGTGAGCTGGGGGTCGGCCTCTTCTCTTGTGTAATCAGTGACAGAACTAGAGGGAATGGTTTCAAGCTGCGCCAGGGGAGGTTCAGGCTGGACATTAGGAAGTATTACTTCTTGGAAAGGGTAGTCAGGCATTGGAATGCACTGCCCAGGGAGGTGGTGGAATCACCGACCATAGGAGTGTTCAAGAAACGTTTGGATGCTGCGTTGAGGGATATGATTTAGCTGGGAAGTATTGGTAATGGTTGGACTGGATGATCTTCTAGGTCTTTTCCAACCTTGATAATTCTGAGATTCTGTGAAGACATCCGTTGTTCTGGTTATTTATTTTTTCTTTTAACATTGGCTGAAATCTTTTGCATTATATTGCTTGAAATACATATTATAAGGATCCTTACTACCACAGAATAAAACTATCAAAATAAAATAAAAGTTTTCCAGCTTAAGAAATGTGCTGATTTACTTTTGAATACTCACCTACATTACTCCTCATGGTCTTGCTTCTAGTTACCTTGGGGATATTTAGTCTTCTTAGAATTCTTGACGCACTTGGAGATTTGCTTTAGATATTCTCTTGCTGGGATCTCGATAATGGGCTATGTCCATTGAGGCTGGCTCCTTGTCTTGCTGCACCCCTCATGTGAGGAACTGTTGCACGCCAGGTTACATCTATCGAGACAGGAGAATTATTTAAACTAAAACACAAATGTTTTTATTTCACTTCTCTTGATTGCCTCCTAAGCCTTACCCAATGACAGTGCAGCAAAAATTGAGATAAGAAAAAGATTCCTTTTAACAAATTATGATGGTTCACTGTCCACAGGAATGGGCAGATTTCTAGAAAAATCAACTTAAGATTTTTATTATGATAGAACTAGTATGAAATTTATAATACAAAGCTCACGTCTTCAGACAACTGTAGCTGCCCTGACACATGCTAACAGCCTCTAACTAGCAAGGCTAGAAGTTAGGCTTTCGAGAGTTAAGTACCACAGCTAATACTACATGCTAAGTACATACACAAATGCAGCAGCAGTCTCTTTTAAAACTAAACAGCCTTAGCTATGTAAAAGGCCCTATCAGTACTGCTTATGAGCTACTGCAGAGGTACACAGACACAGGTGAAGCCCCAGCTGTAAGAGCTCGTGCATCATCACAGCAACACTTGCCTATCAAAAACAAAAGCACTGGGCTTCTCCCGAGTCATTTCCTTTGGAAAGGACGGCGTCACGTATCTGTAACCCTCCACTTGCTTTGAGCACGACAGTTCCAATTTCTCTGACACTGAAAGGAGTTAACAACCTTTGCAGGACTTTAAGTCAATTAATTAGTTCTTTCAGAAGTAAAATGGATTGGAGCTCATTAGGTTAAAGACGTAGCTAAAAGAGTTGATGTTGGCCTTTAAAGCGTTGTACCTGAAAGCCTGAGGACTCAGTAAGAGAGCACAGCTAGAAACCAGAAATACGCTTTTAATAAATTCAGATTTATAGGGAACTTCCCATGTTTTGAACAAATCTTTCATTGAAAAGGATGCAACACAACCAATCAACAATTTCTGCATCCTACAGAAAGCCTGAAGAATTTACTCTGATTTACAGATCACTTATTTGGGACTCCTTTTAAAGACATCTGTCATTGTAGTAAAGGTCTGCTGTTGTTACAAGCCTTTTCCTCTTACATTACAACATTATACACATTACACAAACATATAACAAAAATTTCAGATAAGTGATGTGAATTGGGTATAAGGAGGTAACTCACAGGAAGTACACTGGCAGCAAATACCACAGTCTTTACTATGATTCCTAAAATATTTAAGCTTGCAAGGAAATCCTTTTTGCTTTCTTGGTGATCAACTGGTCTTTAACTTCTACTGACTTTATTAGCAGTTGTCATTTACCTAGCAATTGATTAGCACCTAATTTCAACGTGAAGTTGGGGCATGGCATCCTGTAACAATGAATCTGCCTTTTTGCACTGAATTCAGCAGCCCGGTAGAGACTTACAGGCTCTATTTAGAAAGAAAACTATTTAGAGAGAACAAGCAGTTACTTGTTTCCAGATTATCCAGTCCATATATATTATTAAAATGATAAAAATGAAAATTAAATAATAAAATAATAACACTATTACTGGTAAAAACTCCCTTCCTATTCACTGAAATGGCTCACAACAATCTAAACAGAACCACGTGACCTTATAAAGGCAGGCAGTCCAAACACTGATTATACACCACTGAAATACACGGCATTTGATTAGGTAAAAAATCGGAACGTAACGCTAAGGAGAAGAATGTCATGGTACAGACATCCAGGTACATTCAGTGGAGATGGGAAGGCACTGAACTTTCTCCCAAGACTTGCATTATCAGGCTCCACGCAAGGGGCCTGAGCTGCTGGTTTCAGCTTATCAAGAGCCCGAGTGTCAGTGCTTTATAAATCACTCAGAAATTCTGAATCCTAAAATCTGACATGTAAATGGCATACTTTAAACGTAAGAATTTCTTCTTCTATTGCAGAAATGACAAACGTTTAACATTTCCTCTGTATGTAATTTCCTATTTATATAAGCTGCACGATTATTTTTTAAAGGAACGTTTTTACTTGTTATTCATAAAACTATAGATGAATGCCTTAGGAATCTGTGACTTCAGAGCAGCTAATTTTTACAGTGACAAAGCAAACAGAAATATGACATAGCTTTTTATTAAATGGTTTGCATACAAATAAATTTTAGATTACATTTTTACTGTGCATTTAATATTCTTCAGATAAAATTACTTATTAACGTTTAATCACATTGAAAGGTATTGATAAGAGAGATTTTCGTAAAGGCTTTCCTAAAGCAAAAGCACAGCAAACAATGTAAAACTGATTTACTGGAAACAATTTCAATAGATGGATGAAACAGCCCAACAATGAAAGCTATGTCATACCAGGGCTTAAAATAACTAGGTCACGTGGACAATGCTGAAGATTTAAGTAGCATCAGTAAAAGAAGCCTCTACTAAAGGCCTCAAGAATTTGACAAAAAAGCATTACTAAAATGAATTCAAATAAGCAACCTGGTTTTTAACTTACAGCATCTAAATAAAATGGTACCAATACATTAATTACAAGAATGGTCTGTACTGAACATACAGAAATGGAGATGTGTAAGCAAAGATGTAATTAAACTTTCTGCTGGGAAAAAAAATTACCTTTACTGCACATATTCCATTTACAAACCTACTACCATCAAAATAATAGTATCACACTCAGCACATACTGGCAGTGTCTTATATGAGCCTCAAAAGAGTTTTACATGGAGATCCAAGAGAATTTTTGTGGCTAATTCAACGGGCTCTATATTGCTTTTCCCTTCCTGAAAATCTTATTCTCATTCTTACCATGCCTACTAGGAACTACCTGCTCTCAAGACTGACTGGACTAGATGACCTTGGAGGTCTTTTCCAACCTTGGTGATTCTATGATGAAACATTAAAATAATTATTTGTAAAAAGGGTTTTTTTTTATATATTGTTATTAAAAGAATGGATAAAAATCACACTTCTGAAAATCCGCTACTTAATGTAAGACTGATCGCACAGACAATCCCAGTGCTTACTAAATAGTCAGCACTGCACCACGCACAAAAAGACCGGTTTATTTTTATCAGTCAGAGATAAGTATATGGCATTCACAGTGACTTCACAATGTTTACTTTTCTCTTGCATGCATATCCATAACAATAAATTTTCCAGCAAGTTCTCACCAGTTGCTGGTATCTAACGGTGGATGTATTTCTGGGGAAAAGCCATCTGCTTTTTTTTTCAGTGAACGCGCTTTCTCATTCGCTGGTGAGCTTTTTATTTACATAACAAGTCTGTGATAACAGAGTAAAAGAAATCCTGTCCCCATCTAAGCTCCCAAGATACATACGGTATTCTTACAACCATGGCATTCGTTGCATCTAAAATTAAAAAGACTCTACTTTTTATAAAACTGAATCCAAATGCCAAAAAGTGATCTTCCAGTCAAAGAAACAAACTCAGGAACTTTTCAGTCGTGTGCTGTCACAAACATGCACAGAAAAAAGTGGCACTCCGCCAGCTCTCTTACATTTTTTAAGGTCTGTTTTATCTACATATCTTCTACAGCAATCTGCTTGTTCACTGGCAGTTTCTCATACTCTCATATATTCTTTCCATTTACCCTGTGGCAGAATTGAGAAACGCTCCTCCAAAAGTGTGTCTTTCCAATCACAGTCATGGGCTGCACGCTGGAACAATTTGGCAAAAGTTCAGAGGCTTAATTACAAGCATCCAGCCTGATATCGTTTTATTTTCAATAATTCAATCACAGATACGTGGCATGAAGAGAAACGGTGGGAATGAGGGAATCCACCTACCTCAAATCCAGAAGATCGGTGGAGGTAATCCACCAGATTTTGGTGGTTCTCTGAATTTTTGGAAAGAAAAAATGAAGTGCTGTTTCTTCTAGTCTTTATATTTTTCTGTCTCTTCCGCTTTGATTTTAGCCTCTTCTTCCTACAACAAAAAACATGTTTTATTAAAACACGATTTGCAGAAAGACAAAGTATCAATACCTGTACTTAATACAGACTGCACGGCTTCTCCAAAAGACTGCTTCGCTACACAAAAACCATGGGAACAGTCTCAAAAGCAAACACTGAAAAGAACTGGTTAGTTTATCAAGGCTGTCTCAGAAGTCAGTGAGGAGAGGTAGAGTTCAAAGTGTGCTGTAAAATAAATGAATGTAATCTGGTCCCAAATATACCTGTGTTCTTAACTGCCCTCTAGAAGGACCTCTATCTTTGATGACCATAAACAGAAAATCAGAAGAATACCCTGTGTCCAAGGGTAGAACGGACTCTGCCTATATCCTCTTGCTTCACATTTGCACAGAATTTTAAGTGATAGAAATACAGCCTGCAGAATGGATAAGGGGACTTTCATATTAAGTGTTCTTGAGAAGACATCCATAACCCTCACGGGCCTTCAACCTTGGGATATTCTGTAATTACCTCAAACCTTCAAAGAACTGAGAATGGTAAGAAAAAAAAAAAAGATGTGCAGAGTTTGTTATTTACAACTTACTTATACACATACATTATTACATTGAAAGTAATGCTTCCTATTTATTTCCATGGAAATGACAACAGGTACAAGGAGCACAATAATGCTATTAAATAGAACAAATTCTCATAGTCACCATGCTTAGCTATGCACTCTTGCAAAAATCTGCACCAGTGGAGGTGACCCACTGTTGCTGTCACCGCTGCTGAAATGCAGCAGCCCCCCTCACTGTGCTCACACCCACTGCTTGGTCTCCATACATGTTCGCAAGTATCAGTCAATGTCAATAGGCGCCATGTATTCCACACAGAGGAATTCAACTCCTTTGCTCCATACATACTTCCATGTCAGACGCCATCTGGCCCGAGTGTCCCTCTGCTGCCATCACATAATGGGATATTGGTGGGAACGTTCAATCACAAGCTCAGTCAAACCAGGGCCTTGTACTTCATTCTGTTCTTACGCAACATCAACAGCCGCTGAAAATCTCTGCATGTGATTACATCTGGACAAACACCAGGGGCCACAGGACCTTCAGTTTTCCCCAGGATAGACCTGGAACCTCCATCATCCCAGAACATCAGGCTTACAGCCGGGCTCTGCTAGCGCCCTGGCAGAAAGCCTGTGAGCTGGGAGGAGGCAGCGTGCTTCCTCACCTCTGTTTTCTGGAATGGTGTGGAGCACACACTGCAGCCCCAAGCTGCTTCCTCTCCTCTGCCTGCTAACATGGCTCCGGAGAATCAGATAAGGGAGCCGATTTGTGTATTTCTGTCGGATTAGTCTTAACCTACATCGGTGCCCTAATCTCTGTGGCTGGAGGCACGCGGGTGCCAGAGCGGTGCAGCGGGGAAGGGCAGGGCCTGCGTTCGCTCAGAGCTCTTCAGGGTTCCTTCCCCATCTCCTTACTTTAAAACGCCATGCTATTGGAAAGGTCTTCTTCCCTGGTTTTCATAGGAGGACTTGGGTATTTTATTTAATTGTTTAAATAAAAGCAGTATTTAGCTGTCTACACATTCAAAACATTTTAGAATTACATTCAGAATATAACTGTTGTAATACTGATGAGTAGGTATATCTAAAAACCCATTCTGAGTACCTGATAGAAGTCATCATAAAGGTGTTGGAAATGTGTAACCTTGTTTTGCTTTTACTGACCAGAATTCCTATATGTTACCTAACACTTCCCAGGCATGGTGTCTGGTTAAAGCTGGGTTAAAACATAACGGATGACCTAACAAAACGAGAAATAAATATCTGACCTTCTGAGAGAACCTTTGCTCGAACACACGGACTTTTACAAGTGTGCTACTCTTCTGTATTGGCAGAAGCCGCCCATCCTAATGTAACATCAGAAATGCATGTCAAGTGCCCCCCGCCACAAGACACCACATGAATTACGTCAGAGCTCAAAGGAACACAACAACAAAAGGTAGATCCCTCAGGGCAGCTAATCTAAAAATTAGCCACAGCACTAAGGCTAACATACTAACACATTTGTTTTCCTTCTGTGATGCGAAGCTATAAGGCTAACATACCAACACGTTTGTTTTACGTATGTGATACACAGCTGCAAGGCTAACACACTAACATTCTTCACAGGTCTAGCAATGGTGTCATTGGAGTGGATGTAGCTTTGAACAGAAAAGATGTAGGAAGGGATACTATCTTTTTTTGTCACCAGTTACAGGAAAAAAGAAGAAATGGATTTTTAATTTGAAAGCAGAGAAAATCAGAGACACCAATTTATCACATCTCCATCCTATAAATCCTACAAATCTCATACCTTCATAAAGGAAGTGACAACTACTAATAATATATCTTACAAAAACGAAAATGCTTTTATTTATAAAAAGCCTTGGTTTTGACAGGAAAGGTGCACGCTACTATTCAGAAACAGCACACATACAGCCTTCACCCTGCAATTTCAAAACAGAACGAAAACAATCAGATTGACAAATAGATCAGTTTCCCACCATAAAGAAAATCACTCCTATGTACAACCTTGGGTAATAAAGAGGTAAGCAGAGCGCAGGCCCGTGTGCCACAGCACTCATCTCACCTAACTGCTGGTTGCTATGGCAAGCATTTGCCCGTGTTTTGTACATTAAACTGTAATATGTTTTCTGCTTCCTTCCTCTTGGTATTTTGATGAAGTTAACACTCGAGCTTTGGGCGTGAAAGGTACGAGAACTGTAAGTTCTCTCAAATAATCACGCATTCCAATTCATTTTGGTTTCCTGAAAACATCTGAGAATTAAGTGAGATATTTAAAAAATATTTTCATTCATCTGCAAGAGCGTTTTAAAAACTTGTGATTTACTTCCATTAGCTACTTTGAGTACCTGTTGCAATCACATTTCGACTTCCTAACTCACAATGGAAATGTAATCTACTTTTCTCCTTCACTGATCTTTAATTTAATACAGAGATAGCTGCGAAACTGATGGGAACTGAGATGAGACCCAAATTCTAGTTCTGTATAATACCAATCTGCCTTTCCTCCACTTTTTGTCTTTGAATAGATGTTAAAGATAAAAAAAAGAAAGTACGAAAAACTTCACACAGCCACTACCACTGCAAACTAACAAATAACAGGGTGCTTTTCTGGGCTGGTCTCTCCTGAAATACAGTGACATTTCAAAAGATGTGTAGCAGCCAGCTCATGCTGCAATGCCACAGTCATCCTAATGAGGAAAGCTCACCCATTTTTTTCTTGATCTGCATGACTAACGTGAAGCCTTGCTATAAAAGCAGAAGTATCTCAAAGTGAAAGCTTAATTAATTAACCACAATAGAAGAAACACAACCCTCCTCTCACCACAGATCTCCACACCAAACCAACTGCAAACTCAAGCGCCATCCGCTGCCAGACAGATTCACGAGAGTACTTGCAAAGTCATACGTACGTATTTTAAGGAAAATTTTAGAAAATAATACATCGTTGCTTTGGATAGTAATGGTATTTTCCACTGTCGGTGCGTACGTGCTTTCCCTCCTTTCCCACACGTGTAAAGAAGGAAGTTGTACGTGTCTCAATTTGTCTATTGCATCATTTCTTGACATTAGAAACTAATAGAGAGAATTTCATAGCACGGTCAGTAGAACTGGATTACGACTTTTTAACCTCTCTTGTGCTTCGTAAGGTGTAAGAACTGCAGAGAGAGTCCTAAAGCCTATTTACAAATTGCAAAAGGGCAATTACAAATGCATCAAATGCCTCATATTTACCTTAATATCCCTTTGTTTAGTAACGCTCAACACAGACGAGGCACAGGACACGGAAGTTATTCTGAAGACATGTTGTTCTGAACAGCCCTTCCTCCTGCCTAGCTTTCCTGCTGACCCTTCAGTGAGCAAACAGGTGAATAAGCACACCAACAGAGTAAGTAACAGGTGAGAAGTATACCTGGATTCTAAGATGCACCCCTTACCCAAAGCCTTGAACTTATTAGGAAAGAAGAAATTCATCATCACATAACAAAGTGTCTTCTGCTAGGTACGACACGCTACCGCTCAAAACGAAATACCCTTTCCTAAACTGCGTTAGCACTTATTTAAAAAGTCGTGGCACAATTCCCTGCAGCTGACAATCCCTGATGGCTGTCAGCTCTCGCCCTGTAATGAGCAGCTCTCTGCACCACTGCAGCCTGCAGCGGGGGAACCAGCGCCTGCTTTCCAGCACTGACCCTTCCCAGGAATTCTCTGCTGCTACCAACTCAGACTGCAATCAGCGCTGGAAGCACAAAGTTTTATCCTAAGCTTGAAATATTAGCTTGTGTACCTGAAGTTCACGCAGAAAGGAATCACAGACACAGTATGTGAACACCACGTACTAATACTTCTCCCATTGTTTCTGCTCATGCATGTGATAACTGGAAACTCTTAAGAAAAGCTAACGTTTAAATAAATAAAAAAGTGTTGCTTCACCGTCCCTTATTGTGAAGCTTTTTACAGAAGAAGTACTTTAAGGAAGTTCAGGGACTCGCTTTCAGCATCACCAACTGCAGTGCCCATGGATGCTCCAAAGGAATTTACACAGGGAAGCCACTGCACCACCTGGCAAGTGACATGCTGCTTCCTGAAGGCCTCCTCCTTTGCCATCAAGCAACAATCATCCTTTTGCTTCCTCCACGTAGCTCTTTCAAACTGACATTGCCACTAATTAGTGCTACTAATTGTCCAATTCATTCATAAAGTACCAGGATGGTATTTTAATAATCCCCTGGCACTGGACTCCTAAATCAGAACTCAGTTTCTGTTTCTGGAATTTTAATTCTATTTCTGTTAAGGTTAATAGACAATTTCCCACCGAGTTTAATATAATTAACATTGGATCACCACTGAGTCTGTATTTATAATAAAACGCCCTACTATTTGATCACTTACAAGATATCCACTTTATTTACTCACAGATATCAAAATCCTCTAAAAAGTTAGCCTAGAATGATTTTACAGAAAGCTCTGGCACGATTCACGGAGTTTGTTTTTAAGGTATGTCCAAACTCCATGGTACCAAGTCATCAAGCACCCTCTGATGAGAATCATCACTTGCTGCAAGGAACATTAAGGCCAAACAGACTTTGTACATATTATAAAGGTTTTTAAATGGCAAATATACCAAATGGCATTGGAGAAAAAACGACCCATCCCGTGAAAAGGCTAATTAACTCACTTCTGTAGTGAAAGAGTTTTCTGAAGCCCTTTATCTGCCAATAGGGCCAGAGACGAGAAAATGGCCCCAGGAATCTAGCCAATATGGACATATTTAATTTTATGTAAATAACTTGTATATGTAAATATATATATTTAACTGATACGATGTTTTAATCAATTTGCTAATCCACAGGTTTTATGGTGACCTTTGGCTATTGTTGATACATATACCAAGAACTGTTCTGGCCGCTGCTGTGATCTTAAAACTAATTACCTCTGCTACAGGATCTGACTAAGTTGAATTTTTCTGAAACTACATTTTCAGCAGCAACTGAAATACAAAACCATTAATACGTTGTATTTATACAAAATGCAAATCCAAGAAAAATGACAAGGTGAAAACTTAATTCCAATTGGACAACTACAGCAACAGTTTACAATTTATTATCCACGGTAAAGTGACTTCACGATAACCTACAGTACAGTGCACAGACCAGCCTAAGGTCAGCAAGAAACCTGTTCCTGGAAGAGCCGATCATAAACACCACATCATGGCTCTAAGTTAATGAGCTTTTCATACTTAGTTCAATATCCCCCAAAAGATACCCAGGGCACATAATTAACATCCACAATCCTTAACAAAACTTGGTGTAAAGCTACTGGGGACTCAATACGAACCTTTGCAACACAGTGCTAATCACAATAAAGAACAGCAATTGCAAGAGCGCCCATCACTTTGCGCTCAAAACTTTGGCAACAGAAAGGTTTTACCTCCTTTCAATTTGCAGATAACTACAAATAAAAAGCTTCGCATTGTCCAATCCCTATTGAATGCAAAGCTCTGTATTACAGACTTATGTAGGCTCAAGAAAAATGAGTAGACAAAGGCACGTAAGCTGCTTTATTGGTTCATTTTTCAATTTTTATTACGTAAAACAGCAGCAATCATTTTTATTTCATAAAATAAATGCTGTTTTTGCTCTGAGCAATTCACCAACGAGAAAGAATGAGGTGGGATCCCAAGCTAGAAGTTAAAGGCGCTAGTGTACAGCATATAGTATAGTACAGTATATAGTGAAGTGCCAGCTATTCATGCAGTATATTAAAAAAAAAAAAAAAAAAAAGGAGGGGAAAAAAAACATTTTAATAAAAAAATAAAATTTCAGAAAACTGTATCACAGAGAATAACAACTTTGCCATCCCCTGGCTGAGATGACTGAGTAGCTTCTGGGGGTAAGGAGATGAAAAGAATAGTAGAAATGATTGCCTTAGCAATGCCCCCATGAAAACAACAACCCCCTCCTGCAAACCCAGATGCACTTTTTTTTTTATCCCAAGCCTGCTCCATAAGTATTATCAGACAAGAAAAAGAGGGGACAGTAAAAGTAAGCACTTAAAATTGTCAAGACTGGTAAATCAACAATAGGAGCAGGTAAAACCCCACACTTCTAAAATGAAACACACAAACACACTGAAGGATTAAAGAACAGAAAACTATTGCAACGAGAAATAAAATCCATAAAAAGAAAATCAGAGATATAACCGTACAATATAAATTCAAAGCATACGGTGCATTAGGTTTCTTGCCTCAAAGAAGTTTTTCATCCAGCAGTCATTCACTGACCGGCTGTATTAATGCTGTCATACGCAGACCAAGACAAGCGTTCCATGCATTACAGCAGCTAACAAATGAATTGTACTAGCTTCACGTTAACCAACTTCTCACATCAACAGAGCACACAGAAAAAAAGGAACCGAGAATACAAATTACAGTAGCAGTCAATAGAAAAGTTTGGTTTGTTACTGCAAGATTATATGTCAAATTTTCTCTAAAACCAAAACCCAAAACCCTTTCAATTCAAAGAAACTTCTAACATATGATGGGAAAGACTTGAATTGTTTAAGGCCTCCGGTCATTAACAAGAAGTTAAACACTTCTAATTGCTTTCTAAGTTATCTTAATTTAGTAATTAAATAATCTAAGTGTAATAGCAATATAGCCTTACAATTTTGCATGGATCTAAGAACATTGAATTACACAATGTCTAATAGTCTAATTTAATGAAAAGTTTTTTTTTCCTTTGCAGAATCCACTACACAAACTTCCCAGATTCCTCTTTCTTAGCATGTTTTGACACTATCTGGATTTAGGCTTAACGCAAGCTAGTTTCTAACCCCTGAAGCTTTGTTTGCTCTTCGGTGCCTGCAGAATTCCCTAATTCAGAAGTAGGAGGGAGCTAAAGGGAGCTTGCTAACAGACATCATTCCCAAACAGAGCCCTGAGACAGCCTTTCAAGTTGAAGAACTTTTAATTCCTATTGAATTGAACTAGATTGAAATCAATGGGACAATCAGATCTCTTAGTAGATAAAAAGATTTCTGCTCAAACCAAGCGCTGAGACACTAACAGTGAGCCCAAACCTAAAGACCAAAGTCTGTCTTCACCTTCACATAAACTTGCTTTAAAGTTGACAGCTGTAAGAGCATCCTTTCCAGATTCTGGGAAATGGTTCTCAGCGCCCTGACACCAGACACTGGTAGAACAGCACAGTCCAAGGCACCTGGTGGCCACACACACTGGGACTGCATGGACTGTGGCGGCACCAGGTTATGGAAGTGGGCTACAGAATTAGTTTCAGTGAAAAACAGTTCAGGGAAAATGCAAGGAAACACACACAAACACTCCCTGTAACAGCCATGTCTTCAAACCGGACCCCCTTGGCGCAGCTTTCCCCTTGCGGCTGTGCGCTCCCAGCCTGGCCCACCATGTGGCTGTACGAATGGCAGTGGAACGGAAGGAAGCAGTGCAGATGTGGGAACAGTGGGCAGGAACAAAAACAGCTTTATCCAGAAGAACTGCTGGCTTGAATACCAACAACATTACAACCCAACTTCCCCTATAACCGAAAAGTTTTCTGCTGCACAGCATCCAAACTTCCGAGTAGCCTCCTAACAACTTACATGAAGAACACGTGAGTATGTTCTTTGACACCCTGAATGAGCAGGTATAAATAACAGCACACAGCTCTCTCCTTGATTCCAGTAGCTACATCTCTTTGAGAATTCTGATATTGTATACTCGTGGCGATGTGCCTTATCAAGAAGTTTCAGTGCTAGAAAAGTGATGGACCTCACAAATGAGTTTAAGCAGAGATGCAGAAAGTAAGCCTGATGTGCTTTCAAGCGCTATCGTAATCAGCATCCGGAAGTGTCATCATAACATGACATGCATAACCAAGCCACAGTACAGAGTACAAACACTACCAAAAAAGTCAGAATGCTGCAATTAAGCAATAGTTAGCAGTTACTGAGTGAGATAACCAAACCGGTCACTTTTATGTAGGGTTCCAAATATCAAATACCAGAGTTTTCTGAATGATTTGGCTACAAACATGCCCTCATGTCTCTACCAAAACGAAACACCTACTCATGCAGTTAGATCCTCACGGAGTGCAGGAGGGCTTAGCTACAAAGCACAGTCAGTGCACTCAAGGTGAGAATTTACTGCAACCATACACAAACCTGTAGTAAATGGGAACATTTAAATGAGGTGTCTGCGACTGCTGCAGCTCAGACCAACTAAGTGTGCTATGGTAAATACAGCCTGTACTTTGGCACGTCCAAGTATTTCAGGCAGCAGATCAAAACAAGCAGTTTAAAACAAGCTTTTTCTTTAAATAGACTTTTGGTTTATTCCTTCAGCCTTGCACGAAGAAAACATGAATTCACTGCATAGCGGCCATAAAGCATCCTAATACTAACAGGACCATCAGGAACTACTATTGTTCTACCCACGTACCACAATATTTTCATCAGCATTTTTTCCCTCGTGACATAACTAAGCTGTTTTGTGGCTGAGCTCACCTGACACTACAGAGCAAACTACCATTTCTGCTCTGTCATTTTTATTTGTTGGCTTAGTCCGAATACAAAATCCCACAGCAAACTCGAAATTTGCTGCAAATGAATAGAAGCCTGGGCAGCTGAAACAGGTATCAAAGGTGCAAACACTATCTTTACGTGCAAGCATTAAAGAGCAAGACCTCAAAGTTGTCAGGTTTCACACCGGTCTTCCAAACAATTCTCTACTAAACCTCTGAATGTTCAGATTTCCCATCTACAGGGCACAAAGCATCTCCGCACAAATTCTGTCAGTGTGTTTGGTAGATGGTTTCTGTTGTGCGCTTTCCAGATGTCATTTGTGAGTAGAAAACACATAAAGCCAACGAAAAGGAACCCATGCTCATTTTACTGTCTTCTTTTGAATTTTTGTGCCATCAGCAATAGGCAGACCACATGGAGTCTGCCACGCATGCAAGTGGGTGTGAAGAATCACAGTGACAAGTAGGCTCAGCACACCTTCATAGCAAAGATTTTTTCTGCTCCAAATGCCTATAGGCACAGGCAGGGAGCGTCACAGTGAAAGGGCAGTTCAAGACACGTGAGGTTTGGTATGCCGAGGTGCAATGAAAAGGTAGAATTTTAAAACGTTATTTTTATTATTAGTCAATTATTTATTATTATTGGTTATCATTAGGCTATAGAGTAGCCTCTTTTTAAAACTCACTTCATGAAGCTTTTTGGAGCTATAGGAAAATAGTTTCACACATAATTTTACGATGGAGTTGAGGTCACACACTGACATCCAGTTTTGCATGAATTTTGAATATCTTTAGCATTAAGTTCTTTGACATTCATGGAATCATCTCAGGTTAAGCTGAATGGCAGTACATTGCATCAGGTTGTTATTTTAGCAGTGGCAACCCTTCAAGCTTCGCAAACAATTCAGGACTTCACATGTTTTCTATCATTGCAAAGTCACTATACGTACTCTTACATACAGTGGCTACTATATCAAAGGCAAAGCTATTCAGTGATTTACAGACACATTACTTAAGCACAATTGTCAACTTTGAAACCTATCATTTTGATTTTTTCTTCCTTTTCAGCTGGCATTAGCACAAGAAGTTCTGGAAGAGATCGTTTCCAATTTGCAAACATTTAAAACCAGTGCTAATTTCCTGGGACAGCTGATTTAAAATTGGTATGTTCTCTGTAACTGAGCAAGATCTACAAAAGGACCATAAATATTTCCTGTACTATTGTTTGATTTGCAGCACCACAGAGAAAGGCTCATTTTCTCTTTCCAATGTAAACCAAAACGATTTTATCTTTCTCTCAAATCACCAAAAAACGTAACTGGACTTCGTAGAGGAAAAGCATCCCCTCTCTTTTACGTCCCCTATATGACCATAAGCACAGATACCTAAGGGTTGCAACACGGCAAAGGTCTGTTTGGCATGCTGTCCTTTTTGGGGGGAGAAAGGACAGCAGGGTTTGCTAACTGCTGCTTCTTAGGGACACGAGCATGATGGTGAGTCGGTGGTTGGATGTGATGATCTTAGAAGTTCATTTCAACATTAATGATCCTACGATTCTTCTAGGAGGTACAGAAAATTTCCAAATCTTTCACTTCTCTCTGCTTCCCCACGCTCTCAGAGCACAGCTCAGGCCTGAACCTTTACATGGAGCTCAATCTTTGGAAAGCAGAAAGCTGCTTCCAGCCACCAGAGGCTTTGGAGTGAAGTTGAAGCATTAGGACAGAACAAAACGACGTGCTGCTCACAATTGTAGCTAAGATCAAATGCTCCAGGGTCCTCCACACCACCACCAAACAAAAATCTAAACAGAGAACGCTGGTGTGAAATACTGACCACAGAAAATGAAGACAGAAAGAAAGAAAAGGACATGAACGTATGACCGAAAATGCTGACAGTGCTGTGCAGAGCCACAGACAGACTTCAGATGGGGCAGGGAACAGCCTTCCGTCGAAGCACAAAGTTGTGGGACTGCATCGAGGGTAGAGCAGCTAGTTTTCACACGTGTGCAACCTCATATGCTCTATGCTGTTTGGCAGAGGTTTGTGTTTTCTAATGCTCTACTCATACATTATCTGAAACTCCGTTTTTGTTTCATTTTGTAGTTATTACATTTTTGGATTTCCTAAGAAAGTGCCAGGGATACTTCAGAACTCTGAGCACAGTTTCTGTTCCTTAGGAGACAGAAAAAAAAAAAAGGAATAGGCATCTGATTTACTACTGCCGTCTTTTGGTTTAAACAGTGTTGCTAAGTATTCTACTGCTCTGCACAAGAAGTGACAGAGCTATAAAGGTGTATCCTAACAGTTACCAGATAGCTTTCGAGAATATTGATTTTATTTCAAAAGAAACACGTTAAGCTTAAATAGTTGGCAAAATGAAAAAGCACGCTGAAGTTATGCCAGGAACAAGAACTCGCAGCACATAATGTTAAGGTAAGAGATTTCAGAAGTGCCTACGTAATAGTCAGGTTTCTCTACGCTCCTTAGCAAGGGCTCCTTCTTTTTCCTCAATCTGTTCTGCCAGCCACACCTCCCCTAGCATGGGAACAATTCCTCAAGCTGCACACAATCAGCTCAAGTCCACTGCTTCTAACTTAGTAAGTCCATTACTTCTAACACTAGTAATTACCTTGCTTTAGTACTACGTATATTGTGCAAAACTTACGAAGTGCTGCTCACTCTGAGGATGGATTGCTCAGTGGCCTGCAGCCCAGGTGTGACCTTCCTCCTGCCTTCCAGTCCAGTACAAATGGAAACTCTAATAAGCATGCAACTTGTCAGCAGCCCTGGCACAATTTGGGGCACTAAGCATTCAGAACCCATGCCGTGCAGATGTCTGTCTGTGAAGCACTAGCTGTTGGTGTCCCACCACCACATGCTAAACCCACCATCACGGTAGGGAAACATCCGAATGGGACAGAACTAAGAATGGATCTCCTGGGGAGTCAGAGGGGTTTTGGCACCACTATGGGCTGGAGTACATTAACAGAGTAAATCAACAGACACATAGGAAAAGGAGGTTTGCTTTCGAAACCTCTAAAGGCATTTTTAGAGCTGTATTCATGAACTGCTGAAATGCAGATGATGAAACAGCTTGATTCCTGAAATGGACTGGCCAATGGGCTCAAATTTCCTATTCTCATCAAAACGTATCCAATGACACAATATCTGAAATCTATCAAAAGATGAGTGTTAAAAAGAACTAAGCCTGTCTGATCAGGTAGACAGCTAGCCACACCATTCTTTAATAAAGACTGATGAAGGGTCAAAGGTAAAAAGCATAGGGTTTTAGAGTTCAACATCTCCATCTGAAACTACTGCAGATTCTTGTGTTTGAGGCGGGTCAAGGTTAGATAAAATGCTGGCTCTTCTAATGTTCAAGGACTGCCTACAAAGAATCCCACTACAAACATCTTTAATATTCCACTAAAATCTTTTTTCTTTTTTTTTTCTTTTTTTCCTTTTCTTAAAATCCTTTCATTACAGAAAACAAATAATGGAAACGAACAGACATGGCTTCATCATTCAGACACTGTTCCTTCAGGTTGCCAATGGTACATCATAGTAGATGAGTTCAGGGACAGATAAGAAAAAATTAGCTGATATGGAGTCTGTAGCCTACAGCTGGTATTACAAAACATGCTGCAAACATATCTAAAGATGTGTCAAATCTAAAAGCAGGTGCAGATATCTCAAATAACATACAGATCCAGAATGTGGCAATGAAGCACACTGTAATCAATACAGCATCGTACTTTGTGAAAGAAACAAGAAAGCTTTTCCAGTTGTGCCATCAACTTCCACAAAGCCAGGACCGAACTCAGACTTAATTGCTTACGATCCCGGACTGTACCCTCAAATGCCTCCTTTAAAATTGCCTTTTCATCATTACTAAATGATCATTTAGTTCAATGCTAAAACATATAGTTCAACTCAAGATTCATCTTTTATGCATTTTTACTTCTACATGAATTGACAATTATGTCAGTCCACTGAGTATACTGTATTTTTCTCTTTTTCTTTTGGTGAATATATCCCACTATCCTAAATATTCCACCACCTTGAATCTAAGCTAAGACTTACTGTAAGGAATACAGCCCTCTAGCACAACCCTACTCCAAGAGCTGCTCCCTGCATGTAAGACAGAGCCTGCAGCCTCCTGCTACCCCTCCTTGTCCTCCTTCGTTCAGTCCAGGGCCACTGAGTTCAGGTCCTAGGCTGAGCAGCTGAAATGGTTTTAGCTTCCTACACATTTAGTTCTGGATTTAGGAGTGGATCATGGAGGAAGAAGTCAGGCCCCTCTTTCCCTTAAGTCCAAAGTGTAAGCTTCCTGACTCGCCCCGACCAGAACCAAACATCAGTTACAGCTGCAGCTGCTCCTCCAGGATTGCTCCGAGGGCACCAGGCAGCCTGTGCCGGCCACACCACCTAGCAGTGATGCTGTGCAAGCCTCTGCCTGAGGCATAGTCCCTAAATATGCAGCAGTGCAACCATTTCCCAACAGAGAAGTTTAACTATATATTTGGGGCAGACTTAATAAATGTTTTAGCCCTCAAAAAACTCCCTAAATTCTATTTAACATCTAGCATTTTGTTTCCATCAGCAGAATAGGGGATAAAGTAATAAGGCACGTCAGTAGCACAGCTGGAAACTTGGTACACTACATGTCAATTTTATACTAGACAGCCACAGTGAAGGTATGCCACACTGTGCTTCTTAGCACTCCATTTAGTGCATCATTTAAAAATAAATGGTTTTCATAAACTTTTCCAAACTGGCACCACTACTTCTTGCCAAACAGCGAAGGAAGATGCTAAAACGTGTGCAGTGGAAGGAGATGGAAAAGGCGTACCTTGCTGTAACAACAGGCAGCAATACAACTGTGAAAGACATTCAATAACTACTAACACAGAGAAGCCCATCTCAGGTAGAACTGTATTTACGTTAGATTAAAAGCAATTTCTTACTATTACAGATAATTAAATGTGGAAACAGTTTTCTACATAAAGCTGTGTGCATGTTAGCATTTCCAGGCAATGAAATAAGATCAGGTAACTTTTGAGTAGGCAACCTTTAATCTAGGTTCTGCAAGAAGTGCCAAAGGAAGTCAGAAACCTGCCACCATTGTCCCTTTTGGCCTTTGACATTTTAAATTTCCCTCATTCTCTCTCAGATAACCAGAGGAACACATACCTGTCTTTGGCAGGAAAGTAAAACATGCCACGTGGATATATAGATAGAAGAGACAACTACATCCCACTGGAAGGCACTATGCCCATCTTCGCATAAAGAGATGCTTTTACAACAAGAAGTTCCAGTCTGAAAGCATCTTATCATTGATTAGCAGCACTTTACTCTTTTGCAGAAGTACTTGAATCTGACTTTATACATTAAGGATGTACTGGTAGAGCCTGCTTCACTAGGGAAAAGCAAAGCAAAGGGAAAGGCAGCTTTCCCTTCCTCTCCCTGCTTCCCAATGGTGCACTACCCAACATGACGCACATTTTACATCTCTGGACCTTGCTGCTGGAGTCCCATCAGCTCAGTCACAACACACACACTGCAACTGTGTCCACGTTGGCTCATGCGTAAGGCATAAGGCAGCCTTTATGCTTTCAAATGGAATTTTAGCCTGGCGTTCCTGTAGTCTCATAAAGAATGCACAACTTTGTATGTGTAGAAGGGACAATTGTAAAAATCTAATCTGATCTCTGACATAATACAGGGCATCGAACCTCACTTGGAAACAGCTGCGTCAGGACCAGTTATTCTCTCACATGAGAGGATTTCAGAACACTGCATGCTATATGCAAACTGCAGTCTCACACAGGAGTCACAGTGGATGTTTAACTTTGTTATTTCCAGTTTAACTGAAAAACATCATTTTTTTTTTGTAAAATATATCAGTGTATGAATGCAAAAGGAGCGATCCATTTTGCTGGTAAGAGTCTAGAAAGATCTTTCTTATGTCCTAGGTGTGGCAAAAGAAAATAATAATCAAGCATGTTACTAGACGTCATGTGCTGCCAAAATGAAATGTCAATATCCTGCTCACATTATGAACACAAGGTTATTTGTTATTATTAAAATCAAACCGACTAAACAAAAACACGTGTGATCAGTATTGTATCCCCACCACCCTAAACACACAGACAGAGATTGAATTAGTTTCATCACGTGAAACAGCACACATCTGTAGAGATTTGAAAAGATTATTTTAAATCTCTGACCATCGTGGAATCTTAAGAAAAAAAGACAAGAAAATGGTCACTTTCATGTACGCGCCAGTATTTTATAACAACTAGCACTCACAAGACATTAGAAAGAAGTATGAAGCAAGCAACTCAAATAGAGAAAAACATTTTAGTAACCCCTGAATTCTGTATCATCATCTTAAGTGAGGAAGAAAGGTGCCCGGCTCTGCTTTCACTCAAATCTTTCCAAAAGAAAATATTTTTTTGCTTACAAAAAAAAAAAACCCACACGGGATTTCAAGTATGAGGGCTATCCACAGTCTTAACATCACTCATGACAGACCACCAAATCAGCCAAATATTGGCCGTGTTGCATATTTAAAGCAACACCTCCTATATGACACTACTTACGCTACTAATTCTTACTTAGAAGTTCTACACTTTTAGTTAGTATAGTAACTTGCTACTGTGGAAGATGCACAGTTTGCAATTGCACAATACAAATGAATTAATAATATGGTTTGAAGTGCCTCTTTGCAGAAAAACAGAGCTTTTCCCTGGCATCACTCGTTCTCAATGATTGCTTTTCAAGGACCACAACCACCGTAATAAATACTAACTTTATCAAGGAATGCGCATACATTTCTGCTGATGTAATGGTTAAAGTCAGTTTATTAAGACTTTTACACTGTCAGTGGTATTATAACTATTAGAACGTTATTTGAGTAGAACGATCTCCTGATTAATCTTCCATACCGGTAAAATAACGTGTCAGTATCACCTCAGTTCATGCTGGATTCATCACATTTCCCAGCTAGGAGCAGATAGCTAAACTCCTGCCTGCAAGTTAGCAGAAATACTGACATCAAGTTTTCATCAGGCAAAGTTTTCTTCCTTTCTCCAGCAGTGAAATTTCACATCACATACATGGTACTCAAAAACTTCAGCAAGATCTCCTGAATCTTTGGGCTTTAAAAGTCCATAAAGAGGCCAAACATTGACACGCAATTAATGACCGAGTGCTTGCTCTCCATCCTAAAAAATTATGACTGTCATTTGGAATTGTTTCTACATTCCAGAGCTTTCATTTGGGCAGTACCTACCAGAAGGTGTTTACACCAAATTTTCACATCTATAGAATCAAGAAGCCACCAACTTTGACTAATGCCAGCATCTACCTGCTGAATTTCCTTTCAGACTATGTAACATTTCCTCTTCAAGAGATGCATATACAACAACATCTGAAGCATATGTGCCTTGGGTATTTATTTAACTCCCTACTGTCAGAATACAATATCAACTGGAAGTTACTACATGAGACCTTCACTCAGCACAATGAGCATCTTCCAGCCAGAACACCTACAACTCAGATTATTCCAGGCTGTCATTATGCTTGCTGTCAGCTGTTCATTTGCTACACAATCTATGCTATAAAAAATCACTTTCTGCCACTCAAACTCTTAAAAGTATGGTTGGAATAAAATTAAAGCACACAGGAAAAAAAAATACATACCTGAATCAGTGTCTACTTAATAAACTGTACAAAACTTCCAAGCAAGAATTTGTAGTGTAAGCAAAAAACAAATTATCTAAGTGAGGTCAAATTCCATACGTTATAATACACAATATTAGTTTTTCCTCTTCTGTCTTTTATTGAAGGCACCCCCGTAGCCAGGTTTCCTTCTCAATTTCCTGTTCCTTTTTTCACAACAGCAATTAAATGAGAACCATTATGTATCTACCCTCTCATAAACTATTTTCAAATCATACATAAGATCCAACAAAGAAAATTTATGTGTCAATTGCATCAAAATAATAGCATTTTGTTCCCTAAACAACGTGCACCTGAAACACATTACAGCTACCTTGGTAAATTCATGCCAGGATTCACATCCTGGATAGTTTTACTTCCTGCATAAAGAACTAAGATGGATGAAGTTGGTCAAAAAGGTTTGTTGTTTTTTTTTTTAAATACTACCCTTTAAATTGAACGTTCAGTTTACCAGTTCTTCTCACCTCAAGCATTTTTCTTCCTCTGAATGGCATCTATTGACCTTCATACGCTGACGATAAAAACCAAATGAAAACTTAATGAATCCTCTGAAGTGATGCAATCTCAGTTTGGAAGACTAAAAGTTAAATTGAACTGTGACTGCTAGTGAACCAGCTTGGTGAAAATCTTATTGATATCTCTTTAACTGCATCCTGAAAACTGAGCAAAAAATTCTTGTTTTGAATGACAATTCTGAAGCATCGCCACAGGTTTTCAGAGGAAGAGCCTCTCTCTTCTTTAGAAGATCTTGGATGAGTTAAAATCTAAAAGCATCACCAGTTTTACTTTAAAAGCCCATCGCTGATCTGGGATTCTTCAAGAAGCAGGGACAAAAGATGTGAGATTCACTCAGATCAGGAGGAATCAATCTGGGTAGACGCCACCCTTTAGCAGAAATATGCTGAAAGAAGCCAGTTAAGAGTCTGAAAAATGAAGACGCCTTGTTTCAACACAAAAGAGTAAAAAGCAAGAATTAATTTCAAAGCTCTTATTTCTCACTGCAGGAAAGCTGCTGCAGCTCCAGCTATACTACCTGAATTGCAGAAGCTGGTGGTACGAAGCCAGGTGAGACCTAGGAAAACATTAGTGACCCAAAATGAACATGCCAACCCCAAACCAGGGCTGTACACAAAGTGCACTTGGGAATGCTAGGAATTCATCACTTCCCACTGTGCCCTTCACAGAACCAAATTACTGCACAATGACTGCAAGAGCTGGGCAAGCTCCTGAGTGCTCCCCTGCACTGAAAGGGGCACAGGAGGTAGGAACCACCTAGTCAGGCCTCTGCTGCAGGGACACACGTGCCTGGAACATCAGGCACTGATCAGGATCCAGCTGGCTGATGAAGAACCATAGCAGAGAAATGCCTCTTTGCTTCTACACTTTTCTTAATCGTTTCTATAGATTTTCACTACGATAGCAAGCCCTCAAGCCTACAAAGGATGTGAGTTTATAGTACGGGGAAAACGAAACAAAACAGAGAAGCAAAATGGAGAGGAAAAAAAAGCCCCCAAAACAGAACTAAGTCTAAAATCAAACCTCTACAACCTTTCAGGCCAAAATCCCATCAAGAAAAACAGTGGTTTCCTAGGTTTCCACTAACAGCTGAATTTAAGATTAGTTACCATTGAGTTTCTTTTTCAGCACACTGTTGTTTCAGACTGAATCATGAAAGCAAAATCAAAATTCTGAATATGGTTTGTTGTCACAGTGGAAATGAATAATTCTGTTTCTCTAAGATACTATGCTCCAAATGCACTGCTCCTTTAAAGATTTTGTAAAATTTACCCCCCAAAATGGCGGCATATCTATCAGCTGTTATTTTAAACACACAGCTCTTGCAGGACATACAAAGATGAAGTGACTCAAATTTTCCAAACACTACAGGAAAATACAAGGATTATCATTTGTAAAAGTATCTAACATCATGGACAGAAATAATAAAAGAAACCAAAACCTTCTGATGACATGCAGGTCACTGGGACTGTATGAAGCCAGCTCCCAGGCAACTGATTCAGAATCCATGTGCACATACATCTAGTGTTGATAAGAAAAAGTATATGTTAAATAAGACGAGTTTAAACAGTTGTTCTATAAACTACTGAGACAGAGAATTACCTCAGTATCATAAACTTTTGCATTACCTATAGATTTTACATTGGGATTATGATTAAAATATTGAGTTTGGTTCATTTACTAACAAAAAAATGTCCGAAGATAATTACATGTGTTGGGGTGTTCTCTAGTCCAGCAGAAAATGGAAAGCCTTTGCAGTGGGGAGTATTTGTTTACAGTGCGTTTCAATGAAACACCAGCCTGTATTTGATCTGGAGAGAAGAAAAGGGGATCACTGAATGCAAACTCACTGCTCTGGTGAAACGTGAAACACTTGGCAGAGGAGGTAAAAAATATTCTGCTAAAGCAGAGAATGGCTTATTAAAACTATTATATTTAAAACACATACCAGAGTTCAGCTCTAAAATGTACCTAAAAGTAGAGATATTATAGAGTGATGTTATAGAAATATATTTTTTCAAAAATTTTGTAGAATTAACTTTCAAATTTAGCATGTTTTTCTTTCCTTTCTTAAACTGAAGATAGTTTAATTGCTTTGCATTTTGCATTACAGCAAATAACTTTCACTTTCACAAAAAAAATACCATTTCATAGTAAAAGGTGAGAGAGATGTGGAGAACTGACTGCTCCCAGAAAAACACAGGGTTTGTGAGGATGATAAATGGACTCAGTTTTAAGGAAAACTCTGGAAAAGCTGTCCCTCAAATCTGGACTGCAAGCTGCTCCAGAGAGAAAAATGATGCAGCATAACACTGCTCCTTTTCTGTCTTAAAATAATTGCAGTCAAAACATTGGTAATGACACAGTTCTAAGAAAAACTATTTAGGGAAGGACTGTGCATGCAACGCCAAGTCATACGTTACGTACTTCAGCATAATTAAACAGCCTTATAAATTCTGAAGGTTGGATGGTGAGGCCTGGTTTTGTACTGAGATGTATCACAAGTCTCAGCATTACGCAGCTCAGAAAGTTCTCAAAGCCTACATTACATGGCTTGCAGCTAGAGATGGCACACGGGACTAAACACATCTATCATTTTATTGCACAATATGAATTTCTATCAAGCTACTAGAATTTTCCACGTTACTGTTTAAAAAGATAAAACCCAAGGAACAGATGAAAGCCTCACTCATAGTTCTGAAGCTTGTATAACCACTGTTATATATTATATACTATTTTATTAATGCTGTATTTCCCTGATACGTTTTTGCTCCCTTCTATGTGATTAACAAGAAAAAAAAAATTGAGGACTTGTAAAGTGTAATTCTGGTTTCCTCATGTTGAAATAAATAACACAAATCAATAAGTGCCATCTCAGTTTCTGGATGAGAAAATCCAGTGTTCATGCTAACACCATGATATGTGCGCTAAAAACGCACATAAATTCCAGACTGTCTTCTACTACACAATTTAAGCTGTTTGAAACACACAGCTCTGGAAATGTACAATTTCAATGCATAAATGCACTCCAGAAAGGATGCAGTTTGGCAGAAGGTTGCCTGCTGCCCCAGGGTTGCATAAAGCTTTCCAGAACAGCACCCGGGGCAGAAGATACACCACTGTCAGTGTCCACCAGCATGGATGTGCCGTGGGGAAACAGGGGTGCAAACCTGGAGCCAGAATGATATTGTAATCTGGGAAAGTATATGAAACTAGCAAAGAATGGTACTGTGCAAGAATGGATGACGAACTTGGAAAAGAAAGTAGCTGACATCAGAAATTACTTGAATGAGAAGGAAAGAAAATAGAGACAGGGCTTGTCTCTGTTTCTATATGTCTATATCTCTACATGACAGAGAGACGGGACAAGAGGTGTGCGGGAAGCTGGGGTGTGATAAAAATGGCTCAATGGGAAGCTAGATACCAAGAAAAATGGAAAAAGGAAAGAGAAAAAGCAAGCTGCCTAGACCCACAAACCTTCCACTTCCTGCACTTCTCATGAAGAGCCATTGCTCTCGCTATCTTCTTGATGGAAGAAACTTCTTGCAGCAAATACCCTGGGGTTCTGCAGCTCCTGAGACAAACCCCAGCAGCCCAGCAAAGGGCTTCCAAGGAGAGCTCACAGAATATGTTTCTGCAGAAGGTTGGGAGTCACAGACAGGGTTCCTTTTGTCAGAAACACCACGAGAAAACCTGATACTAAAAAATACATTGAGGAACAAAGGCAAATTCCTAATTCTATCTTCATAGGATGGTTTGAAAATTATTCAGTACAGAAGTTCTGGAACCACACACAGAACAATTAAAAATAACAGCTGCATACTGATTAAATGACACCTATGTAACGTAAGGATTTCCTTCTATGGGGAAAAATAGCATGTTATCATATAATTAAAGACTTCATGATAATGTGCAAGGTACAAGAGGGTGAACCAAGGTCGCTAAGGTTTTGAAGTATTAAGACTGCAAGTACAGTAATGCGTATTAAATATGGAGAGCCCCTACATTTAAAAATAGACCACATGGAAAAGAAATAATGTGTCCATGTACCTACACAGCTGTGATCACTCTAGTAATGGCAGACAAAACAAGAGCAAAATAAAATCTACGGTATTTAAAATAAGAGCTAAATGTTTTTTTTTGCTTCTGGTTTTCTGCATTTTGCAGCTTTCTGAGTTCTATCCACAGGTATGTATTAAAGCTTCTGGGAAATACGCTGTAAAACATTAACCTTGCAGGCATACTTCCCCATCCCAGTTTTTCCACACACAAAAAACATTTCTTCTTAACCCAAATGCTAACTTTGATAATTACTCCCCAGTCTTCCTTTACCAAATGTTGTAGCTCTCCAGTTTAGAACAACTTTAGAAACATATTCAGAGGCTATCCTTGAAGGAAACAGCAGCAACAAAAACACAAAATTTAACCTCAGCATCACGTAGGTGTAAGTAATCTCTCTCAGCTTAGTACTTTTATACAAGAAGGGTCTTCCATTCTGAAGAAAAAAGAAATAAAAAGGCAAGAAAAGAGAACTGCCTTCATTTCTTTCTTAATTTGAGCCTTCCTCGAACAAACAGCTACTGTTTGCATCGTTTGTTTCCTTGTTTTAGGTCATGTAATTCAGTTATGCATGCCACACTTTTTAACTCTTTCTCATCTGCTGTTCTCTTACTGCTTCATCCAGAATTCTGCTGGGAAAACCTAAAATGATAGAAAATCCGATGGAACCAGGGCTGCCTGAGCCCAGATACATCTGCCAGTGTCCGCTGCCTATGGAGCTGAGTCACATGCTGTTTCAGTGCCCTTGCAGTTAAATGCAGGCTGAAAATCCCACAGTAGATAAAGGAAAAAAGAAGGGGGAGGTTACATACAAAACCTCTGACTTATGCAAAACTGACACGCATCAGGAAGTTACACAGCAATACATTACAAGCACTACAGAAATGAGGTACTTAATATGGAAGCAACACGTACCCTAACCCTGCGTGTCCCAGCCCTGATCCTCTGTCAGGCCAAGTTGGAACTAACTACGGAGTTCCAAGAATTTTCTATTCATACTGCTTGAAAAATCAGTAATAAAGATCTGCAGAACAAGCTCTTTCCCAGCTGATCCCAGCTGCTCAGACATGCATAAAGGGAGAAAATTAGTTCTGAATGCTGACCAAACTTTGTAGCAAGTGGCTCAGTTTTCACTGTGCATCAGGTGGTGTTGCGCTGCAGGTGAAAAGAGTATCAATAACAACATGGCATCCTAACAACACAAGTTTTATTCTTCGAATAAATAGCCAGTGAGAGCTATTCAAAGTTCAGATTTTGTGAACTAAGTAGCTTATTAATCTCCATCCTCCTATTCAAGAGCATTTTACACGTTTCATTTTGAAAAGCCTAAGATGAAGTTGCTCTATTCATAAGTTCAAAAATGAAGCTGTACCCTCATTTTGGACTTGCCTATTAAAACAAAAAAAGGCAAATATGTAAATTTCAAGTGAATTAAAGTGCCCCATTAGGAGTTCAATTATATTCTGAAATTACATCTTAATTGGTTTGCTCATAGATGAGCTGTACAGCTAACCAAAAATCTACTACCATATAATCATCCCTAAATTTCAGATATTGCCACACATTAAATTAACAGCAGATAATGACTGGGAAAATTAGCTCTATCGCCACAACAGAAATATTCTCTCCATGTTACCACAAGTGTTTATATAGTTAGTTTCATAACAAACAGAATAAAGATAATACAGGTAGAACTCTCTTGCGCATCTAACATTTATATCGGTCACCAGAAGTCCACACACTCAAAATGAATAGTACAAGGAGAGCATACATCAGACTCGTGTCTCTAAAGAAGTTACATCTCTAATATCCCACAGAAAACTTTCTTAGATCAGCCACTGTTTTACTGTGTGCCATTGTTTTAAAATTCGGCTTTTTTGAGAAGCAATCCCCATGCTGAAATACTCCTCAGATTTCAATACAAAAGGTACTCCTGGCTGTGACCAGTATCACGCACAGATATTGCCAATGATCTGTGGTACAAAAAAAAGCTTCTTGCTGAAGAAAGAATAATGAATAACATTACATTGATAACATTTTAAAGAGAGAAAAAATGAGCTAAGGATTCATATTCTTGTAACTGAACAGTGGAAAAAAACACACCTTTCATATAGCTTATTTTTAATATGAGAATAAATAAGCTAAAAAGAAAAAAAACTTTCGGAAGCAAAGCCAGACTCCTGTACTCCAGCTGCTGTTTAATTATGGTTAATACATTATTTTTGAGGGCAAAAGGTATCAAGCATTACTTATATGCAAATACACGATACAGATATTTTACTTACCAATGCTGTCTGAAGGAAATAAACTTCAAAGATCTTGTCTGTAAATGACGTATCCTTCAGTATTTATACCTCCAATGATCACCATCGTCAGTAAGGATCTGAAGAAAAACACCACAAAAAAAGCACACCCAGGTTAGCTGCAGAAAGGCTTGGGGTTTTCGTATCTTGTGTTCATTTGTTGAGAAGGCACGAGGTAAAACTGTGCACTGCATGCAAGACATGAGTTTAATAGGTGCTGTTAAGACCAGACAGCCCCATAGCCAGCACATGGGAAGGCATTTATCTAGCTGAGGAGTACAGCAATTCATCCACATCAACATATTTAAGATGCAATACATCAAATTTAGGAAATCCACTGTTATCATATGAAAACAACAACAGTAATCAACCCAGGGGTTAAAGATTCCAAAAATTACCAAAATAAATTGCAAATTAACATTGAAGCATGTTATTTTACATGCAACAACAAAGCAAGCAGGAAAAGTTAAGCCACCTCTCTAAACTCTGGTAAGCCAAAACACAGATAGCTTTAAGACAACCCCCTTAAAGATGCAGGACCTGCTCGCTGCTGTACACAGCATTAGGCCCCACCGGTATCCCCATAACCTAACATATGCCACGTTACTTCTTTCAGTCCACATTTAGCAACAGATGTCATTAACTAGGAGGCTAATCAAGTCAGAAAGCTTTCATCTTGTAAATAATGTTACCCTCCCCTCAGCTGGTTCCATTTGGGTTAGCCTTTCTCAGGTTACGGAGGAATCCAACTTGGAGCAGAGGCAAAATTGCACCAGCTCTAGCCAGGGCTGACCAGAGCAGCAGTAAAACTCAGGCTACCACATGCCACTCATTCATACTGACGTTTTCAGCATTATTTATCTGTTTAGTCTTTCATCTGTTAGCAAGCTGGGAAGATTTACGTGTCAGCAGCCAGGAAACACGGAAGGCTGATAAGAGCACCAGGTCCCCCAGCGCACCAGGGGCCTTCCATAGCTGCTTAAAGCCACCTCTAATAGCAAAAACATGAAGTTACTGCAGTTCATCTCTATGAATGGATATATGCTTTACAGTGCTTTATCTGAATTGTTCATGTTTGTTTCTTCTGAAGTAAATCCAACCCTTCAGCTTCCACTGGCTCAGAACACAAAACTCGAATCGACTTCTCCCTCCAAACAAGTCACTGAATACTTACACTCTCTAACGCCTCCAAAAATGTAACATCCTCATAGAAAAATAACTTTCAGAGCAGTGCCTGAAATAAAATTGTGCAGGCTAGCAGGGTTACACTGGCTTTTTTTTTCTAATGAAAAATTTGAAGAATAAATTGGATGTATGCTGCGCTCTGACGCTTGCCAAACTTGGAGTTGATGGGTTGGTATGGAGAAAAAATTCCAGATAGAAAATGACCCTCTTAGAGTATTAAAAGACTGCCGTGCAGGAACTGAAAGCACACTGCCACCGCTTTCCTGCCGTGGCTCAGGATAGGGCTGAGGGGCAGGAGAGGAACAAAACAGTGTTTCCAACAGCCCAAGGCTGCTGGAGCACCCCAAGGCCAGCAGCAGCTGGTGAAGGAGGCAGGCAGACACCACAGCCAGGTCATCAACCACTCTACCCTGGTACACCTTTTTACCTTGCTGTAGGCAAAGAACCTACTGAATAACACTGAATGTCACTGAATTCCACGGACTACTTCTACCTCAACTGGTCTACAAGTCATGCAGATGCGATACACACTTCCTCTGTTAGCCCTGCCTGGCTTTGGCTGTCCTTTACTCCTTGGATATGCTGAACCAATCCAGCTAGAGGACTACAGTGGTATTGAAGCCAAATCAGCATCCATCAACAGATTTGTTTAATAAGTTCTGCACGGCAGATGCTTATCAGTCGTTGCAAAGCAAAAAACAAACCTTCTGAGAGGCAGGTCTTGAAATGCAAGCTGCACTCAGACCTGAAGTAAAACACTTTTTCTTACACAGAGAAAATGAAACATGGAGCAACTGCAGGGAAATAAAAGCAACATTTCTTTGCGCCATTTTAAGCCGTTATTTTTCAAAGTGGTTCACAGTCTGTGATTTGTTTTCCCTAAAAGGGACTTTGCACACCTAATATGGTGCTGAGGCTGACTATCAATTGTCCATTAAACTCAGCCTTCCATTTTCTTACAGTGAATCACATCCAAATCTCCCCACGTTTTTTAACACCACTGAACAGCTATTTCTTTTGCCTGTTGAGTAACTCATTCTCACTTGGTCTTTTGTATTAGTAGGTTATACTTTTTTTCCCTAAATGTTGGCACAACCAAAATCCACACGCTTACACTTCGCTCCCATTATAGACGTTACTTCCAAACCAATTTCATCACATGTCTCTCACGCACAACTGCAGTAATTGTAAGGATGTCGTTAGTTTTGTTCTCAGAACCTCACAGACTTCTGGAAGGAGCTGGAGAATTGTATTAAAGGGAAAAGTTTCTTCTGCGTTGAATCGCATCTCAGGGAAATCTTGTACATTTCTTGGGACCTGTTCGTTTAACTGCACAGTACCCAAGGTTTGGTTTTTTTCCTTCACATGATTTCATCACCATTTTAGCAGCCAGGATTCGATACAAACCCACCTTCCACGACGTGAATTTACCAGGGAAATTAAAACATCATTACTTTTTAGAAGACATTATTTGCAGTAAAACTGATTCACGTACGTCGTCTGGCACTGACACAAAGGACACGAAGTTACACGGCATTAGAAATAAATGGACAGCCACCAAGAAATCTCCATGCAGACATTTTCCATCTGAAGGAACTCTGTATTTTTCTCCTTGCATCCTCTAGCACCGTGCTTTGAATGTTGTTCCTCTAAATATCCTAGAGTATGAAGAGTTGGTTCTACAAGATTCGGCACACTAGTCTGGTGCCAGCCCACAAAGCATATGTCTCTGCTCAAATGGAAGAATCTGTTTTGATGTGATTTGATTTCTTTCTTTCTTTTTTTTTGTTTTTGTTAAATTTCTTCCTGGAGTGAAGACAAAGCATCTTACATAGATCCAATTCAACATTTAGTTATTCTTCTGAGAAACAAAACCTTCCAAACCTCCAAATACACTTTGATCATTTATTCCCAAGCAGCATCTACAAAGAAGCTAAACCATCTGAACACATCATAATAAAAAAAAGTCAATGCTCATAAATCATTGGGGAAAAATAATACACCGTTTTTAGACATTATTTTTTATGTTCGGGGGTGCTATTAAGTCAGATTTATTTTTAACCTAAGCATTTTATTGCACAGCTATGTAAAAACATCAATATGTTTTCCTAATGTTGTTAGCTTTCCGTTTGTTCCAAGTGGAGATAGTTCCTGCACTCTATTTCTGTATTATTTGGGATATTTTCTGCTATAAATGTTATTGACACAGCCTTAAGTGTTGTCCGGACATTTAACAAAGTAACAAACTGAAAATTACAGAGTGGATCCCCCCAACCCCTCTATGGGATTTCATACAAAAGTCTCTGGTCCCGACCAGGTGAAATCGTACTCATCTTCCAGTCCCAGTTGCATCCATGCCACACTGGGAGTTTGCTTTTAATTACGGTGTCACAAATGCAAACAACAGACACAAAAACCTCAGGAATTCAATATTTGCATTTGCTTCAGCAATTGAGCTTCTTGAAAGAGCCAAATTTTGCACAGGCATAAATCAAAAGTAACTTTGATGAAGTTACGTGTCTTCCTTTAAGTTACAAGGGTGAAAACCATGCTCAGGCTTCATAGGGATGCTTGGGTATTAAAAGAAACCCATTAGTTAGAACAGGTGCAAAATTTCAGCCCATTTGCTTTTAGATAAGGGAACACACACAAGAGGCACTGCCACAGAAACACTACAAAGGCTTGCAGTCTCCATCAGTCATCTGCCTCTGGGAGGTATGTTTTTGCAGTCTTACAAAGCTTATTCTACCCTAAGCTAAATGTACACAGAAAACATTAGAAAACAGTACGCATAATAACATTCCTGCGTACAGCTACACAAAGGTAAAGCCTTTTCCAAACGTCTTTTTTTAAGTGCCAAATTTAAGAACTAGTAGACTTGAAAGGCGCTGAGCAGATCTTTGTTTTCCAGCTCTTCGTCTTCACGCCCACAAACACCCACCCCCACACACCCCGCATCTCGGGGAAGGCAGGGGGATGAGAGGAAAGCAACAGCAACAAGCACTGCACAGAACGAGCACAGATCCCTCCCCCTATTTCCTTTAAGATCTATGAGATGACTGACTCCAGTTGCAAAGGCACACCACTGGAAATGAATTCGGAGGAAAACCATCAGATTTCCTTTTTGTCTTACGATGCAGAGAAGGCAGATTCAATATTTAACAGTTACAAGCAAAAAAATAAATAAACCGGCAATCAAACCAGAGACCAGCAAGCAAGAACTAATGCGATCACTTAACGGACATCTCCGCTCCAGTACCACTCTAAGAACAAATTCCATCCTGTTTTTAACTGTTATTTACCACTTCATGGACACCGATATAACAGATCTCTCTCATTAGCATTAGAGAAAAAAAGATGCCATTGTAAGCGTAAGTTTAAAAGCTTCCTTAATTCAGCACGTGGCAGAAGGTCAGCCTACACGGCCCTTGAGAAGCCTCCAGCAACACCTACAGCTTTGTATCTTCTGTATCGAGTTACACCGAGACTTCATTCTTAATACAGTAAAAATTCCAGTGCTATTCAGAGTTATGAGAAGCAAAACGGTATTTCTAGAAGACTCATCTAACTACATTATAAATAAGTCCCATTTCTCTTCCAAACACAGCATCTGTAGTTCTTTCCTTCAGAGGTTCCTTACAGATACTTACATAGCAGCTGATCTCTCCTTGAATCTCAACAGTATAACCTCCACAATTAGCAAACTTCTCCATGGGGAGTAAGTGCCTAATGTGCAGCCATCCCTGGAGAATCATAAGGCTTTCAGCTGTACACTGTAGAAAACTATAACTATACTTGAGCCTACACATGGCATAGGACAAACGAAGGAAAAAACACCAAAAAAACCCCTAAAACCCAAAAGATCTTATTAACCCAACCCCAAGGAAGGTCTTTCTCACCTCTGTCCTGACAGGCATTATATTCTGCCGGAACACCATTCAGTAACACGTGAGCATGATATCTAGACTTCTCTTTCTTAGTCTCACGTATTTGAAACTACCTTAGTAGAGCACCTATAGCCAGAGAGCTTTATGTCCTGATCTTATACCTCATTCAAGAGAGCAGGAAGAAGCTCCAGAATCAATTCATACCTCCAGATCCCTGAATTAGGCTGCCTACCAAGGTCTGTACCACTCCCTGTGAGAGGCAGACCAAGCAGAGAAGGCATGAGGGAAGTGGAGAGGTTGAAAGACCGAAGCACAGAAAACCAGGCAAAAAAAAAATCCCTGGTAAGTTACAGACATTAACTCTTATTCAATTCAAAAATCTATGGACTCATGTCCATATAGTGCTGCACTTCATTACTCTACAGTACTGGAACATATTGCAATATACATCCTAGCAATCAGGGCTACGATCTTTCAGGTAAATTCTGAAGGAGTCAACAGTTTTCACAGTGCTTGTGCAAGTGTATCTAATTTTTCCTTCAAGAAGTGCAGCAAAAAAAAAAAAAATATATATATATATATATATTTATATATATTTATATATATATATATAAAGTAAGCCTTCAGTGTAATATTATGCATTTAAACAGGATTGTAAAGGGATGACAAATGTTGAGTAACATGACCTAACGAAGACAGCACTGAGAGATTAAAGAGTCTGAGACCATTTGGTATCTGGTGGTGGTGTGAAGGAAGACTTGATCTGCAGGACTTCAAAAAAAAACCACAAAGCTTAAGAAAGCTTAAATCTACTGCAACACGGGGACGGTGCATCAGAGCTTAAGTATACGTATTTGAAAATGAAAATATTTTAAAAAGCAGAAATTGAACGTATTGACATGAATCCAGCAGCGACATGTTTTCAAAGCAGAGCTTGAAGTCAAAGTCACGAGATCTATTCACATCTCACCCAGGCTCGTTTCCACAGACTGACATATTAAATCAACCGCCAAGTGATGGGCCATACAACCTCACCGAAGGCGAAGCATTGGCAAATTTCAATCATCTCTCAAAACGCCATTTTTGATCATTTTAAGATTTCCATATACAAATGAAAACCCTTCGCATCTGTATCGCCACTCACCCAAACATCCAGCACACCGCGCAGTGGAATTTATTTCCCAAGTCACGAGAAGATGGCAAAGCTGTTCACTTACTAACAAAAAACTGCAGCAGTGATTGAACCCCCCTCAAATGGTCGGTACAGGTGGAAACAAAATACGAAACTGCAGATTTTGTCAACTGTAATCTTGTTGGTATAACGCTGGAAAGATGGTTCAAGTGCTGTTGCAAATGTGAAAAGACATAAATCAAGAAAAACGAATGAAGGGATTAGGAATATTTCCCAGTTGTTATTTTTGGATTGAAGATAGAAAAATACTTTTTCTAACTGTGCAAGCATTACTGTGCTTTACAGTGCAACGTTCTTTCTCTTCTGTTTAGATGGATCCACAAATATTCGCCTCCAATTTGTGGCAGCTGATATCTCCCTAACAGCATTTTATAGCCCCGGGGCAGTCTCTGTCTATAGGAAATCTGCAGAGAACTGATGTTATAATAATAACTTTTCTAAACATAGAAGTCAAGTCTGAAGGAACTGCATTATAGAACTGTAGATAGAACAGCTTTGGGTTTTGCATGGATATTTCCTATCAGTACTCACAAAGGTGTTATAGGTTAGACTGAAGTTCTCTTTGTGGTCTGCGTTGAGAAAACCCTACACTGACACGCACAATTACAAAATAATTAGCGTTCTTGAGCTTTCGGGCACTGAATGCCAGAAATCATGCCACAGAATTCAAACTGCGAAGAGGACGCTACACAGCACGTGAAACACTGACATCTTTCCAGACTTTCTTTGAAAACTGAATACATGGCACAGTGCTGAGCCTCAACTGTTTGAGGGAAGACCCACCTCCAAAATTCAACTGGAAACATTTAGGGGAGGCAGAAAATGCCAGAAATGTAAGAACGTATGAATCTGTGATGATTACACAGCAAATGAAAAACAAATCCATCGCTCTTCAGATACGCCTCTCGTTTATTTTGTCTTAAGAGAACTGAAAAGGCAATCAAGTGCAACAGAAAAATTGTATTAATTGGCTGATATTACAAAGGTTGAACAGAAGTTCAGTGGTATCTTTCCATTCATTGAGCTGCGGCAAAATTAGTGCAAACTGTAAAGTTGTGTACCACGTTTTGGATACCAACAGGCAAATCATAGAATCACAGAATGGCCTGGGTTGAAAAGGCCCACAGTGCTCATCCAGTTCAAGCCCCCGCTATTTGCAGGGTCGCCAACCAGCAGCCCAGGCTGCCCAGAGCCACATCCAGCCTGGCCTTGAATGCCTGCAGGGATGGGGCATCCACAGCCTCCTTGGGCAACCTGTTCCAGTGCGTCACCACCCTCTGCGTGAAAAACTTCCTCCTAAGATCCAACCTAAACCTCCCCTGTCTCAATTTAAAACCATTCCCCCTTGTCCTATCACTGCCCAGCCTTGTAAACAGTCTTACCCCCTCTTGTTACCAGCGCTACTTTTCTGTGCTCCTCAGCATTGATCTTGTTCTCCTGGTCACTGTAATTGACTTAACATACATTATATGTAAATATAAAACACGAAGTTTGTATACACTGCAGTAAGCCTGGGTGAAACTAAAAAATTCCTGTCTCAGGAACTCACATACAGAATGAACTTCCAGATTTAACAAAACTAAACTAGTTGGGTTGACACCACATGGGAGCTTCCATGGATCTGTAAATGTCTTATTTATTCAAAGGAACCAGAAGGAAGGGCCGGGAAATCTGTTTCTATAAAACCACAGAATTGTAGTTAGCAGGTTATTAAGACTTTTTTTTTCTCCCTGCATTTCAACTTCAATATTCACTAGCTGTAAATGCATATAATTTCCCAGAACAGAAAGTATTTTTGCCTAATTTTAACACCTGCAGCTTTACAAAGGATTTCTCTTTTGATGGAACTCCCAGAAACAAATTAAATCGCAACTGCCCCCAAATCCCATAAGGTTTAACAGACTCATATTGCTATCTGTTAGCACTGTACATTCACCAAACGGAATGCTATTAAGATTACCTATAGGAATTAAAATGTTTTTTAATACATGTATACAAATATATAAGCCTGACCCCACTTTGCCAAGCCTATACCCAGTACTCTCCTTTCCCCAGTGTCTGGAAAACAGCATGGACAGAAGGGCCGCCCACCTCTGAAGTGAATGCACTCCCAGCTGCTGCCAGGGATACTAAAGAGGAGGCACTGCAGGTTATGACAATGGGAAAAAACAAACATGAAAGGTAAGGAAGAGCAGATGAAAGCTGGGGACATGCCCTAAATACCAAAATGTTTCAATTGTCTGTGTGTTGCTTTGAAGGAGACCCCTAAAACACAGGAAAGATTTCTCTGAAGACAAAGAATAGCTATCAAAAGCATGAATTAAACAGGAAATGACAGAAGAAAACAATTCACTAATTGGTCAGGTAAGCCAGTATATGCTTTGCTTTTGCTTCTAGTGATGCTAGAAAAGAAGTGGAGACAGCAATCTTTTCATCCTGCTGTATGCCTTAAAGATCCATATAATTAACATACATATATATAAATATATATATAAACATTTTACATATACAGATATAAAATTTATACACACACACATATATAAACCTGAACATCCATAGCGTGTTTAAGCTCAAAGTATGGACTCTACCTTTTTCTTTTTCCTCTGCTAACATAAGAAAGATCTGTAGCCCTCCCATTATTATGGCGCTTTTAAAAAAAAGACTGTATGCAAGTAACCCATTCTGATTGATTGCTATCAGGAACAAGAAGATCATTTTCCAAAACTTCATTTCTTCCTTTTGCCAAACTTAGAACAGCTGCTATTTAGCTGATGATTTAGGAGCATTCACAAAAGGCATCAGTAGCAATTTAGTCACATGGGTCTAATTTAATAAAAAATACCTTGTAAGATGATTGCATTACGAACAGAAAGGAATTTAGCTTCCTTTTCAGCTATGAATGCAGCATGTGCAGATCATTCCCATGGAACCTGCAGGCCACTCTAAGAAACTTCCCAAATGTAATAATGCAGGTTGGTTTTTTTTTTTAAATACCAAATCTATGTTGTGCTTGCATTCATTCTTTGCTTAAATAAAAAAATAATCTGATATCCTCCTATTCCAGTGCTGGTGTTTTGTCTTTTTTTTTGAAAGAAAGACTTTCAAGACATGTTTTGTTGTTTTATTTCAAATAAGGAAATAATATTTCTGGATGGAATTTACAGTTTTCTGTTACCTCATTTTCCCTCCAATATATTTGGCTGCCAGATTAACAACATTGTTTCTGTGTGTCAAATCTACAGCACCATTTAATCAGCTTAGTTCGATTGCAATTTTGCAATATTAACAAAGTGGACTTGGGCAAGAGGCGTGGAATACCCGCTTCTGGAAGGCTCTTTCTTCTGTAAAAAAGACCATCTACTGCTAAAGGACTTGGCTACGGAAGGTAACTTCTGAACGGACTGAAAAGAGATGCCTCTAATGCAGCTTTAAACATTCTGGCTTCAGCATGCTGTTCCTTGTACTATTTCTGCCTTTATCAGTTTGGTCTCTGCCATGATTATCACTGCTGTAAAGACAGTCTCTCCCAGAGACAGCCTGATTCCTCCAAGGGCCTGAGGAGCCCCCTGGTAGCAGCCCCAGCATCACACAACACACACACGATTAAGTCAGAAACAGATCAACGCAGTGCTCCCTTCCTGCTTGGCTGAAATGAGGTTTGGAAAGTTTTGTAAAGAAAACGACCTTGTTAATTTTTTAAGACATCATCATCACAGGAGGAAGGACTAGGATTACTTGATGTAATGTAGTCCTTAGTGCCCAGATGTATCATACAATGGCCTGGGTTGAGAAGGACCACAATGACCATCCAGTCCCAACCCCCTGCTGTGTGCAGGGTCGCCAACCAGCAGCCCAGGCTGCCCAGAGCCACATCCAGCCTGGCCTTGAATGCCTGCAGGGATGGGGCATCCACAGCCTCCTTGGGCAGCCTGTTCCAGTGCGTCACCACCCTCTGCATGAATGTATCAAGTGTGCAGTTTGTCTTTTCTCACCCACCAGCAGAAACAGCCCTCGCAGCAGACACTCAGTCGTGGTAGGAATTGCTAAGAAGTGTCTGCATCTCACAAAGACCCTCACGGGGCAGCAGAGGCTTTTGAGCCCAACGAAAAGTTGTGTTTTAACTCTTAGCAAGATTTAGTGATTTTTTGTTATGCAGGAGAAAGGATCACATAACACCTCCAAGTACTGAGAAAATACCAAAGAGGTTTGGAGCTCAGGCTGTCTCCCAGCTGCAGCCAGACTGGTAGCAAAGAGCTGTCAGATTAGCGAAGTTCAGCTGGAATACTGCACTGCGAAGTGAAAGAAATAAAGGGAAAGCAGCAAAGTATTCCCTTATCTTACTGATAATACGGTGATACTGATAGCGCTAATGATTGCACACGAATTTATGAAACGCTTTCATCTTGGGCTGGAACACACAGGAGTTTCTTCACACAGACCACATTTAAAAGAACAAGCTTTCTCCGCACCATTTCATTAGCCCACAGATGCAACACCACCAATGCCAGCAACTTCATTCTGCGAGAATTCCACGGCACTGGAGATAAAGGAAAGATGTTTTAGACATCAAAAGCCACCGTCAGCTAAGCGAAGAATATCCGTGTCAAAATATGATATTGTAAAGAATTATCACTTATTTAACCCACTTCAAAGTTTAACTTCAGGATTTTGGTTTATTTCTTCACCTCCTGTTAGCAGTTAGCCAACCACAAATATTCTCCTTGCTTTTTTACAACGATTCTAATCTCCAATAAGGTAGGACAAGTTACTGCTGGAAATGCCATCTGGGTCCTACTGGTGATAAATAAAGGGGCAGCATCAACACCCAGCCAAAAAAGGAAGCAAGACTCCCAGACAAGCTTTATGTCTTCCAATCTTCCTCCTTTCTTCTCCACTCACTGCAGCCCAAACACAGTTTTTCACTCTCTCTTTTTTGCAACTTATGTAAAAACTAAATCCTGAACCTCCAGCTCCTTACTTGCACTGCAGCACTGGAACTTCGTGCCCTGAGAGCTGGGTGAGAAAGGTTGTGCCTTTGGCTTGGTGAAGCTGCACAAGATTCAGGCATCGTCACGACAGCTCCAAGGATGCAGAGATTCGCATTCATGCCTCAAAAAAATTTAATACGTTCTTTCATATACCCATATGAGATTATTTTACATAGAGTGGTTAAGCTGAAGGAAAGAAACAGGGGAAAAAGAAAAAGGAATAAAGGGCCTTTGTCCTAAAACAGTTTTTTTCTTTGCTTTCTTTGGAAGAGTCATCTAAAAAACCACTACTGTTGCAGAATGCTCTTTCATGACATTTAGCCTTAATCTTCTCTTTCTTCATTTCACTGCTTTATTTCCAGCTATAAGCCCCTGCGCTCCCCTGAATATTTCCTTTTTATCTTTAGTTATTTACAATTTCAGATACATGTAGGCTGTTAAGTCTGGCCTTGCCCATTCTCTTTCCTTAGCCTTCCTGTAACACCGTTTCCTTACGAGAAGAGATGAAGGAGAGCTGTGAAGAAGGCCTGGCCCTGCTGTAAGCCATGCAGCCAGACATGCCCTCGTAGGACCTCAGTGCAACCCACAAAAAACTTTCCTGTTTGTTTCCTCACACACTATGATGTCTGAGGCTTTGGTACTAAAAGGCTGTAGAAAATACCTGGATGTTTAATCTGATTCTAGCAACCTCTGCCCAGAAAATAAATGCACACATGAAAATCTTTGACATCAAAAATAATGCCAAACAACAACAGAAATCTCAGCCCAACAACAGCCAAACAAAACCCTCTTCACAGAAATTCAACGCATTTTTTTGCTGTAGAAAATAAATACGTGAAAATATATTTTTATAAGAAACCAGCTGAGATACAGATCTGTAAGTTCATGGATAATCCTGGCCATCTGATAACACTTATTAGGGCTATAAACCCAACATTTTTGATCAAGGAAAGTTAATCAGCACAGAGTAGATGTTGGGAAGGACCTGTGAAGGCTGCAGCCCAGCTTTTCCCAGACAGGGTCCAGTAGGGCAGGATGCTCGGCACTGGTCAGCCAAGTCTCACACACCTCCAGGACGCATTTTATAGTCCCTCCAGAGACCCATCGGCACCATGATAATTTTGTTTTCCTTGCACCCAGCCAGAACGTTTCTTTTCCACCCACTGCCACTGCCTTTCCCTGTGTAGCACCAGCACAAGTTTGTCTGCCTTCTCCATACCTTCTAACCAGGTGGAAATGTACTTTTAGAGTTCCCCGTCCCTGAATGATGACCAACCCTGCACTTCAACTGAATACAAGCAAACCCGCACATCTCTCCCCTATTCATCTTACAGATAGAAAATGGGCCCCACTTACTGCTGAAATGAAGCTGAAACACACAGAAAGACTGTACATGAGGTGAACAGAGCAAGTTTAATAAATCTGAAATCCAACCAACAGCTCCATTTAGGTATTTCAGCTGCTCCTTTCACTGCTCAGAACAACTACACCTTAGCATGCAAATAATTTTCAGCTGCTACTGCCAGCTCAGCAGGGGAAGATTTAAATCTGGATTTTCTTACTTCATAACTTCTCATTTCTTGGTTGTCAGGGCCTGAGATATTCTGAATTCCATATACCGTAAGAGCAAAAAATACTGCCAACCAATTTCCCTCTATCCCCTCCCCCTCAAAAAAAAAAGAAAGGAAAAAAAAAAAAAAAGCCATACTTTTTAAAATGATGTCCTTTTAAGCAGTTGAGGTTACAGTGTCCTTAACAATACCTTGAATTCTTCCATACTTATAAGGATGCTGCAAGGCACTGAGCCCAGCTGGCCTTCAGCCCTCCCAGGGCAGCTGGGCACCAGCCGGGGTTTGGGCACCAGGGTGCTCTTCAGACCTCTCCCTGTTTGAAGGAGTTTGCATAGACACACATGCAAACACCTCTGGATGAACCATCACTCAAGATTCAGCCCATTTTCTGCTGAAGTTTAGGCAGCATTTCCACAGTCCCTTAGTCTTCTTGCACATTTGGTCTTTCTCTGGTGATGCTTCCCAGTTGTTTTTGTCAGGTCTGCCTTTTAGCTAGCGTCACAATCATTAGTAGAAATTCTTACAATAAGATTTAAGGCTGCTCTTGAGAAACCTTTGTTAATGTCATGGTACCCTGACAATGCCCCTTCCAGCCACACTAACAGTGATTCTTAAAGAGCCTTACTGAGATGGGTAACTCTTGTATCTTCTAAGTGTTCTATAGTTTAACTAGAGATTCTAATACAGGGTTGTATCACAGTGTTACCCTGAAATATTTTATAAGAATGGTACTGTTCTTAGCTGAATGGGAATTCCCCATGGAGAATAACACAGTCTAAAATAACTCCAAGATGTATATCTGTCATTTTTTCCCCCTGGGTGCTTCCACATGCTTCTTTCTACATTACCAGCACACACCAAACCTACTTGAGCTTCCCGGAATGCCTTCCCCCACCTTCTTTCCCAACACTTCCCATCCACTCTATCCTGGATTACTCAAGAATATCAGCTCACTTTCCCAGAGAATCTCACCAGAGGAGTGCATGGTGGGGCTAGATAATTTTTAAGGTCCCTTCTGACCCAAGGCTTCCTAAGTTCCTACGCTGGAGGAGGCAAGAGGAACTGGAGGGTTGGTGCACAGGGCCATTCCTTGAACCTGCCTCCCTTGGGAAGGTATTTCTGACATGCTTCTTTATATGCTAGAAACACCCATCTTTACTCTCCTTAAATCATGCAGATGTCCCCATGCTCTTAAAGACAATATGCTGAGTGATCAGAGCCCAGAATACTGACATAGGATGCTGTGGAGGACAGAAGTATAACTGCCTTCCAAGAGGAAATAGTGGCTAAGGACTACAGATCCATTAGTAACTACGGAAGACAAATGATCTGAGTCCCAGCCTCATTTATAGATGCCCTTTACTCTCATGGCATTATAACTGAGGTTCTGATGATTGATGAAGAATATCTCCCTCTGATTTCTGCTCCTCATCCTTTATTTCTGCATTTTACATCAATAACAACCTTATAAACTAAAAATATTATGACTACCTCCTATTAGTGTGGTAACAGTTCCTCACATTAGGAGCCCCTTGGCCTCATGCACTTTCACTTCCTCTGCTCAATATCTTCTTTCATGCTCCCCACACTTAATCAGTTGTGCTACAGGTGGGAGCACTGAAGCATGCTCAATTGGTACTCTTGCATGTCAATGGAGTACACACATCATTTATTTTCCTCCACAAAATTGTTACTGATCTTGCTTCAAACACATAGAAGGTTCTCACATACACCAGAAAAGTATAAAGAAATAATTGCAGAAGAATAAAGAAACAGGACAAAGCCTGTTGGAGCAGCAAGAGATCTGCAGGATGCTCCCAGCCTTCTGCAAGGGATGAAGCCTGAATGGATGGCACCAGCAGTTCAAGTTAGTACGTCTGCCTGCAAAGCTCTAGCCAAATTTGCTTCACACGTGTATTTTAATCTCCCAGTCATACTGTTTGGCAAATATGCTTAGAAGAATAAAGCTCTTTCATTGGCAATTTCAATATTGCTTGGTTATAGGTCTGCACACTTCCTGGCAGGAATTCTGCAAAGCTAAGATGACTCGATAGATGAAAAAAAGCAAGGCTTGACCCCAGCTACATAAAGAGAAAAGAAAAATCCATTAAAATATTAAAATGAAAAAACGGTGATGTTTGAGGAAGAGTGGGCTAAATTTTTCATTTAATTTTAATAGCCAGAAATTTCATTCATAGATTCTCCCGTTCCCTGATCAAACAGGTCAAATGTTGAGACAGCGAGCTCAAAAACATCATAGCATGTTGAAGGTCCTGCTCCATCCCGGAATTTACAGCCACAGCCCATTACCAGCCTTCCCACAGGACTGGCTAAATCCCCGAGAAATCATGTGCTTTAGAATACATAGCTGTAAAATAGTACAATTACATGCATAAAGCATACAACAACTCAAAGCAAGTAAAAAATTCACACGTCAAAATAAATCCTAGTGAAGCCCCATGTAGTTACTACTTCACTGGTTGAAATAAGTTTCATTCGTCTTGAAATGCCGTCCAACTCAGTCGAGGTGGTTTGACTACCAGCGGGTAAACTCCTAATGGAATGAAAAATACAACCAACAAACCAAACAAACCAAAACCACAGAAAAAATGTGGACACGCGGTTTAGTTTTCAAAGGTACTATTAGTAAGTTCATTAATGCTTCCAGGATCCCTCATTGAGGGTTACTCGACAATTAGGTAAAAAAACCCTCACAAAATACTACATTTGGGAAGCTCCATTTAAATAACTGTTTAAAATTACCTTAGTATTTACTATTTACATCAAATGCTGGTACAAGCAAAGACTCGAGCCCACAAAATAATAATAAAAAAAAGGGCAAAGAAAGGATTTATTACAACGTTTAGGATAATTATGTGACTAACAACTGCGAAGCATCAATATTTTGAGTAACACAACATAACGTCGTTCAAATATGTAAATACGTACCTTGTAAATGTGTGCTTGAACTTGTAAATAAGCAGAGTAAATAATGGAAATGAAAGGCAAATTACTATTAATTATTAAGAAAATTAGTATTATCGGGTACAGCTAGTAATTAAGAACACATCTGAGGTGTTGAAAAAATCGAAAGGTGAATATTGTTCAAAGGTTTTGAACATAGAGTGAGCACGGGATGTTGGTACGCGAGGAAAGAAGTAGTTACAACAGGTAACAATGCAGATTATCTAGGAGTGATACTGAATTGTGAGTGTAGAAGCACAAATGACTTACAAGTTTAGATATATTGAATACTTTTTATATTTACAAAAGCCTCAGATACCTTCAGAATGGTGTTTTCAATGAAAGGAGTTATAATTCCAAAACTAACAAAGAAGTTTCATAAAAGGCTGTAAAAACGCGCATGGCAGGAAAGAAGATATCAGGAAAAAAATAAACATTCCCTGAACCAAAACCACATGGCAGACATTCACCAACTGCTAAAGAGCTGCTGAAACACTAGGAATTGAGCTGCTCTTTGGAAGAGCCTCTGAAGAACTCTCCAAAACACAGGATCTAGGGACAAGCCCCTATGAGAAGTCGCACAAAGAACTATAAAAACAATCTCCTCCCAGCTGGCAAGATAAGACATGACCAAGTGTAATTTACGCTGCATTTCCACTTTGGTCATTTTTCAAAGTTAAATCCTTGTCGTACCGGTGATGTGCAGCAGCAGAACGTGGACTTGTCTACCACCAGCGCCTTTCCTTTAGGGACACTCCAGTGACATCAAGCACACGCTGCTGGCTGTCACTGCATTTCAAACTACTTCTCTTAAGAAGCCAAGCCTACCAGTGAAGACCAGTGATCTGCAACTTTCCTACCGCCCAGCCCCATCCTGCACAACTTGCATGTGGAGGGAGGTCCAAGGAGATCCACGTTACCATTGAGAGCAAACCAGCATTAAGTAGCTGTTGTCTTCAACACAGCTAACTTAAAAACCAACTGGGCTGAACTGCACCACACCTAGGAGGATTCAAAACTAGACAGACTGCCGGGAGGCCTTTCTTCAGCATGGGTTTGAGCACAAAGCCCACCTTTGCAATACACAATCTGGTACAATTACAATGGGCTCCCCACTGTTGGTTGATGGAGAATGTAGACAATGTGACTCCCTGTACTTTCAATACAACCACCTGCACTCTGCAGAAATCCAAACAGACTGATTTGTATCAGTATGATCACATCCAAGTCCAGAAGTTCCATAATAGAGAGAAGTACCTTATTTCTACGTTTATAATCGGAATTTAAAAAGTAAAGCTAATCCAAAAACGCTCTGGCTGTACAAGAAATCCTGCCTTTAGTCAATGAAAAACTCAATGAATTAATGAGCAGCTTTCTTCTAAGCGGACACTCAAAATTTGGTAATCAATTTGTGACTTTCTGGATGTATTTCCAGCCTGCAGAAAACAACGTTGCTTTCAAAAGCTACTTTAGGAAAAGAGTACAGATTTCTGGATAGTGCCCCAAATATACTCTCTTTTGCATCAACACAACTCTGAGAATACTTAACTTTCAAACACTGACAAATATGTGAATTTTTATTACAGTTTCTCAGGTTTCTTTCCCCTCCAAGTTACAAAATGAAGGACCTGAGAACTTATTGAAGGTATTGGGAAGCTTAAAATGCTTCAATTTGCTTTGACAAAAGTCCTTACAGGTCAAATTTGCATACAACTGCTTCCAGTCGTCCACTATGGAATGGAGGACAGTGGGTTTTTTGAGGTTGTGGGCAAAGACACTCTTCCTATGACCAAACTTATGTTCCTTGAATGTGTTCCATTAAATTGCTCTGATATTCTCTGAAATTGCCACTTTTCAAATGTTATCATATGTGAGAAATTAAGTGCATAGTTATGAGAAACATGAAAGAAACTGATTCATATTTTTAAAAATGGAAATGACGTTTACAAAGATGCATCACACACCATTTATTCTGACATTAAACCGCAATTAAAATCATTCAATTCTGTGAAGCAGAACAACCTTCTGATAAAATTCGAAGACCCAAATTGGAATTTATCCAGAAATGATTCCACCTTTCTGGGACTATAATGACCACAGCACAATACCGTGGGTCAGATCCAAGCCTCTTCCCAGTGCCCCCTCCCCTCAAACTGACACACTCCTGGACAAGGCATTGGAAGGGCAGCAGCAGTTCTGCCTCGTACGTGGCCTTCTGATTTAATTACAGATTTTTCTTTTATCACTGAAAGTTTTAATTACTTTTACCAGCGAGTTAAGTGGGAGAAGCGAGGTGTATCTGCCGGCTAAATCTCTCCCGGCCTGCTGAGTGCTGGCTGGGCTTGCTGCCCCGAGCTGGGACGGACACCCGTTGTACAAAGGTATATTTTAACAGGTCTGCTGAAATCATCAGCAAGCTCTGGTAAAATGCCCTGCTTTCATTTGTTCGAGCACACAAAGAGAAAGCAGAAGGAAATGCGCTGCCTTTGGACGGCACAGGATAAGATGAAGGCACTGATGATGGACCTTCCTGCTATCTCCGCATTGACTGTGGGCATCATGGCTGCTGGACCTATGTAAAGACACCTTTCCACAACAGAGATCCTGCATGACAAATGGAGGTAGAACTGCAGCAACACGCACAACTACGGCTTGCGTCTACAGCTGATGGCTATGTCACTGCATGTACTGCTGCTAATTCATCTTTTACTAGGGTAGACATGACTATGACAAGGATAATTCATCTGAAGACCACTGTATTCTATTTTGATTTTGTATACGTATATTCGTACAGACACATATCTATTTATTACCTTCTACCCTATTGGTTGGGTACTTAGTTAAAAGAAGAAACTCAATGTTTTCTGTTTTGACCCTTGCAGATGATAGTTTCACGTTGTGTAGGTCCATCCCAGACAAAGAAAACAGACTGGATTCCACAGCAGCCTATGGGATTCCTCCCGTACCCACTAACTGAACCAAGACACCGACTGTTTCTAGAGCCGACTTACACATGTATCACCCATTTCAAGAGACAAATACACTCTCAATACCGAGAGTTGTTCGGTTCTGAGGCTATCCTATGGAAATAGGATCCTATGTCAGATTCCTGTAAGTTCCCATATCACTTCTATACCTGTTCAAGTAAAACTGCATGAAAACTCAACGTTATCAAAACAGAAAGTTAGTGATGAATGAAGCCACAATAAAAACTGTTTAGACTGTATACTCTAGCAAGTAAAATTATTATATATTTGTCCCTGTAACTCCTTGCTTTCATAAAGCTAAAAAAGGTTCCTATTCTGTATTCTGTATTCTGTATTCAACCTCACTGAATATAAGCTCATAAAAGTTTGTTATTCTTTTTAACCCAGCAGTATTCCCCACAATTACAGTACAGTAAGATAACAAAGACATTTGAGACAAAGTGCAGAGTGCTGTGCTCAGGAAACAAGTTTGGGAGCTGGAAGAGCACAGTTTGTGCACAATGGCTATGACAAATCCTCCTCATCTTCAAGATCCTCAGAGAACACATGAACAGCCAGCTCCAGCACCACCCACACTAGCAATAGGACAAGGGGAATGGCCTTGGGTTGAGCTATGGGAGGTTCAGGTTAGGAGCAATTGCTTCTCTGATAGAGCAGTCAAGCACTAGCACAGGCTGCCCACGGAGGTGTTCCAGCATTGTGAGGATGTGGTACTGAGGGATGTGAGCAGTGGGCATGGTGGGGTGGGCCAGGGTTGGACTTGAGGATCCTAGAGGTCTTCTCCAGCCTTAATGATTCAATGATTCTGACACAGAGACCATGGAAAGGCAACAGGAAGCCACAGGACACAGATGCATGTGGCCAGGCACTTGTACCCACCTTTCAGCTCTGCACCAAGCTACGCACACACAGTGCTCTTCTTTGTTGAATGTGACAATAGTTTTGGTAGAAAATAGTCTACTGTTTCATATGTGGACAGCAGATATCCAAAGTGGTGTGCAAGAGCTAAATCTTCTTAAATGTATTACTAAAACATGCTTCCATGGACGTTTACTGCTACATCCTCAAACAGCAAAACATGCAGGCAGCTCTGTCACTTTTAGAGGTCGCTCATGTTTTCAATAATGTCACTTTACACGGGTTTTAGTGGAAGCCCGACTCAGCGCTTAATCCTTAACTTCTAATCATCTGCTCGATAAGATGTATACAAAACATCTATATAAACCATATGGTCCTGTGAAAACGTGGAGCTGAACCGCATGAAATGCAAGCCCTCGCCTTTTCTGCACACATCTGTTGCTGTGGCTTCTGACGGGAGCGCACCAAACAGGCTCCCACTCAAGCAGGACATACGGCAGGAAGTGTTTTGCACATGCTGTGCTAGGCTGCAATTAGCAGCCCCAGCAGCCACCTGTCACAGGCTGCAGGCACACAGCTCTGGGGGACGGGGGGGACACAACAAGGCTCTATGGATGGGAAGCAAACTCGGTTTCCTTTGCTATCAGCAGTGAAATATCTCCTTCCTTCTCCTGCTCTTCCCGCATATCGCCTTCGCCACATTAAATACATGGCAGGGGCTGCTGCGTGTTATAATTTGTGCAACTGAATATTTGCAGAATTACCCACAGCATTGTGTCTGGAGGACAAACCCAGGCTTCTCTCCTCTGTTACATATAACTGAACCTTGGCTTTCCGTAATTAAAAATACACAAACAAGTTGGGCCTTCTCTAATTACATAATCAAACGGGGAATTTTTACCATGACATTTTGGTATGTGCTATGACAAACCTCTGCTACACACTCAGAACCTGACAGAAAATCATTTGGCGAGTTCAGAAGTGACAAGCCTTTCCCCTTTCTGGCACATTTCCTCTTTGATAGCAGTCAATTTTCCCCTCATTATAAATGGTAAAAGTAAAGATAACATGAAAACGCCACTTAGAATCAAAACAAAATGAAGGAATGCAAATGTATAGGGGAGTTACACAACTGCCAAGAACACCCAGAGCCTGCTAATCTGTTTATTACTTTGTATGTTCTCCTCAGCAGTGCGTATGAAGCACTGAGAACTTGGAGAAGTGCATTTAAAAGCTGACTTCGAACACTGTCAGCATGAGTCAGACATCATTTACATGGCTGAAATTTCATGAAAGATCTTTGAAATCATACCTCCATAAACCTCACCACGAATACTCATTTTCAGCTTCCTTCTGCATCCCAGTGGCCGTAACCCCAGGACCTCCACCAATGCGAATAAATCCCGCGTCCCATTCCGAGTGCTGCAGGGCTGCCCCTTCTTCGAGCACGGGCACAGAAGGGCCGATCAATACAGCAGCACTGGGAACACCGCTCAGCCATTTGAGCCCCGGACCTTTCACCACCAACCATATGCTCCCCTGGCATCCCCACACGGCTGGAAGAACCAGACAGCCTTTTCCCACACTAATTTGGTTTAGCCAGACTGCTCCAAACACAGCTCCTTTTTGCAATTAGCCACACGGGCACAAGAAAGTGGTCACAGATCCCTGATGTCTGCTAATGACACGTTGAAAGCTCAAAGAAAAGACGAAGGGGGGAAAAAAAAGAGAGAAAAGCTCGTCCACTCCTTCTGGAAGACCCAGTCCAGTCTGTGGGCATGAAGAAAAACATTCAGAAGGATGCTGCACAGCATCTGTGATGTTATCTCCCCAAACTCCACTAAAAAGCACAACCAGAAAATGCTTTTCGTGACCTGCCAGACCCTTGTGCCCCTGCACATCATACATCAGAAAGAGCCAAGGAGAAAATGAACTTGTGTGTCTCTCCAAAGGGCAGCTGCAGGACTTGGTATCGCTGGGAAAGTCATGGGAATGAGACAGGGATCCACTGAGTGAGGATCTTGGTTTGCTCCAAACTTGATTCTATCACAATGCGTGTTCACAACATAATATTGTAATGAATAATATAAATCCAAACAAAGGAGGAAACCCCAATAGTGTAAAGAAAAAAACATGTAAAACATGACTCCGAAGACTCAAGGAAAGGGCAGAAAGATCTCCTTATTTCCTTCTAAAGAAGGGACGCGGTTTATTAATCAGTACTACTCATTAAGTAGGCCAACAAACATGGAGGTTAACACACAGCAGCTGACAGCCATTCACCCTTATGACAAACTCCAAGCCCATTCAGAACATAACCAGTTCCCTACCTACCGATGGTGAGAAGCAGCATGCACTTTATTCTGGACAATCTAGATTGACCAATCTATGTTTTGATACTGTTGACTTTAGATTTATCTTCTTTTTAAACCAAGCTAAACTTGCAGTAAAACTATTTTTCAATGAAGAGCAATCTTTAAATATGTTTAAGTAAAAAAAAAAAGAACAGCCTAAGTCTTTGTCTTAACCACCAAGAAAAACGTATCAACACAATATCCTCCAGAGATGCTAAATAATCTTACCCTGACATTTTCTTCAAACTATACTTATACATGATATTATTTAGACAGCACATTGATAATCATGCAAAATTCCATCTACTTTCTCTTCCTTAGACTTAGGTCCTTAGCTCTGACAAAGCAGTTTCACATGCTAAACTCCCCATTTCTTTCCCGACTAGAACGTATGATAAGCCCACAGGACAACACAGGCATAGTCCTGCTACCTCCTAAACCCATTTCAGATGTCCTACTAAATGAACCCCAAGTTCCTGATTCTTCCTCCTGACTACTTGCTCTTCCTGGTGAGCATCCTACTGCCAAATGAGATCTCCTGGTGACCGTTAATGGAGCTGGTAATGCCTCTCCAAGCCACGTGCCCAAATTCTTGCAAGCGGACCCACTCACCATAGTACCTTCTAAAATCTCTCATCAGACCGTAGGTCAGTGCAGAATTCAGAGACTACACCAGGAACAGAGTTCTAATTCTGCCAACGACTCCAGCAAGAGACTTAATCTGGCTCAGCTTCCGCTTGTCAACTTAGATATTCTTTCATAAATTACTATGAGGATGCACCAACAGATTCAGTTTTAAAATCATTAAAAAAAAACACAAAAAATCCATAGAAGATTAAAAAACCCAACAAATTAGGAGCCCTGAACATAAAATAAAATAAAATAATTTTACCAAAGGACAACAACTTAAGCTTATCAGGATGGAACTGGAAGAAAATCCATAAAGCCAACTTTAATCACTGTTGTTAACTCGTACATGTTTTAAAACAAAACTAGAAATCAATGTGAGTGTGCCTGGCTATCAGCCTACACCAGGGAGGAGCAGACCTTCATCGGTATTCTTCCAGACAGCAAACAGAAACTCATCAGAAATGACAAAAAAAGATGGAAGTTTTGTCTCCTTTCAGCAAGATGGAGAACACAAGAGATCTAACGTGTTAAGTATCAAAAATACTTATAAGAAAGATATTACAGCCAACAATAAAAACCAATACTGTGTTCATCTAAAAAACAACACAAGTCTGGGAAACTATATGCATTAGCTGCTGAGGAACTGTATTCCTATTCAAACATTCTCCAGACAGGATGGATGAGAGATGATTGTCTTAATTTCCTTTATTTCCTACTGTCGATAGGAATCCTGAAGAAGGAAAAACCAAATAAATAAAAGCAACAAGAACTGCTATGATTTTTTTTTTCCTGCTGCTGCTTTCCCATTCAGTGAACTCTGAAGCACAAGGAACAAGGCTGTACCTCTGCTATCCCTGTGAACACTACACTACATTTGCTCACATTTTAAAGGTTATCTTTGCAACCAGAAGAGTTCAGAATTGATCTTTTAAAGCTAATATTTTCTCCTTCTTGGATGGGGCTTAAGCTCATGAGAAATTCCACTGTTTGAAAACAGGGAGTAAGCAAATACTTTTCTTGAGCTTCTCCTCAAACAGGTTCTGCTCGCTTGCCCTCGCTTCCCGTCCCCATTTCGGTCAAAGACAGCCCCAGCAACCCAGTACGACTCAGCCAGTATGAACTTTAACATCAGCACTGTTTGGTATGGATTTTGTCATATAAAGCATCAGTCACATAACGTTAATTAAACACAGGTCTATAGAAAAGAATTCAGATGGCCTCATTCCAATACTCTACAAAGTTATTTCTCCACTGGCACATCCAGATAATTTATGGAAACTTACACTCATTTTATCCCACGTGACACTGGTAAACAAATTAATGTAGAATTTAATTGCCTTTGTCTCTTCAGCTCGGAATTGCCTTTTAGTAATATTTATCTGAAATTACGAACCTCGCAGAAAATAAATGGCAATTGGGCTTACAAAATTGATCCCATGTAGGGGCTGACAAGTGTCACAGCTCTTAATCTGAATTTTCCTTGTCAGGGAGGAAGCGCACTCGATCAAACGATTCTGCAAGGGAGGCTGTTTTTCTGCTGTCTCATGTTTCCTGCAGTATTGTACTCGCATACATTTTTCCACATTTATTTATTTATTTATCGCATTTGTATCAACCACTCTCCTTGCTTCCCGCAGAGCACACCAGAAACCCCTCTCAAAGCTCTGTTTTTTTTTTTCCTTCCCTACAGAAATACAAAATAAGCCGATCTCTGTAACACCTATAGCTGATGTCGAGAAACTAATGAAACAGTCGAAGGGGGAAAACAAAAAAAGCCTCACGCAACAACAAAACCAACAGAACAACACGATCATTGTTACATAATGCATACAGCCTCAGCCATATTATTGCTAATCATTGAAACAACCCCTGAATATACAGACAGCACACAGAAATCAACAACACATCTGAAGCGCGTTTTCTAAAACCAAGTTTGGGTTGTGATGCATTGAATGATTGCGAACAACACGAACCGCGCATTCCTAAAGACCCATACATTTGCAGAATTCCTATCTGCTGAAAACATAACTTGCAGTTCTACTGAATGTGACACAAAGCAGCTCCACAGGTACGGAGCACCTCCTCTGCTCACACTTTTCCTCTGTGAGCAGCCTTAGCGCAAATATATGCACGTATATTTGTACCTTTTAAGCAGAAGAGACAAATAAGAAACGAATGCCCAAACAGGACAGCGTTAGGTGCCAGGTTATGATTTTTACCTGAAGGTCTTTTCCCTTCCTACTTGACTACCCTGAGGTGTGTAGCAATAGAGATGCATTTGAGTCTGGAAGTGAAAGTTTGTTTTCTTTTCCTTAAAGAAACATGCAGGCTGGAGGATGGGAAAGGAAGTCGGCAGAAAGAAGGATGTCTGGACATTTGCCACCGTGAATATGAATCAACATCAGTAAAATAGAGCTATTTTTGCCTAGAAATATATGTGGATGTGTTTTTAGGACATCATTACTGTAGCCTAAAATCACATGGACCTTACATGTAGACCTGCGTAATGCATCCTTAGGCTTGGGACTCACACTCAACGCCTGCAGAGGAGTTCATGCAGAGACAGAATGACCCTGACCATATACAACAGGATGCCTCAACCTCTCATATGAATTTATCTGTGCTGCAAGAATGGCACAACTGAACTCCCACAAATACTTTATGGACGCAGGCATTCACTCTGATTTTCCAGTTTCCTAAAACCAGGAGCTTGCTACTTCTGCCACTTGCTAAAACCAGGAAGAATCCCAGCAGTAGATTCCCAGTGCTATCAGACCAAGCAGCAAAAAGCATTATCCTCTGACCTAAGCCTGGGTTCACATTCACTCTTCCTTCTTTGGGGTGGGGAGAGAGAAGAGGGAGAGGAATTCGAGCCCAAGGTACGCCTCACTCCTAGCACAGGGTGTAACTGCAGACAGACAGACATGACCTAGTTTTAATCTCACTAGCTTGGGTACAAGCAGCAGAAGTGCCTGTGAGTGGCTGGAGCATGTCAAAGCCTGTTCTGCTGCAGGTCTGCAGCTTTTCGTACCCAATCTGGCTGGAGCACGCCTCAATACGCTGCAGTCACACCTTGGAGGCCCACAGCTGAATTCCTATTGCTCAGGGAATCCTCAATAGCCAGATGAATGTTAACAAACTAAAGGCCTCACAATGTTGAGGTGGGCTTCTGTCAGACATAACAAGGACAGCTACGCTTCCTAGAAGGCTGCGGCAGTGCTCAGCTGAATACAGGAGCTCCTCTGCCTTGGACAGACCGGCTCCTGTCAGAGCTCTGCTCCTCCGAGCTGACTGCACTCCCCGTGAGCTACGGGAGTACACACAACAGCAGAAAGTAACCAGCAGATTTTTTATTTTCTTTTTTTCCCTCCCATCCCCAACAATGATCCCATGCAAGAAACATGTAATCGCTATCTCCTACTAATCATTTTCTACTTATAAACATTAAAGAACGCCAAGATGCTAAAGTCCTTTTCTTAAAGTATTAGGACAGCGTTAAAGTTCCTGGGCCAGAAAATTCAAGTCACTAAGAGAAACAACTGGGAAGGAAGAATACCCAGAAGTTTATGTAAGGAGAATTAAAAGCACCTCACTGCAAGACTAAAGCCTATGGCCAAGAAGCTGTCAGAGTGACACGTTCCTGGTGTTCTGCTCAGCTCAGAAGCCTCAAACAGACCCAGGTTAGGAGCCTGAGCTGGCAGAAGGCTGAGCTTCACCGTTCCCAAGAAGTATGTTGGTTAAGACAAAGCTCCTCTGATTTACTTTTCCAAACAAGCAAACAAAAGGTTTATGTGCTGCTACACCAAGACATTTCATGAAACACAAAAGGTGAATGAGCGTTATGTCTGAAAAAGGAAAACAAACTACTGAACAGTGAAGTATGTGAATCCTTATTCCTTACAGAGACAAGAAAAACCTACTTAGGCTTGTTTCAGTCCAAAGCAATAACAAGTTAAAAAGCAGCAGCCACACCTTCTGCTTCAGAAAGGTTACAGTTTAAAACTTCCTTGGGTATACAGACACCTCTTCCAAATACGCTTGTAACATCTCCTTCCTTTTCCACATTTTTTGGTCTTTTTGACAACTTCCTAATTTTGTGTTATGCAATACTGAACTCACCAATGGCAACTAAAAACTCTTGCCAGGATGTAAATGTACCTAAATGTACCTCAAGCAACCCTGAGAAAGCAAACTAAGCCTAACTCATTGCCCACGTTCTTCCACCACGGGTCAGAAGAACCACCCAATCCTCTACCGGTAACGCCAAAGACTTCCCACAGGCAGGTGAACGTCAAACACAAGTCTACAAAGACTCTTAAGAGGAGCAACACCAATACAAATCCTGAACAAAAATACTACTGCGGGTTGCAGGATTTCCAGCCTGCTTCCTCAGTAGTTTACAATTCAAGTTCTAACCTCAAGTAGGGCACTTGTTCTCCTCTTGCTTTTACTAGGCCAGGCAAGAGCAACTTTCTACACGACTTCTTAGTTCCTTGTCAGCTTGAAGGAACTGTAGTAATGTTTTAACCTGTGAAGGGACAGCCAGCCATCTTTTCGTTCAATCAGAACACATTTGCAAAACTCTATCATTCCTTTAGCAGTAAAAGGGTTTCCTTTCAGATAGAAAAATTCTAAAATTCTAAATTCCAACCTACTTTAATACCAGAAAACCTCCCTGCACTGTACAAGAATAGGCAGAGCTGTGTAACCAATGCTCTGTAAATATATGCCCATAGAATAGAAAATGTGATACCATCAATCTTCTCCTCCACAGCTGAGCCATCAGACTCTCCAAATTGGTCTCCAGAGCCCAGGAGGTGTTTGGGTGCCCAATAAGTTCTCCTACCACAGATACATGCTAACACCACACTTTACTCCAGGTTCAGAGGGCAGCTCTGGGCATTCTCCTTAGGCTCTGCTGAGCAGGGAGGCCAGGCGAGAATTTGGGCTTCCTTCTGAATGGAAGGCTATGGACATCTGGGGGCACAGGGCAGCTCCAAGGAGACATAATGAGGAGCTGCGTTGAGATGCCCTAATAACAGTTTGGAGGCTGCTTCCCCTACAAGCTGGTGAACAGACAAAGGCTGCCTCACAGAGGATACAGCTCCAAACACAGCTACTTGTCAGCATCTTCTGAACTCAAGATCAAGTAGGTTCCCATTCAGAACTTACTGCTGGGTTATGAAGAAGGATAGTTCAGAAAAAGCACCAATTCTTTATCAGTGCGGATACTATGACTTTTGCAGGACAATGCAATTGTACAATGAAATGGTCCTAAACAATATGAGGAAATGCTAAAGAGAGACAATTCAGCTGTACCATTTCCCTTTCTTCCCAACAACCAGAAAGACTTGCAAAAATTCAAGAGTTTTTGAAGATTTTTTTGGGGGTAGGGAGAAACTGTTATTTTCCCCAAGTACTGTTCACAAATAACCCTGAATTTTCACAGCAAAGCAGTATACTGGTCTCTGCTATTGTACAGTAAGGTTTAATGCAGTGTTTTACATCAACTTTCAAATAACTTGAGGAATGAAAAACACAAACAGGACCAGGTGATGTTTATCGTTCACTGGCACATTTGCCACTGCGTTTTTACACTTCCATATTTACTATTACTGTATGTTACACTATGAAGGAGCAGAGCAGCCCCAGAAGGTAACAGGCCAGAAGAAGGGGGAATGTACAGTTTGAAGGAACAACTTCCAAGTGTCAGGAGCTTCCCTGCAAGCACTCGCTCACCTTCCCAGCAAGAGGCAGCTCAAATTACTGCAGCAGTTGGCAGCTCACAGCTACCACACTTGAGTTACCGTACTCACGTTTGCCCACTAAGCATTAACTTGCATCCAAAGCTGGAGCTTAGAGTAATTTGACTGGCAGCTGATGAATTTTGCTAATTAAGGTAAATTGTGATAACTTGATACACTGTGTTTAGTTGAATTTCCACGTAGAATGTACCAGCAATGTTACTCCGACGCATTTTGCCCCAGACCAAGAATTATCAGTAAGTAAAATAAAAACATGTATAAAGATACGGTTTGGATTAATACTTTTCCACAGACAGCACTCAGCTGTTCCAACTGTTTTTACCTGCCTTCCCCAGGATTGCTAATGCTGAAAACGCACACTTCTTTATACACTTGTTACCATTCTGTATAATTTGCATAGAACCATTAAGGTTGGAGAAGACCTCTAAGATCACCAAGTCCAACCCTACCCACCCCTCCAAGCCCACTGCCCATGTCCCTCAGTGCCACATCCCCACAGCTCTGGGACACTCCCAGGGATTGTGACCCTGCACTCCATGGGCATCTGTGCCACTGCCTGACTGCCCTTTTTTTATAACACCCAGCCTGATCCTCCTTTGATGCGACTTGAGGCCACGACATCAATCAACAAAACTCAATAGTCTACCGTGGGACAAACCATTCAGAAATAGCATGCCCAAGAGCTGTTAAATGGATGGAAAGGACTATGACTCTGGGGGAGACATCAGTAACGTACATCTTTTTATTTAAAATAAACAGGTACTGGCTAATCATATGGCTGTGCAACAACAGAAGAACCTCTTCTGTGAGGAAATGACAAGCATGGATATTCTTCCAGTTTCCACCTCTATTACAGGAAGGAACCTTACAAGTTTCCTCCTTGATGTCTAAATCTAGAATTCACGATCAGATTCTGCACGACAGCTTTACGAACAGGAGCAATAGGATTGTGAGGTGGAAGAGCACAGCAAAACAGAACAAGCAACCACACTCCTGCAAAGTCCTCTTTAAGGTCACCACCCTTAGGGACACAACCCAGCATCCTGCGTCAGTGAGCATGAATAAAAACCGAGAGAGAAGTGGCTAGAACTGCAACCCAGTAAGTGGTAACTGAAACCTTTGTTATGATGGGCCAAAATAGGGGAAGTGACTTCCAGTTTTTAAACAATAACATTGCATTTATGAGGGAGCTTTATGTAAGCAATTGGGTAGCTTCAGCTGCACGCCAGTAACACTGTTTTACTGATCACTGTAACAACTAAGGCAGGCTCAAAGCAAAGGGAAATCATGTAAACACGTAACTATCAGTGGATTTGAAGAAGTTTGTATTTATTCAAAACAAAAACCAAAACAACAGAGCTCTTAGAAAACTAAAAACAAATAAAAAATCCCCAACCCCCAAACTAGATGTACAGGTCTAACAAGTACTACTGCATATTTCTGTAAACTTCCACGCTCCTTGTAACTCTATCACACCGGTAACATAATAGGGCTATATAGTTATTAGCATCAGAGGAGGGTCTGAGTCCAAATCGTGCTGTCACTGAATTAAGCTCAAAGAGCCCAAAAGCAGCTGTCCTCAGGCCCTCCTGCTAGCCATCCCCAGCCTGGCATCCCGCTAGCCTGGCTGCACTCATGCTGTCAGCCGGTGACATTCCTGAGCAGAGCAGTTTGCTAACCCTTTGTAATCCCCAATAAACAGTTCAATCATTAACAGCATTAACAACCTAGGTATCACGCAACGAATCATTTATGACCCTCCCTTTCCGCTCTCCTCGCTGTTTTTGGCTTTTTACCTTTTCTGCTTCTGTTGTTGTCTCAGTTCAGTTGAACTCTTTGTTCATTTATTCCTTCTGTTGGGGGTGGGGAAGAATCAAGAGTATTTTTGAGGCAGGAGATAGAAAGAATCCTTTTGTTCTGCTCGGATTGATATTTTACAAATTTGGTATGCTCTTCCATCAGTATTTATCCTGGCTTTATAGCCACCTGTGGTCAGAGGCCACAACGCTCCTTCACAAGACGCCCCCAAACTTCTACGCAGAAATTTAAGGTTTCACTTGGTTAAAAATAGAAATTAAGGTCTGCATTGGTAAATTACATCATTGATCTGGGCTCTCTACCTGTGCTAGAAAAGCTGTGGAATACAGAAATGAAAGTGTCAGAAACTGCAGAAGTAACTACTACAGACTCCTTGGAGAATTTCTCCAAGGGCACAACTTGGCATGTGGTTTTGTTTTACCATTTTGTTCTAATTGTAAACTAACCAGTGGACAAGAAACTCTGTATTTTTCCATGTCCTTTTAGCTAATTTAAAGATATGTTTTTTAATCTTTTTTTTTTTTTCTTTAAAGACATTTTAAATATTTAAAAGAAGAATCAGAAAACAGTATCTGAACTTTCAGCAGTATCTAAACCTTCAGTAACAAGACTGAAGGGTCTGCAATACCAGCACATAAAAATAAGCCAGCAAGAGAATGGCACATTCTCCTTCTCATCACGGCAATGGATTTTCTGTACCTAGAGCTCCATGCAAAGCTGGAGTTTTTCTTGAGGTGTTTGTGAGCAACTTTTGCTGTTGCTGTTTTGCTGTTGTATTTCTTCATGGCTGGAACCCACAGATGATGCGCTTCCACCATAAGTGTCAGTTTAGGGATACAAGTAGTGGATTTATTCACCTCAGCACAGATGTGCCTTTGGTCTCCAGTTCTGTGGTGTCCAGTTCTTGTGAGGTCATCTTCCTCTAACCTCCCATATTTTATCTTGATAAAGTCAGTAAAAGGCAACAACTCACTGGCTCACCTGGACCTGTCCCATGCTTGGACTGAATGAAATGTGCCTGCACACAGCTGCATCCACTGCAGACTACAACTGCATGTCTACTGTGCAGAGCACAACACCACCACTGACCAACGCTGTCCTAATGCCACCATTCAAATGGTTGTGGTTTTGTCCTGAGGCACAGAATGCTCCTCATCCTAGAGCTGCTAGTTCTGTGATTTAAACATGGCCATATGAGGGACTCTAAGGTCATCATTTAAGTGCCAAGTGGGTAGTGACAATGGAATACTTCTCTGAAAAATCATGCTGTTCAGAAAGTACAAGCCCTTCACTGCCCAAATAAATGAACAGCAGAGCTCCTCCCCTGTGTGAAATTCTATACTTTGCCAATGCAAAACTTGTTACATTTATTACTGGAAGAGAGTTAATATGGCTAACAAAGACCTGCATTACCAGTCAGCAATCTTCACAACGGAGCCTTCACGAATGCATACAATTAAATCAGTGAAGACTGTCTTCTCCAAAGCCAGTTATCACTTCAGATACACGTGTCATGTTCCCCATTTGCCAGTAGCTGTACAGTGTATGTGGGGTACTGAAAGCACCTCCATGACTGCAGAAACAACAAGTTCCTAATAACGACAGACCAATCTCCAAACTCTTGCAGTTTGGGTAACATCCACCTGGTTTTGGGCTGCTGTAGCACTTGTCATTCATCTAGCAAGTGAAATGAGACCTGGTTCACCATCAGAGAAGTTCCACGTATGATCAACTAACTTTACAGAAGCTCTCAAGTATCTCACGTATTCATATCTACGTATTTCACCTCCTTGTATTCACCTTACATCAGAAGGCAGCTGCAGATACTACAGCAGCTGCTGCATGCAGCCCACTTCTTGGGCCTGACGTAACAACTGCCCTCTGAGGGCAGACAGCACCTTCCACGAGTCAAAAGGTGGGAAGAGATCCTGAATCCCCAGTGACTCTCAGGCTGCAGCCTGTTGAAACAGCAGCTCACACCAAGCAGGAACTGCTCATCCAACAGAAGCAGAAGCAGAGTTTGGCCCTGGCAAGAAAGAGCCATAAGCAAAGAATGGATCTGCTGTAGCGGAGCTTGGATAAGGTGATGGCAAACAATCATGCAACTGGACTGAAGGAGGAGAAACATACTCTTTAATAGAGTGCATACTAATGTGCAGACTGGCAACAGCAGTCACTAGTTCAGAAACTCAGCAACAACAAAGCGCAACTGCAAGATGCAGCTACACAGACATCTGGGTCACAGCACTGTTAAGGTGTTGGTCTCCTTACACGTTCACAGTTCTACCAATCTTTAGGCATGTTCAGTAACATAATAATATGCTGCATTGATCCTTGTTATCGTGGAGTACAAGTGAAGTACCTAGCCAAGTCAATCCTCTGAACCTAAAACAACAAGCCATTTCTCTGTCAGAATGGCATCTGAGTAAAGGATACCGCTCACAATACAAGTAAGCCCAACACAAGTCTCAACTGGCACTGGCATGACTGATCTCAGACTCGATGGCTTCAGCACAGCATATCTGGCTCCACCTGCTCCACTCTTCAATATGTACACACCCCACTGTCTCCAGCACACGTTCCAGAAGCATTACCAGTCCACAAGGCTGGGAGGATGACTATATATGCGTGTTTGTTTTTTTTAAATGCTGAAGACAAATGGACAGCTTTGCTGTTGGACAGGCAGTAAAATCCAGCAGAGAAGTCTGGGAGGGCACAGAGCTGAGAGCAGTGGGGAGCAGTGCACGTGCCCAGGGAGCAGCTCACCTGCTGGGGAGAAGCAAGCAGGCATCACTGCAGAAACCCTCTGGCCAGCTGACCCCTAACTAATTCTATGAGTCCTGCCCATGCATTCCAGAGAGGCACAAATTCTCTCCATAAAACATACACGGATGTGGAAAGCAACACAGGGCAGAAAACCAGCCCCACAAGACAAACAAGTGTTTAATCATTCCAATTTATCTGTTAAGTTGCCATCATTTCTCCCATAACAATAAATTCACTCCGAAAAAGAAAGAAAATAGCTAAAAGCCTATTAAAATGCCTATTTCAAGACATGAGCATTCAGTTTTTAATCTGAGTGCTGAAAACTCTCAGATGGTAGCTCAAGAGCACAAGACCAAGAGGACACCTAAAGCAAACCCAGCTCTGAAACAGGCGAATGTCTGCCTTCCCTTCATGCTGGTAGTTCAGCCTCCCTCCACATCCTGCCCCCAGTTACCTACTGTTGGCTGAAGATAATCTCTTCCAGGCTTCTCAAATGCTGACACAGGAAACTCTGTGAGCACACCAAACTACCTCCTTTCCTCCTTGAAAATATTTAATAGCCTACAACTTCCTTCTGTGCCCTATTTGGAGTCTATCATTTTCTTCCTTCTTTTCTCAAATCCGCTAATATAAAATTTTATAGTGTCAATTCAACAAAGGAAAAACTAGAAAGTTAGTTCTGACAGCTTCCCGTCACAAAAATTTAATAATAATAATGATAATAATAAAATACATCCTCTGCCTTTGAAGCCTTGAAGGGATGAGCTGAGTAGCCTTAGGTATTCTACAGCTGTATTCATGAAAAAGGTTTTTAGTCACTAAACACACAACCCTCTACAGAAATGAGGAAAATGCTTTGCCCAAGTCACAAACTGCTCTTTCTGTTGCACAGAGGAAAACGTGCCATGCTCCTGTGCTGGACACAAACTCACCTCCCAGAGATGCGCAGGTCTCAGTCAGTTCTGGTTGGGAAAGAGCTCCCATTGGATAATACTGTCAAGAGAAGTAATCTCCAAAACAAATAAACAAACAAAATACCCCACGGATGTATCTGTGCAAACATATGCTATTTGCATTTAGGAAGGCAAGCATCTCCAATACAGCAACACAGCTTTCTGTCCAGACATTATTCTAAAGTTTTAGTATGGAAAACATTATTAAAACTTAAGCAACAAACCAATATTAAAATGGTAGTGCTGTATCACAACAGTATTAAAAAAAAGAAAACAGCAAAAATACACAGGGAAAAGAATAGATCATAGAATATATGTGTGTTACTTTTCTACGTAGAAACAGCATTCTACTTTAAAATGAAGCAAGAAGTGGTGGTACAAGTAAAAGTAATGTAGCGCTCTCCTGTTGATAAACAAAAATGAGATCACCACTCTTGAATATTCAAAACCTCCATGTTGCAGAAGTTTATTTGCCCTGCTTTAATCCAGAACAATTAAGCTTGATTCTAAAATTTTGCATTTCACAGTGGTGAGAAAAACATCTAACGAGAAGGCTCAGTGCAGGCTAATCCAGCTGCTGAGCGTGCATTCACTTTTCCTGCAGAACAGGCATTATCACTTTGGTGGATCCACCCACCCCCGCATCTATCTCAAGTCAAACAGTCAATCGACCAGCATATTGCTATATCAAACCTAAAGTAAAAGCTCTCCTAACTCTGGTCTTCTAACTTAGAACACATCTATTAACATACTACTCATCAGATGCTGAGCCATGGGGAAAGCACATAACTCACTGCTACTGTGCAGATCATTTCATTGCAGCCGACTGAACAAATCCCTTTTCCGTGTTTTTTTGGCAGAATTCTATCAAAGCAGTTATTTATAAGGAAGTCATGCAGCTGTCGTAGTTTAGAGAAAAACAAATTTCAGTATTTTAGGAAAGTTGCTTCTCTTCTTTTTTTTCCATGTTAAGTTTTGAACAGGAAAATAAAGGATGAAGAAATTAAGTTCTTATAAGTTCGAAGCCATTCCCTTCCAGCCAGCACAAACACTAAGCTAACACAGAACAGCATCAGCAATTGGAATTTATGCTGTCCAATGGAAATTAGATTTAGAAATCAAGTTTCTCTCATTAGAAATCTTTTCTACTGTTCACCCTAAATTACCACTTCTCTTTTCTTATTCTTTGCTGAACTATTTAAAACCATTCCACTGCATTAAGTCCAAAATCATTTTCACAGAAGGAAAAAAATCCCTCATTATTACTATTATTCTATATTACAGTAACACCAAGGCTCCAGTAGGATTGACAAGCCCACAGAAAGACACCGTCCAGAAGACGCACACAAAGCATTCAGCCATTGAATTCAAAGGGATCAGAAAATAACTCCTAAAATGCAGACTGTTTAAAGCTTACAAAATCAACACATCTGGTTCTTCCTTCTGCTCAGGCTCCTCAAAAACGTTTAGTCCCATTTCAGTGAAATACTAAAGAGCTCCTAACACATAGGAACTGATGTTCTTGAAGAGATGCTTATTTCCTCCCTAAGAAATATCAAACTTATTTCCCACGGCATAAGCCGTACTTCACACTATTAACTCAACCAGGAGATGCTGTACATCTTCTTAAAGCTCCTATTTGATATCAAACCTTTGCCTGCAACCGACAGAAGGCTGTCCCTGAGTACATCTAGAAACATTAACCTGAAAATGCAAATAATTTTAGAAGTAGCTTTCATATTTCTGTGTACCGTAAGACACTCCTGTTTCTGTGAACTGAATTCAGTCTTAAAACTCTGAAGACAAGAGTTCAAAAATAAGAAGTTCAATTCTCTACCAGAATGCATTTGCTCAAGTGCAAAGCTAACAAATGCTAAAATTGTTGGCAACACTTCTGCATTTCTGAATCATTAGGTAGTCAAACTATTTTTTGATTTTGCTTGCGTGATGCTGGATTATAATAATCCATATAAATCAGCGGCTTCCCCTTGCTAGGAGTACTGCACTTACTTTTGGTCATCTGATGTCGAAAGGATACAAAAAAACACGGGGAGATTCAGAAAGAACTAACAAAAGCAACTTGCATTTACAGTAGTGGAATAGAACTGTCTGTATAGGAGACGAATGAGGACGAATACAGTCAAAGTAAACAAACTAAGGGAGAGCCAGGGAAGGTATGCTGAGCATTTCAGTCACCCTGCTCAGAAAACAATGAAGGGATGCTTTTCCTCATGAAAACTTAAACACGTAGGGCTTTGTGAGGGAGAGCCGCTCATCTGGGGGAAGCGCACAGTTCTCCAGTGCTTCCCCACCGCCAAGATGCGGAATGCTCAGCTGCACGGTGGGACTGAAGCAGGACAATGACAACAAAGCCGACCTCGAGTCATGCCTTCAGTTGCTTAGAGACCTCCTTCCCTAATGGAAGCCTAAACATCTGGGCCAAAATCACAATATTGGAGCACTTCTACTGAGAGTAGTTACCATTTGAAAACAACGGGGCTTGCTGCCCACATCTGTCTGATGAGCTGGATGTACCAACCATCAGCTCTTCCACGTCTAGTACAAATATCATGCATTTATTTATTTATAAGCCTGACAGCACTTTTATGCCTATTCTATTTGCCTTTAGTGACCAAACCATCTCGTGACTCTTTCTTAAGTAAAGACTGGGTCTTAGCAACACTTTCTGGTTTTGACGCTGTGTGAAAATCCAAGCCAGGGCTTCATACTTGGACAGCATGGACTCATCCACATGCAGCACCTCACCGCTCACAGAAGCCAGCTCCTCCAGCGAAGGCAGCTTTGCTGCTGGTTGTTTGCATAAAAAGCAACGTATTTCTACTTGGCAATGCTTACTTGTGGCATTCCGAACTTGGTGCTGCCACGCTGAATGTCAAACGCCATGTCTTATGGCAACAAAGAGCCAGTAAGTGCTTGGGGACTCCAATATGGGAGGAATGCAGTGTGCAAGTGAAGCAAGCAGCAGGAAGGTCTGTGCAGATCGGGGACAGCATAATTGTGGATTGTACTCGACAGGATTAGCACAGAGATTAAAAAAGTAGTAATTATTTGCAAATTTTTGATGGAAATAAGCGTTTGTATAACCTCATCCTAAAATACCACCTGCCTGTGGAGACCTCTAGCATACATACCAACAGGCTTTTTTTCTGACCTTACGTTAGAACATTAAACAGAAGCCTGAGTAACATTAAAGAGCTCTTTTTCCAAGACGCCGATATCTGGAGATGCTTTAAGACACCTCCAGTTTAAGGTTCACCAGTGCTCAGCAATGAAATGTTTTACAATCACCACCATTACGTGAAAAAGTTTGCTATTCTACTTAAAAAAAACCAAAACACCAAAACCCTTAAAGGTAATTTTTAATTTGCTGTTTATTTTTCAGTCCAGAAATAAAGAAAAACACAGAAATTCCTCAAGTCCAACTTCACCGTGCGGCTGCAGATTCTTAGCAGAACTCTTATACTGGATAATGACTTCTGTGATGTGTAAAAGATGGTCAAGGCTGATTCACGACTGTGAAGTTTATTTTAAAAATAAATATGTAAATAAAAGGAGCATGGGAAAAAGACCAGCAAAAACCACCAGCAAAGAAAGAAAGCTAAATATGTAAGGTGATCCACTTGGAGTCTGCATCTCAGCTGATAAAGAAGTCACCTAACAACCAGCACAGGTGGCCATTATATGGTTAGAGGCACTTATTCCCCCAGTTCCTTCAATGAAGTCAGAATTCATGAAAAATTCCTGGTTAGGGTTTGATCCCACACTCACTGAAGTTGCTGTCACGTCATATCTGAGCACTGACATGAGTGCAAACAAAACAGAATGTTTATGTTTTTCCCTGATGACATTATTTAATGTATAGGATTTTAATCACAAAATATCAATAAATGAAGAATTATACCAGTAAATCAAAATTAAAATAGACTTGGGAGTATTATATATAATTTGGGTTATTATCAAAGGATAGCATCGTGTTCTGGCCAAGCTGCAAGAGCCCCAACAAAGATGTTACGAGCAATAACCCAGCTTTCAGGAAAAAAACATCCACACCACCACAGTGAGCACTGCAACTTTATAGATAGTACGCTCGGCACAGATGGACAAGTAATTTTTAGAAATGAATCACGCTGCAAATGATTTTACTAATTTTAAAACAGAGGTGAGGAACCAATAGCCTGCAGGCCAGATATGGCAGGCTGCTGCGGTTCAGATGGCTCACAGACACACACACGCCTCACTGCTAACACCACCAAGGCAGTCTTCAAGAAAAGCCATCCGGGTTTTAAAAGGCTCCAACAACTCACGTATTTTTAAACACATAATCCCTAAACACAAACATCAGCCCGAAGTTCCAAGGATTAAGTGAAATCTATGCTATTAGTTCACAAATCAAAAAAGCAGAAATCAAACCCCCGAGTTGCTTTCCATTAAATACAGCCCATCGCTGCTATCCTCAGAAGGTGAGACTTCACAGCCTGAAACATTTACATTATCTTAGCAGAGAAAAGACAGTGGGGCTTCAAATTCAGACAGCAGCCTATGCTGCACTTATGGCAGAAGAATTTCAATACCTGCTTTGACAGAAAGGAACATATTTGTCCCACAGAGCTTATTCAGGACAAACTTCCACTGAAATCAATTACTGGTTTGCCTTGAAAAGATCCAGTCCCGCCTATAGACTTGAGTCTTTCATAGGCAGTTTTTTCTCAAAGTGCAAAGCATTTCTGAACTTGAAAATGTATGCAAGGCTCCAAATGTGAAAAGAATAACAAGTAAAAAAGTTCAGAAGAATATACCAAGAAAAGGAGAAATCTTAAGCTACTAGTCTATTTCCATCGTTCTTGGCAACTATACTGCAGCTGCCATGACCGTACTGCTATTTAGTAAAGCGAAGGCTGCAGCTTTAATTGAAGTTGGGATGTTGTAAACAGTGAGCTGCCTGGCTCCGGCCCGTGCTCCAATACCAGCAGCAGCGCAGCGATGGGAAGCATAAACAAACCTTTTAACTAGATTACAGCTTCTAAACTGGCCAAGAAATCCTTCGGCAAGGACTCCTGTGTGACAAAACAGCAAAGGAGGAAACACATTTTGAAACGGCATCTTTAAAAACACCGCATCTTACCTGAGACAGCGTGAATGGGAGTCTGCTAGGGAAAATGACTTAAGTCTTCAAATGGGGCTACCCTTAAAAATCACCGTTGGAGAAAAAAATGAAAAGGCAGAATATTCCAAAACAAATGGCTGCAAAATGGAACAGTGTTTTTCAAAAGCTCTGATGCCTCTAAATACATTTAAAAAAACGTTACTGAGCATTCAGCTACCAGAAGATGTTACCATTTCCCATTCCAAGCAGCCATGCTGGAGAACAACCTAGCAGAAATGCATTGCATCACATCTGTGCCAACACATCCACCTCTTGGTCTGATCCTTCCAACAACCCGCCTTAGCCAAGCTTCTTCCTCATGAAGCTTACCAGGCCCATAACCCAGGATAAGGAAAATTCTGCTGTAAAAATGCAGATCTTTAATAAAATTCTTCTTCTCATCTAAAGATTGGATACTGATCCAGAACAAAACCACACATACGCGGTCCTCTTCTACACATACAAAACAAAATTCACCTCAAGCCAACAGCATGTATATACAGAAAAGTAAATAAACACCTCGGTGTTGGTTGCATCAAAGTCTTCAAAGTCATGAAAGTAAACAACAGCCCCCCTCCCCCACGACTTAAAAGTAGTTTGGGTGCACAATTAAAATATAAACCAGTGCCAACAGAGTCCCACTACAAGCCAGCAAATTTGTGCTTGTTTTAGTGGGCTAATTATATACAGAAGTGTATAGGTGAACTTATGTGTATATAAAAATATATATATATATACGCATGCATATGCCTGCATTTGTATACAAATACGTGTATAAAAATATAGGGTAGGTATATGGGTAAAAGCTTGAAGATTGAATACCAAAACGTCTTACACAAATAAATGAAGATCTCTGTAGGCTTCAAGAGACAGTCCTAAACAATGCGTCCGCAAAGATCTACCTGAGCATAGAAATAAAACCTCAACAATTGGTAAACTGAAATTTAATGTAAAGTTTCTGAAACACCAGGCAGTCCGAACGGCCAAATTAAACTGTGTTACGTAGGTCTACCTTTTCCTCGGCTGATTTTTACCTTTCTCCTACGTTAGGCTGCATTTGCTCCCTTTGGTAGCAGGGTACGAGGCAACATTATCGTAAGCCTCTTGTTATCTGGATGTTGAGAATTTCACCATTTGATCCGACAGGATTTGTTGGGCAAACAATTGACAACTGTTCTGGTTCCCCGACTCGGCGATATTTCTTAGTGTGACCATGCTACTGATCGTGCAAACCAAAGGCCTAACATTTAAGATGCTATTCCCATTTGAGATTACTCTTCCTTCCGTAAGTAACAAAATAAATTTGGACTTCATGTCACTGAAAATGCAGGCTAATCTCCAATGAAGAGGATATATATATTTAAATCCTGGACTTCACCTTCACCATATATGGGAATTATGTAATTAACATATTGCTTCTACAGGCCCTAGCTACCAGCCACTGTGAGGAAATCAGATTTTTTTTAAATGCTGCTTGTTTTATTATGAAACATCTCTTGTAAAAGAAAAATAAAAGATAAATGAGGAAAGCACATTGAAAAAATTTAACGGATGAACAAAACCCTTTATTCTTTCTTTAATAAAGGCAGTTATGAGAAACCCCAACAAATTTCCAGCCCTTTTAACTCTTTCATTTTTAAAGTAAACTTCAATCCCTCGAAACAGAGGGCTTCAGAACAAACACACAATGGTAACAACAAAGCGACAAACACCCCTCACATATTGCCAGCTCTCTGTGTCACCCCACAATGTTCCTCAGCTCCAGCCCAGGGAACCAACATCTGGTGAAGAACAAGGCACTCAAAGCCACGGTTTGTTCCATGGTCATTCCCATGGGAAGGGCAGGAGGGAAGGGACAATTCCACGATGGGAACATCTGTCGAGCTGCAGACAAACCGAGCTGATCAAGTCGTCTCACAAAGGTCTATGAATAGACCTTTCTATTCCTGCTGCCATGTGCCACGTCAAAACAACAACTCCGAGGTACAACTCCAAAGACAAATCTGTAGGGCCACACAATTGCTTCATTTTAAGAACTGCTTTAAAGCACCTACTTTTTGGACCTCTTTTATATATTCCCGCATGTACATAAACACATTTGTGTATGCAGCTAAACATATATGCGTATGTACTCATGTATGTAGTAGGACATATACTCACAATCTATAATTTTGTATTTGATACGGTTCTGTCAAATTTTAAATTGATTTTATAATTCTGTTAAGTCTGAACCCCTTTCTAGATAATTCATCAAAAATAGCAACCACAGTGATAAAGAACTCTGAATCTGGAGAGCAGAAAGGAGTCAGCACTGCTTAATTTCTGAACTGCTGCTCTTTGTAAGCATCCTGCCTGATTTCACTGTAGCTGCACAGCTTTCAGGAGGCTTTAACAGTTGACACGTCTACAGTGATGTTCCAAAATTTTATTTCGAATCCAGGCTTTGGTCCTTGTGCAGGCCTACCTGAAACTGACTGAGCAGCATCATGCCACCCTAAGAGTTCCAGAAATAATTACAATGAAAAGTCAGTGAAAGTCCATGATTTCAAACATTCGGATCACTCTGGAAGACAAAGTCCTCGATGACAAAAGCTCATTCAAAAATGTATCCCGTATCTTTTGCTTACTGAGATCAATGGTAACTTTGATATTCACTTCCACCGGGATAAAAAAGAAAGCAATGTAAGGTCTTTAAACTAAACCAAACCAACCAACCAACTCCCGAACCAACATAACAAAACCAAGCGCAGCAGCAGAACCACTCCTTGCTTTCCAAAAAACTTTTAACAGCACTTCTGAAAAGGAAGCTTAGCCACTTCCAAAACTCGTATCCTGAACCACCAAGGGCTGAGATCCTCCTCTTGCAAGCTGCTGTGGCCATGGGGCCTCTTAAGGCCTGGGAAGAGGCAGGGAGCAGCAGGGCTGCAGGTGGGCATGGGGGACCACCCACACGGCATGCTCCCTTCCAGAAGAGCACCAATCCATGTTGGAGGCTCACTGCTGCTTCAGAAATGGATGTTGTAGTTATGGACTGAAGTCAAGGTGCAGACCTTCCACATGCAAACAATCGCCATGAGTAGCAGTAGGGAAAAAAATAACATACTGACAAATTGAGTCAAATAAACCCTGATGTAAAACAAGGCATTCTGTTTTTGAGAGGAGTGTTGCTTACACCAACATCTTCAGTGCTCTTTAAAAGGAACAAAAAAAAGACTGATCCCTCCAGATCCAAAGAATGGAGGGATTATAAGCAGAGAAAAATTAAATCACCAAAAGTCCTCCATGATAAAGAAAGTTCTCTTTAAACATCCGCTTACCTAGACTAAATACAAATGAACACATTCAACTGCAATGAGCAGCACGACAACAAACTTCAAGGGAAGACTTACTGCTAAAGGACAGGTACAAGCCTGGCCCAAGCAGAACCTTTACAACTAGCGTAGCCTACACCTTGGTGCCATAGGCTCCCTGCTAATTCAAAGCAACTTCTCTGTGAGCCTGGGCAGTCACTAACCTGGAACATGTAAAAATCAATCAATCAATCACTATGCTTTTGCTCAGAAGGTAAATAATTGAAATATACGCACACAGTTCTCCTGGAAACAACAAATATTTGTAAATATCTTTTCATAACAGCAGCATGAAGAGCTTAAAAGAGCAAAAAACTACACTGTTTCTCCATTATAGCTGTTGATAACTAGCAGCCTGCAGTAAAATGAGCCGACAGATTCAGTTCTTCCAGTTCCTAAGAGGTCGCTGTGATAGCAACCACACAACCCAAATCAGCCTTAGACCCCATGGTATGAGGCACTGCTGTGGAAACACAGAAATTACCTCTGGCACAACGCAAGCACGCTCATTCAGAGCCTCAGCCCCACAAACGGTTCATCAGGACCGTTCCTATCTAATCCTCCAACCAGTGGCTGTCCATTCAGCACAGACATGGCTGCAGAAACCAGAGGCCTATGGAAATGAAGTTCTGCCAGCAATTCCATCTCTAGGGTTTACAATCAGAGAACACTATGGGTTGTTCTACACAGTTTTACGATTCCGTTAGGGCGTTTTACTGAGCAACCAGAATAAATCAAATCCTGTCCATCTTAATCATTAAAACACACAGAAATAAAAGTGTTAATCTTTGTAATAAATAATACATCTCATCAGCTGTAGGCCATGGAAGTTGCAGGCAGATCTGCGGCTCCACAAATACAGGGAGCATAATCCTGAAGCTACCCCAGGTTTCCACACAGAAATGAGAGTACATCAGTGGTATCTCAGGCTGAGAAACAGAGCACTGTCATGAAGAAAAGGAAACAGAGTCCTCTATTCCTGGACAGTCTTCTGCTGTCCAATCCTTGCACACAGTAAGCTAACTAAAAGAAAAATAATATATTTAAAGAACGAGTTTTTATACATGTATCCAGCTAGGTCTGAAGATGATTCTCATAAGCTTTGAAGATGATAATCACTTCGTCAAAGTTTTACACGTGTTTAAAACCAAAAGTATCTCACTTTCACAAGCTAGGAGAAAACTTAAGGCAAACTATTAGGAAGAACTAGAGTTATGGCTGTTACCTTCAAGTCTTCCTCATCACATTTTCAAGTTATCGGACCAAACGTACATTTCTCCCATTCTTTTCACCCAAACTAATTACTCCTTTCTCAAACTCTTTCCAGCTTGGTCACAAAACCACCGCTTCAAATTAGAAACTGGAGATCCTGAAGCACCCACGGGCGAGCCCTTTCTTGTGGGTACCCTTCCAGCATGAGGCAGAGGCAACACACACCCGACGCTGACCTCCATTTAGCTGCCATGCCCCAATGAAACACATCCTCACGGCCTACTTCGTGGCTCAGCACACGCCATGGTGCGCAACCCACCGCGCTTCAGCTGCCTTTTTAAGATTACAAAGAGCGTAATTAAGCTCCAGAAGGAAGCAGACAACGGCAAATGTCCCACTTATAGAGGGGGCTCTTACATCAGCTACGTATCAATATCTCAACTCTGACTTCTGGATTCTCTCTAACCTCTGGAAGGCTTGTGCTAGCGTTTACTTCAACTCAGTTCAGCAAGCAGCTTATCCCCTTACACCTTATGTATTCTAGGCGTTTTGACACGTAGCTTTCCTTTAATTAGCAGGAAGCTGTTGGTCGAGCATGTAGACGGCACCGAGCCCTGCTGACCACCACGGCTGTGGCTGCTGACGGAGCCCTGGCCTTCCACGGGCAGGCAGATCCCAACCTGCGCCAACTCCAGACCGAACGCAGCTACTGACCATCCGAACCCCCGAGCTCTGCGGCACCTCCTGACCTGGGGAACCGCCTGCGTGTGCCCTAAGCCCAGCTCTCCAACTTCAGCGGGCAAACAAGTCTTTGTATGACCGGGGCCTACCGCTGGACCAAGCCAAAACCCGGCACCAAACCCTCACAGAGCTCCAACCCTCCCCCTACTCCCCACCAGGACTCTCCATAAGCCACTCCGACCACCGAACCCCCCGCTCCGCACGACAAAACCCCAGCACTTCTCACCCTCACGGCCCCCTCCCCACCCCCCGAACTTTCGCACCCCCGGGCCACAGACAAACCCCGCGGCTCTCTCCCCGCTCCCCGGGCCCGGCGGCGCCGTGAGGTGACAGGCGGCCGGCCCTGAGGTAAACAACCGCCCCCCGCGCCCCGCCGCGGCCCCGCCACTCACCTCAGCGGCCCCCCGGCGCCCGGCCGGCCCCGGAGCGGCGCAGGCGGCGAACGCACACAAAGGGCAATAAAGGGGGAGGAGGGGAGCGCGGGGGGTGGGGGCCGCCCGGCTGCTCCGTGCTCCCGGCGGGGCCCTTTCTCCCTCCGCTGACGGCCGCAGGGAGGAGGAGAAGGAGGAGGAGGAGGAGGGAGGAGGGAAGAAACTCTCCGCTGTCGCCTCGGCGCCTCACTCAGCCCCGGGTTCCTCCGGTCCGGGGGTTGGGGAGGGGGGGGAAAGGGGGGGGGAGAAAGTCGGTGGCCGTGCAGCGGCCCCCCCCAGCCCCCGCGGCGGAGAAATGGGCGGCCTGTCCCTTTAACGATATAAATAACGGCCCCCCCCCGCCCCCCCCGCGCTCCTCATCGTCAGCTGCCGCCGCTCCGGCTGCTGGGGGCTCCGGCGCTGCCGGGGAGGAAGATGGGAGGCAGCCACTGCGCATGCGCCGCGGGGGAGCTCGGGAGGCCGCGGGGGGGGGGGTTGGAGGGGGGGGAAGGAGGGAGGGCTGGGCCTTCCCACAGGGCTGTGCGCGCGCACCCGGAAGGAGATGGAGCTGAGGGGGGAAGGAAGTGGGGGGTGGGCCGGGCCGGAAAGGCGGGGCGAGGGATGTCACGTGGGGTGGGCGGGCTGGCAGCGCGAGCGCTGCTGGGAATAGAGCGGGAGGGGCACGCGCGCGCTCTCGGGCGGCGGTTGACGGCGTCGCCTCAGGTGAGGGGCTGAGGAGCGGACGGGGAGCGAGGCGGGCATGGAGGCGGCTGGCTTCTGTCAGGACCTTTTCAGGGCCCCCTCAGCGCCAGGCAGCTCTCTCGGGGCGGTTTTCCAAGGGGTGGCTGCAGGATGCGGGGGTCTCCGTGGAACTGCGGTGCGGCTTTCGGCCCTCCTGTAAGAGCTGAGAGCGCGCCTCTTACGGCCGGCTCGGATGGATGCTGGATGTCTGTTAGCACAGCTCACCTGAGGGTGACTGTCCTGATGCTTGTATTAAGTATAGCCTGCCAGCTTCTCAAAATGCGGTTTTTGAGTAACATGCTAAATTAATTCCTTTTCCAAATAGTTACGATTGTATCCTCTTTCTTATTTAAAGATATAGTCTTCTGCAATGAATAAGCGGAAGTTAAAGGAGAGCAGTGGTACAGATGGGGAATGCATCTCGCAGGTTGGTAACACCTTGATTAGCCAGGCTTAAGTCATGAAAACTTTCCGTCCTCCACCATCCATGTAATTCTATAATTTCCAATTAGCCCTTCGTGGCAGGAAAACTTTTTACTTATGAATGGATGACTGTTCACAGGGGGGTCATTCATTGGAACAGAATCAATCTGGAAATGAAGTCAGTAGGAGTTTATCAGAGGAAAAGGTAGCTGAAAAATCAGGCAGACAAGCACAGCTTGACTACTGCCTAGGATGGGAGAAATATGAAACATTTGGCATGCAGTGCTTCCTCAGTATTAATTTACCTGGGAGATAACTGCAGGCTTTGTTGTCATTACTTAGATTTTGCAGAAATGATTCAACTTAGAGGTACGACTGAAGAATGTAAGGAAAAAAACCAGATTGATTGGTTAAGATAACCCAACTCAGATTGAGAGAGTGGGACAGCAGTGACACAGATACGTATGATAATGGTATAACTAACTTTTGGGTCAGACAGACATTCACTTAAAAGGCCTGATGATGAAATGTGATTTTTAAAGGAGTAACACTTCAGTGACAGTTTGCAACTTAATCTCCAAAAATCTTTGCCGTGAAACAAATGGAACACCAAGCATTGCAGAGTCACAAAATTGTAGGGGCTGGAAGGGACCTCTAGAGATCATCAAGTCCAGCCCCCCTGCAAAGCAGGCCCCCTACAGCAAGCAGAACGATTGTTAGGCATTACAAAGTGATGCAGTATGCAGGTATTTCTCAACTGCTTATATGAGAGATGGAGAGATAGTGGCATAGAGTCCTGTCAGCTTTTAAAAGCTGGGATGCTCCAATCTGTGTGCTGATGGTTGTTTTGTTTTCTTGTTTTTCCCCCTGTTGAATATTCTGCTTATTGGAACTTTATTCTTACTCCTCTACCATGGAGGACAACTAAAGCTCACATGTAGAATAGCTGCATATGTATTTTGCTATTATTTACTGCATTAATTACATTCTTGGTACATTCAGGTGTTTGAAGTACCAGGTGTTATTTCTCAGTCTTGTATTATATCTGTAGGTGCAAAAAATGCTACGTGAAAGACTTTGTCACCATCATGCTGTGGAAAAATTGTTTGGGATTGATCAGCAGTACAAGTGAGTACCCAGACTGAAATTATAAATAATTCCTACTTTAGCCACAGTAGAAAGATAATCAGATAAAATCTCTGCTATAGTTAGGTCTCAAATAGCAGGCAAAAGTGAATGCATTTGCTACAGCCAGTCCATGATGATGACTCCTTTAGAAGTATGTGCGCAGCACGAATGTTCTAATTAAAGTATAAGCGTATTAAGCGTGTACATCTGTAAATGTTTGTGAATTGGAAATGTTGGTTTTTTGAGTACTGTGAATGTGATACTAGGTGACTAGTTTCTCTGAAGAGAATTCAGAAGTTTACTTTGTTTCTTTGGGTGGTAACAGAATATGAACGTGAAAAATCAGTGTTGCTTTTATTCCTAAGCTTGAAACGAGCAGATTCAGCACACAATCAGTTTCATCAAGTTGTCAAAAGTCAGTAGTATTCCAGTAGATATTAATTGCTTTATTGGTGTCAAGATTTTTCTTGAATATATTGGCCAGTCTTCTTTCTTCATACGCTACACTGGAGTCACATGAAGTGATCTCAGTTTTCTTTTTGAAAGAAATGATTTTTTTTTTTTAAGTTTGTGCTTTGATGGTAGAGAATTATAGAACTTTGTAAATTAGTGACCCTCTTCCACATGACTTGATATCTCAAAATATTTTAAGAGATCAAATCGCTCAGCTTCTGTACTCTTATTACACTTCGCATGCTGTAAGACCTGAAAGGAAGTGGAAATGCATAATGTTTTTCTTCTGTTTGAAAAATTCATTGAGTTTTCCATAATTTCAGTGAATGTTACCTGATCTGAAGCTTAATGTATTGCTGTTTGCATCGCAGGCATCTCCTGGAACTGCTGAAGCAAACTACAGTTCATGGAGAAAGTAATTCTGCCCTCATTATCGGACCCCGTGGATCAGGAAAGACTGCGGTATGGCCACAAATTACAAGTTACGCAAGGTTTAATAAAGCATGAAGTAGGTGACCTCACTGAAGTCATGAGAGCTTTTAGAGCTATTTTTTAATCTCGGTGCCTGCTTTTAAGGAGAGAACTCCTGGTTGTTTACGTATAAAAAGAAAGCATTCTAGGATTTACTGTGAGCTAATGGTGTTGAGTGGAGAAATTCTGTATTGAGAAATAGGTTTTCTAAAGAACAGCCAAACACTTGAAATGTTTCAAATGCCGAGTTTATAGTAGTTTCATAAAAACAACAACAAAACTGCTTCTCGTGCACTTGACAAAACCATGTGCCTGCCCATCCTCACGGTGACTTGCAGAAGTATGCATGTTTAGGAACTCTCCTGTGCCTCTATTAAGTTTCATGGACTCTTTCAGCATTTTTGCTGTTACTTACACTTCTGCCACAGTGTTTGCTATGAAAGTGTTCATCTTTGCAATTAAAGCCAGGTGCTGTTTGAGAAGTCCCTTAAAAATTCACCTGCTGTTGCTATTGGGCATCTGTAAAAATAACTGAAAAGGTGTCCAAAAACTAAAGAAAAACACTAAGGACTTGTAACAATTGGACAGGTCAGCATGATGGGAAAGGTGTTACAAAAAAGATGCGATGACAGAAAGACCAGTGCAATAGAAAGGTGCTATAAAAAAAGAAGATTGCTCACCCGTATGAGAAAATTCCAGGTTCGCAGAGGAAAGCTTCACCAAGGAGGAATCCCCAGAAAGAGATCCTTCCCAGTAGCAGTCAGCCCTTAAATGACATCTAAGAGAGGTGGAGCCAGGCTGCACCCCTTCCTGTCTCACAGGTGAATTGCCTTCCCCTGTGCTCCCTGGGCTGCCCAGGTCCTTTCCCCAGGTGGTTCAGGCCATGACTCAGCAGTTCCCATACAAGAGCAGATTTGTACAATTCTACATGTTTACATGTAGAGAATGGGAATGCATCTTAATCCTATTTTAAATGTGTCAGACAACGTTGTTACCTAAGTTATAGGGATACAGAGTATTATTTATGTTAGAGCATTATGTATTTTGCTTATAGTGAGTGTGGGTTTTGTATATTTAAGGAATTCTTTAGTTTAGGCACGTGATCACATCTAACCAAGACATCATATTATGCAAGCACTTCTTTTATGTTTGCGTTAGTATGTAATTTAATAAATAGGTTAGTTTTTACTGAAAGATGTGTCTGAGATTAATTTTGGAACTCTTCCCAAGAGCTAAAGCTAAGACTTCCATGTCTTAAGTACAGTTGAACGTAAATCCTTAAATAGGTGGTAGAACATACCCGTGATACAGCTGATGCTTGACATCATTCTACCAGTTTGTTGATAGATTTCTTGGTTTGCATTTCAAAAACAATCTGCTGTTGCCTTCTTTCTTTACCCACGATGCTTCCAATGAAAGATGATTGCCAAAATACTATGAAGGGGAGGAAAAAAGGGGCCAATAAACCCGTAATAAATAAGGATTCTTCCACCTATGTACTTCTTGCTACTTTTTAAGTAGAATTGATGTGTACTTTCTTAGATTTCCCTTTAATACTTCTGAAAATACTCAGAAAGTTTTGTCACCTCATGAAACTGCACATACTGTTTGCTGTCCAGGAATATCGATTTGTAGATATTTCTTATAGTTAATACGTTGATCTTGTTATAAAGAAGTTTCGTGTCTTTTTTCCTAGTTATTAAATCGCGTCTTAAAAGACCTCAGAGAAATGAAACAAGTTAAAGAGAACCTCTTGGAAGTTCATCTGAATGGCAAGTAATGCAGCACTCTTCAAATACGTTACATTCAGCTGCTGTGTATTATGTGTACTTCAGGAGAGTTTTAGTTTTGCCATTTGCAGTCTGTTCTTGAATGTGGGTATGCTTCTCTGTTAGCTCCAGAACATCTTCCTTTGCATGTCCATGTAGATCACTTGACTGATAATAACTCTTTCTCTCAGAATGTTAGAAATCAGTTCAGCTGTGAGCAAGTTATTTGAAGTGACTGTGTATTATATATATGATGGAATATATGGAAAATTACCATCTTGTCTGTATTTTTACAAAGGCCTACCTTTGTAAGGCCTGAATGTGAGAGAAGCTTCTGGATGTGTTTCCAGTGGCTGTCGGCATGGCTGCTTGGAACGAGTGAGAGCCACTGGTTCTTCACAAGCAGTCATTTTCTTTCAGGGCTTTTGCAGACAAATGATAAAGTGGCCTTGAAGGAGATCACCAGGCAGTTGCACCTGGAAAATGTGGTTGGCGATAAAGTTTTTGTGAGTATCAGCTTTGTTATATTCTTTGCTTATCTCCCTCTAAAATCCTTGCCTTTAAAACTAGCTTTGTAGAATGCAGCTTGTTGAAAACAAATGGGCTTTGAATGTTCATTAGCAAGATTACAGCGGGCTGGCTTGGTTTAAAGGGTGTAGCAGCCTTTACCTATAATGACCATGGTTGACAAACACATCGTGCATGCCTAAAAACATGTTCTATAGAAGTGCTGAACATGGCTAGTTTTGGATAGCTTTTCAGAAAACGTTCACTTCAGCTTAAAATAAATAAATGGAGGAATGGAAAGGCTCTCTTAAGACTTACCTGAATCCTCTGTACGAAGTGAGTATTCATCATTCCAAAGAGGCTGCGTTCAGAGGATAAGAGAATTTTGGAAACGTCAGTTTTATAACATCTCAAGAAAAAGAGTAAGCAAATTAACTGGCCCAAAAGCACCATCTTTAGTATATTTGAAACCGCCTCTATTGCATGTGGATATCTATCCAGTTTGCTGCCTTCTTGGAGCTCTTATTTTCCATAGACTTTCTTTAATATTTGCTTCTATTGACTTTTTCCCAAAGATGAGAAACCTTCTTACGTGAGTACTAAAGTCAGTAACACAGAGATTAACTAAGGTGCTCCAGAGGGCCAGGCAGGATGGAATACAAGATGGACTGTCCATTGTAGTTAGACTTTAATATCTTTTGCAAATGCTTGCTTCCTAGGATTGCCTTTCCTGCTTATCCCATGTTATGTAGGATTCACAGAATGGACTCTTCCTGACAGTGAGCTAAAATTTTCTTAAGTGTAGCTGCAGGCATAAAAGGAAATAGCAAGTGTTTCGTTTCAGCATAGCCATTTGGAAGTGTTCACTTTTCATCAGAGAACTACAAGGACCTTTCAAGGTCTACGGCTCTACTACCAAAAGTAAAAGCTACAGATAGAGCTAAGCTTCAATATGTTCAGTTACCCTAACTATATTTCCCTTTAGCTTATTGTGGAATCCTTCTTCAAACTCACAGCTTTCTAATCCCAAACAGACTGATTTGCAGGGATGTCCTTATTCTGTCTGTAGAAACTTTTTCTGAAGCTCTGCAGCTCGCCTTCAAAGAGTAAACTATGAACACAGAAACTGGCTTTTCGGTGTTCTTCAGTAGGGCTTGTGGTCTTCAGTTAGAATTCATTTCCATCTGACGTGCTTCTTGGCACAGAAGTAGCTACTGAAGAAGAATTGTTATAGCAGTTCAGTGTTTTCTGCTGGGAATGTTTGATCTCAGAGGGCTGCAAAGGCAAAAAGTGGCAGACTGCTGGTTTTCAATGGGACCCGTTGGGGGATGGTTGTTGTGTATGTGTAAGTAGAAAATTGGGTATGCAGTGGCTATTCAAGGAAAGAAAATGCTATTTGTAAGTTGAAGTCAATACACACATCCTTCTGATCACTGATTTAAGGCTGAGGGAATTTGTTTGGGTTTGTCAGATTGGAGAACTGGTGTCAGCATGGAACTGTCAGTTTTTCTGTGCTGGAACAGTTCTGATTATACACCATGAAGTAATACCGTAACTTCAAATGTGGGCTGGTTTTCTTATCACAGTTTTAGGAGGAAGTGAGCTTGAGTGAATGTCTCAGCTTGTGTAATTCTGACAAGGATGCTGCGAAATGACTGTGAAACTTTTCTCCTCTGTATAGGGCAGTTTTGCAGAAAATCTTGCATTCCTTCTTGAAGCTTTAAGGAAAGGTAAGCAGCAGCAGCCCTGTTCTGGAACTGCGTGTTTGTTTGTCACTTGATTGGAAAGCATGCAGCTGTTTCTTCATTGTCACGTAAAAGCTTTGTAAGGAGGCCCAAGAATGCTGTGGTTACAAAATAATGTAAAAAATGCGTAATACTAAACAAACATAGACCAAAATGGTGCCGTAAAGATTTACATGCGAGGGTCAGCTATGAAGGATAGATTCTTTTGTTCTGACTGAACCTGTTAAAAATAGTGTTTCTAAAAAGTACCCATGGAAGTTTGTCCCTTGCACCCAGAAATGATGTTTGACAAAATAGCACAAAACTTGTCAGTCTGTCAGTGTATCTTTTTAGTGATGTAGGAATACATATAAAAGGAGGGCTTAGGGAAATAGCTTGAAAGAAAGTCTGTATGTTATTAAGAGCAGGAGATGTGAAGCAAATGTGTAGAAAAGGAAACGACGGCGATGCAACCATGCTCATTTTGTAACTTGTTATCACAGGAGACAGAACCAGCAGCTGCCCAGTCCTGTTTGTGCTGGATGAATTTGACTTGTTTGTGCATCACAAGAATCAGACGCTGCTGTACAACCTGTTTGATATATCCCAGTCAGCACAGACTCCAGTAACCGTTATTGGACTCACATGCAGGCAGGTAAGAACTTGCACTGCAAAAATACTCAGGTCTTTCTTAGTTGCAGTGTTCTCTGTTCTCCACTTCTGATACGTTCCTTAATTTACTGAGACTTTCTCAGTTACCCATTGCTGTGACTTTTGAATTGAAACTGACACTGATAGCAAGCGCAGCCAACCAAAAAGGTGGAGAACTTTCACTTTTCCTGTTGAGGGAGCAGGTTTATGTCTCTAAGGAGAGAATGGGCCATTGTCCTATGTTACCACAGAAGAGCTGCGTTTATCCATGTGGCTGTTTTGCATTACGATTTCATTCACTCTTGGTCACTTTCTGGTAAGAATAGGCTCGTATTTAAATGGTTATTCTGAGCAAAAGGGATTTTATTTTACTTCTAGTTTTTTTGAAGGGAAACAGTTCAGTAGGGTGCTTCTTCTGTAACACCGGCGTGTTGAACATGGATTTTAAATCCTTATTAAACTGGTTGTGATTTTTACGATGACGTTGTGGGGGAAATGAGGACAGATAGGTGTGAGTACTGTGAAGTAATTACTTCTAACACTGGAAGCTGATGCTTAAAATCATACTGTTTTTTCTTAGTAAACTCTTGGTTGCAAAGGGATGGGTTATAGCAAGAGCAATAATCATGACATCTTTAATTGAAGCCTGGATCTGAGGTTGATTGGGCTTGGGTGGTATTTAATTGAGCAAATTGATAACGATGGTTAATAATTGATATATTAAATTACAGCCTTTTCTTTTGCTCCATTGTCTGAGTCAGGTTTCTCCATCGCTCGTAGTTTAGAACCCAATATTGCTCTGCTTTTGAATCTGCATCCGGAAGCTGTGTCGTGTTGCGATAGCTATTGCTGCTTAGTTTTTCAGCTGCTTGTTGCACGTGTGTGTCTTCCAAGCCAAATTTTTTGCCCTGTTGGTGCTCTATTGACTCTTACCACACTTTCTGGTGAGGGATTCTGATATTCTGAAAGCTGGTTTTTGTTGCAGGGAAAAGGGAAAAATTGCTAGAAACGGTGCAATCATTCTGTCACAGCAGAAGGTGGGGGGAACAGAACTGCATTGCTCCAAGTGGAGGAAACGCAGCTTGCTTCTGATGCTAATCTGTTGCTATCAGCTCTGAGAAAAATAAGATTTTCTGCATTATCTTCAGCCACCAACTTGATGGCAGATGTGCTGAGCTCTGCGTGACAGCCTAGGAAGATCCATATTGGCTCTTAGCATGTTTTTAGTTGGAAATTTTCAGTCTGACAAAAGGCACGTGAGCTGCCAGCTGCCATACCTGCCAAGCACACAGCTTCTCTCCAGCTGTGTGGGGCTGCAACATCTCGAGCTCGGGCTTAAGGAACTGAAATATTTGCATCATCTATGGAGAAATTTGCCACGTATCCTAGCAACTAATTACTGTGTGTGATGTAGTGCACCACGTGGTTTGGGTGAATGGCAAATTCTTAGGAGCTTCAAGGCACGTCAGTTGCAGTAATTAGCAAAGGAACGCCTGAAGTCTGAGAATTCACTTGGGTGGGTTTTTAATTGTCATTTCTACTGTAGCAAAGAATGCGCTAAGTAACAATACTAATTATTTTTACAAGGATATTCTGGAGCTCTTGGAGAAGAGAGTGAAGTCGAGGTTCTCTCACCGGCGGATCTATTTGATGAATTCCATTCCTTTTAAGCAGTACATCAGGATATTCAAGGAGCAGCTTTCTCTTCCTGCTGGATTTCCTGACAAGGCTTTTGCACAGAAATGGAATAGCAACATTCAGGTATCTGAAGCTCTTGGTTTGGTTTTGCTAAAACTGATACAGTAAGATCTTTTACAACTGTCGTGCTTTTAGCCTTAGATTAGCATTTCCTTTCGATATATGATATCTTATGAGTTAAATCAAATTGCGGTAGACAGTCTTTGATTACTGAAGGTGTGGACACAGAAGCGTTGCACAAAAGACCAAAAAGTTCATGTTGCATGAACTGCATTTAGAACTGCATTGGCAGTGCAGGCTGAGCTCTGTGTGATGGTTTGCTAACAGGCAATGTGCTGAGATGATGAAAATATCCCTTTTTTTGTAGCTTCTATCAGAAGACAAAACTGTGAAAGATGTACTGCAGAACCTGTTTCACTACAGCAAAGATCTGCGTTCGCTCCATTTCCTGCTGGTACGTATTTGGATACGGTATCTTCCTGAGTTACTGTTACCTGTGAAGATCACGGATGTCCTCAAGGCAGCCGTCAGAGCTTTATGTGAAACATCTTACAGAAGATAGGTAGCATTAATTTAAACACCATTAAATATCTACGTTCTTCTGCCTGCGTGAAAAATCTGCTAAGCATAAGTGCTAATATGTCACTGCGTGCCAGTATTCAGATTTTACCTTCAGCTTTGTGATGGGCTGTCCTGCATAGTGTTTGCAGCCTTTCCCAACTCTGGATTTTTATCCTCTGTGATACATGGATCATTGACTGCTGGCTCTGATGCTGAAAGCGGAGCGTGGGCAGAGTCACTTCTCTAGTAGTCCTCTGCTTCATTGAGTTAGTGACAAGGTTGCCAGTTATCCCGAGTTTAGCACCACCTGTTTATTTCTGTGTGCTATGGGTGAATGCCAGAAAGAGTTCATGGCTGATGGGATTAACTTTTCTTTGAGCTCCAAGGTGTGTCAGAGCTGATCCCCATTAGCCTTCGTAGTCCAGAACCTCATTCTGTTCCTCTGGAAGCTGAGTGATTGCGCTCCTTTTTGAGGCTGTTACACTGACGTCTGCAAGGAGAGGAAGAGGACAAAAAAAGTATGTGGTGGTAGAAAGCATTGGATGATCTCAGTGGAGGATCTGCTTTCAGTAGATGAAATAGGCATTTTTTCATCACGCAGACATGCAAAAGTAGGAGGCAGTCACTGAAAGCCAGTTTTTCTGTCTCGATGAATATCAAACTACTAAAGAAAGAGCAAGTGAAGGTCGCTGCTTGTGCCCGCTGCTGTGCGAAGGTCCTGGATAATCCACAGCTTTGAAGGAGTGGTGCTGAAGGAGGTCAGATAATTGTGTGTTTATTCACTCCAGTTTGTTCAAAACTCGCTTTCTGTGTCAGCCAATTGAAGACTGATAACAATTCAAAGTGTGACAAACCGTGAGCTGCCGTCAGATGCTTTCCTAGCAGTCACATGAGTAGCTCTGCTTATAGAAGTCTGTTTAGAATAGCTGTAAGTACTTGCAGCAATCACTGAAGTATGCTAATCCATTGAGATCAATATAAACAAGCTAATGAGTGTTTATGTCCTCTGGTGAGGAGGCTTTAAAGTTTTGAGCCTGGAAAGCCTTCCTGGCAAAACACGGATGCAGCTACCAGCTATTTACAAGGTTTCCGTATGAGCGTACATTGCGTGGGGTTTATTCATGAATGTTTCCAGTAGGTGACTTCAGGGGAAATGTGTTCTTCTGCATTCCATCTCTGAGTAGAAAGCGTGTCTGCTCATTAGTAATTAAACGAAAAATGCCTTCTGTTTTATTTTTAGATGCTTGCTGTAAGTAATGTTACTGTTTGTCACCCTCTTATCACCGCATCAGATCTTCAGGAGGCAAGCAAGCAGTACAGGATGGACTCAAAAGCAAATATTGTCCATGGTAAAGCTCAGGCCTTTTTCGTCTGTGTGTTTCTTAATAGTATGCATCCTGAGTCCATCCCTGAGGTTCTTGTGATGTAAGGGGCTGCTGATCCCTGAGGGCATGAGTTGGTTGGGGAATACATCTACCCGTAGGGGCTGCTCCCTGCTGATCTGCATTCTTACATCTGTGTGTGGATGTAACAGTGCTGAATAAACCAGGAGTTCAGTGAGGGATTTATATAATTGCTGCATGGAGAGCTTGGCAAGTGCCCCACTACAGTGTCTGATGGCTCTCAGTGCCACACAGCGCTCAGTAATGCTGTGAGCCAAAGGAAGTGCTGGTCGCGTGGGCAGGGGTGGCATTTCTGTCCCATGGCAATGACAGAGAAAGGGAAAACACTTCTGCTCTGCTGGTGGTGGTGGTGGGGTCTGAATGAAAAAACCCCTGCAAGTAGTGCTGCATGGATCTGACCGTCTGAGTGCTTCTGGGAATTCCCTTCCTAAACCTCAGCAAACGTGTTGAGCAACATGCTCAGGTTTTCTTTGCTAAACGTTTGGGAATTTGCACAAACAGTGAAAGGAAAGAAACAGCTGCTGAGGGTACAGAGCCCAAATGCATTTACAGGAGGAACTGCTTTTATCCCGTTGCTGCTTCTTGGCTCCTAGAAGTTGCAGGCTTTGGTTTGTTTGGCCCTGTGATTCTCAGCGTCCTGTTAGCATTTCATTGCATCACTTCTTTAGCTCTGCATGGCAAGTAACCCCTTCAGACTCTCATTTCATGACATACTGTACAGCAGCATGTAGATTGATTTGATGCTGCCCGAAATTCTTTGTCATGCTGCATGATAGAATCCTAGAATGGCCTGGGTTGCAAAGGCCCACAGTGCTCATCCAGTTCCAACCCCCTGCTGTGTGCAGGGTCGCCAACCAGCAGACCAGGCTGCCCAGAGCCACATCCAGCCTGGATATCGTACATCATCGGCAATAACGATTTTTGGTTATAGTTAAATTGCTGGGGTTTTGACAAAGAGTTTCTTAACATTCTTGCTTTAAGTATCTGGAGAAATAATGCTCTGCTTTTATCTAGCCTCTCCATTCTGGAATTTCATTACAATTATGAAGATAAAAACCACAAAATATGTGAAGCCCACAGCTTACAAAAAGTATTAAAAATAGCAAATGAACTGCTTGCATTTTGGGTAAGCAAGAAAACCACCTAGAGCTCTTGTCTTTCCCTCTAGGTTTGTCTGTCCTGGAAATCTGCCTGATTATAGCTATGAAGCACTTAAATGATGTTTATGAAGGAGAGCCGTTTAACTTCCAGATGGTTTACAATGGTGAGAGAAATGCATGACTTTTACATACAATAAATCACTCGCTTCACCCCAAGTAACTTTTCCTGCCTCTCACCTCTGCAGAGTTTCAGAAGTTCATACAAAGGAAGGCACACTGCATGTACAACTTCGAAAAGCCCGTTGTTATGAAGGTAAACCTGAGATGTACCTTTTTCTGAAGTATTTAGGTGTGTTTTTCGCTGGTGCACACGTTGGGCAGGCAGTCACACACCGCGCTGAGGCAGAGCTGAAGGCGCTGCGCTGGCAGAGCCGTGCTGGGAGCAGCCGCAGCCCTGCCTTGTGCTCTCGGTGCTGCGCTGCCCTCTGCTGGTCCGGCAGGAGCTCACATGTGAGTGCAGCGTGGTGCGGATTCTTGGTTCTCAAATGAACATCGCCGATTTAAGCGTGGTGGCCGGCAAGAACGAGTGTTACCGCAAGTGGCTCGTGCTCCCAGAGGAGGGATCTGTGCGTGCGTGAGGACAGCTACACATCCTCAGCTTGCTTGTTCACTTCTGCTGTTTGGAAGTCTTTCCAAAACTTGAACCCAATGTCACCGCATCAAAAACCTGTTTTTCTTGGTCCACATCTGAATAGGTCTGAGTGGTGTTCTGAGTCAGCGTGTGGTCTAGGAGAACAGAGTTTGCCTCCAAGCAGCTACAGGCAGAAGTGCAAACTGACAGATATCACTTTGGTTACAAACCTGGTGCTCGTTGGGGCTGCTGGGCTGTCGCTCTGCTGCTGGCGTTTAGCTGGGCTCAGGCTGGGCTCAGCATTGCAGCTCCGTAGTGCAGCAGCCCAACACGTGGCTGTGCAGATGCGTTCAGTTAATGAACTTAACTCTGCGACCAGCAGTTCAGTAGTCCAAAGCTATTCTGATCTTGTCACTTTTAAGCTGAGTTGGATTGTATATAAAAAGATATTAAGTACACTTTTCTTAGAAAATGCTATTCTTCTAAACTCATCTCTTATGGCTTGCTATCTACCAAAATGGGCATAGGGTAGAACAGAGCTGGCATTTAATGTCTGTCTGTTGCTGTAGCACATCACAGCCTTCTATTAGAACAGCACCTCGTGTGACAGAGCAGCTCAGAGCGATGTCGTCTTCCTTCTAATCTGTTTTTTTTTTGTTTGCTTTCAGGCATTTGAACACTTACTGCAACTGGAATTAGTGAAGCCCATGGAAAGACCGTCGGTGCGTTCTCAGCGGGAGTACCTCTTAATGGAACTGCTTCTGGACAACAATCAAATCATGGATGCTTTGCAGGCCTATCCCAACTGCCCTACAGACATCAAACAGTGGGCAGCGTCGTCGCTGAGTTGGTTGTGAACGTCTGGAACCTCACAGCACCACTGCATCGGGACGTCTGGAGGTAACTGTAGGCCCTGCAGGATGGCCCTGTAGGCCCTGTAGGCCCGCAGTGCGGCGGGCACATGAATAAATTTCTGCAAGAAGGTTTCTTGGCTGTGCTTTGCCGGTTGTTTTTGCATCTGGTTTAATTCTGAAGACCTGCAGTCCTATTAGCTTGTAACAGCCGTGAGTTTGAAGGCCTTAAAAGCACTGAGCCAGGCTAAACAGAGGAGCAAACTCCTCCTTTTCCTCACTGTTTTTACTTTGTAGAAATCAAAGCAGTTGCTCTTCTGAGTTTCTTCATCTCAGGTCAGGACTGCTTCAGCTCAGTGACAAACTGCAGCAGGCGGCGTGGCTCTCAGCCTGCAGGTTCTGATCCATCTGCGGTACAACTTTAAGTTCTGTACGTCAGGTCCAACCCTTCCCTCACAGCCAGCTTCATCTGCTAAGCCGTGTTCTTGTGTGAAGCTGCCTCGCTTACCCACCCGCTTTCTGTCCTGGTGGTTCAGCTGCTTTCCTCCTCTGCTTCCTTACTTTGGAAGATGTTGTCTGTGCATCTTGCAAAACACAGCGGCGCTTAGAAAGGCAGCAAAATAATTATCAGGAGAGTCATAATGGTGATGTGGTTCCTCCAAGTGGTGGCTCAGGCAACATACATGAGACTATCAGAATGCAGTGCTATTGGAAACCGAGTAAAATAGGTTGCAAGCTTTTTTATGTAGAATGTTTTTATACAGAAAGAGAAGCATTTAATCAGCAACGCTTGGTTCATTCTTCAGTCTAATGAGCATAATTGAAAGCTGCCATTTATGAGTTAATGTTTAAAGCCTAGCGTTAGCTGTCTGCCTCTCCTCTACATCCTTTGGAAGGAAAGAGGGGGGGACAGGAGCAGAAGGCTGGGGACTGCAGGGCTGTGCGTGGGGGTGGAGAAGGGTTGCTTGGAGCAGCTCCCCGCTTCTAGCTTTGCTCAGAGACCTGTTGAGGGTCAGAGTGGGAGATCTGAGAACCTTGGTCCATGATAGGACAGCAGTGCCAGGATGAGAGCTATCCCAACACTGCGGGAGATGAGCACCTCTCCTGCAGACTGGAATGCCGTACTTCTGGACAAGGTTACCATTTCCACATCACTGCCTATTAAGGCTGTATTGATGCTCCTCTTGTGCAGGTGGAAGTGGCTTTATTTAATAGCTTTGAACTCACATATCTAACCTATGCTGAAAACGTGATTTACAGTTTCACAGAAAACCAACAGGTCTGGCTTCAGTCTAGCGCCACTTCTAGGAGCAAATGCACAGTTTGCAATACTGCGGGCTGGGAAAAGAAAACAGAACAAGATGTTGGGTATCTCCAGCCTCAGAGTTGGGCTGATGAAGCTGAATGTTTTCAGAGTCTGAGCTAAAGGACGAAAGCTCAATAACCTCCAGACCCCCCTTCAGTGCTGCTGGGGGCACCTGAGTGAGTGCTGGTGAGCAACAGCAGCTCCTGCAGAACCACTTGGGAAACGACTGCAGAGGCAGAGAAACAGCTGTTACAGACCCGAAAAAAGGCACCTGCAAGTCGTAGTAGTCACATTTTTTATTTTAACTTTTTGGGGGGAATAGGGGAAAAAGAGCATACATTTGTATTTGTACAATATTTAACAATCACTTTATTTGGGAGGGGAGGGAGTTGGTTTGTTTTTAGTACTTGCAGAAAAAACAGCAAGCACATCCGACAGTAGTACAACGACCTGTGCCCAAAACACTGACAGATACAAAGAGTAAAGTTAAAATAATTGCTTACCAAAGTCTTGAGAGGTAACGAATAGAATATGGACTGAAACTGCACTTAAAATAAGAATTAAAAATAAAGTACTGCTGGTTGAGTATCTGAGGTAAAAGATGTTCCATCAAGGATGCTACTTGAATCGTTTTGCCCATGAACCTACATTACAGCTATCTGCATTTTGTACCAAGTGTTCCTAATGGACGTCACCGTATTAAAAAAGGCTACAAACGAGAAGCTGGAAAAAGAGCAGAGTGGTGGCCCTGTTCTGTCCGATGCTAACACGACCAGCAGCTGTCTTCCTACTGTCTGGTTATGTCGTAGTTCATGCACCAACGTTGGTCTTTGGATTGACTTCTCCTCAGGAGCTGAGGTACCGGGGAGTTTCGCAGCGCTCAGCCACAGCAGGCACTGACTGCAAGCAGGTAATGCTGAAATACTTCCACCTGCATCAACCTCACTGCATCCTGCTCTCATTTACGCTCCGAAAACGCTGGCTCTGACATTTCTCAGCTTGCACTTTAATGCTCCAGCAGTGAACCAGAAGTAAGCCGGAATGCCCTGCGAGAGCAGCTGTACCTGACCCAATTGGAAAGCATTTATGCTGTCAGTATCTTTTTCACAGCTGCGCTGAATTACGCTGTTGCAAATCAGGAAATTCAGAGTAGCGCAGTGTTGAAACGCTCAGATATACCCCGATGCAGTTCTAAAACACGAAGATAAGTGATCTTGGTTTCCTGGGGCAAAGCTCAGCGTGTGCAGGGGTGCAGCTCTCTGCCACCAGACCCTGCAGTGGCCGAAGTTTAAAGGACAACACAAAAGTGCTGCACGTTTTGGACAGGACCACTCATTGCTTGAGAACTTGGCCTGTATTTATTCTACTTCTGCTGGGAAAGGGGTTAAAACTCAATGGGAGCACAAAAGTTTTAAGCAAAATACAAATGGATCCGTATTTGTTCAGAACTCAGCAGCTATGTTTATGCCCCGCTGAGTGCAGAAGATGGCGTCCCTGGAGTAAAAAATGGAAGCAAAACGAAAACGTCAATTAAAGTGGCCACGAGCAGCTTCTTTTTACTTTGCATGACCCAGCTGAACACCGCAGAGCTGCACCCTGCAGTAGCAGCAACCCTTCTGAGCCACATGGAGCCTCAGCAGAAAGACAAGCAGCAGTGTGACACAGCACAGGGAGCGCAGCACGCAGGAGCACCGCAGCCATGCCTTCCCTCCCCTCCCTGCTGAGAGCACACTGACCTACGTCTTGTTTGCTGTAACCTCCACTATTGTTGCCAGAGATTAAGTCCCTGTAAAACAGCACCTTGGGGTTGGACGGACCAGTCTTCCAAGGTAACGTTCACAGTGAGCCCCTAATTGCAACATTAGGGGCTTCTTTTGAAAGCCCTCCAACGCTCTTTGTGATAACAAACATGCAATGATAACACAGCACGGCCCTGGCTAACGTGGGTTCTGTACCCCAGAGGTTTGTAACATTTATTGTACTCCGTGTAAAGGACCAAATAAACCTGGTGGAGCAGTACTTCCGAGAAGCACTTTGGCACCCATCTACCAGTCCAATGACAATTGACATGTAAGGCATGACTTCCGGAACTCAAAAATAACATTGGAGTTGTGAAAGCAATTTCAGTGTTCTTCCCTACGTTTCTGCAAGTCTGTGGTACGGAATCGGTTACCTCTGAATTGTCTTTGCATATTTCAGTTGTACGCGTGACTCAACGATCCCTGAAATGTCTACCTGTTTCCCATCTGAAAAGCGTGGCGGTAGTTTCAGTTGGGGTAGGATAAGCCCACGTATCACAGACAGCAAGCAGTACGCCGGTAAGATGGCACCAACTTGAAGTAGAGTGAAGATGCAAATCTCAAAGCGGAGAGGAAGGAATTTGGGGTAACTGAGCTTCCTGAGGTGATCCTGAAACAGAGACACAGAACCCACTGCATCCTGTTTAGTGAAACAGAGAACACGGTAGGCAGACCTCGTCACAAACATAAATAGGAAAAGACTTCTCTTAAAATAAAAAGACTAAGATCTCAGAGCTTTCCAGTGTCGCAGCTCACAGAAAATTAAAAGTCATGCTTAAGCTTTCAACTATTCCTCAGACACAGCAAACCTAAATAGTATTCCATTAAATAAATGTATGAGATACTCTGGGAAATGGAGGTAAGAGAAAAGCTTCAGACTAAAACAGGGAGGAAAAGTTTGTTTCAATAAACAGCACTTTCTCTTTTTTTATACACAACAAGCTAGTACAAGAAAAAGGCTAAAAACACTGCTTTAGGAATGGCCATTTACTGTTGGCATGAAGCATAGCTTACCCTTCTTAAATAACACAGTGAATTTGAAATACATCATTTACAAAACACGGATCGATTTATTATTCCAATTTCGTTAGTGTTGTCAATCTCATAATTTAGCAGAGGTGGAACTGAGGTATACCTTGTTGAGGGAGGTTAAGTAATACTTGGAAGCCTCTTTGCTATATCCCACTTGATTACTTTTGTTTATGTACACCGAACAGCAGCACACTAAACATTCACAAGCTGTGTCATATTGGCATTACAATAGTCATCTTTATAAACAACAGCAAATGCAATAAAAACAAGTTACCCTTTTTTTTTTTTTTTTTTCTTTTTTAAATCTGAAATGAAATGTTTGATTTAAAAAAAATAACAGTAGTTCATTTAAGGAATTAAGTCTCTTCCGACAGCTATTAAGAAATCCGATGTCAGTTTTTAAAACGCTCCGTCAGCCCATCCAGGTCCGCCCTTTGTTCAGGCCCTGAACGGCCGCTGCCACCTCTTGGCACGCGTCCTTCGGCGTAAGCAGGGAATGCAGAAAGTCTCATGGATTCGTGTGTGGGAGGAGGGGGGGAGCACAAAGGGAAACACCTCCCGACGATGCTCCCAGAGACCCCGCGGTCGCTTCACACAGAACACAACGACGACAGCAGTCCCGTCAGCTTTAGCAGCTCCAGCGAAGAGTCCCGTTGGTCGGTTCCATGACCAGTGCAACTATCATAGACTGGATTCTTTGGGAGGAAAGTCAACATTTGTCACCATTGTGACCACAGTCACAATGTCCTCTGTTGTTATAATGTTAGTTAATTTTTGCATCTGAATAATGCGTTCTTCTACACAGCCTGCCGACAGCCTGGCTTCTGCGTCGTGATCCCAGCACTCCTCGATGGTTTCACAGAGCATCGCCATCCCCTGCGGGCAAACAGAGGCAGGGTGAGGGAGCGTGCCACGAGCTCAGCAAGCTCTGTGCAGGGGGCTGCCCGCAGTTCCCAGCAGCAGGCAGCTGGGTTTCAGGTACATCTGCCTCATTCTATCCCTTCTGCCACAGTTGTTTTGAAACCCAACATGTCAGGGGACCTCACACCTTATTATAAGCAGCACAAAATAAGCAAGCCCAACAGCAAGCCGCTGCTTTTCACTACAGCACGCTGCTGCCTGCTGGCAGTCGTTGTGGTACTTCCTAAGGTCTCACGCTCAAGAGAGGTGAAGCTGCGCAGGGATAACATGAAAGTGAATGGTACAGGAGGGGACCTGCGTCCGGCAGCACTTCATTTCTCTCCAACGTAACGCTGAGCTGATCCAGCAGCGTGCTGGTTACAGGGAGCAGATGCAGCACACACGTCTCCCCTGCAGATGCTGCCATCTATTGTTCCCAATAACCCATTTTTTGAAAACGAAGCAAAACAAAACCAATCGAAATAAAGCAGTGCGAGGAATGCGCAGCAACACCAGCGAGGTCTGTTGCCAAAAGCCGACTCACAGAAGCTGCTCCTCCCTAACAGCTCCCACAAACTTCCCACGTGACACTGCTTACCCCGCGTGGTTACATGCCCTGCTCGTAGCCTTCCTGCAGGAAATCAAGGCTGTTATTCCTTACGCTTATTTTTATCACGCATATTTTCATTTCAGACATAAAACCAAAGAATCCCTGCTTTAACCATAAAAAGCGCTTTCAATTCACTCAAGACGAGAGGGAACTTTTTATGGTGTTCGTAAGTCCATTCGGTTTTTACTACGCTCAAATTCTTCCCAAAAGACAGCCGTGTGAACTCCACGCAGGATTAACACCACCTGAAATTCAAATCACGACAGAACCTGGTGCAGAGCTACTTACAGAATGCTTTTGCCAACACTCTCTTAAAACAGGTCTCTTCTTTTTATGAACCACAACTTCCTGCATGTCTTCAAGGGAAGGATGCTGGCCAATTTCTTCTTCAAATGGCAGCATGTACTCATCTACTGGGCCTGGAGATAAATAAAAAGTAGAGTTAAAACACAAGTTCTGCTTAAAGGAAAAAAGATTTGCGTGTCAGAAACGTAGCCCATGAGCAGAGGCTTATAGCCGTAGTTTTGCTTCTGGTGCTGCTAAGGCTCACACTGTGCCAGGTGAGCAGCAGCTCAGCCCCTCACCGAGCAGCTCAGAGCCTTTGCTCTCCCACCCGTGGAAGCCACACGCAGGGTACAGAGGGAAAGGAGGAAGGGGAAGATGAGCAGAGCAGTGCAGCACAGAGCCCATTGAGGCTCAGCGAGCACTCCAGGTAGCTGCTGGAAACAAAGCAACTCGGAGACAGAAAGAGCAGCCATGAGTGCAGGAGCTGCACGCAGCTGTGACTCAGGAAGGCTGCTTTCCTTTCATGTCTCCGTCACTTTCTGGAATAATAACCACACCTGCCAGAGAGATCTACAACACACTTCTGGTGAGATTTAGGTAAGTGTGTTTTACAGTACAAAGAGGCAAGAGAGATCAATACAGAATGTGGGCCTGCCTCCGAGAGCGCATCGATCCCGTTAGTGAACAGCTTAACATTTTTAAAAGGGCAAAGCCTCCCTGGTGGCTCCCACTCTGCAAGGAGTATTTGGAGCAGCAGAGCACTGAGTGGCCTCACACTGATCTCAGATCTCCGCTACACCTTGGCTTTTCAGTGGATGTTTTCCAGCTGCACTGATCCAGGAGAACTCTATGACAAACACTGGGATCAGAAGCCCAAGCAGAGCTTTCATATTTCCTTAGTTTCATTGAAGACTTTTCACTGCAAAGTGAACTTTCCCTGAATGTTTTGAGCCTTGTCTTTTGTCTTGTCCTGCATTAACGCTGACTTATGCTGGACACCATAAAAACTTCCCTACTTACAAAATTTAAGAGAACTGTTCATGCTTGAAATGTAGGACTGGAGATCTTTTCTTGCTAGCTTAAAACCTGGATCAAACAGTTTGCTTCATGGAAAAACACACAGCTGTGACAGACTCCCAGCTAACAGCTCAGAGTGCTGCGCATTGCTGACACAGCCATGTTTTCAGTCTGTGCTATCAGCTATTCCTTGGCATATTCCTCTGATTCCCATTAAAACTCACGTCACTCCGCTGCCAACAAGGGGAAGGACTGGGCAGGGAGGCACTGAGCTCCCACAGCAGTGCCTCACTTACACCTATAGTTAAATCAGCAGCACAATCTCCTATATTTCTCATTCCACTGGTTCATTTCACCAGGATTCTGGAAGGGCCAAGGTTTGTATGTGTGCCGAGGAGCAGCCAGAACATCATGAGCTGCAACCATGCTCTCTGTAATAGAATACATGTTGACCAATGAAAATTCTCCATGTCGGAAAAGAAACAATACTGAGAGACAAACTGGTTGGTGCTGACACTGCGAGGCTGACCTCAGGAAATCAAACAAGTTAGGAGTTGGGCAGCAATTCCTTCTCCTTGCCATCACCAGGAGAACAAAAGCACGGTGGCAGAAAATGTTTACCCTGGACATCATACACTTCAACTATGAAGTGACCGCATGGTGCTGGTGTTTAATTCCTTTGCTCACAAGACTACCATCCTTAATGCACGTAACCTACCTTCCAATTTCTTGTTTAAAAGTCACCCATTTAATAAAGCATTTCAACAGATGAGGTATTTTGCTCACCATCTGAGGCAGTGCAGCGCGATGCCAGCTCCCAGAGGACCAAGCCCATGGCATACATGTCTATTCTCAAAAACGCATCCCTTTGGAAGTTTATAGCACCTTCTAGTACCTCAGGAGCCATGTACCTTCGTGTGCCAACCTGGAGAGACACAAACATCACAAAATTGCACACTCTGAACCAATCTATGAAGGCACTTCTGCAAATCTGGATGTTAAATGGAAACTCTGGGGCTACCCCTTTATTCTGACCACAGCCAATGATGCAGTTATGTCACGTGAATAAATCAGAGCCCATACAACCTCTGAACATTCAGCCTCCACAATAACAGATACGTTTCCCTTAAGCGGTGTCACTGAGGTTTTTTTAATCGCAACACAAGGATTTTATTTCTGTCCCTAAACTGAAATTCTGCCTCAAAATGAAGAAATTTCCCAGAAACCACAACACTCCAGGCTCAAGCTCGTTATTTAAGAAGTACACGATACAAAGCCAGTTCCCTGTTGCACGGTAAGCACTGAATTCACAGCAGAGGGACAGGCAATAAACTCATCTCCCTGTGCTGCGCCTGTTTTGCCTGTGATGGGAGTTGGTGAGGGATCTCCCTGTGCTCTTCTCAACCCGTGGGCTGATCTCCTGGACCAGATCTGTTGTATTTTCTCCCCCTGTACTTTTGAAGCGGGGGAGCGAGAGAGTGGAGAGGTGGAGCAGAGCTGCCCATCAGTGTGGAATGGGAGGAAAGCAGTGAGACAGGGGCAGAGGACAAAAAGCTGTGATCTTTAATTATCTACAGAATTGAGTAATATGAACTGATTCTTTGAGAAGAAGGTCAGAATTGCCATCTCTCTTAAAGGTCAGAGTTGATGATACAGTATCCTTTGCGTGAAGAAAGCACAAACTATCCATTTCCGTTCACAGTTACAGCTGTGTTATGTCTGTACCAACAGTCCATCTTTACCTGTCCATGTGTATCTCCTGCAGATTTTCCAGCCTCAAACTTTAAAGCTAGACCAAAATCAGCAATGCAAGCTGTAAGGTTGTTTTTCAGCAGCACGTTCTTGCTTTTGATGTCCCTTTCAAGTTAAAGAAAAGAATCAGAAATCCAGAACATGAAATACTGTATGAAGTGATATATACGTATATTATAAAGAAATACCACACCAAACCACCACTTACAGTATATGTTTCCATCTGAAGGCATTCAGCATTACTTAAAGTTACATACGGTTGTTTCAAAAGCTATACTGCCAATTATTTTATATACTGCATAGGATACTCAAGTAACTGCGTAAAAACAGTTACATTAACTGCAATCACCCCGCTGCCCTCTATAAAACACCAGCTAGCTTTCCGCTTAGGCTGGGCAAATCTTCCTTATTAGGCTCTTGATATCTACAGAAGGAAGTTATCACAGTAATTTTTGAGTCCTTTGTATCTGTCCATATTTCGTGTCCTTTGGCTCCAAGTTAAACATTAACCATCAGCTGCAAATCCCTTACAGCACCGTACCTATGTGAGATGGCGGGTTTATGTCCATCTTTTAGCCCTGGTATATCCTCGTGGAGATAAGCCAAGCCTCGAGCCATAGTCTGAGCAATGTGGCACAGCTCATTCCAGGAAACCACGTTAGCCTTGAGGAAATCAGTTAATGAACCCTGCGTAGCAAAAAAGAACAATTGTAAGATAAATTTCACTCCCATCAAGCCATAAAGAAAACCTCTACGTAGCCTCCATCCTAAAATACCACGGTATGCTTATCTGCCTCCCTCTGTTTTCTGATAAATCATATCATTACACACACATATCTACCGCTAGCTTAAAATACAACAAAAAATTAACCTTTGCATCATCTCCGTCTGAGAACAGAATGGAGATGTGCCCATGTATCACTTCGATAACCAGGCAGCACAAATCAACTCAAGTTCACTGCCAACAATCTGCCCATAGCTGCCCATGTCAGGAATGGGAGCTAGGCTTACACAGTTCTTTACAAAGAAGACAACCCTGCTTTTTTAGGGTGACTTATGGCCTTCCAGCCACAGGAAACTGCAGGTTAGATTCACCTTCAGGAATCTGCTCAACTGTGGACGTGCACTCTCTGAGCCCTTTAATTGATAGCCTCTCTTTTCTAAAGACTAAGGACTGTAAATCCTACATCAGAAGAGGCACGAATGGGATAAAAATGCCAGAACTGACAACATTACATCACAGTCTCCACAAGGTGGAGTTTACTTCATTCAGGCAAATTTAGACGAGAGACGAGCAAAAATAAAGCAAAAAGGTAGAATAAATATTTCTATGTTTTGTAAAATAACTTCTATATTAAGTATAGACTGACAACAACTTTATCAGCTAGCTGAAAATGAGCTTAAATAAATCCACATCCAGCAAAAATTAACGGTCAGCGAAAGCTATTTACATTTTCTGTCACTACCTGAAGGTGGTATTTGCCACAAACCTTTTCGTGAAATGCTGTAATTAACCAGAGATCGACATCAATGCTAGTGCCTCGTTTCTCTGCTCCGATGAACTGCAGAATATTGTCGTGCTTCATTCCAGGTAGGCTGTAAATTTCATATTCGTTCTGCCACGACTGTTTGTCCTTTAAACAACAAACAAAACCGACACCAAACACCAAGTCAATACCACAGGCATAAGAGGTACCCCAGGTAGCAGCAGTGGCTGTTTGTAAGTGATGAAAACCCATCCTGGTATCACTGCGTGTGACCCTCCTGGACTCTACGTAAATCTGCTCTTACTGTTGTGAGCACAATCTATTTTAAACATGGCTTTCAGAAGGTACTTGCTGGGAAGTCAATAGCATTTTGTTTAATTGGAACCATCACCTTGCAGGGTTGCATTTCAGAACATCTATTTACTGGCTCACATTCACTCCAAGTACAACTTAATTTGGTCTCATGTGATGGAGAGACATTTTGAGAACAACAGCAAACAGTATTTAGGTATCCATGCTAAATAAGTATTTTGGTTGTCTTTGCCTTATGCACAGAATTTGTGTTTCACTGCTATACGTTTTCTGCATTTAATAAAACCCCACATGCTTTGGCTGAAGGTATTTCCCATGCCTGACAACGTCCCTGCAATAACTAGATGTACAGTATGTGATGGAAGTTCTCTAAAACAAAAGGTTCTCACTGTGACTAGAAAACATGGCTTGCATTATGATAAGTTCAGCAACGCAGGACATGAAGAACTTTTGCCTACCTGGATAGGGAATATTTTGACTGCAACATACTCGTTCAGCAGCTGAGCTTTCCACACACACCCAAATCGTCCCCTGGCTTTGATCTCTAGCAACTGCAGCGGCTTCAAACCCATCAACGGTGAAGGCGGTGGTGGTCCAGGATCCTGAAATTAGGTAAACGCCATTAATTAACACTGCTATTACAATACGTGGGATCTAGAAATAAAGGCCTGTAAACTGAGACTTGGTACCATATACCCAACCCTCCTGCAACAAATTCCCCCAAACAAACCAGAAACAAAACAGCAACTCTGCTCCACAGGAAGGAAAAAAAACAACAGACTGTGAGACATGCTCAGAATTATGTGCAAGCAACAGCATGACAACAGTTACAGTACACACCTGTCTAACCAGGTATAAAAGCACAGCAAAAATTAAGGGATAAAGAAATTAAGTTTCACTTGGTACCTTTTTAAGCAATGGAACTAAACCAAACGCCTTTGATTTCCCTCACCCTGCCTTTACCACGCTTTCCTGAGCTCTGCTCCCAGAGCCCCCTCGGTGCTGGGGCACAAGGCTACAAACCAGCACAAGCCACCCAGCATGCAGTGATGTTTTCCTTCAGAAACCACTTAAACCACACGCCCAGCGCAGGACACGACGCCCAGCACCACCATCCCCAGCCCTGCACAGTGGGGTGAGGAAGCACAGAATCAGTGCTCCAGCAGCATCTCAAAATGTCTGCACCCTACTGATGGGTTGAAAGTGTAAAATGCATCTCCTCCTTAAATTATATACATCATCTGAATGTAACAAGTAGAATTTCAACTTCACTGCCCAAGTGCTGCTCCCTCCTGGGCTGTCCTTTCCTTTCAACCTATCGTTCAGAGCAGTTTGTACGCAATTTGCTTTCTTCCCTAACACCAGCCAACACATCTGACCCACTTGTGATGCCCCTGCATCAAACAGCAGTTCTCTACCCAGAGGCAAGGCCCACCTGCCTGACCCCTTCTTGCTGCAGAGCAGCTCTGGAGGAGGGCTTGCCAGCACTGCCACCAAGAGCAGCAGCCCCATCTTCCTCTTCTTCTCTCCCCTCCATCCTTAGTAGTGCTGCCATTGGTGATGGTACACGGGCAGGCAGACGGGCTGAACAGTGTTCATGGCAGCACAGCTCAGCAGAGGCCTTACATTACATATGAAAGCAAGAACCTACAAATGGAAGGTTGGTATTGCACTGCAGAATACAAAGCGTGCTGCTCAGTGTCCAAAATGTACACTTCACTCCTGCTTTCCCCAACCAACATCAAAATGTTCGTGCATGTTATAGATGTTTGCTGCACAACTGTGGTTTTAAGTACACTTTGCTGCTGGGAGAATGGAGACAAGAGCTTCTGCATCCATGCAAGTTCTGAGCAGTTTAGGCACGGTAATAAATAACCATACTCTCTTTCTTAAGCAATAAATGCATCCTTCAAAAAGGACTAGTTTCATCAATAGTTTCCTATCAGTTCAAATCAATTCAATTTCTATCAATTCAAATCAGAAATGAGTACCTGTAAAAATGTGATACTGAATACAAACTGGAGAAGTTACAATACTACCCTCTCTAAATTGTGAAATTCTTTTGCCAACACAACTGATAGATGCACAGATAAAGCTGCTACATCAACATAGCTGGGTTTAAGCTGGATAAACACAGGAGAAAATGAAGTGTAAGAATTAAAACCTGCTTCTAACACAAGTTCTTGTTCCTGGAGCTGCTGATACATGCCCATGCAAGTTTCCACTCCTGTGCTGCCCTTCATTCGCTGCCAAAGCCCTTTATGAATATTTCAGGCAGCAGGGAGCTCACTGTCCTCAAACTGAAACAAGATGCCCAAATTTACTCATAAAAGCCTATTTTGAGTTCTACAAAGCTGTTATTTTTAAGGGTCCTGAGCACAGTGTGGCACCCAGAGATAGAGCACCGTGTCATTACACAACTTGTGTGACCAGGTTTGAACCTTGCGACTCGCCTGAGCTAAGAGAACCTCTGTGGGAAGTAAACCCAAACCTCCCTTGCTGCAGTGGCTTTCCTTTCTGCATCCCTTGTCCAAAAAACCTGATGGTATTTTGAAGCACGCTACTTGATTATGAAACAGAAAGACCGCTTGGTGCTCCTCAAAGGTCTGATGAACACATCTGAATTGCAGCACCCATCACAAGAGAAGGAGGTCACCCCACGTGAAAACCAGCCAGCAAAAAGCACTGCCCCCTGCTTTCCCTTTAGCCCGCGTGCAGTACTTCCCATATACCCAAATTCTGCATTTCCTAGAAAGCCTGAGCATTGCAAAATATTTTCCCACTGCGTTGTACAGTGACCTTCTACAAAATCAAAACGTTCTGCTCCTTGTGAAGAACTATCATAGCCGTATACAGAGCAAAACAGATCCTGATTTAAAACGGAAAGTAGAGCTGCCGTGACATAAACAAGTAGCTTTTAGGCTTCCTGAAGCGAGTGGGGAATGGTCGGCCAGAAGCATCACAACTGGGAAACTACAAATCCGAGGCAAACACGATGAACTGGACGGACTGTTTAAGGGCTGCCCCAACACCATCCGTCAGCACGTGAGTGCATCTCCAGTCATTCCCCTCACATGACGACTGAATCAGATGATTCTATACGTGTAACGAAGGGGGGAAAAAGGACCAATAAGCCACATGTGGTTGTACAAAGACATTTCTCTCTTCTGACTCCAAAATAAGAACAAGTTCTTAAACTTCAGAGCCGTTCTCTGTGTTAACTTCTGCATTATTTCCCCTTGGTTACATTTACTCTACAGCTTGTATTAGAACGCGGTCAACAAGCTCTCATTTCTCTTTTTTTGAGTTTGGGTTCATTTTCAATTGGATGCCACAGGAAAACCCAAACAGAGTAAAAGTCAGAACTCAAACTCTAATCTATTCTAAGACTGACCCTGTGACATGCATCAAAATGTTATTAATATAAACTAAGTAGTAGCTTGTAGTCGTAACACTTCTTTTTCCCTAACTGGAATGAAGTCATTTGGAGCAGAACAGTACAAAGAACAGAATGATGGTCCTTCACAGGTGTGAGATATTTAGAATATTTAGATAGCAACCTTGTATTTCCCTCTAAAGCACGTTCACAAGGCGTTTCAGCTGTGAATATGAGATCTATGTAGAAAACATACAGACAATGAAGACTAAGCATTCAGACCACTGCTCCAACCTTGTTTGGTTTTCCAACCAAACAGTAACGGGCATGGTTCTAAATAAACAGTTCTCAGTTACTTGTAGTTTTTTAAATGAAGAACCATTAATTAAATGCAAGTAAAAGTCACCTCTGGCCAATGATGAAGTTAAAGTAAAGACTGATGGTGACAGAGCACTTCTCTTCAGCTAACCTCTCCCCTCAAGCCAAACACATCTATTTCACACATGAGCCATGCCAGCCAGTCACTGCAGGCAGCCCCCAGCTGCAGGACTGCAGTGGGACAGCCCAGTGCTGGCAGGGCGTGCTGCTGCCCTGCAGGGAGGCAGAGGCTGCTCACAACTCCTGCCCTCTCAGCACAGCCCTGCACTGCTCACAGGGCCGCACGGGGCTGGATGTGGCACTGGCTGCAGTATTCCTGGTGTATTCCACATCAGTCCCTGCAGACCTGTAACTCCACAGCCTGAGAAGTCATAGTAGGCTTCAAGAAAGCCACAGGCAGCAGACCGTATGTCTGTTTTTCAATCCCACATGCTTACAGATTTCTGGTCTAAAATACTGAAAGGATGGAATTCATACCAAAACAACTTCTTACAAGTCCACAGAAAGTTCCATAACCATGAACAAACATCAATGCATCTTACCTCAATCATTATATGAAAGGCGTGCTTGTTGAGGGGGAAAAAACACAGGCAAAAGAAATTACTGTTTACATCAAGAATGGGATGAGAAAACAGTTTATAAGAAAAGAGACAAAATAAATTGCTTGCGAATTAACAACAAAAGTATTCATGGGGATAGCAATACTTTCCTGTACTGATAACAGAGCATTTAAAATGAAAAAAAGAAAAGCATCATTGATATGTTAGCAAAGAAAAATAAGCAAAACCAAAGATTTTAATACAGAGCATCAGCTGGATCGATCTCATAATTAAAAACAGAAGTGTCCATATTGGTGCCTACACAAATGTTACTACAGAACAGTGTATAAACACATGCAGAACATACTTACAAACACAAGTTATGCAACTCAGCTCGTTATGCTCCCAACCGCACAGTAGAGGGCACCGTTGTATTTTATTTTTTAAGTTAAGAGACTGCACTGTAATTAGCACCCAGCTGAGGAAAATGGAAACTGTCGAATGTCTGAGTTAAAACCAAACCTCACTAATGAACAGGTCTTCATACACTGGATCTGTATCAGTGAACTTATTCAGTAAATCTGGCACGCTTGAACTAGGACAAGTGAACCTGAAGACGCCACATCCCACACATACAAGGTACAATTTATAATGTCTAAGACTTATTTCAAACAAATCATGAGTTCACAGACCATTGAATGAAATCTATTACAAAAACAGAAGACCAAGAGCTCTATTACTGAAACTTCAAACACATTTCAATGAGACAAGCTTGTTCGTGCTGCTTCAAAGTAGGGAAGCTCAGGGACACCTCCGCTCCTTCTCCTGAGCTTTTGCCTTGGTCATGTTCTGTGTCCCTTACTGTTTGATCAGATAGTGCAACAGCACGACACCCAAAGGCTTGAAGCATTCAGCTGCCATGTAGCAGCAGTCATCCCCTCCTTCTCCCTTTGCCTTTACATTCTTCAGATTCTACTGAGCTGGGGCCAACAACAGCCTTCTCTCAGCTCAAGAACTGTCTAGCACACGCTTAGCATTATCTAAATCATTAATAATAGAAGGGCTGAAGCATTTCTTGAAGTCTAGATTAGCTGGGGTCTGATTTATAGCTTGCTGTCACGTGGGTGCCCGGAGCAGCCCTCCTGGGTCAGCCAGCACAGCCGCAGGTGAGGCTGAAGCCTCTGAGCCCAGCACTGACCCTGCAGCCCCTGTACAGCCTGCAGATCCGTCAGTCACTTCATAAGAGACAGGAAACGCCATACAAAGAACTAAAAAAACCCCCCTTCAACCCATTTTCTTTCGCTGACTGGTGGTCTCAGTATGACAACAGCCATTCAGTGTATGCAACTCAGACACTGCAGCACAAACTCCACAACCCACAAGCACTGACGTTCCTGCTCCAAGCTGCCCATGTTCCTCTGCCTGAAACAACAGCCAAGCAAAATAACAACATTGCTCCATCTCAGAATCTGATAGGGGACAGCCTCTGCCCAGGCTGATAGCCATATCTGCTTTATGCTCACATTTCTACTGAAGCAGTAGGTGGATAAACAGGCACTGCTTGTATGAAATAGCTACTCGACAAATCTCTTTCCTTGGGCTGCATAAGAAAGTTATTAAAGAGCAATTTTTCAGGTCTCTTTGCTGCTACAGTTCTCCAGTTCCAAATAATCATGTAAATTCCTCAGAAATAAGTAAAAAGGCACAGGAATCCAAACTTTGTGCTCTCAGCATAATGAGAAAATAGAAATATGGAATTCTGAAGTGCTGCTCCAATCCCCACATCACACTCTTAATGAGATCCCCTCCCGTCCCCAGGCCCTAACACACTGCACACAGGACAACTTTCAAAGAGATTGATGCACACCGCAGACATTCTGACACTAAGACCATTGCCTGTCCGTTCAGATACAGACCACCAAGGTAGAATTTTCATTAGCTATCCAAATATCAGCAGGTTAAGCAGTATCTGGCTATTATCAAAATGCAAATGTATTCATTTCAGCAACTAATGCAACTCTTAAGAAATAAAAGCTGGGAGCAATTGAGAGCCCCACAGAACTGCCACCATCCCCACAAACACATAACAGTGTTTAGGCAGGGAAACGGCTGTGATATCTGCAACCACCTGGAAAAAAAAGCCCAAGCAGTTTGTCTGAACTTCAGACACATCACAGAAATCGTTATAAGCGTGATGTTCAAAGTAAATGCACAGCACCAATTCATTCCCTTGTTCCTAACTAGTGCCTTAACTATGGCATCTGCATGTTCACTTACAAGTCCCTCAACCTCTTCAGAGAATGCAAAGTAAAATGAATTGTTCTTGTATACCTGAGTGGTATCAGCCAAAAGCACTCAGGAGAGCATATCTAAGGATACACAGCACTGGACTTCATGGTGGAAAATTACTAAAAAGCTCCCAAAGTTCGGGTACCTGATTGCACACTTGCCAGAAATTGCTGTTTCAGCCCTCCTGTGATTGCTTCCAGAGCACAATCAAAGACTATCACCCTTGAACAAGTGTGCCTGAGCTGGGTATCCCAGCGCCACAATCAAAGGATGGCGTCAGAGCTCCCTCCTGTGTCACTCCAGCTATTGATTGGAATCAGTTCTAGAAGAAGTTCTCATTAGACCTGAAGGTACAAATGCATCATCACAGAACATGAAGTCATGCACACTCCTGGCAGTCCCAACCTAGGGCTCATTTGGTTCTTTTTAATACTAACATTGCCACTCATTTAATGTTAATGATTCATCAACGATCAGCAAGTGCTCGACCTGAACTCCTTCCTGGCTAACCAAAGGTTTCAACCCAGCCTGCGCCCATGATTCAAAAGATTCCTGTGTCCAACCCCCAGCTTTTCTCTGTTGATCTCTGTGCTTTCCCAGCTCACACAGCTGCGTATTTTTCAAGTAGCTATAAACTTTCCCAAGTCTGGAACACGTTCTTGATAAAACATCTCTCCTTTTTTTATCTGTCATTTTTCAAGTGTTTTAATGGTTCTATTAAAATGCAACTACAGAAGTGGCTGGAAGAGCAGAGTGGAAAAAACCTTAACATTTCATTTTGTCATTCTTCCTCAGCAGCCAACTGTAATTTTCTAAGCGTGGTAAAGGGACAGATTGTCCCAGAGATCCTAAGGGCACCAAGTCGATTATTTGGTGTGCTCAAACTTAACTGAAGGAATAAAAACAGTAAGTGAAAATCTTTTCCAATGCCAACCACACAATATTTACTCGCTGGTACCTACACTTCCATTATTTTTTTGAAAATAAATCATTTTCTTTCCTTATTATTCATCCCATGTTAAGTGGAACTGCTTTCAATTCTGACTTCTTACAGCTGAAACTGAAAAAGCAAAATCACGATGCAGCTACACAGGTTTATTTGTACTTCGGCGTCTTGAGGAAAAGTTGCACTGAAGGTGGTATGATGGTGATAGGAGCAACCCATCCAACACACAGTACTTTCCAAGACTCAAAGCACCGAGACCAGAGCGATGAGCAGAGCAGTATCTCTTTGTATCTGACCTACATGCTTCAGTTAAGAGTATGTCTTGGTTTACGTATCTTTGGAAACAAGGCATGCCTTCCATATATATGAGGCGGACCACTGAGGTTCATCCATATGGATGAAGTAGTAAAAAATGAATCATACAAGATGCATGCGCTTGGTATGGGGAGCACTGGGTGAATAGTGAAATATAGCAAGATGAACGAGGTTAAAGAGCACACGACAACGTCCTGCGTAACCCCTCTGTGAGAAGGGAAAGAAATGGTAGCTCTTAGGAATCAAGCTCGCTATTATAGATGCATTTGAAAGCATGTGGCTTTTATGTCACTGTTTAACACAGAGTGGCAGAGTTTGAACGGTTCATTATGAGTTTCTGAATTTCCAGTCACACCAAACAGGTCCGGATCAGGGCTTTCTTCTGCTCAGTGATTAAACACATGCAGCATCTCTGACCCGAGTAACTCCAAATGTTTCAGAAGAGAGCATAAAAATAGGCTACGAAAAATGACATTATGTGAATCTAGAAAGCTTTTTCCAACCCTCACAACAGATGACTCTTATTTTAAAAACAACACAAAACAAAAAAAGCAACTCTGTGCTCCAGTAAGATATTCATAACTTGGGCACTTACTTCACAAAAAGTACATGAGGTTAATTTTTCTTTGCACGGTATGGAGAGCCGCAGCTCTGCAAACTGATAACAAACAGAAGTGTTACTTGTGTCAGTTCTGCTATAAAATAGGTTGTGGTCCCATCTATCAGATGACAGAGTGGTAACACCGCAGTCACAATTAGCACTGAGTGACAACCCTGGCCCATGCTCAAGAGATGTAAAAAAAAAAAACCAAATGAGCATAGCAGATCAACTCCCTGCCATCCACGTTCACGTTTCTACCAGGAAAATTAGCAGGATGCTGCGGGGGAAACCTGAAGTGCACCTAAACTGAGTGAGAGCTTTAGTCCACAAAGGCCATGGTGCTTCATTTGCAGCGTACTCCGTGCTCGTGAGTGAAAGTTAACTGAGCACGAGTAACTCTTTCTAAATAAAAACACACAGTTTCAAATGTTTAAAACACTCAGCTATCTTTCTGGTAAATTGATCAGACATATGGACTATATGTTTGCTGCACGATAAGTCCTAACATAAATAAGGAGATGAAATAGCTCTGTCAAACTGTTTTACATAAACACGCATATATTTTGCAAACCTACATTTGCTAATAACTCATTACGGAATTTAAGGAGTGATAGATTTTCACAAAATTTGACAGTCAGCTTTAGCTAGACTGCAGACAGCGAGGCACACAGCGCAACTGATGGTGGGGAGGCGAGACGAGACGCCTGCAGGGCAGGGGAGCAATGGGACAGAGCTGGCCCCACACGGGCCCAGTGGGTACAGAGCACGGCAGGAATGATCCAGAGCAGCCGCAGCTATCCAACTTCAATACAAAACCTACCTCTGCCACATTGCAATTAGAATAGTTACCTGGACATCCCAATGCAATCCACAGAGCTGTGAACTGAGGTCGGTTTGTGTCAGCACTGCCTGCCTGATGCGCTGTGATGCAGTTTGATTTTCAAAAGAAAAAGGAGTTGTTTGCATTTTCCCGGACGTTCATCCTTTCTTTCACTTCAAACATTTCTTCTAGAATCTTTCTCCACCTTCTCTTCTTTTCTTCTTTTTTTCACTCTACCAAAAGTCCCTTTCCCTATAGCATAATCACTGACTTTCTATTTAATTACTCTTTCTTCTCCTAACTCTTCTAACTTTTCTGATCCTCCAGCGTTTCCTCCTCGATTCTCTCTCATTTCTCATCCTCCCCCCATACTTTCTACAGACAGAAAGGTTCCTGCCAGGGCACACTGCTGCTCAGCACTCCCACTGCCATGCAGAACCTTTTCTTTTATATCTCACACAGAAACTGATGTTTTCTACCGAATATCCGATATGCATCTAATTAAACCATCCCACCGATTGCTACAGTAGGACTCAGAGAAGAATGCATTTGCCTACAGACTCTACTCATGCCCTACTTATTAAATAAACTGATTATTTAAATATTTGTTTTATGGTTATAAAGCTACTAATACCGTTCCCTCTCTTCCTGTTTCCCCTGCTTCCCATTGAAATCAGCTGTAACCAAATTTTAAGTGGGAAACATTGCTCTGCTGCCTATGGGAGAATATTTCTATCTTTTATTTCCATAATTTCATTTAGATTTTCAGGCAGAAGTCACTTTTCCTGACTTTCCACATCAAGCCTTAATGCCTATTCACCACAAGATAAGAAAATGTTATTACACCATAACTGGCTCATGCACCAACATATACTTATCCCAACAGATACAATCTAGGCATTAACGAACAGGTTATTACCCTATTTATTAAAAATTTATGACATGTCCACTCCTGTACTGAACATAAACCATGGAAGGAAAGAGCTACAATAAAAAGAAGAAAACCAAAATTCAGGTTCTTGACATATTGCAAGTATTTAATGTTTGCTTCCTTTTCTGACACTGTCTGTGAGTCTAAAAGGGAAATTAATCTTTCACACAACTGGAAAGCATAAACTTAATCTTACAATGACGATTGCTAAGATGATGTAAAGACCCAAATACAGAAAAATGGAAATGGGTGCAAGAGTTATGCTACCAGATCTACATGAAGTTGGTTTGTTGCAAGGTCAGGAAATGTGCTCTTTTCCCTCCGAACCTTACCCTTTGGCATGTAGTTATGTCCACTGCCTCCTGCTAAACTTTGCTTACCTGTTACTATGAAACTGAAACCAAAACGATTTGATTTCTCAACCACAGGTAATAATACTTCACGGAGCACCCTGACGTCAAGCATTAACACAGAAAAACCTCACAGCAGCTGGCAGTACGGGGTAAATGCATGCAACCCTTTTAAAACACAATCCTACCAAAAATAGCAAGTGTTTTACCTTCAGATAACCATAAACTGAATTGTCACTGTATGAGAGGTGAGATGCTGTAGCTGAGCAGCCACTGCACTGGTTTAGGGAGCTTAAGTTCAAATCTGACTTCAAAATCTCAGGTGTGGGACCTCTCCTTCAGTTCTGAGGGTTTTGTTGTCTCAATCTCATCCCTTGATGGCCTTCTAATCTCACTTGAATCTCTGGACACAACTGGAATCCTACTAGGAAGTAGTAGGAAGGAATCCTACTACATACTATTAGTTACATCCACAGGATCAGCTGGAGCCTGACAACAGCAGAAGCTGTGCACACAGCTGTAAAAGTTGGTTTTGATGCCATGAAGCCAGTCTACATTTCAAACTTTAGGACAACTGGCTCAAAATATTTCCCAGGTAAAAGAAACAGTGATGAAATTGAGACATTTAAAGACAAAATATAACATTAGCATGAAGAAATAAGAGGAAAAAGATGACGGGAAGAACAGAGGCCACAAGATGAGCTCAGCCCTTGGACTATGTTTCAATTATATATTTTCTTTATATTCCCTTTAACTGATACCTGTAGTTCAGTTCCATGCTTTTTTTCTTTAATAGAAATTGTTTCCCTGTTTCTATTTTCCATCCACTGCAAATTGCCATTATGAATTAGCCTCTCCCCTTCATTTTTGTTGTAAGCTAAGCATTACAGAAAGCTCAGGAGCGCATGAGAGCACCTGCACACAACATGCACACAAGCAGTGGGACGTATGAACTTCCCTCACCTCTCAGCAATGTTAAGCCAGAACTTTTGTGCTGTTTAGTTCCACACAGCCCCCAAACGTTTTTTTACACAGATCCTCACTCATGCATCAAATATCAATTAAAACAAACAAAGCTATTAAAGTAGAAGCTGATTTTTTTGCTTTTGCTGATACCAAGCACAGACACCTTCAAACCAGCAATGCAGCAGGAGACCTCAGCCATGCAACAGATGCCCATTTCTTTCTCCCCTTTGCTTCAGACATGTTTTGTTTTTACTTTAAAAAAAAAAAAAATGCAGCAACTTACTTGGGTTGGAACAAGTACTGGAGGATATGCTAGCTTGTGATGTCTGTACATCCAGAATGAAAAGAGCACAATCACTGCAATTCCCATTATAGGCACCAATGAATAAAGCAAGGTATTGAATAGAGGTGGCTTCGGTGTGACTGGATTGGAAGTTGCTGAAGGGAATAAAAAAAAAGAAGTACATAACTCATTCATTGCTGGAAAAATCTATCATCCCGATCTAAACTTCATGCAATCAGTACAACAGGCTAACAGCACTTGATCAAACAGCATACTCTAATAATTAAACACGTGTGTACTTGAAAGGCAGCATTTTAGAAAACGTGGAGACAACCCAGATCCCCAGACTTACATGCCAGCGTGCCCAACTGCCTTGTGCTTCTATGCTTGCTCTATCTACACTGTGTAAGAGATGTGTTTATTTTAAGATTGCAAGAATGCCATCACTAAATGAATGAAAAAAGAATCAATACAGAGGTTTAATCTTCAGAACGTAAACAGTAAGATATCGTTAGTGAGTAGTGCTGGCCAGAAACAATCTGCCAATGGATTGAGGCTCTGCTCATTTGCCAAAAGTCAAAATCCTCTAGCTGAAGACATTTGTTTAACTCCAGAGGATCTTTTGGGGCAAAAGACGGCAAGGAAGAATGCCCATTATTGCGTTAGCAATACCACTGACAAAACTGACAGGAGCATCTCTCGGGTCACCAAAGATTACTTCAGTCTCACAGAAATGTTATTTAATAGCACAACTTCCTCTGGCTACGCGGTGCACAAGACATTTGCTGATTTCAGTTCACTTATAAACACTTCCAACAAGGATTATGAGATTCTGGACTGGAAGAAGATACTCAAGAATAACCTACTAATCTTCTAGTAATTGTTTTCTTAAAACAATGTGTTAAGCACGGCTATCCGATGTGCTCTGTAACTTAGGAAGAAATCCTTCTGATATTTTTAAAGGTTACTATGTCAACGAGTTTGAAGAAATACTGCAAACATCTTTTCATGAAGAGGAGCATTCCTAGGCTGGGATGTGCACATGAAGATGATACTGTTTATAGCTTAATAATTTATAAATGCTTACAGAAGCTTATCTATACAATTAAGGTAAGATTTGACAGTAGAGACAGCGCATGAAAACGGCCAATAATTTCACATTGTTTTTTCTTCTCACCTTCAGAAAAGCTCTGAGTGCCTTTTATCAATTTAAATTTCTTTTTTTTTTTTTTTTAAGTAGCATTTAGATTGAAGGAAGGAACTGGTAACTTTCTAGGCTCTTTATATGAATGCATGCAGCTCTCTATCATTTGGGGAATCAGAAACCTTCCGGAAGAGAAAAAACTGACTGTAACATTTTGGAAAGTCTCATCTCCTAAACATGCACAAGATCAGACACTTCTGAACTCTGCTATGCAGTTTCTTCATCACTGTGTTAGACCAACTTACGCTGTGTGACCTCCATTTCTGGAAAATAGAAGAAGCGTTCATTACACATGTTGCCTTCACAACAACAGAAGAACACTTCGGGGCTGTCTTTTTTCTCTATGCAATCATTCCTATAAAATAACAAAAAAAACTTATCAATCTTAGACTGTCTATTTTGCTAGAAAGAAAACATTTGATTATATTTAAAATTTCAAGGGAACTTCAGTGAGTTACCCAGAATAGCATACTACTCACGTTACAGCAAAAGGTGAGGAAGACTTGTTATTATTTTACATTGCAATCATGAAACGTCATTAATATTAACCCTGACACAGAATGCTCTGCTATTTCTAACACGAAATTCAAGAAGAGCTGACAAAAGTACTGAAGAGCAGCTCAAGGTGTGTGTCTACATGTGCAAAACAAACAAGTAAATGGTGAGCATTTAATCACAGTCTCACAGAACAGGGTTGCAAACACTGGAGATAAGAAGGAAGTAGAATTATTTTACTGCATTTTTAGAAAACACTGACATTCCATGACTTCTCCTGCACGCGTGCATTACATGTAGGGAAAGGGTTTATTTCAGACAGTGACTTAAAAGCAGGCCAGGATTTCTATTAACTAACAAGCTCAAACTACTCAAGGAGGCAAAAACAGGAGTAATGCAGAAGGCAACAACTTCACAGCAGATATGAGCTTGAAGATCCTGCAGGAATAGCTGCATATTGCTAGACCTCCACAACAGTTCCAGGTTCATCTTCAAACACTAGGTTATTCTATAGATCTGGCTATTACAATTAAGACTGTGCTGAACTATCCGTAACACATTCTTTGATGTTCTTAATCTGCTGCTGCTTGGAGTTCATCACGCCGTAACTCTCTGTTTAGTAAACTGCCAGAGATAAGATTTTGCTTAATGGATATTTTAGACAAACACAGCACCATGCATTCCTTTGACAAGCTACAGTTACTGAGGGCATAGACAAGCTTTTACTTCAACTGTTGCCCTCCTGCATTTTATCCCTTCTTCCAGTTTCTTTTCCTAGCTCAAAGGAGAGCCTAGTGCTGAATTTTTGCACACTGTTCAGTGATGTAAGCTGCAGTAGTGGGATGCCAATGGTATGGAGCCTAATTCTACTTCCAATTCAAACAACTCTATTTCTATCCTAAAAGTTCAAAAGCCAGCAGAAATAAAATCAAGTTCAAAATGTAAATATTTCCACTTCTGCAAATCTACAACTAAGAAGAGGTTAAAAAGATATCAAAGTACTTTCCCATCCTGCCTTACTGTTACTACCTACTAGTAGCAATAAATAAGGTTTCTTTAGAAACTGTCCTCTGTCTTTCAGCACAGCAGGATTTCAACCACGCTATGCAAGCAAGCTTGTAGATGCTTTGCTTCTTCTCTGAGGAGCAGAAAATCAGGAGTACTATCCAACTTAGCTTTAAGCTATCAGTTAAAGGAAAAAACATCCCAGCACAGGGAAACTTTATTTGGTAGAAAGGACTACGATGATTCTTTCTACTCATTCAACAAACACAACAGGAAAGCTTTCCAAAATATGGCCAAAAATAATTTCCAAATTCATTTCAATACTGATCTGTCACGCTTTTATTATTTGTAATTATTTCCCTTTCCAAATAGTAACTGTTTTGGACAAATAACAGCACAGTACTTCAAAGACTTACAGTACTATTTCCTAAAAGATGTAATGCTATTTCTTAGAAGAGTCACGACCTTTATTCAGCCAATAACTTACAAAGCACAGGTCCTGCTGTTAATGCTCACGGGTACTTGCTACACCATCTGTTACACTACAATGAGTGGAATGTGAAAATATTCAGTGTCTCTTAGAACTGCTACTGAGGTGAGCCTCATAGCAGACAGGCAAAATGCTTTCAGATTAAAGGAAAGCACGGACACAACATATTGGCTATCCTGCTATCCTGCTCCAAAGACTTAGGAGAGGCGAACTATAAAATTCCAAATTCTGTTTTCAGTAACTGTATTTGCACTGGTTGACAGCAAGCTGCTATTGGCCTAAGTATATAAAAATTAAGCACAACTTTTAGTATATAGTAACTGAATGAGAGAAAGTAGCGCATGCTATTCTGTAAACACCATAAACTTACTCAGGTGAAGTTGGGTCCATACATACAGTTAAGTGAGGAAAAAAAAATCCCACGTGTTTGGACAAAAGCATAAGTGCAATTATTTCCAGGCTACTGGCTACTGTACTGATCTTTTGTCTCAGTTACTGATTGCAGAAGAGAGGTTGTAATGACTACAGACAAGCAGTATAGTATAAACTTACAAATAAAGCTTAAAAACTTACCTGTCATAACAGTTGATGTCATCTAGCCAGCAACCTTGTTTCACTATTTCAATTGATCCAGAAATATTCTTCCATGTAGCAAAACAGTGTCGTCTTTTATCTTTATCTCCATAACAGGGTTCAATGCCACTGCGATTTGTTTTATCTTTCTCCCAATTAGCGTTGTAGTAGATGCACTCTTGTGTTTCTGATCTGCCAAGAATGGCACCTTCAAGGTAAGAAAAGCACACCACAGTTAGCAGCATTCTGAAGAACAAGTTGCACACCAACAGTCAAACCCAGGACGTACTGACAGATCACACAATGCTTGCACCAGTACAGCAAGTACCCATTCCCCTTCGCCCTCTTTGTTTTTTAACCAAAGAAAGCAAGCACTGAAAGCTCACATGCATTCCAAGTCAGTTTTGAAACCTAAACCACAGCCCTTCCGTTAACTCAAATGCCAACTTGGACACCTTATCAAGATTTGAAGAAACAAAGGACAAGTTACGGCAATATTTTACCCTGAATAGCAATAGAATAGAAATCTTAAAATACTGAACATTCAAAGTTGAGTTAGTTTAGCCAAAGAATATTAGCTAGCAGAATTTGCCAAAACGCTTTCTTTCCCCCTCCTATGTTGTTACACCTGCCAAAAAATCTGCTTGTGAATCTTAGAAACCTAAACTCAACTGATCATTTCATGGTTCGGATGCATCGAAAACACAATGCTAAAGCAGCATCTCTTCAGCCACTCCAATTTACAAAGCAGAAAATGGGAACTGTGTCCAACAAGTGTAAGGCAATGGTCCCTCACCTCCAAGGGCAACAGTGGATGCCCTGCTGCGGTTCCACCTAGCGAACCAGCTGCAAGATGACAGCCACTGGAGCTTTGCCACATCTCCACAGCCAAGCGCCCAACCTCCCCTGTGCCCAGGGCCAGCCACGAAGGCTGAACAGAGGCTCCAGGCATGAGAGCCAAGAGGTGCTTGGAGGCCAGAGCACTGATGCGGTCTGTATTGAATAAGCTGGTGCACTGTGTCAGACTAGCAGACCTGCCACACTGCCTAGCTGTTATGTGGTTATTTCTTTCCTGCCATCCTGCTATTCTTAAAAACAAAAATTTTCAGCAGTTCTGATTTATCTTTTAAATTACTAGTATCAATGATCCATCAATGCCTACCCATGGCCAACCACAAAAATCAACCAGTATTATCAGACTGAGGCACTCTGTTTGGAGCTAACTTGAGAGTTTTGATGTGATGGGAAGTATCAGTCTGGATTCTGCAAAGATAAGGGGCTGTTAGGACATGAGACCATTCCTTAAACCCCAGATAGAAGAGCTGACAGTTCACAGTTTCAAAAACATTTCCAGTGGATACTGTATGAGGAACGGTTTGCAGGCATCCACGAGCGTGATGCACTTAGCAGAGAGTGAAAGAACACCTGGCTTTTCCTTCTGTTTTTGTCTTGCAAACACTGCCAAGAAGATGTCATCAATCTTCATCCAAGCTTCATCATTTAATATATTAAAAAAAACACAACATGGAAAAACAGAAGGATATAGAAGAAGACCAGGATTGGTCAGAAGTATGACAGTGCATGTTTGGTCTGCCTGCACACCTAGCCAGTAGATTTAAGACGCATTACTGAAGGTGAGACGTAAACAAGAAAGTGTTTTCAGTAGCAGTGCCTGTCAGGTTCCCACCTATTTCTTTGTATCACTCAGTACCTAACACACATTTGTAATTTGGATACGCTGATCATGCTGTATCCATACCCATGCTCCTTTCTCTCGTACCAGTACAGCCATCAGCAGGGCAGCTCTAGGCCTGACCTGTGGGACCAAATCCTTGGCATCCAGGCACTCAGCAGCACCCCAAGGGGTGGGGGTGGCCGGCATGCTGCTGGAGGCACCCATCGAGATAGCAGGAATGGAAATGTGAGCAAGCACAGCCTGCTCTACGGGCAATGAAAGACCACATCTTCCACGGCAGCAGGGACTGCTTCCTGCTGAGCACTGCAGCAGCACCCTCAGAACACAGCACCGGGCATCAGAGCAGGCACTGTGCTGACAATGTCAGCCACTCCGCATTGCCACTTCCAGAAACTTTTGACTTTGACGCATTCCCAAAATAGGCAGAGGATGCTGCTTACGCTTTTTGGGAAAGAGCCTGGATGTTCAACGGGAGAGACACGCGAGCCAGCTGGTAACACTGCGAGATGCAGCATGTTAACTATTACATTCTTTGTGTTGCAACGGCCTGACCTTTACAACTCCCAGCCACGGCAAGAAACAGATGAGGCAACAGATTGAACAATTTGGTTCTGTCAGTGCAATAAAGCAGAAGTCCTGGATGTATCTCATACGTGCCATTCCTTTTCTCCTGTTGCCAAGCCTTGTTTTGAAGGACCACGGACAAGCTGAATTTGTGAAATTCTGAAACTACCATAAAATTAACTTTGCACAAATAGTTTTCTTAGACACATCTTCTCTACAGTCGGGTTTTCCTATTTGTCAACGGTAAATCAGTTCTATCTAACTGGGCTGTTGGCAAAGCACTGCTTTAGGAGCTCTGGAGCTGACCGGAGCACCTAGCTGTGATAATACCTTCTCTGGTGGCTGCGTGGCCATTTGGGATAGGTCTGGCCAGGCTGAAGTGACGTCCCGATGTACCAGGACAGTTCTGACGCAGCTTTCACAGTAGAGAAGCAGGACCAAGGTGAAAGCAAGGAGAGAAGAAACAGGGAAACAGCACAAGGAAGCAGCCCTGAGCCTACTGCACAAAGAAAGCATCAGCTTGCAATCAGACAGCCCCTTCCCAAGGACCAAACTGTTGGAGGAATACGGCAGCTGGAGCTTACAACAAATACACATCTATTTGGGTTCCAATTTAGGCAGAATATGCCTCTAATGAAACTCCTATTACCATTCTGAGTGCTGAAAAATTGTTTTCTCCAGAAACTGTCAGGTCCTTGGGAAACCTATTACTGAATCTCAAAATGCAAAACGCTGCTGTTGAAAGGAGCCACGAGCAGAGCTCCAGGATAATCTTAGGAACTTATGCTCTTATGAACTTCCTGTCTGAAAGCTTGTGAGAAGAAGACAAGTTAAAAAAGGCAAGAATATGCAGGTATACAACAGAGTTTGGTTTCAGCATGTTAGCACAGATAACATTTAATCTATTCTGTGACACTGCAGGTTGCGTGCTGCTGTATCGCTAGGCATTTGTGTTCAAATGACAGCTGCAGAAGAAAAAAGAACCAACATTTGCTAGTGAACTTCTGAACTGCTGTTAATACAGGATGCACTGTAATTGTCAGCAGTACAGAAAACAACTTTATCAGAGTTGTTAGGAGCAGTCTGGAAAACCTCACCTTTGTAGGGATTTGAAGGACTGCCTTCCATTTTTTTTTAAGCAGGACTACATGAATTCCTGAAAAATAAATCTTGCCTGTCTGCAGCTAGAACTGTGCTCTTTTTCCACCCAGTGTTTTTCTGAGATGCACTTACTCAAGCCCAAGATGCAAATGGCAACAGTGAAACATGAAACAGGATCCTGTCTGTCTTTCCCAGCTGTACAACCGACCCCAACAAGTCCATCACACTCCAGTGGTGCCTGATGCTACTACAAACACAAGGACAGAAATGGTTCTAAGGGTTTACAGGCAGGAATGCTCATAGGATAGGCAAGGACTTCTTCGGGGCTGTTCACTAGACAATCTGGTATATGAAAAATGATAGGGTGAAGCTTGTTCTGGTACCATTCTACTTATTGTAGAAAGGTTATTTACACTGTGTTCTACTTGGGGTGCATCTGAACTCAGTCTGAGTAGGGAGATCCACAAATGCACAAGGAACTAATGCATTAGTATGTCGGATCAGCAGAATGGCCGGAAGCACCACAGGGACTGGACACAGTGAGACAGGACAGAGACCACCCCATTCATTACAATGTGTGAATCATAACACTGTTCCAGGCAAGTAAGAAAAAGGTCAGAAAGTGTAGTACAGCCACAGATAGTGCCTGAAAAGCTTCGCTTACAGCATGGATACCTTTTTCAAGTACTTATCCACATATCTTATTCCAGTTGTTTCCACGGTGATCTCATATACGCCCTCTAGACCCACAAATATATCTGGGAACAGACTACAAAAATACACAACAAAGGGCCAGCTTTGATGTTTCCACAACCAGGAAGCAAGTTTTTATCTTTCTATATTTTTTTCTGATAACACCTAAGGGAATGTGTCCCAAAGGAAAAATAAAGAGTTTATTTCCAACTAATAAAGCAAACTGAGTTACAACACAAAGGATCTGCTCTATCCTCCTTATGCACGATAAGATGCCTCAAAACATATTTTGTTGAGCTTTGGACAAATAGCTTTGTTAGTCCTATTACTGCTGTTCTCAATGCTTTCAGGTCAGGCAAGGACTGTAATTCCTCTAAACTGTGCCAAAGTACATTCATTAAATCCATACATGACAGCAATTAACCTAAGCAGTGCAGGAATCGGGCAAAAGATAAACAAGTCAGTAAAGTAACAAATCACCTGACCTGCTGCCACATTGCCTTCCAGAGGAGATGTTCTATCTTCTCAGATAAGAATTTTTCCTTAACCTTCTCCTTTTCAGCATCGTCTACCAAATCAGCATTGCAGTTAATCAGAAGGTTATTGGGGGAAGAATGCAGAAATACCACTAAAGCATTCCATCCAAAGATCTTTCAAGAGCCTTAAAAAAGGACCTGAGGGCCCAATTCTTTTCCTAGGACAAAACTTCCGAATCAAATAACGAGTCTGCAACTGAGGATTTACAGATACTAACACAGAAGACAATTTTTTAAAAGTTAGCTAATCACTCTGGGTTATTTTTATATATTATTTTATATTAAAGAAACAGAAGTTTGCAAAAAATGTATTAATAGTGAGCGTGAATGCAGGCTCCATTCACAGCTTCTGGAGTGAGGCAGCTCAACACTGGAATCAATGGGGAGCTTCCACAGTTGCACCACAAAATAGCAGTTCTTACTTCGGGAACAAAGGAGCGGCACCATGCACTGTGCTCCATTTCTCTCCTCACCGACACATATGCAACGGCTGCAGCCCTGGTGCCGGAGGTGCAGCTGGACCACCCAGCAGCTTTGTTCTGCCATTAAGCAGTCAGTGCACGACGCCTCAGCATGAGGTGAGCTGCAGCAGAAGCAGTGCTCCAGGAAGGCCCCACGGCTCCAGCCTGTCACCATTTCTCTTCAGGGTGCAAGCAACCGGCCAAAACACCCTGGCATCCTTGCTTTCATTAACGCTTCAATTCTGCATTTAAGTTCCACTTAACATTTCAAGGCACAGCAATGACGTTGTTCCAGTAAGAAAGATTTGGCAGATTTAAGCATCATGCGAGGCATACCGATTTCTGAACAGAAACACCACTTCAGGCTACCAAGCAAACACTATCATGAGTACTACTGACGACACATAACAAGGCAAAATTAGACACAGTCACGTGAAAGAACTAAGAGTTTGGAATTCAAAGAAGAGATGACCTTAAAACATGCTGAACATCTGAGGGAGAAGAAACGCTTTACTTGCCAGTTATCAGTATGCACAAGTGGCCACTTGACCTTTCAAGTTCAAGCCTCAGTGACTAGCCACCTTGAAGAAGCTCTGCACCCACAGCTGCGCACTCACCCTGCTGACTTCTCCCAAAGAACCTTCTGGAGAGGCTATTAACCTTTCAGTTGATTTAAACAAAGAGCTATGGTTTTCAGAGACCTGAGACGTTAGAAAGGCAGCAGAACTAATGGAATGCCTCTCTAAGGAGGGAAGCTACAGTTCAAGGAAAAAGAGCCACATGAAGGCGAGGAACCTTGTAGTTTGATTGCTGGTTTGAGGAGCCCACATCTGAAGTAAAGGAACCATGGGAGTGGTTAAGAAAGATGGGATTAAAGAATGGGAACCGTGATAACACGAAGTACTCATGCTGGTGACTGCCAGGGGTACAACGACAGTATCTGAAGCTCTCTGAACTCTTAATCATGAAAGAAAAAAGCCGACAATACTTTTGCAAGATGGTCCCTCCCTTCCACTTAAAGAAGAGGAAAAAAGAAAGCCTGTGGTGTCCTGCTCAGGCAGCATCAACATTCCTTAGGGAGAACTTGTGCCAGCGATGGCTATTTGAGGGAACCAACTGATATCGACAGCACCAACCAGCTTTGTCCAAAATAAAGGTTGTCAACCTCTGTGAATCTCCAGAAATTTCAAGCAAAGAGAAGTGCTATTTTTCACACTTCTTGACTTCAAGGGAGCACACTAAAACACAAGCTGATGTTTTCAAGTTCAAACACACCACTCCTGTCACCGCAATGGTGCGAGCAGCACAAAACAGAAAAGTCCTCTCATCTACTGTCTAACCATTTTGTAGGGGAAAAAAACGTTGACAGATTCTATAAGCAGTTTGGTTTTTTGAAGTATAGCTTTGGGACTATGCTCACCTCATTCAGACATCACTGGCCAAACACTTCTCCCTCTGAACAACACAAAAGTTATTATAAGCTGATAAAAATTTACCCCCCCCAAATGACACTGGGCACAACACTCACAGAAGTTCAAATTCTACAAGATTCAGAGGCTGAAGAACATCGATGAGGGGCAGAGCAGGCACCAACACAGAAACACACAGAGAAGGTTTCCAATTTGGACTACCCTCCTCTCCTTGGCACAAACCCTGAAGCAGACATACACACGATAAGTCACTAGAAAATAATCACAGTAGCTGACCTCAAAGGAAAAGCTGTTTCGGCTCAGCCAAGATTTAAAAAGGAAGTGAGAAAAAGGAACAAACCACAGATAAAAAGGGCAAGGCTTGGCTTAAGGGGTCCCTTCCCACTTCTCCTCCCAAATTACAGGCACTTGGTACTGCATGTAGGTTTGAATGTAGAAACATAATTCAAAGAAAAACTCAGCTTAGTATCTGGGACTAAAGAAGTCCCAAGCTGGGGCTCTGCTGTACCCTGTTTGGTGGAACCACCTATAAGTGCCTGGCTGAGCCCAGGCGAGGCAGCTATGGATGCTTTCCCATGGCTGACAAGCTTGCACCCCCGTTTCCACGCAGAGCCTTACAATGCTGCTGCTAAAATTAAAAAACAAAGCACTTTGCAGGCACCCTGCTCCAGATCAAAGCCTAAATATACCATGTAGGGACATCAGACCTCAAATAGGAAGGTATGACTGGGTCTAAAGGATGATTATCACGCTGTTGCTGGCAACCAGCAGAATTTCCATCTGAAGGCCTGACTGGGAGTTTCCCAGCAATGTCCTCAGGTACCTGTCCATGTGACCTGGTACTTGGAGCCTCAGAGCAAGGGGAAGCCTACAGCCTTGCTGCTGGTAAGGGCAGCTCCCAGGTGGGCCCTGCTGTGCTGTACGGGGCTGCCTCTCCTCTTGCATTCATCCAATGCACCAGGCTCGCTTGGCTTTTCTTCTTACCCTTCTCTACCATGCTAGATTTTCCAGAGATAAGCTAGGGGCCACAGAAGATTTTACTAACTATGAGAGGAAAAAAAAAAAATCATCTTCAATTACATGCTATCTTGACAGCTGAAAGATATAATTGACTTTCCTCCTTCTCTACAGACTGCATAAAACAATCTGCGCTTTTCACGCAGCAAGAGGGAACCAGTCTGTCTGATGGCTTTATTCTGCTTCCCACCCCAGTGACACCCAGCTGTGAATCAGTACAGCACAACCCATTAGAATGGTCCTATGTCCAGGCTGGGATCTGTGAAAGCTCTTCTCTTCCACATCCTTTCCTGCACTGCCTATTTCACACACCTTCCAGAACCACGTTGAATAGGATCAGCATTTCACTGCTGTATCATGAGATGAGAAGACTCTCCTCTTCCACACAAGGAGAACCCCTTCTACTTCTGCAAAAATGTCAACAGAAGAGCAGAATTCGGTTACAAACAAATCTTATACTTTTTGCCTTCAGAATCAGTCAATATCAATGCAAACAGTATCAACAATTGTTCTTGCAAAGAAAAAAGAATTGCACAATGAGTCAAACAAAAGCAGTACAATGTCTATGAGGCAGGCATCCACCTTTACATCCGATGTTTCACGCAGCTGATGCTACAAGTTTTTCTTGTCTTCTCATTTTCGCTCTCCTTTCCATTTCAGTACTCGGTGTAACAGCAGGCCTGTCCCACTTCAACCTTCCTGAAGAGGTTGGCCAGAATTGCATCAGCGCTTGAGATGAAACATTCCCAAAGACTTGCATCGTATCAATATTGTTTTCCTTTGTTGCTCCTTCAGAAGCATTTTAAGACTGCACACATCACAGCCACATCACATCAGCAGCTCATGCTATCTGCTCTAACACAAGGCCACATTTGAAGTACATTTCTAAGTTGCAGTGCAATCAACAAAGCAGATTCTGCCACACAGCCTCACAAACAGCTGAACTGGCACAAACGAGTGGAAGTAATTCCCTCCTTCAGCCACTAAACTTACACAAACGTCAAACTGCAACATCGCCCATCTGAGTAAATACTTATCACCATAAAAACACGAACGTGATTTTGACTGCTGAACTTTCAACCTAAAGCAAAAAAAACCAACAAAACCTGCATGACCTCAAACCTTGCTGTATCCATGTCTACTGTCCGGCCTTATACTACAAATACATATCTGATTTATTGAAAATTCCACGCCTTTTCTGTATTGGCAAGGATTTAAAATTTTATGTTAAATTTTTGTTCTAAGCTTGATATATCTTAAAAAAAAAAAAATCGGGATCAACTACCTCTCTACCTCTGGCTAAAGTGGCCATCGCTTGGCATGGATTTTCTATTTGCCCCTCTCAGGCTGCCTTACTTTGCTCACTGTTTCGGGCTTGAAATCTGAAGATGACGGCAAAGTTCCATTCTCACAGCTTGAGGCAACTCGCATTTTTACAGACAAGACCACCACTGACATGGCAGGGATGCACCCTTCTTGCTTCCAAGCTCCTCTGCGTGCTCTGTACCTACGCCACAGGTACAGGCTCTGAGCACCACACACAAGAGCCCAGCAATATCTTAATTACTTTTAACCCCCAACATTTCCTTCCCATGCCCTAAAGATATTAGATTAACCAACAGTGAGAACTGACAAGATTTTACCACAGATTATTACGTCCATTTTTATGTAGAATAAATGCCGACAGGAGTGCTTGAAAAACTGTCAGACGTTCAGGTATTGGAGGTTTACAGCAAGATAAAAAAGAGACAGACCAACAAAGCAATGTCTTAACACATCTCAGCATCAGGCAACTCTCTGCTCTATTTCTGTTAAGCCGTGTATTCCCACGAAACTGATTTTTCTATCCACTGATTTTTATTTTTCATCTTTTTGCATTATTACTCATTATGAACATGTTTCGAAGAATCAACCTATAAATGAAGTATTCCAAAAACCAAAATCAGGTTATTAACACCAGGACACTAAGCACTAAAATATAACCAAGTGTTTTGGATTTGACTGAAAAGCTTTAAGAATAACTGGTGGGGTGGGGACGATTCAGACCAGTTTCCTGAAGCCTGTGCTGCTGCCCCCCAGCACAGCTCTGCAGCAGTGACTTTAGGAATACGCTGGTAATGGGGCAACCTGCACATTTCCTGTCATAACCACAGTTAGACGCAGCAACTGCTGCAACAGCTGTCTTAAGTATATCAGCACTGATTTGGCACGAGAGCCGAACTAATACAAACGTAACCCAAGACAGAGGCTTCTGGTTTCCTTACCTGCCTACAAACATTTTCATGTTCACCATTTTTCTTAAGGGAAAAAAAAAAAAACCCAGCAACCTTTCCTAATGGTGTTTGATGTTCAATAAGAAGCAAGGCAAGGAGACAGCTGGAAAAGCCATCAGGACTTAATGGTAGTTAAGAGTAAATACATACTACAAAATGTATTGTACACTAAAAGGAACTGAAAACATGCTTGCAAGGTTTTAACAACCTCAATGTTTCATAATGGAGGCATCAAATTTCCTTTACATTTAGAACCATGCACGGATGCTCAGTAGAACTGAAGCGACCAGGAACCCTTCAGACTGTATGACTGCAATAAGGCTGCTCAAAATCACCCCCAAAAAATAACTGCTGCTGGATTTGTGTTTAGCAATCCGTTTGTTTGATAACACAGGATCAAGGCGAATTTTGGTGCTGTGTCCCCTCACAGCATGGAACATACCTGACACGGTACAATAATCCTAAACTATTTAAACAGGTTTATAGCATGCAAATTAATTAAAAAAAAACAAGACTTAAAGCGTTCAATTAAAGTCGGTTTTGCCCCATTTAATTTTGCAAGAAAACCTTAAAAAAAGCATTTGTCACAAAACGTTGCATTGAATTTGTAGCATTAACTTTTCAATATGTTAATTCATAGTATTAAAGTATATCACCAGAACTGCATTAAGAAATGACTCTCAGGGAACGCAGGTCTTCCTGTGAGAGCCCCACACAGCTCTCAGCTACAAAGTACACACACATTGAGAATGGCAACTCCGGTTCAGCCAGTCCATCAATGAAGGACTGCGTAAGGCTTTTAAAAGAGGGGGAAATTCAGATTTGCTGTGTGAGACCTGTATTCAAATCTTTATTTTAATTAATTTTCCTCAATCATTATGTCAACTGCAATCCTCATTTCAGCAACTTTCAGGGAGATCCTGAGCTGCAGTGACCGCAGGCACTCCGGGTAGTGAGGAGTTTATGATGTATGCAGTATTTAACTTATTATCCAGTTCTTATTACCCATCTGTTTGGTGCACTTGAAGAGCAAAACATAACACAGCCATATTCCCATACTTGGATTTAAGATATTGCTGTGGTCTGGAAACTAACTACAACACGCACACATCTCACAAACAGCACCAGCACAAATACAGAGAGCACCCCGTGGCAACAACAAATGTTGTAATAAAAAAGAAATCCCATCTCCTTTAATACTTGATGGAAATACCCCAAATCTTTTACTGACCATCCATCAAAGAACTTATTATTGTTAACAGGATTCACTTAAATCTTGCCCACAAAACATAGCATGTCTTCAAATAGAAGCCATACAACCTTCACTCGGTAAGTCAGCAAAACAAAACAAAAAACCGCCCAGGAAATTTGATTATCCAAATGCTGAAAAATCATTCCCAGCTATGCTTAAGCACAAGTGAAGAACTGATCATTTCCCCAACCGCTGGAAGCCATAACACCAAAGCAGCCCTTGGAGAGCTTGCTGCTTGCACAGCTCTGCAGGTACCACTGCTGGCAGTGCCACACGAGCACAGTGTGCAGTTCGGCTCCATCACCCACAGCACTGAGGGGTGGCACGGAGAGAGAACCCTGGGGTAGCAGAATAACGTAGATATTAATAGAACACCAACATCAGACCTGACAGAAATACAGATGACTGCAGCCAGAAGACTAAAGAATTCAGAGAACAGAAGCAGCCACCTATTCTTCATTATCTATCCAACAGGAGGGGGAAAAGCATACTTAAAACGCTAGCCTGATTCACTCCGGATGAATTTCACTACCATTATGAATAGCATTTGCTGCATCTGAAATAAGCCAAGTGATAGAATTAAGGCTTTCAAGACAAAAACCATCTGTTTTGGCTATTTGCTGAAGACATCCAAATATGTAATTTTTACAGTATTCAAACAAAGGTACTCAGTATCTTTCTATATAAACACTCATATATACAAAAACCAGTTGAGATAGTTCCTGGCATTCAAAAAAGGAAGATGATAAATGTAATACAACCAGTTTTAATCAAGATCAAAGCAGCAGGAGAATGCAGACAGACAGTCTAGACTGCTCTACTTCTGAGAGCCTAAGCATATAAAGCAACATCTGCAAAGAACATTAATCACATTTAGCCTACAATCTTATCACCTCCTAAGCAAGCAGAAACAACTTTTACTTAAACATCACATGCTTATATATGATAGGCATTTTTAATTATCTTTAAATTAGATATTTATCACTGATTACAAAGCTATTATACCGACTCTGAAATATGCTAAGGCAATTTTAAATACAGTTGCACAGTTCCCTGGATAAAGGGGGCGGGGGGGCACAGGAACAGATGAAATATTGGTGAAGAAACTTACTGATGGGCAGAACTGGTTCTGCACTGTTGGTAGAAAATGGGAATTCACAGTATTGAATTCAGTTCTGATTTGCTCATCTGCATTTCAGACTATAACTCAGCAGACAGCAATGAAATTAAGACATTTTCTATACAGTTTTTTTTTAAGCCAGCCTTGGGAAATAAAGTGGGAATGTAAATAATCAGCTCAGCTTCTTTTTGTTTTCTGTCTATAAGAAAAGATCCACTTGCTGATACAATTTCAAGGGGAACGAAAACTCAGAGCAGTGCTGCATACACATCTATAGCGTATTTATGTGATTTGATATGTATCCCTTAATATAAAAATCATCTATTCCTTGCATCCTTAGTTTACTCTGCTTACATCCTGGTTCATTCTCACTTATGATTTTGTATGCTCACCAGCAACCATTTAATTTCCTTTATTAAGTGTCTTGCATCAAAGTTTTTCCTTCTGCCAACATTTTCCCATACTCCCTACTCAGATCATCCCTCCATTAAGTCTCATATTTGTCATCAAAAGTGCTAGAAATTCTTATTAGTGCTACCTGAACAACTCCCTTTAATCTTGTATGCCGGTCTACAACTTCATTACGCAGGTTCAAACTTCTGGGAGCCAAACATATTATCTTCAACGAGCGCCTGGGAGAGAGAACTGCCCACAGAAAGCTGTGAAAAAGTACATTTTAAACCAGAAGAAAAAAGAACCCTCACCAGTAACTTCTGCATCAAACTCAACTTCTTAAACGACCACACGTCCCATGGGAAACCTGAGATAGGAATCAATTCAAAATTCATGACTTTTACTCGAAATCCCGGTCTGACATTTCTCAGATAAAAACAGACACCGTCTGTAATCTCCACTTCCTCCAGATCCTCTGAATTTTAAGAGTTACAGTTTCTAACGGTTGTCCTGGGAGATATCCCTTCCCACTGCAGATACCTGCTGGTCACGATGCTGTTTGTTAAACTAAATGGACTGAGATTCCTGAGCCCCCCAGTAGCAGCATCTGCAGATGAAAAAAGTACTCCTGAAGGGTTTTCTGGCTCCTCCCCAGCCTGTGTGCTTCACCTGCAAAGTCAAAGCTTCAACACAGACCTTTTTCATGAATAAACTCCCCAACACCGAGCATCCCAAAGCTCTGCAGTATTACTGTAGAGCTACAGCTCATTTGCTCCCAATCTATTTAAAGAATGACCTATCTTTAGTCCTACTGACAACACATTTTTTAATGCTCATTTTAACCTCCTAAATCACGCAGTTTGACAAAAGAATTTTCTGCACACCTGTTGACCCTGCCACCCCTGTCCAAAACAAGACTAAATGTCCTGAAATGCTGCGCTTTAAGTTCATCGCTTCCCCCGAAGGAGAGATGTCCTGCTGATCTGCCCAGGCAAAAAGCATCAAACAAAAGCAGATGAGACTGGAAAATGCAATGAGCATACAAGAATGTAAAGCAAGGCCTTGTTTTATTAAACCTGGCCATCATAGAACCACACCAAAGCAATCTTTTTTGGTCACTGGCACCATTTGCCTATCTGATGTATTCCAACACAATATTACAAGTGAATAAAAAACAGAAACAACAAACCCAAAGTATTCAAGTAAAGCAGGAAATTTCAAGTACCGAAAGATCACTGCAGAGACATTCTCAGAGCTTGCCTATTTATCTTCAAAAACATGGAACGAGTTTGGGCTGCAGAAGTTCTTAACTTTAATTAGATAAACTTGATAGAATAATTAAAACAAGACAGACAGACTACTTTCAGGTGGCACCTGGCAAACAAAAATTAGTTTCCATCACCCCGCAGCTGTATAAAGTTCTGTTTAAATTTCTGTTAGCTGCCCATTATTTCTCATGGCAGAATGAAAACACGGCTATGTCACTAATATTTATTGCCAGAAAACTCTGAAGTACCTCAACCTGCCAAACGTTCTGAACAGAAACAAAAGCTCACTCTTGTAGAGCGCAGCACACAGTGATGCAGGGATGTGGAGCAGTAACAACCCAACCATAGCTGGCAGTAACCCCGCCAAAAGCCCACGGCATCACTGCCAGACAGCCAATGTCACCTGCAGATGTCTGCTTCCCTGGCCGTATCCTGCTCAAAGATGTCTCTGCTCCATCCCTCCAACCCACAAACCCCCTTCACTATGGGAACTGCAGCTCCCTTCAGACTACAAGCTCTGCCACTTGGATAGAAGATCCTTTACCCTAGCAATTTACAGACACCTGGCGAAAGGCATGTTTCTTCCCTACCTAGGGAGCTTGGCATGAGACAGCTACACACAGCTCATTAAAAAAACTCTTATAGATGCTATTTTGTATTACAAATCCACTCTGCAAAACTATCTTTGGTCAGTGGTAAGAACTACTTTTTTGGTGGGAGGAATAAGGAATTAACCACAAGGTCTCAAAGAAATAACATCGTGGCTATACAAGGGAAATCCAGGTTTCAACACTTCTTATCAAAAGCTTTCAGGTGGAAGTACTGCATTTCTTCTAGAACTTAGTTCATCTTCTAAATTTAGATTACAATTAAGAAAATGACATCTATTGACCTGGAATTCTGAAGGCACTTCAGGAGATGATTATGACCTTATTCGTCTTATCAAGCACCCAATGAAGGCCAAAACACAGACATGGGTACTACATTAAAGAGCTTGGCACTCTTTGACTGGCTTAAATTTGACAATGAAAACTCCAAATTCTATGCTAAGAGAAGTTTCAAGAAGGCTTCCCTGAACATGCTCTCCATACACGTTCTCCCTGCTCAAAGGCAGCAGTACCAAACTCTCCTACGTATCAAAGGTGAGATGACAGTGATGACGAGGTTATTTCTGGGAGCATCTGGCAGACAAACCATCTGCACAAAGGTCTCCAACAACACTCAGAAGAAAACAGCAGAATATCAGACAACTCTTGAAGGAGAGAAAAAAGAGTTTTGAAGTAATTTTGCATAAAGGGTTAAAAAATAATTTTAAATTAGAATTCTGCCTATGAATGCAGCCTTCTAGGAAACAGAAATTCATCAGTACATCCCCTATCTTTAAACCATGGCAGAAGCTGCACAGCTGCTTGCAATAATGCCAGTTTCTCACCAAATTCCTTAAAAATATCATTCCATCCACTGTTGATGGAGGTGGATAAATAGCTCTTTATGGACTGAGTTAATACGAAGTAATTACCCTGAGTTTCTGATTCCATAGCAGTTTGGAAAATAAGCCTAGCTGAGCCTGCCCTGTGTCAGCTAAGGCTTTGACGAAGCCAGCAACAGAGCTTCTTCTTAAATACCTACCTCAAGACTTACACCCAGTATGCAGGACTGCATCACTATACATAAGCTGGTTTTAATCTATTTTACTCAAAAATATAGGCAATAAAGCAGCAGCGGGCTCAACACATTAAAACAACTTCGAAAGAACCCAGGATACATTCACTGTGGATTACCCTGTATCATTTCCAAAGTCAGTAGAATAAGTGAGCACAGAGCAAGCAGCATGTGATATTGAATATGCTGACACTGCTTCAAACATGTGAGTCTGGGGAGAACTCAGACATTAACCCTGCCTAGGATCGATAACGCACGCTCACGGGACAGATTCGCTGAGCAGCACTTCCATTAGCCACCAGCACAGCTGTAAGCATCCAGCACTGGCCTTACTTCTACCCCAGGTCCCCTTCACATCCTACAGAACACACCTTCCCAACCACACAGAAGAAACAACTGTAGCCACAACTAGCACGTGGGCTACAGTTTAACTATTTGAACACACATGGTAAATGGAAGCAGAGTGAACTTTGCACGAGCTTCTAACTGCTGACTCACGTCCCTCCCTGGGCAGGACACCTCTCCCTGCTGGCACAGGGCAGCAGCCACGCATGGCCAGGCAGGAAGTGAATGCAGATCTCCAGCAAAAGGAGAATTTCTTTAGCGTTGCCCTCCCAAAGACATATGTGTTCAGTGATTCCTCAATATAAACACTCACGCTAGAGCCCTGCTTTGTTTGGAAGAGATGAGAAAGCTTTCTGTAACAAACAGGAGTCATTTCTCATGAAATGTTATAAAGCATTTTAATACTGAAGCGGGAGCTCAGATTAAGAACGCATAGCAGAACAACAGCAGGTCTTCCAGATTTGCAGCATAAATATTCTTTGGAGGAGAATGTTTCAAAAATATCAGACAACATTAACCATAGGATCAACTAAAGGCTCTTGGCAGGAGGCTCCAGCAATTGGGAGTTATTTGACATGGAGGTTCCAACCAGACCACACTTTAGCACCTTGGGCAAACTATTCTCCGTGAATTTGTCCATTTCTGAGACCACTTTCTATTTCCACTGGTTCTGAAGTGAGTTCTACAGTTTAATTAGGCGTGGTTAATAAATACATCTTTTGAAAAAAACATCAATTGCTTTGCTAGAGCTGAAATGAAGCAGATGGCCAGCAGGCCAAATAGGAACGAAGGACAAGCTATCTAGGTACTTGGTCCCCAAAGCAGCCCTAAATGCATTTCTGTAGATATCATGTTTCAAGTTGTTTACATTTAATTTAGACTAAGTTCTACATATGTACACACAAAATTCTACTCCTAGTTATTAAGAACACATGTCTTTCATAGCAAAATATAGGCTCTGTGGGCACTACAGGGCAGGATGATGATGTATTTCCAGGGCTGTATTTTCTTCGAAAGAGCCAGCAACCCCTATTACACTGACGCTTACTTTAAGAGAACGACACTTCCAAAGCTGTATTTGGAGTACCTCAGAGAAAGGGGAGTCATAAACAGTAGTTTAAGGGCTTATTCTGCCAGATGTTCTTTGATGGAGGAGTTCTTCTGCTCAGGCAGAAACAGGTGTTTCTCTTGTCACAAGCAAGGAATTCATTCAGCAATAAATTCTCCTGGCAGACCAGAAGAACATCAAAGCTTCACAACTGCCAAAAAGAAAAAGGTTATGGGAGAACTCTCACGTTGTGCCTGCTCAAGCTGTTTCTTCCACAGTAATGGAAGAGCACTTGTGAGACAGCTTTCTATGCACTTAAGATCAACAGGAGAGCAGCCTTTCTGAATGAGAAGAAAAATGGTTTCTCATTTTTGTTTTAAAGGACGATTTACCTACAGCTCATCAGCACAGCCAATAGACACTTATTAAAGCAGTAACCGAAGGAAAGTAGCACCACTCTTCTGTGCAGCACTGCAACAGCCAGAGACTGACATCTACCTTCATCTTGGATGTAACATTGTACAGTTCAGGTAGATGTAATATTGTAACAGCCTTGTTTCCTCTGTTACATTGTTTATTTGACCATCTATGCAGAGATACAGAGATTGCTGCCGGAGGCCAGAAAACTCCCAGCCTTGTCCATTCCTGTTCACGCACAGACTACAGAGGCCTCAGGCTGAGAAGTGACATCAGGAAACAGAGTAGCTTATGACTGGAGCCCCCCCAAATAAGTGCTGTAATGCAATTTAATGCCATGAACTTAAGTATCTAAGATCCCCGTAGAGACAGTTGAGGAATATGGGACTCTTAACCGCAGAGCACAGCTGCCCTCAGCAGAGCATGAACTGGAGTACAGAGGTTCCTGGCCACAGAAGCTGAATTCCCAGACTTGATGCCTCCATCACTCCCATCCTTCCCAGGCTGAAGGCCATGCACTTTGACTATCAAGATTTTACTTTTTTTGTGAAGCGTAAGCACATACCAGAGAAGAGTTCACCCACCCACCCGCCAGCAGAAGACTGATGAAAGCTCTGGAAATTCTACATAAAAGTTTTTTGTGTGAAAGCTCGGCAGTTCGGACGAGGGGGCCCAGGCTTCCACCACATGGACAGTCTCTGAGCAGATTCATTATGTTAAGGACCTCTACTGTATTCTCCCTCTCTCTTCTCCAGATCTGTAAGCACTGTCTATTTGCTGCTTGGATTTGATCCACACGAGACATTTTGCATCAAGCTTGTACCAGGATACATTGCTAGTACAACTTGCTGCTAATACTGAAATACTACAAACCAGACACTGCTAAGATTACATAGCAGATAGGCTTCCTGTACTCTTTTCCTAAACTTAGCATACGACTGGATATTACAGCCCCTTAGTCTGCACCTCTTCTCCAGTTCCTACCTCACTGTTAGCAGCAACCTTGGGAGACAAAGTCAGTTTTATCACCCATATCTTTAGTTCAGGTTCTGGGGATGGCAGCCTCCAGCTGTAGCTGTCTGCGACATGCTCTCTGGAAACATGGGAACTCTGCCTCCTACTACCTGTGAAATACCCATTAATGCATTGGGGAGGGCAGCCTAACTGCATGAAGACAGGGAGAACTGCACTGGTACACTCCTACTCAACCATATACAAACCTCGTGTGTCCACACAAAGCAGAAGGTGGCCCTGTGACAACAGGTGTGTGCTGAGGTCCTCAGAACCACCAAAATAAGAAACAGGTTCTTTTAAAGACGCAGTATTAAAAAGATCATTTTGTCATGTTTCCCTTTCTTAACAAGTACATATACAGAACCATCCATTCCACTCTGCTTTCTCCCTGTGTAATTCATTTCCCAGGTCAAGTCACCCAGGCGCTGCAAGCCCTCATGCCACCCATCTCCTCCCATGCTCCTTTCTGCTACCCCAGCTTTGTTCTCATCCAATACTGCCTGCAGAAAGCCACTCACAAGTGCCCCAAGCCACTTCTGCTGGTCTAGCAAGTAGGATCAGCTCAGCACAACATCAGACAGCTACAAGGGCTGGAGTGAGGGCAGAACCAACAGTGAAGCGTAATTCACCAAAAAGCAGCTATGTGGGTGAGGGAGAGGACAGAGAGAAGGGAACTGTCACCCTCTCAGTCTTTCAGTCAATTTTTCTTTGGTGTTCTACATAAATCAAAGCTGACAGTACTACAAGACACCAACACTGAAAGTACTTATGATGTAACAGTTTTCATTATGTATAATTTGTAAAGTCTTGACGCTGTGTCAAATAGAGAAGCTAGCTTAAAGCTAGAAATGTAATTTTAAAGTGCCATACAATAGAAATTAAATAATGACACTTCAAAGATGCCTGAGTAAAGAAAAGACTTAAAACTACTCATCAAATGTAACTTTTTACCATACAGAGAACCAGGGATTTTGCAGAAGGAGGAAAAAACTGACTTTGATGAAAGAAGGCCAAATGATTCTGACTGGCTGCAGTAAGCGATACTGGCTGTCAGCACCAGCAGCCAGAGCAACCAAAATAAGCCTTTTGGACAAGTCGAGCTAATTAGCTGTTTTATGAAGCTGGCTGAACTACTGCAGGAGCAATTAAAAAGCATCCACTTTGTTGGCTTACTTTTGAAACTTTATCCCATTACTGAACTTCTGTTTCAAAATGACTTTTCCTCCTCGAACGTCCCACCTAAAGGTTACATGGCCATGCAATGTCTGACATCAAGATGTTATCTGAAACAAAGATTTTGCAGTTTATTAGTGACATTTCAAGAGCTCTATCAAAGCCTACAATTTGCTGCATGGCGAGTGTGCCAGGCCATGCCTGAATAACGGCTTTCTTAAACAAGCACTGAGGTTGCAAACAGGCTTCTCTTCGCCAAGTATTAAACTCACTTTGGCTATGAACAAAAAGTGAGAAGAGCTTGCAGTTCAGACGACCACCTGAGGCTCTTCTGGAGCACACAATGACAACACAGAAATACCCTGAAAGTCCAAAAAAAACAAATTTCAAACACTATTTTAACTCTTACATGAAGAAGTGGTAACTTGGCCTCCCCTCTGACATACACATAACTTGTCGACAGAAACTCCATACTCTGACCACAACTAACATGATGAAGTGAAAAAATACAAATTGGTTTTCTGCACAGACACCATTCCTTGTCTTTGATGGGAATGAAAAAGTTTCCAACACCAACCCTGAATCTGAACGTGCCTTATAGCTGAATCCTCATGAAAAAGCCTGTTAGAAGATGGTTCTCCTTTGGATATGCCACAGACGATTCTCACGAACATAACTGTTCCTCATCTGAAGAGCAGGATTATGGATTTAAGATTTTTTACTTACTTTCGTCTTGCAAATTATATACTTAACAGTCTCCGTGCAGACACCCTCAGAAGCCCAGTGGCTATGTGAAGGGATGCTGGGTGAGAACTGAAGTTTCTGCCCTCACACACTCTGGTGGGACACAATAAGGCCAAGGACAAACACCTTCCTCAAGGACTCCTGAGCATTTGTCACCATGGATCCAAACAGCATTCAAATGTGTTCCGAATCATCCCAACAATTCTATTTAAAAAGTTAAGCTGGGTTTAAAAATTTAATATTCGCTGGGAATAATTTTACATCTCATGAGGGTAACAAAAAGGGGACTTCAGTTCAACCTGTCAGAAGTACAATTTCCCCATATTGATTAAGCAACAACAACAACCTGAAATTTTATTTGCCAGCCATCAGAATGCTTTTAAACCACAGAGAAGGTGCATCAGCATGCTAAGGCATCAAGAGCTTTGGAGAGGGACCCACTCCATACACCCTGGAAGAAGTGAGCCACAAGCACTTGTGGCTCCTTGGAACGTCTCTGACCTGACAAGGTGTGATTCAGGATCTTTTTTCAGGTGAACAAAAGCAGATGATTGTCAGCAAACCACTGAGGGTTCTTTCTGGCAGAAGGCATTTCAGAGCACCAGGAAGCCACTGCTTGCTACTGAGTCTGGAGTGGTTGTTTCACTGGGGAAAGGGGCAGTGGAAAGAAGGGTTGGGAGCAAACAGCTTGTGGTTTTAAATAGTCATCTTGCACATTAATCATTGTTCAAATCTTAGTATGTATCAACTAATTAAGATATCACTACTGATCTGTACTCTTCTACATGGCAAGGTCAGGACGGGTTCTTTTTTTCCCTCCTCCACCTTGTATGAGCCACAACTGTAGCTAAACCAAAGGAAATCAAACCATAAGATTTTTTGAGGCCTTTTTAGGGCAACCTCTGTTGACAGGCTTTGAGTTGAACGTAGTACAGCAGAATCATACCTAGGGATAATTCACAAAGCAGACCCTCACATTAAGGTTAAAACAAAACAACATATAAAAAAAACAACCCACCGATATTTAAACAGGGATTTTCTCCAAACTACTTCTAAAATAGCCTGATTAGCAAATGAAAAATAGATCATTAGCTCATTTTTAATACATGTACACGATTAATTGCAACTTAAAACTACAGCAACTTTCACAGCCTTAATTTTTTTTTTCCAACTCTGAAACAGGAAAATATTTAAAGAAAACTTCTCCCTGCTGTAATTGCTATGAGCTGGAGAGAACTCTCTGTACCATCTACTGACAAACACTACCAAAGATTTCTAAAATTAACAGCTACTGCTAAAGTTTAATTTTGTCTCATACACTTAACAACATCACGGAACAACAAAATTAAACCACTTCCCTGTTTATGTGGATCTTTCCCAGAATTCCTAGAAAGAAAGTTTTTCATATTAGGAGGCCTGATAAAATGATTTGTTATATTGTAAAAACCAGATGAATTTTCAACTTACATGCTGATATTGAAATCTAAGCAGTAAATACAACTGGCTGAATAAAGAACACTACGGTCACTCAGGCGGTATTTAAAGACTTGAGATTGGTGTTAACCAGGTGAGTTAAGAACTCTGGACCTGAAAGACCTCAGGTCATGATATTGCAGCTTCACCTACAAAACAAACTCCTAATCACAAGTTTGTAAGCTACCAAAAGGAAGGAAACTGCTGAAATGAAGTTAAAATCAGCTACGCAAGATAGTAAAGGTCAAGACACAGCTAGCATGTGCCCAGAATAGCACCCAGATAGCATACCGAGCAGGACGTGCAGTACAGCAAGCACCCCCAGCACCCACCCTGCTTGAGGCCTTTATCAGTGGCTGCATGAGGAGGTGCAAAGCACATCACAGGGCTGCAGACACCACCAGAGCTGGGGGTGCTCAGTGGCACGACGTCACACAGGATGGAGGCAGAGCAGAGCAGCAGGGGTGTCATGAAATGCAAGAAGGACAAAAGCCTGAGCCCTGGGACAGGGCAACCTCTGTAGCATCACAAGCAGGCACTGCTGGGCTGACAAGAACCTGGAGGCCTGGTGGACACGCACTGCTCGGAGCATGACATGGGAGATGACCTCCTGAGGACAACAAAAATAAAGCCAAGCTCCTATGAGTTCACAAAGTCACTTCAAGCAGAAAGCTACCCCTTCCATTCAGAGCCTTCATTATGAAATTGTATTAAAAAAGCCCAACACTAACAAGTAGACTGCAAGACTATGGCAACTTGGAGAAAATACAGAAACAATACTGCTAAATATTTTGACCACCTCTCCCCTGCTCCATGTCTAAAAGGGAGAGCTGTACCCATCCAACTCAGAACTCCATCTGTCACAAGAAACGACTTCACTTGAGCTTAAAAGCAAGGAAAAAAAAAGCAATACAGATTCCTATTTCCATTTTAAAAATTCAACAGACATTCTCTGAAAATGAAAAGTTTAAATGGAACTGGATGTCTTACATAACTTTTCAGGTGTTAGCTTCAAGCTGCATCTCAGTTAAGAATTAAAACAGTACAATGTAAGCCATTTTCTGTCATCCTTATAAAGACCGTGACATTTTCTCAGCAGTGAAACAGCCCCATGTGGGCACACAACCAAACTATGTTAGAGAGCAATACCTCCCCTTTGTAATGCAAAATACAATGTCCATTTTCTTAATTTCAGCTCAGCTGATGACTATCTCAAAGACAGGGAAACAGAACAACGAGAAACAGTCTCCTGAATAACTTCAGCTAACATCCAGCATTCATAAAACACTGATTCTTCCCATCTATGGCGCCCTTCAGTCAGCTGAACTCACTCCCTACAGACAGTGCTCCCCAGTGCAATAAAACACCTGGAAGCCAAGATGCTGTATTCCGGATTTTTTCTTTTACACATCCATGAAGACCATATGGGGGTTTCTTTTCACAAATTACATTATGGTTTCAGCTTTTTGAATTGAATTACCACCTCATTACAGTTTCATACAAATCCCTAACATCAAAAATAGAAATTACGCCTTAACAAAACAAGGAAGGTGGCACTCGGCTACTTAAGTTACCTCAACAGTGTGTAGTCTTCTTTCCATCTAAAGGTACCTCAGCACCATGTGACGGCCAAGTTGGTGGAGTTTAATAGTTGTGAGCAAGTCTCTGCAGTAAATAGCGCTGAGATTAATTATTACACTTTTGGACTGACTGCATCCTGATTGAAACCAATTACCTTGCACCAGTTTAACCAGACACACCAGCAGAATGCAGTATTTTTACTAGGAAGTTCTTAGAACGCAGCAATACTTCACTTACCCTCACAATCAACAAAACACGGAGTTGTCAATGTGTGCAGCATTCCCATTCTTCCTCTGCTACTTTATGAAGTCACCAAGATTTCAGGTTACACAGCTGCCACTCGGACCTCTCCTGGCACCAATACAACTTTAATTATGCCACTTGCTCCTTCTCCCCATGACAGTTTCTACTGAAAGCAGTGACAGCACAGCCCACTAGCAAAGGCGGAGTTAAAGGCTACCACTCTGCTCATCCTTCTTTGACTGAGTCTGAAAATGGGGATTAATTTGGGAGAAGTGTGGAACAGAAGTTAATCAAGAAGAGAAAAAAATAGAACGCACGTGCTTTCCCCAAGCTCTATAATGCAATTCAGCTTTCTGTGGCAGCACCTACCCAGAGGTGTGTACCAAGGAGTACATCATGCCTCCAATACTCAGCCTCTGCAGATCCCACCCCATTAGCAATACCGGGTTACCTCAAACTGCTCCTGGCTGCAGCAATAGGTAGACTTCCCACAGGTGCTTCTCACATTTCCAAGTGTTTTTCAAGTACCTCTTAACCACATAACCAAAGTTTATGCCTCCAGTTAGCAAGTGAATTGTCTTTTTTTTTTTTTCCCTGGCCAGACCACTCACTTCCAGTCATGCTTCTAACCAGCAAATGCAGAACAATAAACTTTCCTGATTTTCTTCCCATACGGAGCTCTTTCACTGTGGAATTACGAAGGAACGGTGCCTTCACAGCAACTAGTGCAGCACATCAACTCCGCTCTGCTCTGTTCCCTCCAATAATTTGAGCATTTGGTGCATCCAGCATATGTTTGGGAGCCCCAGCCACACAGACACGGCTGGAAACAACGTGGCAGTAAATATTCAGTCTCTGTGGCACCGCAGTTGCAAACTGTTTCTAAGAAAAACCCTCCACCACCACGCAGACATTGCAGAGGAGAGGAGAGAAGAGATGCCACATAAAGTCACTGGCATTCAGAAACACTTCAATTTCCATATGGAAATAGCAGGAAATAAGATGTGCTGAATTTCAAGCACCAAGGCAACAAAAACACATTAAGATTTAATCACACAAGAACTTGGCTGTAAAATTTGTAATTTTCTTGATCTTTTTAAAGAGTTCTCATTTTTAGGAACATCAGACAGCTAACAGACCATGCATTCTACCAACCAGCTAAGGCAGACATTTGCATTAATCTGCTTTCTGTTAATTAAGCGGTGGAAACGCATCTCCCCTTCACCAAGAAATCTCTTCTGCAATCAAGTTCCTTGTCAGCCTCTATCTTTGCACAGCCTGTGTTACAGCAGCTATTCTCTAAATGATTTCCAAGGATAAATACTGTGGACTTGGCATGTCTCTGAATCACAGCTCTGCAAAAGTCTTATTTCTGCATGCTGCATCCATCTCACTTCTTCATGTACGAGGAAAACGTTCATACCATCTTGTAAGATTCTGGAATCATAAGTATAAAATTATAATGATGATTTGTGAGAGAGCTGAATTCCAACTTTAAGGAGAAATAAGCCATGGGAATTGAAGCCCTGCCAAAAACAGGAGTGTAGAATGCAAAGGCTGCAGAAGGTAGAATAGCTACGAATGAAAACCATTGGAGTTGCTGCTGTTTTTCCCCTTTGTAAAACCAGCTTAGGATCTGTTAAAAACAAACACCTCAAGTTAGCCACAAAGAAGGTAATTTTCTATATTCTCATTTGCAAACTGACAGATCCCATCACCGAAATGATTTTGCTGCCGAATTCCAGTAAGGTGGAGAAAACAGAAAGGTCATTCAAATACTGTCCATTAAAACCAGGTGAAAACTATTATTCACGATAGCAGCAATTACTTCCTTGCATTCCATGCAAGGAAACAGCTTTTCCCTCACACCAAACCCCCTGCTCTCCCTCCCCATTATACACCATCCAGCGTTTGGAGAACAACTTATTTGTTCCCCCATGACACAGTTTTTGCATGGAAAGGGTAAGCATGATAATAAATCCAAGACAGCGACACCTCTTGAAACATCTGCCAAGCAGAGCCCTGCTCAAACCACAGCTACACGTTCAGCATAAGCACCATCACAGATATTTCGTTATAACCCAGAAGACTCACAGTTGGTAAGATGTTAAGTATTAGCAGATTATAGGGTGTTGATTACAGATCAAAATTCTGTTCATGATGTTACGATATCAACCTGGAGCCACAATACTTTGTAAACAACATCACATGCACATGGAGGTAAGGTGGATGTATGCTGGAAAAAAAAAGCACATTTGTAAGTCCTGCTCCAAACTTCAGTATCAGGACTGCTGATATCTCCCAATGATAACACACTTATTACCCCCCCCCTCCCCCACCCCCCAAAAATAATGTATGTAAAGTAAAATCCTGCTTTTCATAAGAACAAGTAGCACTAAGTCTGGAGTGTTTTATTTCTCTACCTGTGCAATTAAGCAATTTGAGCTCCACCACACTCATGGACAGGCTGCACAAAACCACCAGCAGAGAACTGCACAAACAATGCTGACGGACAGGCAGGATTTCCAAGTGCTGTTAAGTTCACAATGAAAGGAGGGTAAAAAAAAAAAAAATCACAAAAAAAAAAGTTAAAGGAAGGTCTCATCTCTCACTCCTCGATTCCTCCAGAACACCTAAATATTCAGTTTCTGAATCTGCAGCAGCATCTCTGGCTTCAGTACTGCTATCTAAATGTTTGGGGAAAATAAATTCCCCCAATAACAGCTGGTGTGAGACAGAAAGAAGAAATAAGTATAAAAAAAATCAAACCATTCCCCAGGCAGTGAAAATACCTACAGAGGTATCTCTGAATCATTTCTTCTGGCTAAACGACTCAAGACTCTCTGAATGGCTTAAGAATGATCCGACATTAGGGGGAAAAAGACAGGATGCGGGCCTTCCTGATGTGCTTTCTTTTGTTGAAGCGATTTTTAGCATGAACTGCGCAACAAATTCAGGTCTTGTTCCCTGCTGGAAACTCAAAGCTGGAGAACTACGCTGCTGACAACCTCCCAGGTACAGAGAAAGAACGGATAACTTGGAAGAGAGGAAATGATCGTTCGGGAGATGCCATTAGGAATTAAAAGCTGCAGCTTCCGCAATAGAAGACTTCGGTTAAAGAGAAGCCACTGCTTCAACATCTCCCAACATTCCCAGCTGCACAGGCTGCGTGCTCGGAAACAGCGCAGAGAGCCGTGAAGGCGTACACTGTATTCCTGAAAGTTCATAATGAGTAACTCGGTAATGACGAAGGGAAGGACACAGAAACACTTCCTTGGGGGTGGGGAGAACAGAGATAGCATCTGAAGGGAAGTGTTCCTTGATGAACGTGCTATTTTATTCACTTTATTAAGCTTACTTACAACCTCACACGAGCGGAGGCACAGGAAGCGTATCCTACTGTTCAAAAGAATTTTACTATTATTTCAGGATCCCCGGCTCTTTATTCAGGCAAACACCTACACGGGCTAACACACGGAGGGTATCAGAGAGAGGGTGCTCAGGGAACCTAAACATGACTGCAAACGGGCACTTCTAAGTTTAGCTCCTGCATATTCAACTCATTCTCTTGGGTGAGTATAAATGGGTGCAAACCCATACCCACTTTTATCCAGCTATCTAAGCTTCTCTGAAGTCCCAGCACCTTAACGCAGACACTCTTATTTAAACACCGCAGTCAAAAAGTGGAAATATTTCCACGTTCTTAGCAAAGACTATTAGATTTAACTCACTGGAAATTCCTATACACCTGAAGTGAGCTTCCAGCATTCCGTACAGCAGTTCAGAGATCGTTAAATAAAACGCCTTCAGGCTGAAGCCCACTTCCACACCCATGCCACAGAACAAACCATTTTCACCTAGTTAAAGAACAATAGCATTAATGGGCCACGTAAGCAACTCTGGAAAATAGCTGCACAAAGGACACAGCAAATAAATAAAGGCAGAAACCCAACACCCCCACATGCACACATGCAGGCGCAAAGCTGAGCAGCTGGAGAGTGGAACCAGACGCCTTTACACCTGAACTCCTGGATTTCTTCAGCCACTGCCAATACTCTTAAATAAACAATTGGAGGAAGCTGGTTTTTTTTTCGTTCCCGGTCGGAAAACTGTAAAGGAAACTGATTCTTTTGACCATGATGTGAGAACGGATTGATCACTAGGAATCTCAACCTGAGCGAGCGCCAGAGACCAGAAGGAACGCTGCTCATCAAAGTGCTGCACTTCAAGCTGAAAGCTTACATAATCTGATGATTCTGAGTGTAAAAACAAAAGCTTACTGCGAATCTATTCATTTTTATACCCACACCAGGTCTGCAGAAACTCCGCTATTCCAAGCAGTAGAACAGAAAACGGTTTAATATATATTAAATACCGGGATGCTTCACGTGGAATACCGGAATAACCACCAAAACAATGCCCTTAATACGAGAACTGCTGTCCGAATCACAGCCAGTCTTCTGATCGTTTAGCAAAGATTATTCCTACCTTTACAGGCAGGAGAAACATTTGATTTGTTTCACCAAGACCAACATGAGCAAGAAACGTAAAAGACGGGACAGGTTTTGCTACTTAACAGCTCTTTTTAATGAACGATAGGTAACGTCAACATGATCGCTATTCTGTGCTCCAAGCAAAAGGAGCTCAATAGAAGGACGTGGAGGGGAGAGCCAGGCACGAGGAACAGATGGCACCACGTCTTCAGAAACCGACAGCGGGGCGGAAAAGTTTCCCTGCAGAAGATATTCCTGAATTAAGAGGAATGTCGTTATGCGAGTTCTTCCAAAAGAAGGTATCAGGGAAAGATGAAAGGCATCTTCTAGGGTAAGACAAAATCACTGGAAGAAATCGCGTGCTGTTTTGCAATAGGAACAAATGGCGTACCCTAATCCGAAGGAAAAAAACCCCAAAACCACTCCCATCTCTCCTTAACCTGCTCTGCTATTTGTCTGGTTAAAACAGAAAGGGGTCTTTTTTTTAGTTTCTCTCTGGCAGAGATCGCCATTTCACAGCACATTTAGCCCACACGGAATTGATCAATAACACTACAGACACAAGACTAGACTATCCATTTACTAACCACAAGAAAATGTGCTGTTCAGCAAAACCCTGCACATCGTAAGGCTGCAATTTTAAAAGGCATCGCTATACAGATCTCATTACTGCCCTGGAGCAGCCCTACAGAAAGCCTGCCGGCCTTCAGGCTGATCAACAAGTGTGCCTCTGCACTGCACAGAAGAAAGCCAAAAAGTGGATCTAAACATACAGGACTGCACACACACTGAGCACGTGAGCAGAAAGGGTCAGGCTCGCCACACGGGCAACACACTGAGCGCTACACAGCTCTGCAGGTTTCAGGTGCAGCTGGTAGAGCCGTGAGCAGGGCTGTGGCAGCAGCTCTCCAGCCACTGGTTGCTACATAACCATTTCCCTCCCAACCCGAAGGATGGAGCCTCTCACACCACGCTCGTCTCTGAGGACCGAGAGCCACAGCATGAAAGCTGGGTTTCAGGTGCTAAGAAAGCGAAACAGCCAACAGCAAAACACAAAGTGTTACAAATCACTGTTCAGAAATGGAAAGTCTGTCTTTTCAGGCTGTTTCAGTGCACGCACCGATATGTGCTCAGCCCTTGCTATCAGTGCGAGATGAGCTAATGCTTTCACAACAGCAATTATTCCGAACTAATGAAGCATTAATGAAGGTTGCCATCCACCACTGGACGCTCCAGAGCAAGAGCCCTAAATTAAGTTCGGAATATTTCAGCTTGGTAAATTCGCTGGAGCAAACACGAGGCCGGGAACTGCCCTGCCAGGCGCCCAGAAGCGCACGAGGTGGGCACAGCCCCGGGTTGGACCCACATCAGCACTCCGAGCACCGCACGTACCTGAAGAGTTATGCACTGGGGATCACAGTGAAAACAGCGAACCTTCACTGCCAACCCCAAACGTTTGTCATTTCACAGATCACAGAACGGCCTGGGTTGAAAAGGACAATGATCATCTCATTCCAACCCCCCACTATGTGCAGGGTCGCCAAGCAGCAGACCAGGCTGCCCAGAGCCACATCCAGCCTGGCCTTGAATGCCTGCAGGGATGGGGCATCCACAGCCTCCTTGGGCAACCTGTTCCAGTGCGTCACCACCCTCTGAGGGAAAAACTTACTCCTAAGATCCAACCTAAGCCTCATTTCAAGAAATGACTTCTTATACCACCGATGCAGTCATCTCGGGCTTCCAACAGCTGAACCCAAAGCAACAAAAACACACACTCACCCGAAGAACACGAGATGAGAAAAACAGCGAACGCTAACTTCGTAGCAGCTCCCATTTTCCAATGCCGTTAGAACATTTAAGTGACTTTTAGTATCCAGTTTCTTGGTCCTGCAAGCCGGAAAATCCCCTCTTCTTGCGGAACCGTTATAAAGCAATCTATAGCAACTTCTCCGGAGATAGTGTTCACCAAACAGTAAAATCGGGGTCGTTTGGAGACCGACGGTCTTTTCCTAGCGAGAATCCGGGTTCGGGGCTCGTACTATTCGGAGCAGTGTTTCAAAACACACGTGTCATTTGGCTTCTGTACAAACAGCGGCAGGATTTAATTCACAAAAGTACGCTACGAATCCACGGGAAATGAAGGAAGATGAAGTCAACAGCGGAGCCGCCGGGCACGAGGCAGTGTGTGCGCGCACTCCGGCTCTCCCACATGAAGCTCCGCACGGCGTTCCCCGCGGTAGGTCAGCATACGGCGCACCGCCGTCCCGGCTCCCGTTAGGCAGCGCGGGGCGCCGGGCAGCGCGGCGGCTCCATGGCAGCTCCGGGGAGAGCGGCGGGCAGCGCTCCGTCAGTCCGTGCAGCAGCGCGGAGGGGCCGCGGGCTGAGCGCTCCGCTCTGGGAACCACGCTTTACGATTCCCCTCTACGACGCTTCCATGCCCCCCCACCCCGCTCCCTCGAGACTCAGTTTGGTATTTATACGCAGGCTGAAGGGGGAAGGGAAAAAAAAAAAAAAGAAAAAGAGAGAGAAAAACAATCGCAAGGCCAGGCAGGCTCCCGGCGCTGGGTGGCTGCGCTCCGCGGGGCCGCTCACGGCTGCCCGGCCGCCCGCAGGCCCCTTCCCCCGGCAGCCCCCGGGCACATCGCCCCGCGCCGCTTCTGATTCTTTGAGGGAAAAAACAAACAAACAAAAAAAACCAGAAAAGCACGAACGCCGAGCAGCAAGGGCGACAAGAAGAAGCCCCCCGCCGCCGCTCCCCTCGTGCCGCCCTCGCGGCGCTGCCCGGCTGGGGGCACGGAGCCCGGCCGCCCTTAGCTCTCAGCCCGCCTCACGCCCGGCCCGCACGGAGCGCGGCGCGGCTCTCCCGTCTCCCGCGCGGCGGAGGCAGAGCGGCGGACACCAACTTTGTCCCTCCAGGAGTGCAGTTTGGGGGTTGCCGAGGAGAAAAGGCCGAGCCCGGTGTTTGTCTCTGGGCGGTGGTGGCTGGAGCCGTCTCTAGAGTCTCCCGAGTCCAGCCGGCAGCTCGGAACGACCCTCCGTACCCTGCTGCTGCCGCTGCTCCCCTGTGGTAATTTCATATCTACCCATTCACTTGTGTGGCGTGGAGAACGGACCCAAGATGGCGGCGCCCGGGCGATTGTTTTTGTTTCCTCTCCTCCTCCCCCTCCCCCACCTCTCCCCTCCTTTCCCACCGCCACAAGCACGGCAGCCCGTCGCGCGACGCCGTGCGAGCGCGCGCCGCCCCGGATTGACGGCCGCGCCGCCCACTCACAGCACGGCGAGCACCGCTCGGCCCCGCCCCTCTTCCGACCCACCCCGAGCGGGGCGGAGCGCGCTCCCTCCTCCCCTACCTGCCCGTGTGTGCGCGCGCATGGGTGAGGCGGCACGCGAGCGGGTTGCGCGCGCGCACCCCGCCTTCCCGCCTCAGGGCGTGGTCCTCGCGCCGCGGTCGCGGGGCGCCTTCTCTCGGCGTTACCTCGGAGCCCCGCGGACCACGTGGAGGTGTTGTACCCCCTCTGAGGAACGAGGGCCGGCGGCGGCCAGCCTCAAGTCGCCCTTATGCCCGGTTATGGTGGCTGGCCGGTGCTAGGGTCTGTTTTTTTTTTTTAACAAGGAGCTCTGTGAGCGGGTGTGTGGCGTCACGGAGAGCCGAAGGTGTGTCCCACGGCGTGCCTCGCGCTTTCAGATGCTCCTGCGCCTCAGCGGGGCGGCCGCAGTTTGCAGCGCCTCCTCAGCGCATCGCTGCAAATGCCCGTTCTTGCTGCTCCCCCAGCAGAGCACGTGCCCGGCCGTTGTGCTTTCCGCCCCCAGCAGGGCGGCTCCTCACGGAGCCCCAGAGTGCTCTGCTTCCAATCGCTGCTCGCCCTTCGCGCCTTGCTGCGCGAGGTTGCAGGGACGCGGCGCGGAGCGGCTCCGCCATTTCACACGCGGTGCTCCAGGACGTGGCACAAGACGGTACTTGAGGGCTCGGTCCGAACAGGTAAACCCTTCAGTGAGTTACGGCCTACAGGAGAGCTGTTCTCTTTCTCGAGTTTGTTAGGAGTCCCTCCTTTTTTAATTCCCCGTTGGTATTTTTAATAGATGCCATAAAATAGTTGGTCTGCCTTAGGGAAAAGAAATGCTTCTTTAGGTTTTGAGAACCGATGTGGGAAAGCACAAAGTCCTCAGTGATGGCCATTTGACTTCTGTATTTCAGAAGGAAGAAGCACCAAGTTCTCAAAAACTACTTCACTAACCACAGATGTGCATTGGGTGGTTATGGTCCAAGTTTCCTTGGTGGGAACCTGTTGTTAGGTGGTACTAAATTGGATGCTGTGTATGAGGTCTTTCACATGTGTGGGTTTGCAACCAAGTCAAGGCGGAGTAATGGCCTCAAGTTGTGCTAGAAGAGCTTCAGAGTAGAGGTGAGGAACCATTCCTTCTCCAAAGAGCAGTCAGGCGCTGCACAGCTGCACAGGGAGTGGGGGTCACCATCCCTGGGGGTGTCCCAGAGCTGTGGATGTGGCACTGAGGGACGTGGGCAGTGGGCATGGGGGGGTGAGTGGGGTTGGGCTTGGGGATCTTAGAAGTCTTTTTTAACCTTACTGATTGTACGAGTGTCACTGCTAAGCTGTGTGAGCTACTCTGATCCACACGGCAATGAAGCCTTGCAGCTGTTAGACCCACTGATCTACCACTAGCACTTCCATTTAGAGGTGAAGATATGTAGATACTTCAGAATTTTCATATTGAGGTGTCTGCTGGAGTTCTTGATTACAATTCATGCATCTTTGTTTCTTTGCCATATTCAAACACCGACACAAAGATCCTCCTCCAGTGACATTTTTGATTTGAAACACCCCAAAGTAAAACGAGACCTATGGGATTGTGCACATCTGGAAGCAGCAGGACATGTGGCAACGCTTTATGCCATTTTTTATCCAAGTATTTCAGGATGATTTACAAGCATTAATTAATGTATTACAACACTCCTACTTAATCTGTAGCTTTTAATATTCTTCAATAGCACAATATTTAAACGTGACCTGTTCTGCAGGTTGTGTTTTCACTTTGCTCAGCTTCTTCAGAATGCTTGTCGTGTTGCCACATGAGCAGGAAATTACAGCTAAAAATATTGCAATTGTGTGTGTATGTACATATACATATACACACACACACATATATATATATAAAATGGTACAAATATGTCACCTGTGTAACATTTGCATGAATTCCTTAGGAAGGAAGGAGGTGGCTCGAGATTTCTCAAGTTGCTCATTATTCTTAAGCATGGGTGGGTTTTTTTTGCCTGCAGCATCAGTTCAGCAGAGTGAAGCTTTCTGGCCATCCAGTAAACATTACCAAAGCAGTGATCCTCCTTAAAGGTCTGATGTTGGCAATTGTGTTAATCAGGATCAGAGGAATCACAAATGAAATGTTTATTCCTTTATTTTTCCCCAATTTTGAAGGCTGGTGCAACTATGGCAAGTGATGTGTATGGGTTAGGATGACTGCTGATGTCTGGGATCGAGGAGCCCACTCAGTCTTCGTACCAGTCCTGCAGTATTAGTATTCTTATAGATACCAGTCTGTTTTCAGCTATAAGCAAGCCTTACATCATTTGCAGAGCTACTTAATGTAGTGTAAGAAAAGAAACAATTAAGAAAAAGCACAAATGTGCTTATTTTCAGTACGTGAACAATAAAAACCAGTTTTCTTGCATGGATGCAACGCCTTTACCTGGGTTCAGCTATATCTTTAGAAACACAGTATAAATAGAACTGCATTAGAGATTTGCTCCTGTTGAATTTTGCTTTAAAAAAGAAATTAAGTAGATAGGTGCAAATATTGTGCGGGCCTTAGCAGAAATTGCTTCGTGTTTTAGTGAGGTACTTGATGCAAAATGCACTGAGGGCTTTGTGCTTTCTCTGGGTTCTCGTTTTTATTGTTAGTAAAAGGATGAGTTTTATCCCAAGTAGACATATGAAATGTCAACTCAGTTGCTCTCTCTTTTTAAATGTCTTTCTGCTTGCCTTGCTTACATGGATTTTAGGAGCATTTCCCCCTTCCGCCTTTTCACTTTTTACTTCTATTTTCCTTTTGCATTAAACTCCAGATCTTCTTTCCCTCTTCTAAGATCAGTCTGTGCGTTTTTAATGAATCATTTACTGTGACACATGAGCACTGAAGATACAGTATCAGGGATGTTAGCATCTACAGAGAGTCTGTAAGCAGCAACAGGATGAAATGGATGTGATCTTGGTTCTGTTCTTTTGTTCACATGGAACGGTGCTTGGTTTAGAGGCAGCACAAACGTAACTTTCCTTTTAGGGAGTAATGGGAATTAAAAAAAAACCAGCATTGTCTCACTTTTCTTTTCAGAGCACTGCTATGATTAGAGGATCTCATCTGTGCCTTTGCTGTTTCCACACTGGATCAATACTGTTTACACAGAAGCAGCGTTATACGTAAGAATCTATTGTGCAAGACTCATTCATTGTCACTATGCAAGCATTTTTAAACTGTAGAGTAAGAAACATGGGCTTTATAATATCAGCGATAACAATAATAGATGCAACCTTTGTCATTACCTCATTAATCTCCCCTCATGTTCTAAGTAAACTTGGAAGGAAAAGAAAAACATGTTTCAAACACCGACTGTACACAGCCAAGACAAAAAGTGACCAAAGCAGCAGGAAATCAGTGTTGTTTGCAGGGATCTCCTCCTTTCTAGCCAGCTCAGTTTTCCATGCTGTGGGAAAAGATGCAGATACTGCTGGGCTGCCTGATTTAAATAAATAACTTGGTAAATAGCTACCCCAAATTTATTCTTAATTTCATACGAGTGTACAGAATTTATGTAAAACTCTATATGTTTTAAAAGAGTTTTAATGCAAACATTCAGTTCTAGCGGACTGATCAGTGAAATCACTATGAATTGTTTTTGCAGTTCCAAAACTATTGAGGTATTTTACAGTTACCTTGATAATGCAGCTTTGAAACACGAGGAAATGCAGCGTTAACAAGTTGAGATCCATCAAATCTAAAGCTTTTCTCTGGTTTGTTTTTGCATAGTGTCACCGTGTGTCCGCCCATACAAATTTTCTCTTGCTATGCTTATAATCAAACTTAAAAAATCTTACATGTAACTGTTGAACCCAGCTGATACCCACAAGGACAAACTAAAATACATGTTGAAATCATAGCCCCGTTTTGGATATTCAGGTATTTTGGTGTTTAGCCAAAGTACGCCCATTTTGTTCATGTGAGCAGTACTAATAACTACAAATGAATAGGATTTGGTCTGTTTCTTGTTACGTAAAACTATTTACATGGTGAGTTTGTGTGTGTGACTAATTCCTTTTTTAATGTAATCAGATGCAGCCTGTGGACCTACACTGAGATGAATGTTTCCCAGCTTCTGGTTTAAAAGCAAACACAGATAGAAAATTTTATGTAAATGAACACTTAAATACAATCTCCAACGAATCATTTTCTTTAAAGGTTACATTTATGCCAATGGTCGTTTATCTTTTTAGGTCTGGTATCCAGGCTTTTGTTTCCTTAGAGTACTTCTGTAGAGGTTCGAAAATACCTCATGTATTGTCTCTGAAGGCCAGGTGATTCCGTCCTGGGATTTGCACTGTCTTGTCAGAGAAGATCATCTGAACAGAGTTGCTTGTTGCTTTCACTGTATTGTCTGTTAGGGTCAGTTTGTTGTATCATTGGTTTTTATTACTACGGTGTTTATCTTGTATGATTTCACATTCATTTCTTAGCAATTTATTCAAACTGCCATTAAGAGTTCAAGGTGAGCTCTTAAAACCCTGATCAGTATTATGAGGACAAGGTTCCTCAGGTCTGTGTAGAAACTTTCCTTCTCAGAATGTGGTACTGTAATGTGGATGCCTTTGGGTAAAAAAAATAATCTCTATTCAACATAGAAACCAGAAGTGTTACAATATTGTAATATTTTCAGTATTATTTTGGATGAATTCGTGAGGTGATTTTCTTTTGCTGATGTGTCCTAACAGCGGTATTTGATTTTTTTAGAATATATTTCTCATACCTACCTATAAAGTGTTTATATATAGATAGAGATATGTATTAAGAATTATGTATTTTAGACCAATGGTTTGTAATTAATTGGAAATTTTAAGCAAGGCCTGTAAGGCCTAGAAGTGACCTTGTTACAGAGAAGGAAGGCTGCCAGCTGCAGGCAGTTTTGAGGAGGATCAAATGATGGCAGGACAGGTTAGGGTGGGAAGAACGCAGGGAGGAAGTAAGAAGGGAGCTTCCTCAGAGAGTGACGTTGTGAGAGTCTGCAAGTGTATTTATTGTGTTCTCATTAGTCGTAGCTGAGTTTGATGCAATAACTTGGGAATCCAAGTTTGGTCCTTGCTGTTGGGATATACCTCAGACCATATGTATTTTTCCACCTGCTGCAGCAGTTTGTAACTCTCCTCAGTTAGGCCCCTGTGTGAGGCCATGGGAAGGCCATTTATATGCCTTAACTATTCCTGTGTTCTGGAATGGCATTTGTGGATTATTAGCTGTGTTAAACTATAGCAGATCTTTAGTTACATTCATGCTGTACTTCCACAAACACTTTAAGCCAGCATAAGTCAGAAGATGCTGCCCTGCTCTGCACAAATGTTCTTGCAGCTGCACACATAACTGATTGGGGAACTGATTTGGTTCAAAACTAGCCCAGCAAACAAACCAAACCAGAACGTTAGCTTTAAGCTAGTTCTGAACTCAGTTCATTCCTAGCCTCACAAATATTTATGTTGGCTTGAAGGTCCTCACCTTCATGGTGCTGAGACCAGAACAAGTGTGTGAAGAAAACCAGGAGCCACTTTTTTGATGCAAGGGCTGGTTAAATTGTGGCTCGGGTTGTGGCTTCTTGCTAAATGAGCCAGACATTTGAAAGGCCTAACAGACATCTTTTTACTTCCTGATTCCCAGGTCTGGCACTTCTTGGATAGAGCCCAGCGTGTGGCCTTGGTCTAATTCTGTCTACATTACCTGCCTTTCTGTACCCGTTTTTCTCTCGTGAGAACCAGCTTTGAGTCTTACATTCTGTGATCCAAACTGTCTAACCAAAACGCATTTCCACACCCACAGAAATATTTTTTTACTCTCTTTTGAACTCTCACAGCTGATACTTTCTCTATTGGATAATTACATTTCTTATTTGTGCAACAAAAAAATTGCAAACATGTACATGACTTAGATGAATTATGCTGTTGGTATTACAAACTGATTGTTTAAGTAGCTCATCTCTTTTATTCCAAATGGTCCTAGGCCTGCAGTATAATTTATGCATTTCATAAGTGTTTTTATCTTTGTATTCTAAAGAATTACATATTCAAAGTTTCATTCATCCCAAATTATGTAGCAGAAAACGCATCCACGTCTCACTCATCACATTGCTGGACATGAGGCATGAGGATAAAATTATGGCTGGTGGTTAGCTGCATCGACTGCTTTATTTAGTCTTGCAAGTCTTACATAGTACTTATGAATACTTCTGTTATGCTTGGAATTTCTGAAACAATTATAGCTCAATAAAAGTTAAATTCAAATGCAAATACTAGCTAAGTTATTTTTTTTTTTACCATCTTGCCACTATAAGCTTGCCAAATTTAGTGCATTATGTGCAAGAGTTATTCATATAAGTCCCAATCTGTATTTGCCTGCATGGCACTTTTATCTAATCATTGCGAGCCACAGCTGCTGCTTTTCTCTGACCCCAGATACTTGAAGCAGAGACTGCAGTGAGGCAGTGTTGCTGCATGGCAGTTTGGTGTAGGTATAAGAGATGCTCCTTTGCTCGGTGGAGCTCCTCTGCAAAGCGTTTTCTCCCTGGCTGCATTCCCTGCGGTGGTTCTGTCCGGTGACCCAACAATCACTGATAGGCTTTTTTTTTGCACTGGCAGCAGCACTGTTAAAGGCAGTGTTTGGACATGGGTAGGGGAGGAGCTGCACTGCATGGCTGATTGGTGCGTTTGTTTCACAGTTAACCTGTGCGTCTGGTCAAAGATCAATAAATAATTCTGAGTTGTGTCGAGCGCATTGTGTCTGGAACTGCAATAAAATCCTACAAAGTCATTAATTCCTTCAACTGATGTTGAGGAATCAACTTCTGCAGTCTGTAAAGCAGAACTCAGGGGTGTAGCTTGCCATTGGAACTTTAGAAGACGTGGAAAACATTAAAGACTAATTATAGAGGTCGACTGCAGATGATGTTAAAACTGTAACTAGCGTTGGGTTATTGCTGTTTGCATGTCAGCCGCTGATTTATTTCTAATTCCACTTTATCTTTGAACAACCAACCCACCTTTGGAGCTTTCTTAATAGTTATTTCGTTGTAATGTAGTAGGAGATGAAAAATAATGGAAAGGTTTTACCTTGGAAGTATTTGAAAGAAGGGAATGACTTATTGTAGGAATTGTATTAATTTCCAATCCATTCTGATTATTCTGGAGTTCTTCTGGAGCTCAGTAGCTGCTTTCAATTATAAAAGCAATGAAACAAATCTTTGTCTGAGTCTCAGTTATATGTTCCATTAGAAACCAACAAACTGACTGAAGAGGTTGTCTGAAATTATTTGGAGCGCAGCTGATGAAAGAGGAGCAGTGGAGATTGAAGTGATATGGATTAGTATGAGGGCCTCTTGTTTCTTTGCCCTTTTCTCCTTTTTGTCAATTCTCCGTATCGTTAGCATCAATATTATTCAATCCTCGAAGTGTAACTGGGATCTTTAAGTAAGAAGATGGTAAAACCAATAACCAATCCAGCTGAGTAGCCGAATCACACCGTTGAACTCTTTGATCTGAATCAATTAAAAAAGCTGAACTCATTACTTACTGCTTTAAACATCGTGTATGAAAATGCACGTTGCAAATGTACACTTCTGCAATATAAACTGAAGGCAGATGGGTGTTCAAAGGAGCCAGAGAAACACGACTTCAGGGAAGGCAGGGAAGTTTAATTGAAAACTGATATTGAAATTTGGACTTTTCCTATTTCCATTCAAAGGAAATTTGTTTAAAAATTAAAAAAAAGAACGAAAATCAAACGAACCACCCAAGAAATCAGTCCAGCTCGTTTACACTCTTTTTTCACGAATGTGGAAATTCAACCCGCTCTAGTTAAGAATGTCTTCAAAGCATAAAGAATAGTTATCAAGTTAAAAGTAAAGGTGGGTTTTGTTTTTTAACTCATATGAAGTAGCGTGAGACAGAACCTGGGGGCTTAAATTAGTTGGTGGTGTAGTTTTTAACTGTCAGGAACTGCGCTTTAGTAAGGAGTTGCTACAGCCTTTATGTTCCCCTGAATGAATGCTTGTAACAGCCTTCTTCGTGGTTAATGTCATAGCAGTATTCAAACAGTACTGATTGTTTCTTGCTGCTTACACAGAAGTTACTCTTTCTCCCTGTGCTATGTTATCTATGGCTATGGGGTGCTGTACTTTTTTTTTGGTGGTGTTTATTTCCCAGTATGTTTCTCTACGTCATTTACTTGCCTGCCTCTTGTAGCGGTGTGTCAGTGCTTACTGTTGATCTGCTTTGCTTTAACATCTTTTATTATGGTTTCCTCAGAGGTGGCATTTCATCTCGGTGGATGCTTATGAATTAATATCTCATAATGATCTGAAGTTTGCTGCTTTAAAGTCAGAATTTTTAAACAGGAGACTTGGCAATAGATGTACTGTAGCTGTTCTTAACGTTTAATTAATGCCGTGTTATGAATGTGGGTTTTCTCTTAGCTTATGCTATTTTGAAACATTGCTTGATATATAGAATGAAAAAAGTGTGCACACTCACTAAGTGATGCATATTGTTGTGTCTGTGAACTCTGTACATTTGTAATGTTAAATTTGCCAAAGTTAATATGTTGAAAAGTAACAAGTTACTTAAGTTAGTTAAATGTCTCTTCCTTGAGGAAAATTACCATAATGGTTACTTTTACTAAAATGCAATTACTGTCATTGTAACAATCAATCACATTTTCTTGTAGAAAGAACTTTCCCCAGTTTGGAATGCATTAAAGTGTAAGATTGCTCAGTGCCGAAATGAGCTGCAGAGGCAGCGTGCTTTTGGGGGTATCAGGTGGAAATTCCAGTCATACGATTGTCTTCAAGGCTTTTCAGAAATGGAATTTCAGCTTTAAAGTGAAATGGAGTGCAGTGACCTGTAAAACGTTATAAATTCTGAAAAGATTTAAAAATAATTGAAAAATGTTCTGTTTATGGTGAGCTTGGCTGAGCTTTTTTTTCCCCTGATGTTTGTTTTCCCTCTCCTTTCCTTCCCCGTTCTGTCCTTGCAGTGTCTTTGTGCTCCTGACTCCTGCTCCTCTCCCGTTAGCTCCATTGTTACCAAACTAAAATGAGAGTTCCGGAGGTGGGGGTAAAACCTTCTGCAAAAAGTAGGGATGAGATAAAGAAATGAGTTTTCCACTAGGCTGACTCCCAGGCTAGCCTAGGAGAGATTAATAAAGAAATAACTGCTGCTTCCTGACCTCTCGTGCATAGGTGTAAGACAGGCCTTTGGCAACAACAGGCTCGGTTGCTGAAAGGTCCATTGAAAATGCTGGAGCTGCATTGGTTTGCTTGTAGTTCTGCTGGTGGGTGCTCCTTCCTCAGACTTGTTAGTTTTCACTGAGGCATGTGAGGAACAGTGCTGGAGAGAATGGTGTCAACACTGCTCATATGTATAGCCCACGTGTTCTGCTGGCACTCGTTGTGACACTCATTTCCAAAGATCACATTTAGTAGGAATGTGTAGAAGTGTAATGTAGAATGGAAGGTAACAGTGCACGCGGTGGTCCTTAAAAGATAGCAGTGTGATTCTGTCATGGTGTTTGGTAGCCATATGTCCTTCATGGCACTGGAGAAAGAGAGCTGGATTGCAGGCTCGTTTGCTGCGTGTTCTGTTCGTTCTTTGATGTTGTCTTGAAAATAAAAGAGAAAGCTTTTGAAAATCCTAGGTCGAAATCATTAAATATGGAGCAGTTGTATTGGCAAATCAAGTGTTGACACTTTGGAACCAGTTTTTGTATTTTAACTTTTTAGGTATTTTTTTCCTTATATCTTTGTACAAGCCATTACATATAACATTTGCTATTGCTGTGTAAATGAGTTTGTGTTTATAGTGAAGAATATGGCATAGAAATGGGCACTGTTGTCTGGTCGGTCTGCAGAGTAGATGTGTACTTAAATTCCCATTGAATCTGAATAATTTGCTGTTCAGTTTGAGATGTCCTGTGAGGAGCATCGCTTTTTTTCCCCCAGATAGTATTGATTACTGCCTTGTGTAAATTGCACACAACTTGAGGAACAATTAATAATCTCTGTTGCGATTAAATCTGACCTAAGCTAGAAATGGAGGTGCTTTGTTCAAAGGCGGTAGACCTAAAAGGATTTTTATCATTTTATTTTCAATGTCTCATTGTAGATGCAAAAATACCATAATTGAAAAACAACTGCTAAAATATGCACTGTGAATGTTTACACACTTTGAGATTCATGTTAATGTGTGACGCTGCTGTGGTAAATGTGTGTTACAATAAGCGTATCCATTTCATGCGTCCCTATACTTTGTTGATTTTGTGTTAAGTTTATTTTGCACAAAAAGTGACATAGATTTCAGTAAGAGTGTACTCCTGTTGATAATGTGCATATCTGGGCCATTTATTGCTTAAAATATGAATGCTATTTTCATTTTGCTGTTTGCAATTAGGTAAATAATTACTGCCAGAATATTTTCCATGTTTATTTCAGCATGAGCTTTTCAAGCTCTGCTCAATCCAAGAGATCGATAATAGTATCTGAATTAACTTGCAGTATTTTCTTGCAAGTTCAGTAGTGGGTTGAAACTTTTGTATGAAAATCTATATTTCAGTTTTGGTTTTTAATTCTTGTACTTGAGAACAACGTTCTGCCTGATATTGTACGGGCCTTAGGTGGATTTCAGAGAGATACCTTGGCTAAATAATGCCTTTTGTCAAACTTACCTGGTACTCGATCTCTTAATGCCTCGGTATTATGGATGATGGGGTAATGTGAAGTACTGTGGAATTTGATTAAAAGTCAAACTTGACTGATCTGAGATAAATTTGTTCTCGCGTGCTCTCAGTACTGCTTGTAAGGTTAACCCAAAAGGTGCAGAAGTGGAAACAGAGGAGGAATTTGGGGAGGTTTGTGTAGAACGTGAGAGAATCACAGATTGACGTGGAGTGGCTGAGGTTGGAAATGGGGCCTGGGGAGTCCTCCTCATTACATAGAGATGAGGCTGGAGCAGGGGTCTGCAGCTGGATTGTACAGTAAATAACAGAAAGAAGAACACTTCATAGAATTGTATGTAAAGTGACACAAGAGAGCAACATTGCCAGTGTTTGGAACAGAGGCTGCATACTTGATCAAATACAAGTAAAGGATTTATACTCTGGTTATGTGTCTGGTCAGTGACTAGTTGTGGTTTTCTTAGAGGCTTTGTATGCAATACACGTATAACAAACTCTTCATTCCAGTTGTAGGCCACATGTACTATCTCTGTACGCTTAATGAAAATGTTTTTTTTTTTGTTTCGTTTTTTTTAAATTCGGTGTATTTAAATTTTATTTAAACGATGATGAGAAGAGACTGTATGTATTTACTGTCCATGTGGGATAGTTGTGATGGTTTATTTCAGTAATACGCACATACATTAAGCGCGTGCAAACTGGGTGATCTGATTCCAATAATCAAATTAATAAAAAAGCAGCATTGCGTGTCATTCTTAAGTCAGAGGCTGAAAGTAAAGTACTTCTCAAGGCTGACTGAGGAAGCTGTTCTCCCTTTGGTGTAACTTGCCATGTAAATGGTAAAGCGAGTTACAAAAGGTGGATAGGAGGCATAAGAAATTCTTTGCCCTCCCAGGAAGGTTTGTTAATTGGGTTGTACGTACTCTTGTCTATCGAATGCCCTTGTTTATCAAATTATTCTCTGCTGTGAATATCTTTTTTTTTTTTTTTTTTTGGCAATTCCATTAATCTTTTTTGGATTAGTATATAGCATTCTGGAGTAATTACCTATTAGTAACTTTTGACAACTGGTCCTATTAATGTTACCTTTTAATTGTTTCGATCTTGCAGTATATTCCTAGAATGGGCAATTATTGCAGTGAGATAATCATGGAAATAATTGTATTGTACTTATGTTAGAAAAATGGAGATCTAATACGAATGATGAGAATTCAGAAGACTGGTTGGCACACAGTTGATTTTGTTGGCTCCCAGCCTAATCTCGTTACGTTGTTTTTAACTATGAAGAGAGTGGGTTTAAAGATCTCCAGCCCTGCAAATGAGATGAGGGAGTTGTAAAGAGCTTAAAGAATCAGAAAAGTATAACTCCTTCAAAACAAAGTGTGCAATAAATGTGATATTTAACATTTGTGCCCAAGTATCCTTTAACGCGGTGTGAACGTTTGAAAAATATAATTCAGATATTCAGTCTGGTTGAATGCAAAGTGTCGGTGTCTTATTGTACTAGCTGTAGTACTACTCTAATTGTAAAGTAACTTGAGTTTAAGTAGTGTGTGGGTGTAAAACAATATGTTACAGTTTTCATCTTAGAACTGTAATAGTATTTTAAGTACTAAAGGATCAGTAAATATTTACAAATAGATGTCATACTCACATTAAGTCTGTAGCTCTTCTGTGTGAAGCTGTTTATAGCATTAGCTTCCATGTGTTCCGAGACATTTATTTCAAACTCTTCTGTTGTGGTTAACTGCTGACACAGGTGGGTTTTTTTAATGGTAAGAAACATCCTACGTAAAAGCTTCTCCTTCCATGACCATCTGACCATACCTGCATTATTCAGATTTAATTGCATTATATGACTAAACGCGATTGCTGCATACATCTGATAAAACTAGACACGAGTATGTAAAATACCATCAATTTTAACATAAGCATCCTATTATAGGTTCTTGCAAAGTGAACCCGTTGTGCTGTTTTCGCTCGTTTTGCTGTTTTTGATGCAGACGAAGAAAATAATTTGTCTGTCATTGAAAGAATCGGCAAATACAATTGATTGCCTTGGTGATGGCTGCCTAACTGTCTTACTGTGAGCTCTTTGGCCTTTTACTGTAGGGTTTCTGTTTTCCAAGTTATTAGGCATTCCCATACGTTGGTGTAACGTCGCATTCTCTCATAATTGTCTCATTTTCTTAACGTTACTCCACCTTTAAAAGCTCATTCATCTGAATTCCCTTAGGTCTTCTGATGCAATTTTCATTTTCTTCTGATTCTTTGGTTCTATGCAGTGCTACTGCCAATTCATTGAACTGTTTACATTTGACCTGTAACCAAACAAAATCACCTTATCGTAATTTCTCAATTTGCATATTCCTGTATAGCATTTCCTTCTGTCTGTCTTTGCTGGAATAAGAAACATTTTTTGGTATGTTTACCTACGGCAGAGTGCATAGATCTTTGCCCTCCAATGGGAATGCATCTTTCAAGGAATTCTCTGTAGAAATGTGTCAAGTACATCACAGTAAGATACCACGAGGTGTGAACATCTAGATGGAGAAAAACAAGGACAGTTGAAATGATTATTGAGACCGTTGATGAAAACCTGTTAAGGGGCATTCTGATTTCGTACCCTATCACTTCCAACCACATAACATTGGAAGTAAGCCGGGCAAAGTAAAAATAGTTTAACTTGAGTGTTGTGGTGCTATGACTGCTATAATATCCTCTCAAGCTTTGCTGAATTGATTGAGGTCCTAACATCTTGAACTGACTTTTAAACACTAGAAGAAACCCGAGTGCTCTTCATTGCTTAGTACAGCTTAGTGCAAGGTATTTCTCAAGTCGCTTTTGTAAGTTTGACAACCAGGAAGTGTTCTGTGTTGAACAAACTGCCATTTACTTAGGCAGTATCTCGCACTGTTGTTGTTATCTGAGGAGAAGACTGCATTCAGCATATCTGTTTGTTCGTGCTGTTATCAGAGATATGTACAGGATGTACGTACCCTTTTCTCTATCAAAATACAAATCTTATTCTCTGCCTGCCTTTTTACCTTTTTCCTTCTGTCACTCCTGCAGTTTATTTTAAACTTTAATTTATACCAAGCTTCTGCTTTCTCTATCAATATCACATCATTATTCTTATCTGATTCTCCTGATAATTTGTTTGCACTGGAATTCTTGGCAGTGAACTAAGAATTTCATTGTCTACCTACTCTCTTTTCTCTTGGAGAGTATAATAGAGTGGGTGGGTGAAGCCTCATGGTAATATTTTTATATTTGAAACGTAGCCACACTTTATATGCTCCTACACATTGTGCTACTTATAGATAATGAAACAAGTCTCATCTTGTGGTCTACTGCTTTTCTATTTTCTACTGTTTTGTGCTAATTCTACTCATTTAATCTCAAACACTCAAATTAATGCTGCTTCTCTTTTCTTCCCCTTGCTCTGTGGTATTATTCAGGAAAGAACTATTAGAGACTATTATCAATAACTGGGAAAGCATAGCAATAACCCTTCCAAGAAATGAGAAAGCGGCTCGTGAAATTAATAGGACAGTGCCACAGATGTGATCATCTCACAGTATCCAATTGAATTAATGTGCATGGAGAGTGCATCCTTCAGAAACACCACGACTCCCTTCTCTGTGCCCAACATGTTCTGATGTATGGTGACATAACTCAGCTTTTTTTTCCTCCTTTCCTACCATGCTGGAGGGTTCTGGGGACCTCAGAGTTCCTGCAGTATTTCCTATAATAAAGGCAGGAGTAAAACTGTAACTTGTTGAAAGTAGATGGTGTTTGGAGGAAAAGAAAATTCAGAGCATCTGCTGAACAGGTACCATTAAATATTATAATGTTATTTTTTTATGTAGTGCATCTTCACGAGCAATCTGAAGTAAATAATGACAGCACATAAAGGAAGTGAATGGAATGTAGTTTATAAATTGGTTATCATGAGCAGAATGGATGATTTTTATTCTGTTTCTTTTCGATGGAAAAAGCATTTTTATTTATTTTTGAAAAGGTGCATAGTGTAGTATAGAAAAGAACTTTTCTCATGGCAGATCTTTCTTCTACACATCATCATCTTCTGCACAGAAGGTCATTTGCTCCACAGTGAAATTTCTGTTTTGAAATAAGTTTACCTTATATTTTTCTTGCAGGTATTCTTTCAGCTTCTTTTTTTGGTTGCTTAAATTTTAAGGTAATCTTGGAGCACTGTGATAGTGTTTAAGGATTCAACTTTACTTGAATTTAACAGAAACATCAGCAAGAAACCCAGATACTTTGCTAATCCTTCTCAGCACCGGATATAGGAGCGAACATCACGCGATTCAAACACATCCTGAAAAACTGAGTTTCAGAACTCTACCTTGAGTGGTACTTTATTATGGAGGTTCAGTTACGTATTCAGAGACATTCATTACAATGCAAACAAAATACAGACCATTGTTTCTTATGTTTGACTTAGGTATTTTCAATTGTGTTTTCTGCATAAAATGAATTGATAGAATATTCAAGGAAAGCTGCAGTTCTGAAATATGCCGGTCTTAGTTTTTATACAGAAATAGTTTGAATTCTCTTTGTCAGATCTTAACATTTGCAGTCTTTTAGATGCATTACAACTTTTTTTTTGAGGGCTGGGCTAGAGAAGATTTTGATATTTATTTAATTCATTTGAATTCCTTATTATAATTGCAAGTGAATAATTTTTTTTAGCATTTTATGGCTAATTTTAATGTTTAACTGACTCTATATATACTGTCTTTCAGACTTGTTAAGTCCTTAATATTGTTTTTTACAACTATGGAAATGAATTCCTTTATTTCTGTCTGAATGTAATTGTACTTCTAGAATATGCTGGTGAGATCAGCTCAGTGCAGTTGGTTGAAATTTGATGGCCTCTTCTAAAGAATGTTAAATAGTTACAGTAATGGCTATTCTGCACTTTAAATATTAGGATATTACTTAATAAAGAAACAACATGCTCTTCCTAGACGTGGAGTAATGACCCAGGTGGTAGTTCAGCCTTTTGCAGGTAAAACCAAACACTTGCATTCTTAAACCACCTTACCATTAATTCCATTACCTTACCATGTTCCTGCGCTTTCCTAGTGCCGTGATGTGCCTGCTCACATATCTGACCAAATCTTTTTCTACCACATCCGAAGTCTTATCAGTTATAGATGATGTGCTGAGTATCAGCTACTCTATTGAGTAGTTTGAGTAGTTTCCTGGTAGGAAATATCTTCAAAATGGAAAAAAAAAAATAAAGTGATGAGTGTGATTCTACCTTGAACTGTAGAGCTGACATAATAACACTGTTCACCTCAGCTCAGTTTCTGCCTCCTTTCTGAGCATGTTCCTAAGATAGATGTGTTAGCAGGTTTTTTTTTTAGTACGCCCGCCTCTTCTTCCGCAGAGGTCCTAAAACATATAATCAGACAGTAATGGTTTTTGAAGACTATAGGTCTGATTTGGGTTGACTTGTCAAGAGCCAGTCAGAGGATTTCTGTAGCATTAGTAATCCAGGTAATGAAACAGAAGGCATATGAAGGTGTTCAGTACGTGAAGCTTTCTAGGAGTGTTTATCCAGTGCCAGTATCCAATACCAAGATAATTATTTTTCAGAGGAATATTTTTGATGACTGGTTTCTCAAAGGAAGATGGCAATCCTTTCTGACTCCACGATGTTTATTTGTTCTTAATAAACTATTCTGACAACAAAATGTCATTAACAAACTAAAAATGTGGAGTTAGTTACAGGGTGTGAAAATATACTGTATTGCCCTGACTGTTTTTGTAGAAGGCAGCTTTACACCATTATGGGTTCTGACACTTGTGTGCTTCTCGTCCACAAGTGCTTGCTGGTACGTTTTTGAAAGCCAAAATTTGTTACTTTATTTCATCCTACAGAATGAAATAACTTAAGTATTCTTACTGCATACCAACAAATCTCTGTATTACTTGTCTGTAGGCAAGGCCATTGTCAGAAAGTCTGGAGTAATTTATTACAGCCAAATCAGATGCTTTCAACAGGTGCTCAGGGTAACAAGGTGATGACTAAAAAGAAATGCCTGTCCAGCAGTGAATTCCTTACAGTAAGGAATTCAGATGGATAAGTTGTAGATCAAGCTGTACTTCACTTTGTTTTATTTCTGTTGCAGCAGCAAAAATGTACTGCTGTGTCCAGATGTATCATTCTAGCTGCAACTGGGACTTCTTATGAGATACTTCCATACTTCATCCCTCCATTTATGCCAGAAGCTAAGAAAAGCTGCTGACAAAACTGTGTGTACAGTAATTTCTTAATCCAGGCCTCTTAAAATGACTGAGTTAAATTTAAGTGAACTATTAATATGCAGTGTACTGTTTGGTAGGATGAGTCTGTTTGATACAGGTGGATCGGGAGCATTTGCCTGTGTGGTTGTGTAAGTGTTTAGAGGGGATCACTGCAGCACAAACCCTTGCTGGGGAAGGATGGTTATGAGGATTCCTTTAGCCAGAAATAGTGATCTTTTAACCCGGTCAACTGGGTTATCTTCTTGGAGGCCAGGGATTTGTGCAATTGGTCAAAAGATGCCAGTTCTGCTTCTTGCACGGTTTCGTGCTGAATTTGCAGTGTTGTGGGCTGTGTGCTGGCCGCATCCATTGGCGCATTCTGGCAGAAAGTCTTTCTGCCTTGACACCTCCCACCTGCAGATTCCGTGATAAAGGACTATACTGTCTGCTTTATGGTACAGAAATTAATATGGACGGAGGATCTGCCGTGATACTCTGCTGCTCTACAGTGCCAAGTTGAGCTACCCAGATCAGTGTTAAAGCCCTCTCCAGAAATGAAAGCAGCATAGCTGCATTAGGGTTGTTTTGTTCTTGATGAATCAACTTGTATTACACTGAAGCAGCTGCACTACACTGAAGACCTGCCCTGATACCTGTTTATGGCAATGTTCTTTGCCACATAAAAGTGCAGCCTCATCCAGTGCTTGCGTATCTGAGTTGCACTGCATTGTGCAGTGCAGATGGAGCTACAGAAAGACAGACGCTTTCGTCTTTGCTGTCTCTGGTCAGTACTGTGTGACAGAAGCCTGTGTGAAATACAGCACCCAGTACTCAGTGTTTGATACCAGAGTTATCCTCTTCACGTTATTCTGCACTTTCCGTGTTGAACAGTGTGCTGCCTACTGGAATGATGCAGAATTCTGGATATTTAGAACTTGTTTATCACATAAATTAATTTGCAGTTTTCAGGTTCCTTTATTTCCCCGCTGTTCTCTACAGAGATGCTGGTATCACTGGAGTCAGGAGGCAGTAAATCCATTTGTTCTGCTGTTTCCTGGGGCACAGCTGTTTCAGCTTGCTGTGGTTTTTTGCCTGTCTGAGATCTTCTTAGGCACAATGGCTGATTTACTGCCCCATATGCTCTCTTTGGTATTTCTCCACGGTGTATATCTGCCCAGAGTGACAACCTTATACTTCTGAGGGTTTACCTGTGTTTTCTCTAATTACAGACATGGGCAGCATCATTTTCATGCAGTCTCACTGTGATTGATAGGTAGAAGCTGTCTTTTTGTATCTCTTAGTTGCTCTGCTCCTCTGTGGTGGAGGTAAAGGTTTTCTTTCTGCTCTGCTTGGGTGCTCTGAGAGGACTAGAGATGAAAATTATGGGGCAGCCAGAACAGTATTTTTATTTTCACTGTCATATAATAGGAAATTGAGTTGGTAGCTATGAAGTAATCATCAGCTTGCAATCACAGTGTTCTAATGCCGATTTGGGGCCAAGGGGGAAGTTTTATGGGAAGACTGACTCCTGCAAATTTTAAGTTTAAATCATCGTACAGGTCAGGAGTTCCGTTCAAAACTGATGATGATTTTTGTTTTATTTTAAGGCAGCGACCCACGGTCTAAGATTTTTATGTGAGAAATCATTGGACCAATATATCACGTGTAAGTGATAAAGTACTGTTATTCGCTTCTAAGTGCTCATTTCTCCCTGTATTTATGAATAAGAGAGAACATTTGACAGTGGCTGTGAGTTGTTTTTTCACCACAGCTGTGATTTTGAACTGTAACAATCCAAACAATGGTCCGTGTAAAGCAGCACTCTGATCTTGTGGAGGTCAGGCAGTAACTTTAGAAAGTGCAGCGCGGAGATGCAGTGATCGAAATGAAGAAGCAACTGCTCTGTGCAGAGAGATGGAATTGTATCGATTTTTCTGCTTTGAAAGGAGAACACTAACTGGAGAGTTATGAAGGGGGCATATGAATCCATGAATAGCGTAGGAAGTGTGCGCAGAACGTAATTTCATATCGCTTTTCATAAGACAAGAAATAGTATATGAATCTGAATAAATAATACAGAATTAAAATTTTGGAATTTTCTGCTACAGGAGACTGTAGAGGCCAAAAGCACAAAAAGGTGGTTAGCTCATCTGAGTGGCTACTGAGGAGAAACAGAGGGAAAAAACCCACAAAGCTGCAGTTTGGTGTACAGACTCCTGTTGAGGAAGATCCCGACTGTAGGACAGAGGGCTGCTGGGGGCCTTGATGGTGCTCAGATAACACGTTTGATTAAAGCTGTTCAGAACCAAATGGCCGTTAATGTGTTCATGTACAAACTATGTTGTCCTTCAGAGACATCATGTTACGGTTTATCTTTGTGTCACTAGAATCTTGACAAAAAAAAGGTTTTTTAAAAAAAAATAATAATATTTTTTGGTGATTTCAGTCTGTATCTTAAAATTTTACCAGAAAGCCAGTCTTCTGCTCCTTATTTTCATTCCCCGCTTAAGGTGTTCATAGCCTTTTTAAAGGTATTCCAAGGGAAATGCCTATGAAATATCTTCAAAGTTGGAACAGAACTGAGAGAGATGAGGGAATACCGATGCCAGAGCTGCAGTGCAGAATTCATCTCGCTGGTTGTTTCCTTTACAGTTAGGCATCGCCCTGTGATGAGCCTCCTCACAGCAGCTCACACGTCCCATGTTCGTGTTCTCTGTGGTACGGCACTTCCCTTGGCTTTCTGTAGCGCGTGCCATGGAGAACCCCACTTGATTGAATTGGCCAACAGGCCGAATAGTTTGCTATAGCTGTAGTGAAATCTACACTTAAACTGTGCTGCTACAGCCCTGTTTCCAAAAATAACAGAGATAACAGGTGTAAGTAGATAGAGGACTGTAGCCAAACACTGGACAGTCATGCTTTGTTTTTTCAGTAAGTAGAAGTGTTTTCGTGTGTGCAGTCAATGTCATGACTGGGACACTAGTGGTTCTATGAATGATTTGTACAGCATTTTTCATCCCAAGAGTTTTTCCTGTTGTGCAAACTATGAGTCACAGTGTCACTGCTGGAAATACAGCTATCTTTGGTGCTGAGAACAGAACTCATGTAAAAGTATACAAAAGTAGAGAACTAAGGTTTGGCAGCATTGGAATTATTGGGGTGCGTTCTGGGTAAGTGTATTAATGCTCAAGTCTGCTATTGCTCACTAAGTGAGGACTTAGTAGGTAGTGCATAAACTCTTTGGAACCCTGGATTGAAGGATGTTATGCCTAAGAATCATATGATGCCAATTTTTTTCAGTTGTGCAAAATTTAGTATTTTTATATTATTTTTAATAGTTCCTCTGTTGCTGGGATTTGTGTTCTTCACTGATTAATCTCTTGTGATGTGTTTGTCACAGCAGTCTTGTAGGTTAGGGGTGGTGGCTGAACTCGTGGTTAGCTGTGTTGGTATACAGCCCACAAAATCTATCACATGTATTTCACAAGACCACTCAATTTTTCTTATATTTAAAAACGATGAAAGCATGGTGCCTCAAGAAATCCTATAAATCAGATTAAAAAGCCTGAGTTTTTGATGTGTCCTTAGGCTCAGACTACAGCTTTTGCTGCGAAGCCTAACTAATTGAGTGGGCTGCTGGTTCTTTTTAGTCGAGTTCTGTAAAGTAATTACCCTGACTAAAAGTGTCCTTTCTTTGCTTCTAGCAAGAAATTATGTTGCATTATTCTAAAAACATGAAGGAAGTTCCTAGTCCTGTAGTAGGAATAGTAGTCCACTGTCTTTCTCATGAGGTCTCAAGATGGGAAGTTGCATTTGTTCATGGAGAACAGATTCCAAGAGCTGCCCCGAGCGCGCTGCTATCAGCAGAACTGTAGTAGATCCTGCTGTTTCCCACCAAGTATTTTTTGGCTGCTGCATCTACCCAAATACTGTTCCACTGATAGAGTTTTGAACTAACAGGTGGGAGGCAGTGAAGTCCTACTAGCTGTCTGGCTTTTTCACTCATAAACAATTTAGCTAAGAGCTGTTACATCTGCCTGTGGTGCATACTTGTTAGCTTGTGTGCAAGCCCTACTTCACTAATAGGGTGAGGTACTAGTTCAGTCCTCTAGACACTAATGATGTTATAACGTAGAATGCCATGCCTATTAAATAACTTATCAGAATTCATTGAATATCAAATTATTTAACTTAAAAACCGGAACAGTTCTATCAGGGTCTCACAGCAGACCATGCTGTTCTGTACCTTTTCCACCCCAAAATGTTGTCACTCTGGGCACAGGGTTTGTCAGTGAAGACAGACAGAGCTACGTGGTGAGTGTGGCTTAGGATATTTACCTGTGCATCCATTACCAGGGTTGGTGGTTGGTTGGTTGTTTTCTCTGAGCAGTTTACACTGGGGAAAAAGATGACTTTGAAAATACAAACCCTCATTTCACATCAAATTCTCTCAAAATCCCATGACTTCAGGGTTTGCACATTTAAGGAAAAAGTGCTTTTTGTTGTGACATCTCTTATAATGTGTTGAATGAGTAGCATTACTTGCCTTTGGATTTCTAAAATGTGTAAAGTCTGGAAATTTTAATATAATAATAATGATAAAAATTCTGGCTGTGGCCATGGAGCTGTGAATATTTTGGGAGGTGTCAGATTTCAAAATAGGACAAACTTCTGCCATATGGTCCCTGTTCTGTAATTGATAGCGTCTATAAGCTGTTGGTAGTATGGGAAGGACTAATCTACGTTGGGAAACAAAGCAAAAAAGTGATGGGTTGTTGGAAGCAAAGCTCTCGGAGACCCAGATGGTCTGTCACCTTTCTGCATTTCTCACACAAAACTCCAGACCACAATACCAGCAGTTTCCTTTGTGTGGTACATAAGTACCATTAACCTTCAGGCCAAGAAGTCCCTGTGCTCTGAACTATCCCGGCATCGCCAGCTGGCTTTTCTTAGGGGCAGCACAGATTGAAGTGGGCTTTAAGTTGGAATTAGAAGAACACGGGGCTATTGGTTTGCAAGGTAGGGAAAAAAGTGTGAAGGCATTTCTGTGAGTATTTGAGGAGTGGAATCTGTTGCCAGTGGAGTACAGAAATCTAGCGTAGGAGGAGGAATATGAAATAATTAAAAGGTAGGTGTTGTTCCCTTGCATTCTTGAGTACTCATATAAATGTGAGAGACTGGCTGGAAAACTTTGCCGTCATTCCAAAGTTAAGCTTGCTTTCTTTTTTTTTTTGGGGGGGGAAGGGGGCTGATCGGTCCTTTTTGGGGTAATAAGTAGAACTTGGAGAGGTAATACAACAATGAAAACAATATCATGCTGTGGCTGTGCTGTTCAGGTCTGGAAGGTCTTACTGAACTTACTGAACTTACTGTTCAGGTCAGCTTGGAAGGACTTACTAAGTGGGGGCGTAGACCCACATTCTGTGCCTCCTGGGGCCTGGATGTAGAAGAAATGAAAGGATGATAGAGAGGCCGTGTGTTCTTTGAGCGTGAGGGTGATACGTACTTGGTGTAGCTGGCACATAGCATGCCTTAGTGGGTTCTGCAGGGGGAGATGGATGTGATTAATCGTTTCCAAGCTCCGTAGCTGTGAGCTAAACCAAGCCCAGCTGAAGGTACCATTCACAGAGTCCTTACAGGTAAAATACTTAACTTTTTTTTTGTTATAAGACATAGTGCTTCAGTGAAAAATTTTGGCTAGTGGTGTTTTTAAGACATGTCTGTGTGCATGTGTGAGGGAGACTGGGGAACTCTGAACACAACTACTGCTTTGCATATCTTTTCTTCCAAATCCTTTTGTGCTCTCACTGCAATGAATTCCAGATGAGATTGTCGGTAGATAGATGATAATGTCAACTGTCTGAAACAGGTCCTGAATGAATCCTTTTATTTGCTTACCATGATAAAGTTTCACTTCAAAAGCAGTGTGGCCATTTTTAAAGAACAGTGTTTCCCTGTAGACAGCTAACCAATCATCCTTGCATAGCTGAGGCCAAAATAGTCCTAATATTCTCTTTACTGCTACTACAGTAGCAGTATTAGTATCTCTTAAAATGAAGGATGAGATCATAGTAGCATTTTGGTTATTGGTGCAGTTTCCTATTTCTTTCTCGAGCTTTTTTTAAGCTCATACTGTCCTTACAGAGTGACCTCCTGGTTTACCATGTGTAATCATGTGACCAGTTGTTTACTGTGCTTTACTGTGTCCTTGTTTGAGTCATTTTGATAACCTAAGACAACATTTTTAGCTTCATGTTGGATCAGGGGATTCAGCTGTGATTTGCCCACATGCTCAGGAGGAATCCAGTGCTGGGATGAAAATGAAGTATGGCAGAAAGAACTTAAGAATTGGGCTTTATGTTTGATCATTAACTAGTAAACTGATGCCAGTAGAGTTCTCCTTCCTTGTTGTGCTCTAAGTGTGCCATGTTCGGTTGAGAGAGCTGTCAATAGAGGTATACTGGCAGGTCCCAGTGAGGAGTTAGTGGGAGAAATTTTTGCACAATGACTGATGCCTCTTGGTATTAAATACTGTGCTTAGTAGTATGTTCCTTGCCTGATAGTATTTTATTTTGTATTATAAATCAACTTATTTAGTATTTATTATCCCACATCAATATAATGTGCTTCTTTGCATGTGAAGAGCTTTGGGGAATATAAGGTGCATTTTGCTGTGTTCGCTGGTATGAGAGTTCCAGCTGATTTTTCATGTTCTTGAGTTGCAGACGCCTGAGTGTCATGAGATCTTTCATTAAAAAAAATACAGCATACTGTTCCTATGCCAGATATTCTTCTGGAAAGCTATTTTGGCTCCCACCCCCCAATAGTAACAAGAAAATGCTGCACTATGAGTTATTTTTAAGTGGATGGAAATAGCATCCAGATTATTTCAAGCCACTGATGTATAAATTCTTAGTAAGAAAAGAACTACTACTTTTTTATTGCTTCTTTTCTCACATTTGTTTGTTCTTAAAGTTTAGACAAGTGTCAGGTGAGTGAACATTATTATTCAAGATAATTTGTAAGCATAGTGCATTGTCACGTATCAAAATATTATGTGAACGGGGATGACTTTTATTCTCCTCTTGGATGCTGTGATTAAACAAAGCAACAAATCTTGTCCTTGGCTCTTACAAGGTGCGATGTGTTACAACAGCCCAGGTCTCAATAACTTGCATAATCAATCCAACAGAGTGATATTTTCATTTCATTAATGGAAGGAATTGAGGGTGGTTGAACTCAGTGAAAACAATGAAGATTTCTCTGTTCACTGGGTAAGTTTGAGAGGGCCGTGAAATATTACATCAAAACAAGTTTTATGGATTGTGGAAGGTCAGAATGTGTAGGATGTGTCACTGACAGCTCTTAGATAAATGGGGCTGAATTTTCAACTGCATTGTAACATCACCTTTCCTAACATGCAGTGCCAGTAGTTGTGGTGCATGTGGTTGATGCGAATTTAATTCCAGTGTTAGAACTAATTGTTTATTTGCTTTTATAACGCCATGAATAGGTATAAACGATCTACGCAAGACGAATGGCTAAAATATAATCAGATCCTCTGTGTACTTCCACTGTTACAGTCAGCTCGTGACTTTAAAGATGCAGGATTTGTACCACATGTGTCAGTGGTAGCTGAGAGTTCCATGGATAATATCTTAAATGTAGTTACACTGTATATTTCACTTTTTACAGTGATAATCTTCAAAGGAGGTTTTTGCTAGATGCTGTTGTGCTCTTCATTTCAAGAGCAGATACTCCTAAAAACATTTTTAAAAATGGTTAACTGCCTTTAGTAATATTTTCTTGCGAGTTTTAATTCATTTTATAGATACTTTTTATCTGTAATTGCCTTCACTCCCTATTCTATGGGCAGAATTAATTACTTCTATAATAAATAGTGAAATGCTTTTTGGAATTACTGTACATGTGAAGCACAGGAAAGAATCTGTCCTGAGCTCTACGTTCAGAAGTTAACTTCTAAAATAGCAGACTGTTTATGCGATGGATAACATTTTTTCTTACCAAACTGTATCTAATCAAATCCTTACAAAGCAATGCCATGCATTCAATGCATGTCCCATAATTCTCTTTGGAGACAGTGCACAGCTGCTGCAGTTAGTATTAGCTGCTTCTTATGGCTTGGTATTTTCTTTCAATAAAAATCACAGATGGCGGGGTGTCTTTCACACCATGATTGTAAATATGAGCCTGGGTCAGGTGAAGAGGTGATGTAAGTACATGTAATTCTACTTTAAGTATAAAAATCCCACATTGAGTTCAATTACCGTCTGTTTTTTTCTGTAGTCCCTGAATGTCCAGACTTGATCCAATGACAGTAGTGACATGGAGCATAAATTGTTGGTATCCTTTATCTATTACAAATAATAACATAGCTCTGAAGGGTTTAGCGTCTTGTGAGTTTACCTCTGTGTAATTGTTAACCGCTTGTTCTTTGTCCTTATAAGTAACAGGTAAAAACCGCCACCTTCCTCCAGTTTGCTTCTGCAGATACCTTATTTCCCTTCTACTCCCACCAACGCAGCCATTTTGGGTGAAGGGGGAAACCTGTAAATTATTTGCACAGAGCTTATGTCCAATTTTTAAGAGTTTTCACACTATCATAGATATCTCAGATTCTAGTTTTGTTTCTCTGTTTAGAGGCCAGTGCTTAAGCCCTGACCATCATTGGGCCACTGTTAGCTTGAAGGACGTGTGAGCAGTAGGCCACTTCCCAGACCAAGACTAAGATCTTGCAGCAGTCTGCTGCAGAACTCACAAGCATTTAAGAGTTTCCATCAGGTTGTACCATGTGTTGCTGTTTAATACCAGCTCAATCTACATCCAAGTTAAGCAGGAGGATATAGAAACAGAATCTCATGGTGACTCAGAGTCAGAGGAATATAGAATAGAGACTGACACAAGCAGAGCCTATTATGGACTATGATTATTATTAGAATTAGTGCTGGTGAATATGAACTTTCTCTGTCTCTGGACAGTCTCTCTGCTGACTTTTAAAATTATTTCTTGCAGTACTGGTGAATTTGCAAGCCATAAATGTTTCCTGAGAACATTTAATTCAGCTGTCAGTATAGGACTATACCTTGTATGTGTTTCCTAGGCTGTCTTTGGGCCATTTCAAGTATGATGCGTGCTGAAGTTTCCATCATTTCTTTTAAGTAGCTTTCTTGGTTTGAAATACCCAGCTTTCAGTGGATTTAGTAAGTCTAACTTGTAATTAGTTTCAGATTTTTTTTTTAGTATTTTTCCCTTCCTACTTCTCAGTGAGTGAACTCACTGTGCCCATAAAGGCAATGGCAAAACTCCCGTTGAGATAAATACAGCATATTCAGCACTAATATTTTTGCTACCAAAAAAATGTAGACAGTCCTTATTTCCCCCCTGTTTATTTGTAATGTGTTAACCTGCAGTGTATATATTTTAGAGTTTTGTTCTCTCTGTCAACTTACCATTTTTACTGTTCTTCCATCAGCCTTCTGTCATTGATTTGAATCATTCTGCCAAGGAAAAAGTTCAGCTGGAGACTCACTGTATGGAGTTGCACACCACTTTGGCTTTTTACTTGTACTGCCAAACTCGGATGCTAACTCAGAGAGCTATTCACTGTCACCTTGTTAAATGCTTCTTATTTCTTTCTTCATTTTGCCTCTGCAAACACATTTCAGGTAACTGTCTCTGCTTTTGACTTTTATTGTTTTTCTAAGCTGAAGGTTTTTTCATACTGTTCTGTCAATCTGCCATCTCTCTTGTTTACTTCAACAAAAAGAAAGTTTTTATCATTCTTTCTTAAAACTTCAACATTGTCTGAGGGGATTTGTTAATTTTTATTTTTCTTTTTCATGTTGGTTCCTTTTTATTCCACATCTTATAATAAAAGAGCTAAAAGTCTGGGCTATTGTCAGTCTTGGTGGAGTACTTCAGAAGTAACACTCCGTTACAGTTGATTTTAATGACTATTTTGGCATGCTGTTACTAACGCTGTTTATTTGCCTTCATTCCATGTGTGTTTACCCCTGGACTTGAGGGTGCGTGGTCTATGGACTTAGAATTGAATGGATGTCCAGGAAGCACTGGTAGGATGGGCTTTCTCTATTGCTGTATAGACATTGGAGGCCTTCAACAGTATGGCGTTGGAAGACACTTTCATGGCATTCATTTCTATTCAGGGGAATAAAAGGGTTGTGCGTTCTAGCTATAAAGTCAGCAAAGATGATGTCTGTGAGATTTTCTCTTCATCACTGGAAGACTTTAATTTTTGGCATGTTTGATAATCTTATGTCAAGTGAGGGTGATACCGAGGTGGTTTCCAAATCTACTCACTGCTTGCAGACAAATGTATGAGGAGATACAAATGCCCATTTATGAAGTTGCTTTTTTTTTCCCCCCAGTAGTGGGGGAAGTGGTATCCTTCCAGATAGGGAAGGAGTCACCTGCTTATGTCCTTTAGATGCTTGATGAGCTCAACGACAGTGTTGTGTACTTTGGATGAGAAGATATACAGCTGTGCACTTCTGACATGTTGTCAGCAAGATAGTCCATAACATCCAACGATCTCACCTCATGTTCTGGTTACATATAATCAAGATGAGAAAGGAGGTGTAGTTATTTCGATGAACATGTGAGAATACTCAGCAGTATACAGCTCAAAGTTACAAAAATACAGTTCGTAAAGCATCTCAGAATTCACACCTCTCTATAAAGCTGTCAGACGAAACAAAGTTCTGGTTCTTCTCTTGTTCCCATTTCCTGGTAAGATTTTGACAGCAATCATCTGTAAATTGAAAGGGCTTCAAAAGGAAGAACAAGCATGACTTGAGAGTGGGCTGAGTGGGCACATCTATACTGCTAAATATGAGGAAGTTAGGCTGCCTTTCCCATCCCCAAATCCAAATGGTGCAAAGATGGTTGTTGTCTCCCTCTGAGCAAGGCTGGTCACAGCCATCTCACAGTCTGGGTCTCCTTTGAACCGCGTGTGGTAGCTCTGTACCCCGAAGGTACAGTCGCTGTTCTGTGGAGGGGTCAGGGTTCAGTTCCCATACTGAAAGCATGCCATCGCTGCTGCAGTGCACCGGAACGGTCCTTTAATTGCAGGCCACTGAACTTACGTTTTCTGTATGTGGTATGAAGACATTTAGAGGAGACTGAGGACGTGTTTCCAGAACTGTGCTGGCAGACTGCTTCAGTGCAGTGACCCAGGCTGAGGTATCATTTTGTTTGCTGATTCTTGCAACTGTTCCTCAAGGAAGCCATGCCCAGAGCCCTGGCTTAGGTTTGTCTTGTGGAAATCTGGCTGGATTGTTTCAAAAGCAGATATGCAGAGGAATTAAGAAATGTGGACAAACAAGGTGCAATGCTTGGCATTATACTCTTTAATAAGAATGTGCGGGCATAACTGTAAAACTAGGCATTAGCTCATCTCTGTGTATTTAAAGAGACAGAAAACTCCTCGTTCCAGCCTTTCCTTGGACTGTCTGTGAGATCCTGAGGTTAGCTTTTGAAGAACGTGGCTGAACGTCAGGTAAAAGATCATCCTTGTTTCTGTGGGTCTCTTTGCAACCAGTAGAATCTTTATTTAAGAATCAACTGATACAGCATTAAGTTTTATTGAATATAATCTCTGGCCTCTTTAGCACGGATGCGTGAGGGCTTTGCCAGTGCCTCTCATATTCTGGAAAGTGATTTTGGGGAGAAGGGAGTAGCACTGTGTTTGGAAAGCTGTAACTCAGCGGAGTTTTGGTGATCTGTACATGTCCGAATTATTGTGCATCTTTTCTCCTAACCATCAGTCTTTACTTGAGAGTGAGGAATGTTGTGTGTTCCACTTCTTTGCGTGCTTTAACATCTAGCATGGAGTTTTCTTATATTATGAATAATGGTGATGTGGAATCAAAATCAAGCACTTTTTCTTCTTTTGTTTTTTTTTGTTTTTTTTTTTTTTCTTTTTTCATTCCTTCATATTTTCATTCATATCCTTACAAGACATTTTCCGTTTATGCCGTGGCTGAAGAGATAAGCTAGTAACTTTTTACAAAGCCAAACCAAAGCACACGCAAACACAAAACCAAAACGCATGTAGATGGTTTTTATCTCCTCTGAGGGGCTGTTGGTAACATTACCTGAGGAGTTTAGCAACAACATTTGAAGGTTCATTTCACAGTTCAAAGAGGAATAACCAGAATTGCTTGGTCAGTTCAGTGCCCTGGGCTATTTGGCTATTGAGTGTTCACTGGATAGGTGCATGAAGTGTGATCTACCACTGGTTTTTGGGGGGCTTGTTATTTTTGCAGTGCTATTATGTTCTGTCATTTTTAATCAAAAGTTACAGATTTTGTCATTTCTAAATCTTGTAAAAATAAATCGAATTTTGAAGGAAATCTCTTTTTTGGGGGCAAAGAAACACAGGACTTGTTTTATCAGTTTTCGTACCACACAAGGAATGTACATGTTTTGAATTTTGGTAAGATACCTAAACGCCTCTGCATATGATAATCTTTCCAGAAATATGTTTCTTACTTAGGGTTTCTAGCACTGAGCTTTCCTTTTCTCCTTCCCCCAGCTCTATACATCTCTAAATAGGGTTGTTTGTGAGCAAAAAATGTTTGGCACATTCAGTATGGGTGGAGTGCAATTTAGATATCTGTCTTGGGAAACAGGAGTTTACATAAATCTTACTTAGCTAAAATGTTGGTTCAGATCCAATTATGTACAGTAGAACTGTGTTTTAAAGTCCTAAGCTGTATGCCTAAACTTGTCGTGTCTCATGGAAATCTTATAATTCTGTTCCCCTTCTCCCATATTCTTCATGTTCTTGCATATTCTCTGCAAAATTTCCACCGTGCCTATAAACAGAAAACCTCTGATAAGTATGATCTCTTAAATTTCCAGTCAGCTAATGAACGTATACTGCGGGCTGTTTTTCCTTCCAGCACTTTAGAGAACGCCTTTGATCCACTTCTGACCAACTCCATTGATGTGATGTGGTGTGAGCAGACCTCTTGTAGCTGCTGCTGCCCAGCTGCGTGTCTGCTCCAAACTTCCCTTAGCTTTGAGGTTTTTGTGCTTGGTCTCCTCTGGCTGAGAGCTGTCCCAGGAAAGATCTCTAGGTGACTAGCAGTTACAGTACCCATTTATACTGCCAGTAAAGCCAGTTCCCATCACTCCACATAACTGGTATTTTAATTTGGTGCCTGTATAGGAATTCTGGGCTTCATGCTTGTGACGCTGTTGTCTAACCTTGTAATTATGGTTGTTAGTTGTCTTGCAAATCTGTGACACCTGTTTGCTTGTTGGTCATCTTGAGTGGCAGGCAACACTAAATTTGTTTGTTAAAAATTGTTATCTCCAGAGGGAATACAAGACCACCAAAAATAAGTATCTGGTGCCTGGTACTACTGAATTACTTGTAAATTCACTCTTTCAGACTATACGCAAAGTAAACCCTGCCAGATCATTAGCCTACAGGTTCTGAATGTAATTTTATTAGCTTCTTTGAAGCGGACTATTACCTATTTAAAAATCCTTCAAAGTGTAATTATTTTAATTATTTTTAATCCTACAGGATACTTTACTAATTATTGCTGATAGTATAGATTAATTTTATTATATGCAGTGAATTTTGTCTGACTAGACTTGGGGTTTTAATTAAAAGTTCTAATGGACTTATTAATAATAGCTTTAGGCTCTATTTACTGGAATGCCAGTATGATTTTCTGTGGGAGACAGAACAATAATTCAGTTCCTCTCAGCTACCTGTTGAAGGGGTGACGTACAGCTTTCCTCCAGAGGCTTTGATTTCTTCTGGCTTCTACAATGTTTATACATTACCACATGGAAGGTGGATTTGATAATCAAGATTCATACAGAATTAGTCTACAATGAACAGTTGTTCTATCCCCTGTGTTACGAACGATGCTGATGTGACCTTGCAGACAGTGATATCTGTCACGTCTGTGATGTTTCTCCTGTGAACCAGAGGTGACCAAGCTGATGGGCAAGTTCTCACTAGTGCAGATTTCGGAAAATTAGAAATAGTTTACTAAATATGAGTGGAGAAGTGGGTGATGAATCTGTGAACAAGAGAAACAGAGAGTTGGGGACCTTGAGGATGCAGATCTGAAGGTGCTCAAAGGAGCCTTTGGTTTTAGAGAAGAGACAGGGAAGCAGGAATTCAGGTTTGATGGAGAGGCCTGGAGTGCAGAAGGATGAGAAGGCAGTGCAATCAGCTGCTGCACTGAAGCAACTAATTGTGCCCAAAGCCAAGCCTGAGCACTGTGTTTCTTTTCTGGATGGGAACGGCAGGTGAAGTTTTTGTGTGGCTTGGGGTGTGGGAGCAATTAACCCAGGGCTGCGGTGCACACAAGGCATTAGGACATTAAGCCAAGCTTATTTGAGGCCTTACACTGCTGTGCTATATTTCCATATAAGAAGATGACTTCGTTAAGTACTTTTGTGCTTGCATAATTGTCCATTCTAAGGATCATAATCAAGTGGGTAAAAGGCTTGAAATAATGAAGAGCCAGAGGCCTGCAGGTGGGGATGTGATGTGAAGGGCAGAAGATAACAGCTGTAAGGTTTCCTGGTAAGTGGTTACCAACCACTGCATAGCCTTGTTTTAGGCATTTAACAAAAGCAGGGGGCACAGATTGAGCCCTGCAGTGCTGCTGTGAAAAATGAAAGTTACTGAAATATTGTTTGTGCCAAAGATGGGAATAGTTTGGCAGCCAGCAGCTGTCTGGTTATAGTCAAAATGTCCACTACTAAGGCCTTTGGATTATCCAACAACCGGAGATATTCCGATTCTTTCCATTCTTTCACCTCTTACGAACACTCCCATGAAGAAAAATGCTTTGAAAGTAATGCTGGGAATTCTGACATTTTGCAATGTTGCACAACAGTGGTGATTAAAAATAAATAAATAAATAAAGCGACCAACAACCCGGGCCTTTACCTTATTAAGATATATTTTGAACACTCCTGATAGTTTTGCAATCTAAAGGAGTGCAAAAGAGATTAAGACATCCAAATCACATTGAACGTTCATAGGAAAGAGACATAACCTCTCCCATTAATGTTCGAATTTAACAGCAACTTTGCTTTTGTAAACCAATTTAAAAGTTGTGTATTCTGCCTGTCATCTGTATTGCAGTGTATTGAACTCCGTCCTTGATTTCTCTAGACAAATGCAAAGTGACATCTTAAAGGAAGAGCAGCTATTACTGGCACTGAGGACTTAATGCCTTGACCTGGTGTGACCTGCATGACCTTGGCAGTGTAAGGCAGATTAGTAGTTCAGAGTATCTTTCTGTCCATGTTTATTTAACTGGAGGTGTAGATGTTGTATTCGCACGCCTTGCTATCTGTGAAGTTAAAATTAAACAATTTGCCATCCTGTCTTGCAGCGAGAAGCTGACAGTCACACCTGTGTGTCTGTACCAGACAATGTTTTGTTTGATGAAGAAATTTTAGTGAGAAAGAGAACGGTGAGACTTCTTCTGAAGAGGCTTTGTAAATGTCGGGAGCTGAGCTTTTTGCTTTCTAAAACAACTTCATCCTGAGTGTCGAAAGAAGAATTAGAAAATAAGGTAGTGCTGATAGAACTTCATAACCTCAGTACAAATATTTTTGAAACTCTGAACTCAAAAGCTGCCGTACTGCACAGTGTTCTGATTGGAACAGTCTCCCCTTTCCAGTAATAAGTATAGCAAATTTCTTTTAAAGCCAGTGGGAGAAGTGAATTTATAGTTATTCTCTGCCAACTGTTTAAAAAACTGCCAGCTAATCTGTTTCTCTGCTTTTTGTGTCAAAGTTGAAATCTATCTTGAGATGAATTCTTTCTATAAAAGCACGGTGATTGCTGGCGTTGCCCTGTGTAAAAAAAGCCTTCTTAGCTGAAAACTTCTGAAACCATTTTTTGTAATCCCTCCATTTGTAGTGGAGGCTGAGTGTTGGCACAGGTGGAATAGGACAGTTCTTGAACTCCAACTTGACCATGGGTTCAAACTGCCAGACACAACAAGTGCTGGTTTTGTTGCCGTCAGTATCAAAAGGGAATTTTCATGTAGTGGAATTTTACCCTATTACAGTGCTCACAACACCTGCTGTTGTCGGCAGAGGTGCTGTGCTGTTGCACATGGTGTATGTGCTGCCTGTATTGCCTGTCTGTGTGGACTGAGAAAGAATGTGAATTCAAACAATGGAACTCCTTTACTGGTGTGATTGTCACTGCTTAGCAGAGGACTTCATCCTTTCATCCATGATGTCCTTCTCTTTGACTTCCTGCACAGCTTTGCCTCTGTTTCTGCGTGTCCTGGCACACATCATTGAATTTTCTTTTATTCTCACATTTTTATCATCACTTTTTTTTTCTGAAAATCTTGCTTTCTGATACTGTTCAATACATCTTGTTTGTTCAGCAGCTTTCTTTTTGCCCTTCTTACGACACTGAAGACAGTGTGACAATTTGGGACAAATTCTGGATGCTGTAGATGCTTGGCAGATTCAGAAAAGATGTATTTGCTCTTCCCAGCTTCTCCCAGGTTTCCTTTAGAAGAAAAAGCCCTGCTTTTTGGCATATTGAAGAGATTAAGGTATTTTTCAGTAACGCCTACTGTGGTGTTTAGGAATAATCATTGAAAATATGTAATGTATTAAAGACAAGAATGGTTGGAAGCCGTGGCTTAATCTTTCATTCCTGTGAATAGAACTGCTCGGGATTATTACAAGAGAGGGGAAAACACTGTAACATAATGAATAACTGCATAGCGTAATACTCCCTTGACCTCCATAAATCCATTGATTTTTTTACATGCATGTTCTACACATCTGAACACAATCAGTGTGAAAGGGCAGCTGGAGCAGCTCCAGCCCTTGCAACCGATTGCCCCTCTGAGACCACTCCCCCGTGTTGCTCTTGGCACAGGCTTATCCTAATGGGTGTAATTTTAATCAGAAAGTTTTGCAAGGTTAATTCTGAGAGTCTGTTATTCGCTTGTATCTTTCTCCTAAAAAATGTTCTTCTATGTACCTAAAAGTCAAAGTGAAAGTATTCCAGTTAAACTAGTGGGCTCTTTGTCAGAGATCTGTTCAAGCTTACGCTTAGATGAAGTTTAAGTGAATTGGTGATGAGGTCGATAGCAGGATTACTGGTTTGGTCTTTGCGTTAAAAGTTAAAAACACAAAGTAATCTACACAGAGTGTCTCTGGGCCAGATGTGTTTTGTTTTTGAGGCCGTTACTCGGGCACGTCAATGTTCCTGCATGCACATCTGAGAGAGACGTCACAGTGTTGATCACGTATTTACAGGTGCTTACATGAGCTGTTCTCTGGGTGACATAATGTGGAGTAGTTGTTGAAAGAGCATTTGGAATCTGGCTGCAGTGGGTGGCCCAGGAGCTGGGATACGACTTTGTTCCATATCTTCAAAATACAAGATCAGTCTGATTCCAGTTTGTGTAAAACCCTTTGCAAAGCTCGTAAGGGACTATACCCTGTTCTGTAGGGCACCTACTGACTTCTCTGGTTTCTTCAAACCTGACACCATCAGTCCTCTTCTCTTAGTACCGAAATAAATATACACATAGTTTTGGGAGTTACTCTGCAGAAGGTGTTCTAATTGCTAATGTGCACGTCTGCCTGTATGATAAATGTGATTATCTTATCAGACAAATTATGCCCAATTTGACTAATTTCACTAACTAAGCTTTATATTATGAACTACTTTATGATCGCTCGCAGCATCCAGCACGATTGTGTGTGGAAAGGACCATTATTAAAACTGTAAGTGTTTGGACGCAGCGGTGCTGGATATTTATGAAAACCATTTCTACCCACAAATACATCTGAACCGAACCCTCTTTCATACTCGAGTTCCTTTTTGTTTCATATCATGGTTAGAAGGTCTTCCTTTTAGCCTTGGCTAAGGCAGATTGTGCGGATTTTTCCTTCTGACAGTGGAGGAATTTAACCTTTCCCAACCTTTTCTGGGCAGAGTGTTTTCACATCACGTACCTATCCCATCACATACCTATCATTAATAATGCACATTTATTACTCAGCTGACAATTTTTCATAGCAGTCAAATTCTGAGTACTAGTGGATGATTTCAAGGCAGCAATTCCTTTTCTTAAAAGCCTCAATCATATCTGGTGTTATTAAGGATAATAATTACCTCTGCAGTTTTAGAATAGTACCACTACCTCAGAAATTTAAGGTATGTTTTTTCTGTTTTATTTCTGATTTTATTTTCAGCTGTTTGGATTCAAGATGCAAATGCGAAAGTGGGGATTAGAGCTGTTCTGACCCAATAATAATTATCCCAGATAATAAGAACCAGTAATTTAAAGATAGCTATTTAGCATTTGGGGAAATTAACGAAATCTCTTCATTGGAAATTCATCATTGCTTTCTGCAGTGGTCTTCATAAAAATCAACACATGACTATTTAAATTGTTAAAGGGTATATGCAATCATATTCACGTTTCTCTTGGCCGTACGACCATATGTACATATAAGAGACATTGCCTTCAACTTTTTAATTTAACTGCCTTCTGACTGCAAATAACTTATTGAGTATAAGCTGATACAGTGCAGTCGTACTATGTATGGGCACAAACAGAAGGAATAAATGTTCCTGGTCATCTCAATGGAGAGGTAGCTTTGCAGATGGATTATGGTGATTTAAATGTCAACAGAGTTATTTTACTTCTGATCGTTTTTAGTAAAAGCATCCAGCTAATGTGCTTATCCAGCGTGGTTGGATATTCCATTCATCTGATGGGGCATTCCAGAGGAATAAGGCTGCAAGTTTTAAATTGGGGATGGTTTCATCATCTAGGCAGCAGGTTAGATTTCCTAGACTAACATCTAGACTCTCTGGAACCACAGGTTCAAATGCTGGCAGACAGTCCTGCCAAGCGTCTCACTTGACATTCGTTTGGTCCCCGGGGTGTTACTCCATGACATCTCTGCTGAAATCTCATGCACACAGTGGGGAATAAACTGCGTTTCATCCCCTGCCAGTGGGGTACAGAATGGTGGTTACTTTGTAAGGTCTGCTTCTGCTCACCTTCATCCTTTGATCCTGCTCCTCTTCTCTTTTTTTTTTCCATAGACTGCAAAAGAGGCGTTTCATAAACAACTTACGTTCTGATTTTAAGCTCCTTTATCTCATATTTTTGAGGGAAAATGTGAAGAGCTGTGGAGAAATGCAAGGATGGCTTTCCTGCATAACAAAGTGCAAACGGGCATTATTTACTGAGTAGCAAGGTGTGAATGTATGTGTGCTTCTATATCATTGCTCTTTAATTGAATGGTTCAGTTCTTTCAGTATTTGATTGACATCTAGTAAGGATTTGACTATACTTAACAGTTCTGTGTTTGAGTGAAGCACAGACAGATTTCACATAAATATTTTAATGTATCAGGTATGTTAATTTCAGTGAGCATTTTGACAGACTAAAACAAGAAAATATTTTAACCCTACTCCGTCCCTGATACTGTTACTGCTAAAGCAATGTTTTCATAGGAAGCACCGTGTAATAGCAGTTCAAGTCATCGGGTATCGTTCATTTGAAAATAATAAAGGCCATCTCCAAGATTGGGTACGGTTGTTGTAAAGCCTGGTGGATAACAGTGAGTGGAAAAAAGCCCCTTACACCACCTAATATTTCCGCAGAGGAGACGGAATTCTTCTTTTTATTAGCTGCTGTTTTTATTTATCCCACAGTAGGTCCCTAATCGTACTAACTAGTGTGATGCTTTGTACACATACTTGAGAGAGCTGAAGAACTGAACAAACATTGCTGAGTGTGATTGCTGAGAAAACACCAAGCCTAGGTAACTCATGGTACTCCTTGCATGGTCTGAAACAACCAGCGAGTAAAGGATTTAAAGGACATAAAAGCATGTGACTGCAGCTTTTCAGAGCTGCATCTTTTTAAGACCTGTTGTTATTGTCCAGATGTTAGTTTTGCCTTACAGTGCTGTTTCAAGATGTTTGCCTGCTCTCCAGAAGATTTGGGAACCATTCTGCCAGCTTGCTTTTCTGCTTTCTGCTTGGATATTTGGTGGGAAACGACAGAAATTAGTTAGGTTGTCATTTAATTTGGAAGAAGAAGTTATCAAAAATGTCGATGCGATGTGAGGTCGTGACTCACCTGCAGTGTGCAGCCTGGGAAAGTGTGTCCTTTGTAGGGGCTGATGTGGGAGGGAAATTAGCAGTGTATTCAGAGGTGAAATGCATACAAGGAGATAAAACTACAGAAAGCGAAGTTTCTGGTTAAATAGACGAGAGAACAAAAATGAATTTGGGATAAAAGAATTACTTCATTATTGTAAGAGGTGTTTAGCAGCACAATGTCAGTCATTACCAGCCTGTGTGCTATTTAATTATGTTCTGAATTAATCTGTGATACCCAACTGTGCATGTGTGAGTGATGCTCATACAGGATACAAGTCGTTGTGTGTCTTCTTACATTCGGGGACATTTATTTTATTAATATAGATACTTTTTTTTGAGAGAGAGAATCACGGGGAAAAAGTCATTTTTAAGAAAAAGCAATCTTACCTTTCTATTAATACAGTAATAATTTAGGCTTTTAGATTATTGCTCCTGCACTTCACTGAAATGAAAATTAAACAAACTTCATCCTAACTAGAATCAGTTGCCACAAAAGTAAAAACCTAAGGAGAAGAAAAAGCTATTAAGAGATTTAAGCACACAACGAAGGAGACCTTTTAGAGGAGATTAAAGAATGTGACAGGCATTAGTATTTCAAGGTGCTGTGATCTGCTCGTGGATTGATGTGCCTCACAATGAGACAAGGCACATTAAAAGCTGAAATCATTCAAGCTGGTGTGAAACTGAATATGAGCAATTACCAAATAGTTAGGCATTAAATAAAATGGATGATTTTGTGAACTTGCAGTATAGAAGACTTCTTTGTGCGATCAAAAGCTCAGTCTTTGAACCTTTCCCTTCAAACACGAGCTTTGAGACAATGCTTATTGTGCAAACTGAGGTGTTTAAAAGGAGCGGTTCCTATTTTAATGTTGCTGTCTAGCACTTTGTGTGGTGAGAAAGCATTACTCACCGAGAAAAAAAACGCGGATGTGTTTAACTTCAGCGTTTCTGTACGCATTGGCCATTTGAAAGTCACAGCCAATAGCATTTGCAGGTCAGGAGTGATAGTGGAAGAGACTGCCAGGTAGCCTCTGTCATGCATGTGTAGTAGCGAAGACTTATATGCAGACTCCATTAGGAGGCTTTTTCTGCATTAAAGAGCCTTATTCCTTCTGAGTATTAAAGCAGAATCCTCTTAGGTCCCGTTTGTACAATTTGTCTGGACAGTAAATCGGGCATAGCAGTTTTACGAAGGGTTTTAGCCTGAAGCATGTATAACTGTGATTAAACAGCAAACGCAGCTTTCCACTGGTGTGGCTGTGGCCTTAATTGGGAGCCAGTACTGGGGCGGCCACTGAAATGGGATGGTAAGTGTCCAGTGGAGGAGAAAAAGGATAATTAAAGAAGTATTTGTGAATGGTTGTGAATGAAATGCTAACAACGCGACAACGAGCAGAACACCTTTGTCTTAGCTTTGTTCCTATATTTTTTTTCCATCACAATCAGAGGAAAAGCAGATCCTTACATGTTGTAGGAGTTTTCTTGCCAGTGGATTGATTTGCTTTCACTGAACTCGGGCAAAGTTTTGATACTATGTAAGTAGAAGCAGGCTGAAATCCTATAAACTCATTAAAAAGATACAAACATGGGAGTGTTTTTGAAATGTTAAAAAAAGGAAGTTCTTAGCCTCAAACAGGCATCGGTGGGGCTGGTTGCACAGAAAGCACCACCTGAGAGCACTGATGCTTGCAGTAGAGAAATTTTTTATGGACTGCATGGCAACTAGTATGTTCCTGGTCGTGTTTTATCTGAACAGTTATCTCGTACATTAAAATTAACAGCTAATCATAAGTTCATTATAACTTAATGAGCTAATAAAATAGAAAAAAAATTGATGTATGCTGTGCTAAATTCAGACTTGCAGAATGGTTGTTTGTACTCATTATTCTTAGCCAGTTCTTAATCTGATGTTTATTGTTTTCCTGAAAATTAGATCTCCATGGCCGAAAGGTGCATACTAAATAAATGTTAGTTCAGTTCTGATCTTCAGAACTGTTTTAATGCTTTAGGTACCAGTTTGGTCTGATTTCAGTGCTGAGGCTTTATCAGATTTCTCAGGTTGGCTGCATCACTCAGCGCTAACCTTCTATGTCCAAGTCTTGCTTGGTCTTCTGCATTCATTCTTAAATCCATTAACAGGTTGCAAGATCTATTTTGTCTTCATTCAGTTGATTTCAAGTCTTCTGCCTTTGTGATCTTGAGTTAGAAATCGAGCTGTGCGGTAGTGTCATATATGTATGTGGTGCTTCGTGAGCTGGACTAGATACAGCATCTGTCACTGCACGAGGAGCAAAATGATGGAGAGAGCTAGAATAGTGTTTAACTACAACCACCACCGATTCTGATTTCACAAACAGCTCTTTTCTTTTTGGCTTACCCAAACAGAAAAAAGCCATGTGTTTCTCATTGAACGTTTTTATATCTTGCTTGCTTACGGGGACATTTGGTTAGGTGAACTTAGTAGGTTGCATATATATTTTTGTGTTATGGTTATTTCAGCCTAGTGGATTCCCTCGGGAGACAAAACAGAAACAGCATAAGCTCTTAGTGACATTTTAGAATTCACTGTATGTCTTACTAATGAGAATCGTGCCCTAAAACTACGTTCATTTTGAGGCAACATTTAAAAATATCAGAGTGGGTCTCAGGCCGGGCATGTGGCTTTAATCTCCACATATTTATCAGAGTTGAATAATCACAGTGCATGTAAGAAGGAACAAGAAATTCAGAGTTACTCAGAGCCCAAGCAGATGATCAGTTTTCCTAGGATGTATTTATTGAATAACCAAAGTAGAACATATGAAGTGTTTGGCTGCAAGGGCTTTTTGACATTTTGGAGTACAACCGATACATTGATTGCAGCCTGTCGCATAGGCACACGCTATTAAAATACACGTCCTGCTAATAAATGGTATTAATAAATAAAATACAGCTCCCAGTCATTTGGAACTGCTCTCAGGAAAAATGGCTTTGGAACATCTTATTGTCACATGGAACGTACGTATGTGTGCAAGTCGTGTTTAAGTAAAACTGCTACTGTTATGCGTTGGTGAGAAGTGGCATTGCTGTGGAGTTCAAGAACAGCCACCATCAGATTGCTGTAGTATCTTCAGTCTTATCTTTTATGTAAATAGATAAACCATTCTGTATCACATGCAAAGAGTAAATGCTAATTTTCCTCCTTTGAAGCACCAGCATTACTTTTGGCAATGTCAGTATTCTCACATATGGCCCTTCTACATAATGAAGGATGTTCTTGTTTGTTTCTTAAGGTATTGATTTTTTTTTAAAGCAAATATCGTATCTTGATCATTCTGTTAGAGAAGTTACTTTTCTTCATTTAGTTTGTTATAGGAACATTATAATAGTGTAATAGTCATATGCTGGTGAATTCTAATTCTGCACGACACAGTCCATTAAAAAAACAGCTAGACCTTTGCACGTGCTCACATTTTAGCAGAAGTTACAACGGAAAGAGTGGAAGCAGACAGGTATTTAAGTAAGAAGAAAACGTGCATTTATTCTGATGTATTTCTTTATTTATGGATTCATTTCAGAACTTAAAAATAGTGTTATTTGTGATCCAAACCATCATTTCTTTGGCACTTGAAATGGAGCTCTTGAAAACAGGAAGCAAAGAACCATGTGTGAATTCTGCCTCTGTGCTTTGATCTGACACGAAGTCAGGGGAATGGCAGTTATGGATGTTATGGAAGTAGGTTGAATCTGCGTGAGAAATCTGAAAGCAGAATTCCTTTATTTTGTAATGCAGTCTATCAACTCTGGAGTTATTCAGAAAATATCTGCATTCCAAGAATTTAGTGCAACTCTTCTACCTTTAGGATTGCACGCTAATCTATTAAATTAGGTGATGGAATTCCCATTGGCCTTTGGCTGGATCATATAATTTAGGTAGGCTTTAACAACCTGACCCCAAGGTTCTTGATGAGAGAGAAACCTTTCAAGTCACTGATACAGCTGTCTGAATAATATATACATGTAAATTACCAATGGAAAATAAATGTTTATCTCTAAAATGACATTATTGCCTGAAAAGTCAAACTGAAGACTGTCTTCTTTCTCGTAGTACCATATCCTGTAATTGATTGCATTCTGCAAAACGCAGCCATATCTCACGTTCAGAATGAAATACTGCTTTATAAATACCTTGCAGAGCAGATCTTGCAGTATGTTCTCACCCAGAGAGGGTCTGCAGTGAAACCAGAGGCCTTCACATGGAGCTGTCACCTTTCTATTGGCAACGATGCTTTGGGATCTTTCTGTGAGCACATTTCTATTCTGAAAATATATGATTGTGTATAATTGATGCTATCAAAATGCTATTCGTTAGTAACATCAATTAGATTTTCTGATGCCATGATTTGAATTCAAGTTAGTGTGCTCTGCCTCTTCTTCACGTGGAAAAAGACACCATCATATGTTTATTGGATGCTTTAAAGCATAGTCACAGCTAAACAATCTCAGTGTTAATTAAAATGGTGTGAGCGAAGGAGTTGGTCAGGTACTGCTAGTTAGAGCAGCCTGCTTTGGAGGATCTCATAAGCGGAAGAGGGAGGAAGCAGAAAGGAGGAGCTCCACAGCCTCTGCTGCTGTGAGCAGAGAAACCAGATCTGATCTTCAGTTCCTTCTGTGCTCAGGGAAGTGTTTGCGTGTTCTCATAAACAAACCAGGCTGCATCAAAGAGGGAGCTGCCTCCATCAGCAGCTTTCACTCAGATCAGAAAAAAAGAAGAGAAGGCTCATAAATCTTACTTTAGCTATTACAGCTAAAAGGAAAAGAGTGACTTTCATGTGTGCTTATCTGATTGAGGATATTTAGCCTTTGTGATGTTTGCTGTTGAAGTGTATCTATCTGTAAGAGCTGTGAGGAGGGTCGCTTTTCCCCAGTGTGGCCGACTGCTGGTGCTTTTGAGCTGTTTTGGGGTAGCATCCATCCTGGCTGTTAGTAGAAGCAGTAGTTTCTGTGCTCTTCAGGCCTTCCTGGAGAATTTCCTGCAGGATCTCCCGCTAATGAGAAGTGCAGCACACACTCTTGCTGTCCATAATTTGGGGAGGTGGGGACAGAACCATGAGCGGTGGCGAGGGCTTTTGTTACCAAAGGATGCCATTGAGCACAACCTGACCTGTCTGTCTGAGGAGTGTGGGACTGCCCAGCTAATCTGTTTAGCCAGGGAAGGTACAATGTTCCAGAGCTTCCCTTTGGTTGTTTGCTCTGCCAGCTGTGCTTATGGTGTTCTACACAACTGGTGCTTTGGGAGTGCCAAAATACCTTCTGTGTAGCTTGCCAAAATAGCCTTCCTCTCACAAACTATTGGAGTGTATTTATGATGGAAGCATGCTTTTGCTTTTGAAAGCAAGCACGCTTTCCATGTAATTTATTTCATTTTCATCTGAGGTACTTACTGAATTAATTTCCGGTGCTAGCTTATCAGCTAGTTTGGATCAGTACAGGCGTGTTTGTGGCCATGGGCCCAGCTCTCTGTATCTGGTGTGGAGCCTTGTCAGGGCAAGCACTTGGTTTCAGAGTTTGTTCTTGTCACCAGGAAGAGGTAGGAGCTGCTGGTGTCTCTCAGTTTGCAAAGGCTCTGTGCTAAATTCACTGCCCCCTGCAGAGCTGCTAGCTGTGGATCCAGTGGAGAATCCAAGCGACTGATGACATGGTGCCATCAGCAGACAATGAAAATCAGTTCACCCTCAGCAGCTCCAATCTGGAGCCCATGGAGCAGGAGCTGGCAGATCATCCTTATGCTGTGTGACTGTATGTCCTCCACCTCATGGAGGAGGAGAGGGCTGGACAGGAATGTCTGTGGAAGGTGGATGGCAGGGTATGGAAAGCGATAGAAGAGAGAAGGACTATGATATGAAAGGCTCCAGGTTATAAATCTAAAAACTGTACAAAATCCTTATTTGTAGGTTTTGATTTTAGTCCTCAAACTCTTTAACTCCACAGACAACAAGATAGCTGAGATTGCTCTGGCAAAATGCTTCTAATGTTCAGATCTTTATACATAGCAGATGGCTCTACGAATATTCATGCAATTTTGTATGGAGATTATTTGTAGGAGTTAACAATTACTAAATATATCATCAATTCACACTTATTGCAGCCATGTTCATTAACGTGAGTGTGGTAGATTAAGGCTGGTTTGGGAACATCTGCATTTATTGTAGTTCCATCTCTGATTTTTCTTTTTTATTTGCTTTTAGGTGTATTTTTATCTCCTTCAATTCCTCCAAAATCTGGGTGGGATCACTGCATGCTTTAGACTTTGCAGAAAAGATCAATAAATTGCTGTAGGTTGAAACTCATTTTATGTAACTTAAATGTTCACCCATGTTTTATAACAGGTCACACCGCTTCCATTCTCCTGACTAGGAATCTTACCTTTTACATACGTTGCCAACTAGTGCTGGCATACCTAAGTGCTTCTTAGCCCATTTCTGGCTACTGCCCTTATTTGCAATGGTGAACGATAATGTCTTTGCTACTTTATTCTGCTTGCAACAAATTTCGCCCTGTGTGTCTCTGTAGAATGCTTTAGCTTTGGACATCTGCTTCTCTGTGATTTATAGGCAGTGCAGGTTCTTTGACAGGTTGGTTTTGAGAAAAAATCCTGAACGGAAATCAGTAGGTTTTGTACACATACAGTGTCTTCTCAACCTAAGTGGAGCAGAATAAATAATATATAAACATAAATAAATACGTGCTTAAGTAATGTTAAAGCATCTTTCAGTTCAGACTATTTGTGTATGTAAAGTTAAGCACACTGCTTCAATTGGGCATGCAGCCTGGATGGGCCCCTCACCACGTGCACAGAAGTCTGCCTTTTGTCTTCGTCCCTCCGAGTCCCTGTAGAGCACTGAAGTGACAGATAATCCAACTGCAGTGAAGCTGTGTGTAAGGGCTGGAGAATAATGATGTGTCTTGATGTGGCCACTTATAAGCAGATGCAAAATGTGTTTGTCTAGCTGTTGATGGAACATAAAGGAGAAGAGATTGAGACGAGTAATTTTTGAATGTATGCAGCATGGACATTTTATAATTATACTATGCAGAGTATTTAAATACAAAAAATACACTGTTGTAAGGACAAAGTTGGCTTGATGCCTAAATATTTCTCTGTCTTTTAAAATGATGATGATTCTTCTCTGCCATACGTGATACTTTCTGAGACAGAATTGTCCCCACAGAACCAAAGAAAAGAAACGTATTTACAAAGGGCGTTCATTACAATGATTATGTAAAGAAAATACGAATGCAGTAAGAGAGCCTGAAGGCACTGGGTTGGGGGGAGGGGGAGAGAAGTGGCAGAATGGTGATTCTGCATCTCTTGTAAGTTTTCAGCATTGCTTAGCTGGAGCAGAAAACGTGCGAGTAGGAAACAAGCAATTCGTGTTATCTAAAAATGTCACATCGCTCTTAAGCCCATCCTTCACTTTGTATCTGCGTTTGAGGATCTTCTGCCTTTTGAGAAAACTTCATTTGATAAAATGGTGACATATCAGCGGTCTGACACGTCGCTAACGAGAAGCTCGGTATGACTAATTTAAAGGTTTTGAGTTGTTTCGTTTCTATATAATCAGTGAAGCAGATATTTAAACACAGCAGCTGAAACGTGTACTAAAAATTGAAAGACTATTGTTGAAAGGAGTTTGAAAATTGCTTTTGAAAACAGTCTTTGTATTCCCCGGAGGTGAGGTTTTAGTTTTTTTTTTTCCTTTGGGAAAGGTGTCATTTTCTTCTGTGCTTGTTTTTATTTTTCATTCTTGCCAAACACTGCATCTCTGGTTCAATATTTTTATTAAAAGCAGGATTCAAAAGTAAATTTTACTTTGGCAGTGTAACGTATCTCTAAAGAATGAAACATCAGTGTGACAGCAAGAGCTTGGAGAAGCCTCCAAATCAATCCTCAGAACTCCCTGGTGTAGAAAACGTACAGCAAAGTAAAACAGACTCCTTGCCTTCGACAGGTTTACCAGATTCTCTTTTGAAAGCACAGATAGCATTAGATCAAAATCACCTTAATGAGATCTGCATATCTTTTCAAAGCATTTCACCTTCTAGAAGCTGATAAGAAGTATTCAAGAAATGCTGCATGGATCAAAGCTCCAAAAATAAATGCAGGTCTTTGTTTTTTTTTTAAACTCAGTAGTATGAGATCTAAGCTTTTGATTACCATAACAGAAACAAAACTCTTTGCTGAACTGTTACAGATCTCTAAAGTAACTGAAATGTTAAAAAGTGCTGGCTTAGGGGCCTGCTCCTTAGATGTGTGGCCCAGCCTGAGGTGTGGATGTATGGCTTTGGCAGGGCCGCTCCCTGCGATCCAGTCATGTGCTTCGGCTTCAGGAACTGACAGCCAGGAGAATTAGGTGTTGTCAGAAGTCACTTGGGAAGATAAGAGACATCTCTGGAGATAAACAAGAGAAGAATCTCTGGAACTTGGTGCCCATCTCAGCCACCGCTCCCTTGGGGTCACCGGCAGACTCCTAACTGTAAGCAGTAAAGCACTGGAAGTAGTTTATCTTTTAATGTAAGAGACTAGCAGTGCCTTCACTGGTGAAGCGCTGTGTTCAGCTGTTTCTCCGTCCTTAGCCTGAAAGATCTCAGCTCCACATTGCTGCAAAAGCTCCGGGAGGAGTGCTGAGGGCTGAATGTGCTGCTGAAGCCCTCGTGCTGCCCAGCCGGGTGCCATGATCCCAAAACAGCGTGCAAGAGAGTTTTATTTTGCAGCTGGGACAGACTGGGAATCCAACCTCAGATGGCTGTTAACGAATATCGGGTTCTTTAAACTTAAAAATATGTTCTTTTCCAGATAGAAAAAAACTTGTTGTCATGTTCTGAGGATAATGGTGGAACTATCGCTATGAGTAAAATTCAGATACATATTTGTCCATATTGTACCACTGAGTAAACTGAAATAAGTGAAACAATTTAATCCAACTTTTCAGTTGAATTTTGTACGGTTTATTCAGGAGAATTGGTAATTTTTAAAGCCTTATTGCCCCTTTCTGTATCATTTAGGGAGTGTGAAATTTTATCCCTTTTCAAAATTTGCCTTTTGAAAATAACCGAGCAGAACAGGAGTGGAGATTTGAAGGAGGAATATGAGAGATGCAGACACAATGCATAGGGAAATGTGAAGGCAGCAGTGAGGACAGGAAGTTTTAGTAGGCCGTAAAGATAAATTAATGTTACTCAGCACTGAGATGAATAGGATTTTTTTTCCCCACGTTTTAGAGGTCTTTGAATCAGATGCTAAAGTAGCAACGAGTCAGGAAGAATCAGCAGGTTATCTGGTGTGATAGGAAGGACAAAAAGGGGCAAGAAAATGTCAGAAGGAGCAGAGTTCCACAGTGTTTTAGTGGTAAAGATGAGAAATGAAATGCTGCTTTGCTGAAGGAAGACAGACCTTTATTTCTGGTTTTGATAAGAAAAGCCATTCACAAAGGACGTTGTCCAAATATTGTTCCAGCTAATACTGCTTAGCAATAGAGCCATGCTGGCATTATAGCAAGACAGTAGTGACAGAAGGTAACTGTAAAGGTGGTCTCCAGGTAAAACTGTACTCCAGCAGTACAGTTTGGAGGCAGAGAAAGCACCCCTGTAAACTGTGACATTTAATTGCTGACAATTGACCGTACACTTTGCTGTACTCATTTCTGTTCTTGGTTGTGCTGTAGGAAAGGCCTATGGTACCGTTAGACAGGCTGGAGATGAGTGTGTTTACATCATTCATCTGTGGTGGAAAGTTTATTTTTCTGCTTGACATCACTGCTCTTCAGGTGCCAGTAATTGTAAACATCCCTTGTTTTCAATTCTTTGTCCCCTTAATCTCATTAGGAGAATATCAGACGTTAAATCTTTTAAGTAGCATTAGAGTGTGTTCATCCATAACATATGAGAATGCCAGTCAGTTCTTATCACCTACCTTTTACAAAATGTTTGCTGTTTTGCAAGTTACTGTGCTGAAAAATGAGGCTCGATTCCATGAAGGCTTTGCTGGCAAGGGTTGCTGTGAATTGAAAGAAAATCAGTATTCAAAATGAGAGTGACAGTATAAATTAGAGTGGGAACAGAGATGCACATGGGGGCGGGGGGAAGGAGCCATCTCGCACTGTTAGATTATCAACCTTTATAATGAGCACTTCAGAACAAGTTTGAAGTCTTCTATGCAAGACCATCAGCATGCAGCTGGCATGCTCAGTGTACACATTTCTGTTGCACGCAAGGTCGTAGGATGGAGACAGTAAGTACACAACAGAAAGCACTGTTTGTACAGTTTCTGACTTTTCAGCATCTTAGATTGTTAAGAGAGCTTTCATCTGAACCTATTCAGCCTGAACTGAATATAGCAGCTTGTTTTTCTTTAGGAAATAGCACATTTCTTACTCTTGTCACTTTTTTGTTTGTTGTAAAATAAAAGATTCCTTGTATTGTCTTTCGTGCTTCTCTTCTTCCTTTTCTGTTAATTTCCTTTCCTCTCACATCTATTTACACATCCACCCTCACTACCTTCCCTTACTCATTCATGCATTAAAAAAGTAATGAGTAACTTCTCAAATCTGAGACACACGTCCTATGCCTGCCATCTTCCCAGTCATAGCAGAGCTTTGCTTTGCAGTTCATATGTGGTTTCTTACCTGTCAAAGGCTGTAATGCATTTGGAGTAAATGTGAGAGTAAAACAAAGTCGAGGCTTTTTGGCTCTACCCCACATGTAAGGTTGTAGCTTTTGTGTCTGAAACTGGCTACAGAGCCTGCTGCGTTGTGAGGAAATATCCCCAGGTGAAAGAACAGAAATCGGTGTGATTCTCACAGAAGCTCAGTTGTGGCGCTTCTGATGGCTGCGCAGTGTTGATAGAGAAGTGCGTTTGTGCTGGTTAAGCTTTTGAAGAAGTACGGAGCGTGATGCAACTGTTTGAAAGGAAAACTTGTGAGTGTTATGTAAAGAACAGCAGGGAGAGCAGAGGAGGGAGGGACCCTTGGCAGGTGAGGCTGCGTGGCATGGTGGGATGTGCTTTGTTTGCAGGCTGAGCACCACAGTTTTCTGAAGTTCTTAATGAAAGATGGGTTATTGTAACAGGGACTGTCATTCTATAAACACTGCAGTGGATCTTTGACCAAACAAGGCTTAAGTGTAAAAAGTTTATATGCTAATTTTGTTTGTCCCCATAGATCCATGGTTTATGTTTACATAATTTTATTACGTGTATTTTCATATTTCAGAGTGCCTCAGAAATAATTTAATCTTGTGCCTGATTTGGAAAAGCAGCTTCAAATGAGAGCTGGTGTGTTTAAAATCACAGACCTCGCTGTTCCAACACGGATAATTCAGGAGCTGCATTCCATGGACTGAAAAGCCACAGTTTTGTCTTGCAAAGCCACCTGGCTGCAGTTGATAGTAAAATCCATTGTTAACCCTTTTTCTGTAATATAATTAAAACACTGCTGAATTATCTGTTTAGTGTGGCCTGGCTGCTCCCTGAAAGCACACGCTTTGCGTTTAATAATCCCAGCCTTTAGGGGTGGCTGTCCATGGCATGGGCTGTGAAACCTTGTTTAAAGATTTTAAGATCTTAATCCCTTCCCTGATGAGACACCCATTGCTGAAAGCTGGGGGGAAAGGTCCATCTGTCTGGCAACATATGTGTTTACACTGTAAAATCAGTAAATACAGCAGTGTGCTCAGGGTGCCAAGAGTTTCCTTTAGTCATAAATTGAGATGCATTGTTTTGTTGCTGTTGCTTGAGTTTACACACATCTGAGAGACCAGAACAAAACCTGCAGCTCAGAAATGATTCTGAAAGCGTGAAATGCACTCCCCTCTGGTCTGAAAACACACAGTGAGTGCAGCAAAGCACTGCAGCACCTACCACTGTGCTGGGCTTCTGCTTTCGGCATCATGGCCATCGTTCCTTTCTCCATTTGCACAGTTGTAAAAAGATTTGCTTTTCACATTGTCTACTTTTATGTAAGTTATTTACGCACCCAGGCGTGTAAACGTGAGTCAGTGGAAAAGGAGGCTTTCAAAAGTTCCTGCCTTAGGCCGTGTTAGATGCATGAGGGTTGGTGCAGCCATCCCAAGGACCTGTCTGTGAGCAGGAGAGATGCAGGCAACGCAGTATGAAACAGCAGAAGCTGAAATGCCAGGCACGTTATGTGAGCATAGTGTTAATCTATTTCCGATACTGAAAATCATGCAACTTCTTGCTCCATTTATATTTCTGCTTAGAAAGCTAGTTGAAAAACCCTCTCTGTTATTGTTTACCAGTGTTTGTGTAACTCATGCCTAGGGAGGCAAGTTAGGCAACATGTGCTGATCTGCGAGGTTTTGTGTTTTGGATGCAGAGTCCCCTTGGTAAGACAGCTGAGTTCTAAGAGACAGTTTAGGTGTGAAGTCAGTAAAACAGGGAAGCTCCTGGCAGTACTGTGCTGCAGCCAGTCAGCTTGACGGACGGCAGCTGGAATGGAACATCCGGGGCTTCAGTAGGTAACGTGCGAAGGACAGCCTTCAGCTGGGGATTGGAAGGGGCTGACTGCAGATCTTTCTCATGTAATGGGAAGTAATTCACACATGAAAGGAATAGCAACAGAGGAATTGTAACACACTTATTTGGAAGTGTGAAAGGCAGATGAATTCTGGGTTGTAGGCTGCTCAGAGTAGGAAGTCAGTCATCTAAGTAGTGAGTAAGAGGCGGGTTAGTAGAGAAAGAGTGAAGCTGAGAGCGTATGAGGAAAAAATGCTTGTGAAGTTTGGTATAGACGTGCTTCTGTACTCACGGGGATGAGGGAGGTAGTGAGCAAAGCCCCAGATTGTAACAGCTGTGATGGCCACGGCTTACACAGAAGTAGCTGCTCAACTTAGATGCTGCTGAGGTGTGAAGGCTTTAAGAAAGCACGAGTGTTAAAAACAACCTCCATTAAAACTGGTGAGGAATCCTGTCTGTGGTGGTTCAGAGAGCTACCTGGAGGGTTAATTGCTTATGCAAAGCACTTTAAGCTGGATGCCTACCCATTCATGGGGAGGCTTAAGAGAGAAGTTGAATTTAATTCTGAGATGAGCGAGCTGTGAAATGATAGATTTGTGAGTCATTAATATACAGACTGCAGATCAATTCCTGTTTGCAGGCAGTTCAACCAGCCAGACACTGAAGAAATGAAAGAGAAGGGCTCTGTAGACCCACTTAGCCCAATTGCCAGCAACTCTTACGAAACACGTTAATTTTCTCAAGGAATGTGTGTTACAACAATACGGTAATTACTGTGGACTACAGAATAGGATAGATGAAATTAGGTGAGAAATAATAGCAAGTGGTCTGATTCATGAGACGGCAGGTGAGTGTGTGAACACTGGGGTGGAGATAAAACTGATCACATTTGCAGATACGTATTTCCTGGGTCAAACAAGGTGCTCAGGGATGCTCGTCCTATGAAAGCTGATACTATGCTTATTCTGTGGATGGGAGTATAAAATCTGGCCTCTGTCAAAAGTACAGCATATTTATTCCCTCCGAATTTCATTTGTGTTCTCATTTTCATCCTTACTTCTTGAAGGGGATGGTGATCCCTTGGAAAAGTATTGCAGAAACGTGGAAAATTATCTGCTTATTGTTTCTCTGGAATTTCCCATTAAAGCAGCTTATATTCCTTCAGAACTTACTGCATCTGAAAATCTCCTGTATTACACAAGACTGTGGATATCACCCAGTACTCCTAGATGGCCTTCGTTGCCTAAAAGATAGTGTGGGGAGCAAAACTTCTAAGCTGGCCAAAAAAAAAGCCCAGCAGAGGGAAGCTAGAAAAGCAGAGCTAGGAAAGATGTAGGTTTGGAGAAGGTTGGGAAGGGGGCTTGAGAGCCGAGATGATACAGTTAGATTAGAAGAATTCAAAGAGCTCAAACTTGCTCACATCTGCAGAATCACTGCCTGGGTGTTTGGGTGTGCTCGCAGTGTGTGCTGGGTGCCCAGGTAATGGTCGCCCAGGTGCTGTTTTTTCAGAAAGCTGGATGAAGACAAGAATATCCATTACTAGAAAGCAGAGGAAGGAAAAGCAGTGAGTGCCTGGAACATTTGGAAAACAAGTAAAAAACCTCTGTACAATTCTAAGGTATATTTCGTTTCCATCTCTAGTAAGAATTTCTTACATTCCTGTTCTTTCTTGGAATCTTGAAACACAGCCATGTCATCAAAAGCATTGGGAATTACCTCAAATATTCCTCTGTCCAGTAATGTGGTTGTTTTCCAGCATGTCTGTGTTCCTGTGTCAAAGCATGAAAGGTTTGCTGCACGCAGCGTGTGGGGGAGAGGAACAAAGAAGTGGATAAAAGGGATTCCTCTTTGCAAGAAGAAATGTAATTCAGATTCAAACGAGGAGCTGATTTTCTTATAAAGGAGCGTGCAGAGAGCAGAGAAGGGCAACTGCGCATGGTTTTGTAGGATTTCAAGTTCTCCGTAACATGCATGGCATTCTGTCATGGGTGAAAGGAAAGAAAACAAATCCACCAGAGCACTGCTACTCCTTATCTTTAAGGAAGGGAGATGAGAACATCTGAACCAGTGGGTAGCAAAGAATGTCAGTTATGTTCTAATCTAGATTGGTGAATAAAAAGATAATCATCAGTAAATTAGAAGAGGTGTTGAAAGCTCAGTTAATTATAGGAAATGAGGAAATTAGAGTGCTGAGTCTGACTGATTCACTTGTTAAATTAAAAAAACAATGTTTTTCTTTTCTGATCTGTACTATTGGTTCAGGTATATGGAGATACCAGATGAGAGGATTGTTGTTTTTTTTTATAACTCCTCCGAAGTTGGGGTTTGGTGCTGGGCTGGCACCAGCTGGAGCTGCATTTGGGTGGGGGGGTGCCGGTGGTCTCTGCCAGGGCCAGGAGGGTCTGTGCTGCTCTGCCTCCTGCTGGGTCTGCTTCCCTGTGGAAGTCCCAAGGCATCTAGTAAAAATGAAGGGCTTGCTGAAGCTCAGCATTTGTAGTTGTAATAACAAATGTCAGCCTTTGTGAAAACATAGGGTTTTTTACCTTTTTTTTTTTTTTAACTGATTCTGGTTTTATTGCATCTCCGTGAAGGTCGTGAATTGTTTTCTGCAGCTCATAGTGTGAGTGATTGTTGCTGCTGGCCGTGACAGCTGAACGCACAAACTATGCTGTCGGTTAAACTAGAGTATTTGTTCCCCACGAGTTTAAGAAGGGGGAAAAAAAACCCAGCAGCTCGTGATTCCCTCTATCTCATTTTAAATCACGATTAAATTCGCTGCGCTGGCAGCGTGTGAGAGGGAGTAGTTGTACCCAAGTTTTGTGCAATAAGGCACCATTTATTTTTGTATTTATAGCAATAGTCTTTTTTTAGACTTTTGTACTCCTTCTCTGAGTACTTAGCTAGCAATCATATACATTTAAATGGTTCGTATCATTTATTTTGGATCTAGAAGATGTATCTAGAGTTAAAATTCCCCGTTAAGTTCCTCGTTTTCACAGTTATTATTGGAAGTGAAAATACATGAAGATAATTTGTCGATCTGTCATACTTGCTTATGGGACAGCTTTGAGTAAAATCCCATCTTTCTTGCAGCGCCTGCTGCAGTTTGGAAATTGGTTATGAAATCACACTGGGCAGTTTCCAGACAATGGAATATTGACAGATGGAAAAGGAATTGGGTGAAACAGAAATGTAGCCCGCCACTGGGACTGGAAAATCAGCAGTAAAGGTTCCCAGGAACTTAGAAAGTGACTTTCTTATTTTTTAGGGCACCTATGCATATGTGTACCATTTGCTGAGTGTACAAAGAGGTTCTTTAAATAGCAACAGTAAGAATTATTATGCGTAAATAAGTAATTCCAGATGTGACAGATATTATAGTGATTTAATGGGCAGCATTTCAAGACCTATGTGCAAGGTTATTAGAAGAATACTGTCCACTGAAAACTGTCTCCTTTGCTCTGCTGTCCTTTAATCCAACTCCTTTCTTCTTTGCCATATTCTCTTCTGGAAGGAGAAGACTCAGAAGCAGAGTGATTTTCCACCCTTCTGTGGGGTAAATTTCCACACAGTTTGACACTGTAAATTCTGTACAATCTAGTACCTTTTGATAAGCAGCTTCCAGGTCCAAATCTACTTTAGCCAAAGTAACACTTGCACAAGGAGGTATCTCCATTGAATCAGTGAAGAAAAAATATGCATCTCCAGCTTCCTTATCAGGTGAGATGTCTCCTCCCCTCAGCAGCTCACATCCTTCATCGGTATGTTGTTTGTCTGAGGGCCAAACTGCAGTCAGCCCAGGGCAAGGTGAACGATGAAACGTGCAACGCACAATTTTCCTGACTTTTTGCCCTCTGCAAAAAGTTTTTTGTTTTGGTGCAGGTAGATGGGGCTAAGCAAGATCAGGCCTGTCAGCAGCATTGCCCTTCTGCAAAGGGAGAGCTGGGAGCAGGCCGTGCTGCTGGGAGGGGCTGTGGGGCTCAGCACCGTCCTGCTGGGCTGGGCTTTTAAGCTGCAGCCAACAAAAAAGTGCTTGGAATTAGGACATGGTGATGACTTCAGAGGATAAAAATCTACCAGAATTAGCCTGGAGGTCCTCATTATGCAAAGGATAGGGAGCAGTAAAAATCAAATCAGCAGAGATAAACTACACAGATCATTTCTGCTGATCAATAACAGCCTTGTGCAAATAACCCCGCTGCATAGCAGCCCATCTTTCTCAGAGTCAGCAGGGAGTGCAGATTAGATAAACTGCAGGCCAGCGAGACTTTTACAGCAGCGTAATGCATGGAAAGTGCCCATCACTCCATCGTTGGATCACACTGTAATGAACATTCACTTTGTGCATGCGGGCTACAGGAGTTTATTACGACAGTCAAGTGTAACCAACCATCATAAAAACAAATGATATTATCTGATGTCGTATTTCCTGTTGTGACTTTTGCTGCGTCTAAGAGAGGGCAAACTCCAAGCTGCAGACTTGAATCGTGGATTCCTGCATGCTGAAAGCAATGGAAGCTTTGGGATGCTGGGTCAATACCAACCTCCTGCGTCAGTGGCACTCCTTTTTTTGCAGGATTAATCAAAAAACATTATGCTATGGAAGATGAATGCCAGGAGTTGATTAGAGGTGGTAACAAATTGTTCTTCGTGGTGCCAAGGCATCAGAACGTGTTTCACGATGAAACTGCCACAGTGTAGAAGTAGCGATGCAATTCCAATTCATGGCACTTTCAGGTCACGCTTTTCTGGTGCACGTTGTTCTCTGCTTGGTACCTCGTGCTGCAAGGGTCTTGGTAGTGGACAACTCCATTAGCTTCACACTGCCTCAGTATCCGAGTGTTGCCATGACCTCCGATTGCTTGTTATTTCATTTTGGGCAACGCTAATGCATAGAAAATAAGCAAATGCGTTGCTGCTTTATTTTGCTTTTGTCTAGGAATTACGGAACCAAGATGCTTTATATGATGTACCATTATTACTATACGTTTTAGCTAAGGTTAATAAAATGGAAATTTAATAGATGCATTAAATGTCTGGGATAGTGGATAATGTCGTAGTGAGCTGGAGCATTGACCTCGCTGCACTTAAAGGCTGTGAGTCAGACTGCCGACGCCAGAGTGCAGCGAGAGAGGGACTGCATTTATGCATGCGTGTGTGCCTGTAATTTGGGAGGGTTTTGCTGTTTGGAATCTTGGGGCCCCCTGGTGCACTAAAAGTTATTTCAGCCATCGCTTCGCTGCGTTCACTGGGAAACTCAAGATAAAAAAAAATAGGTATCTGTAGTTTATTTAATTTCTTTTCCTTCGGAGTTTTATTCATTGGTGCTTAAAATATCAATTGTTTCTAGCTGTTCACTTACAGTAATCAATACAAGTAGAGCAGGGCTGAGGAAGACAGCATCCTTGCAGTAATGAACCCCATCCTTTCTCTCTCCTGCTGCACAGCACACAGATGAGGCTGTGCAGGGCCTTCCAACTCAGGCTGGGTCTGACACCACAAACCGGCGCTGATTTGAAAGGGTCCTGCAGGAGATGGGTGTACATCTCTGCAATTCAGTTGCTGCGCTGCTTTTGTTTCCTGGCTAACTCTTTATTTTGGATCCTGACTCATTTAGTAAAGTGAACGTGGTAACTCAGTGGCAGAAAGAGAATGCCCTGAAGCTTCTGTTAAGTTGAATCAAATGTGGTTGTTTTCCTTCTCTCTCCTGAGAAATTTCAGATAAAAAATGGGGGTTAAACGTTAGCAGATGTCTTTATTCAAAAAGCTCCGTGCAAGAACGAGTCCACCCAAATGGCAGTTCTGACTGGGACGCTCACTGTTTCTTGAGGAAGCGTTCCTCCTTCAGCTGCCAAGTGGGCTCTCATCGCAGAGGAGCACAGCTTGCTGGGCTCGGGGCTGGAGTGTGCCTTGTGCATCAGAGAAGGTCCATTCACGTGTGTGTGTGTAAGCATAATGTAATTTAAAGCAGTGAAGATGTGAAGCACTGCTGGTATTGGAGGATGCATTTAAAATTCTTATATGAAACTGAAGCGCCCATTGAGCTCTCTAGTTAGACAAAATGTGGGGTGTCTGGCTCTCTCTGGGGGGGGGGAAAATAAAAGGGCAAATAAGAGCATCTTTGGGTCATGGCTTTCAGCTTGAAGGTTTTTTGAAATGGAAAACCAGTAACAAACAATAGGAAAAGTGAGACATGCTGGAGTAAAACTGCAGTCTGGGTTTGGAGATGGATAGGTGGTTTTAGTCAAAAATCCCCTGAAAGTTCAGGTCAGAGGGTACGTCAGCTGAAAAACACTCCAGGTAGTCCCTTAATGTACGTATTTGTTACCTGTCTGGTATGCTGAGTAGTCACCTTGGTAATGTGTGGACCTGCAGCTGTTTGAGATTTTGTGCTACGCTTTTATTCTCAGATATAGTAGGTACGTAAGAGGAGAAGGCTTCAACTGTTTGCTTGTTTCTCGCTCTGTTACATGAGTTTCGCAAGAAGAGCATCAAACATAACAAACTACTGTTTTTATAACATGGTTATCAGTAATAGCTTAAAATGTATCTTGTGATTGAAGCGTTAAGTGCTGAATTGATTATTTTTATTTAGCATTCACAGCTATTGCTAATCGACTCAGTAAAAGCCCCACTGCAGTAACAATCCAGAGACATTTACAGGTACATGACAGTGTACTTGTGATGGAACAGCTGAATTTCACTCACGGCACATGGTGGGTGTTACTGCATGTCACTGTCTGGGTGAAGTTTTCTTTGGTCATTCAGCAAACAGGAAAATGCAAAGGACAGGAGTTACTGGAAGTAAACGGTCCTGCGCTCTTTGTGGCAGAGATTGTGGGTGGGTGTTTATTGGCACTGCTGAAATTGGGCATTTCATACAGCAAATGGCCCAGGTGTTACAGAGCCACGGAATTGTTACGGGTGGAAAAGGTCAGAAAATTATTAAGCTGTGCAGTATCACATGGGATGAATGGAAATGGTACGGCATAGATGGATGTAACAATCTCAAGAGAACCTCCATTACTTTTCTGTTTACATAAATTGAGTTAGTGTATATGGCATATATTGGTATACATGCAAGCCATCGCTATATAGCAAGTGAAATGAATACATGTTGCTTGTTTATATCTCGGAGAAATATAAAATGAGAAAAAAAAATGCTGGAATTTATACACCGCATTGTTAAAAATATTAATTTCCTCCTTTTTTATTGGGAACTGCAGATAAATACAGAAATTACGAAACATCTGCTTTTAAGAAGTCATCTGTTTGCAGATACCTGTTTTCTCCTGTTCCAGCTGGCTAAGCAGAATTAGAAGTCTTTCTCAGAAGTGGGAGCAGTATTGTGGACTGAATTTTGAAAGGCGTTTGGGTACTCGGTATTCTGGATGAGTTTCGTGAGGCCATCAAGCAGCTCGGATATATCTCTTCCCAGGGCAGCTTGTTTGGCATTTCTGGAACTCCTCGACGTGCTTCTGTGCCTATCAGCAGAAACCTAAGTGTTCTTAACATTAATTTTTGTCGCTCCCTGTTTTTTCCAGGCTGAGGTTTTATTGGAAATGGGAAACACCGGTTCTGCTGTCAGCAATGAACTTCATTTCTGGACCTCCCACCATTTGTTGGCTGTGCCCTTCAGGTTGTCAGAATTATGATGGCAAGAAGGGGAAAGTTCCGTTGTAAGGGTAAGCAGAAACGGAAAAAAGACCTTTTTGTTCATGTTGACTTTTGTACAGGCAGGTAGTTCTATGACAGAGCAAATAGAAGAGAGGGACAGGCTTTTTGTAACTACACCTCGAATGCTTTCCAGTAGATCTTCTGTGCTACTAATAATGTTGAGAAAGTAATATAAATATAGTAGGAAATTATTTTTATTTTGAAATTAATTAGAATATAAGTGCAGACAAAATTTAGAACTGGAATGACACTGAAATATGCATGCTTATAAACAAAGCAGAACAGGATATATCTAATCTTTAGTCTCCTGTAATGAATGGATGAGATAAGGCTAAGATAGCAGTCATATCCATATAGGAGAAGAATTTGGGATATGAGATTTCTAGACTGTTACCGATTTCTGACACTTACCTGAGGAGACCCTGAATGAGATCCAGTGAGCTACTGGTTTCTTAATTCTCAATGAAGCCAAAGCAGCAGAGAAGGGCAAACCAGAAGTACTGGCTTAGATAGTAAAAAACGTGACTGACCTGTCCGTGGAGCCAGTAGTCTTCAGTGAGCTTCCAGTGCTGCCAACTTTTCTCTCTCTGTGGAAGAGGGCAAACAGGAGGGACAGGGCAGTAACAACTTCTGCAACTAATGGCGTAGCTTTAGTATGGTTAACAGAATTCCCCCGAGGCACGTGAAAAAGCAGCTTAGTTGTGCAAAGGAAGTGGATCAAAACCGAGCAGTGTTTACAGTGAGTAAAACAGCAGAGTGTGGAGCTATATAATTACTGGTTTTGGATAACATAAAAGTGTTAATACTGTGCAAAATCTGCTGTACTGCCAGGATTTCCCAGTGTGACAGGAAGACAGTTTCGATGTATTCCTTTCTTAATTAAACAGATAATCTCATGACCTCTGACTTATCGGGGATATTTGTGATTTCCTCTCGCTTGTCTTTTTGTAGGGTTTCTGTAAGCCCCACACCTTACAAAACAACGGTTTTGTGTGTCTGCAGTGTGGCTCAGATTAAGCTCTAAGACAGAAGATAAATAGTAAAATGATGTTTTATCATGATGCTCTAACTGGAATAACTCATGTTCCAGTTAAGCGCAAGCAAATGGTTTTAGGTTCAGGTAGTTTGTATGATGGGAAATTATTGTGCCGTAAGATGTATCTTCCAGTTTTTAATTGTTTTATATGCAGTGAATTTCAACTCCTTGTACATAAACATTTCCTTTTCACACCAAATACTCTTATTTTTGCCCTTGTGGATCCTTTCGTATAACTGTAACACTGCTCTTCTTGGAAATGAATTGTGCAAGTGGCACGTGTAGAAGTGATAAGAGGAAACACTCGTTCTGCGCATTTCCTCCATGTAACTTATAAAGCAATTTGTAGTTTCTAGTGTAAAAGCTCAGATATTTCTCAGTGCTTTGGCCATATAATTCAGCTTGATATCCACACTGTAGGGCAGCAAAATGAATGTTTTGAAGGTAGAGTGCATTTTCCATGTAGAGGACACAAGAATGTAAAATGTTTTATTTCTTCCATTCTCTCTCCTTTTTAAAAAGAAATAAAAATGCAATGCCGTTTGGTTCATCATCACAAATAGCCAGTGCTAATTTTTTGCTAAGGTGGTATCGTGTTAAAATCTGTGCCTGTCCATGGAGCCAGTAGTCCTCAGTGAGCTCCCAGTGAGCCTCCATCCCCATGGCTCTGGGGCAGCCCCAGGGATGGTGACCCCCACTCCCTGTGTGGCTGTGCCAGTGCTTGGACACTATTTTGGAGAAGAAATTGTTCCTAACATCCACCCTGAACCTCCCCTGGCGTAACTTGAGGCCATTCTCTCTCACTCCAAATAGAAGTTACGGCCCTAACGCTTGTGTTTGCGTTTAACATTCTGCTGAATTTCACTGCTGAGAACTCTTGTCAGCCTTAATTGTACACAGTGCTTTCAATTCTTCATTGAATTAGAATAAACTTTTAGTAACCTTTTCATGTAGCTGTTTACTAACAAATACTTGTGTAAAGGAAAGGAAGCAGTAACAATTGCTTAACCCTGGGGTGAGATTCTGACTAGGGAATATTTCTAAAGTTACCACACAGTGCTTTTCCTGTATTTCAGTTAATATGAGCATAAAAGCTGTTTTGCAGTGTCTTTTTGCTCCAACTGAAGTTAGCCCGATGTATCCAGAACTAGCAAATCAAAATAGACTGAAAAATACTTTTGACCTGAAGTCTGTTTTCTTTTCTCACAAATCTAATAGCGATTTTTTTTTTTCTCTTGTTGAATCTTTTGCTCTCCCTTCTTTTGCTTTAAAATCCTGCATAGTATTTAAGCTTCCTAAGCACCCCATGGGGATATAATCAAAGAGAAAAGAAGCTTGGGAAGGAGCCAAGAGTGTTTCCCATACCGCTGTGTCACAGCCCAGTGCTGTCAGCAGGGAATTCAGCTGGCAGTGGAGACCTTCATTCAGCTTTTACCTCATAGGGCACTTCTGCCAGTAATGATACACGAGAAAAGATGTGATGGAGACAATAATTTGTTCTTAAAACCTGTGCAGGTTAGGTAAAAAGAAGTGCCTTTCTGGCAAAGATCGTGAGGTTTACTGATAGGGAGTTTTATTCAAATGTGACCTTTGCAGAAATCAAAGTCTAGCAAAAAAAATCTTCAATCCCACTTTATTACAATGACGCCCAGTAGTGTCGCTGTATTTCAGGGGTCTGTCAGCGTTCCCATTATAAAACTTCAAGAATTTTGAATTTAATTCTGCTATAAAATCTGTTCTGAGTTTGAAACATACTCTACATTTTCTATATTTTATTTTAAAGAGGGGAAATCTCATCTTTTCCCCTTCTTTTTCTCTCCCTGTATTTAACCAGTATCTCTGCTGCTGGACACAGAAGTAATTCCTCATTCTTCCACTGCGCTGACAGCTGTTGCAAGTATTCTCCGTGTTCCAGTATTCAAGGCAGTAAGATTACAGTGGAAATTTTGCTCTTTCTCATGAGGAAGAACAACACTGTGATGCTTTCTCTGCTGTTTGTGGTAGCACAAAGGGCAGTTGCATAGGGCTGCATTGTTATCACATAACCTTTGCATGTGGGGTGCAAAATAGGTGTGAAAATCCAGTTACTTGGCCCTTCCATTCTGATTACATCTGTAATAGGTGAACATGCCATTCAGAAGGCATTAATATTTGCCACATTTACCTTTTCTGCTCAGCAATTACTCCTGAATAGGTTGTGGTTTGAATTGATTGTTCAAGGTTTTCTTGTTGGATTTCCTATTCTTACTCTGCAGTTTGTGCAGAAACTTTTCTGTTCTCCATCTTCTTCCATTCTCCCAAGTCTTTGTCATTCACTTACATACCTTTACTATATAACTATGTACACATATGTGCATATATATGCATAGTATAAATGTATACTTTTTCAGAATGGTTTAAATTCCATGCTAATACATGACCTCATTTCATTCTGTGTCTCACATGGATGCAACACCCAACAAGAAGCTAATCCCTGTTAACTGCCATTGCGACCCGCTCTCAGCTGATCTTTCTTTATTTTCAGCATTGCTTAACGTCTTTGGATTCAGTTTCAAGAAGGAATAGCAGCATAGGCTTTTTTTTGTTGTTGGCTTTTCTGTTCTGTTGCGCCCCATATGTGTTAACATTAGGGTAGTTAATGCAGTAATAGCTGGGCTGAGCATTTGTCTGCCTTATTACTCGTTTTCAGATAACTCATCAAAAAGTGAATGTTATTCCCTACAGACACTGCCACAAAGCACACGTGACTGTTTCAGTCTGTACTGGTGCGTACTTCAGCGTATGAAGTGTGTTCTTCTTCGGAGGGCAAGGAGCTGCTCCTGAGCTGTTAGATACTTTTCTTTACGTTTCTTAAAATAAATCAGCTTCATTTTCTTTTCCCTTCTGTTTTTCATGAATAAAGTTTCAGAGTAAGTAATTTATAGCCCACAGGATAGGAAATACATGAAGAGATCCTTGTGTGTTGCTGTATCATTTACTTTGAAATGTTAAGTATATCTGTATATAGTGAGGAGGTGTATTCAGTGTGTGTGTATTTCCCCCCAGATCAGAATTTTCAGTGATATTTGCTGATTAGATGAGAAAATCTGATGATGGTTGAAGTGAGTTTGTGTAGAGATCATTGCAAGGGCAGGGACAACAACTGATGGCACTGCTCACGAAGCTCCGAGTGCACACGCAGCTCAGCAGCAGCTCTCCTCAGCGATGATCTCAGTGTGGAGCTGACTGCTGTTTCTCACCGTTCTTATGTTTTAATAGTTGGGATAGGTGAATTAACCTACTATGATAAGCCACTTGTTAGCGTGCGTTTCTCTTTCAAAATGTGGATGTAGCTTCAATTAATACTAATTGGATTTATGGAAGGAAAGATCCTTTAGTGCCTTCGTGCTAGGCTGGTGTAGTGCTGCTGTAAGGGGGATGCATTGATAAATGCGATCCCTAAATACAAGTCTGTAAAATACAGGCCCACAGTTACCAGGTTGGTATTGTTTCTCTTTGCTTATTGAATACATAGCAAAAGTAATAGTTTGTAAACCAGTCTTCTGTTCTGTATGGAGCCTGCTCTAGCTGAGCCTTATAACTGTGTGAGAAACCATATTAAATAATACAGAAATGGAGGAATAAGGCTTTAGTAGATGTACAGTGCCAGCAAGTGTGGCTACCTGAAGCACCTTAACCATCCTAGACGGGGATGTAAAGAGAACAACATGGAAAGCTCTGTCGTTAAGAACCAAGTATATTCGTTCCTTACTCACTGAGCTGTGAATAAAAACTGACCAGTGACAGGAAAGCTGCTGCCTGTGTTGGGTAGGAGCTGAAGCTGCAAGAGAAAAATGAATGCCTATGTTAAAGTTTTTGGTAGCTTACTAGCATCATACGCATACTGTTTCAATATTTTACACAGAAGTGCGTGTCTTTTGCTGTTGGTATGGGACATGGCTTAGTAGTGGGTGTGGTAGCATAGACTCCATCATTTTAAGGTGCTTTGCCAACCTAAATGATTCTGTGTTACTGTAACATACCAGCTCTCATGGTTGTGGTCTTTATAGAACCGGTCATTGTGTGGGCGTCACATCGCTCAGATGGGTTTGTAATGCTTCAGGAAGCTACATTTTCAGCAGTCCGTTTGGCTTTTGGTTCTAATTTATGGTACCATTTCTGGGGTAACAGCTAAGAGTAGGTCTGTGCCAATACCTGCGTAGGTTTGTGTGATATGTGAACCTGTCTCCATGGTTTTGCAATAAAATTCAATCACTTTGTACGTACATCAGCTTTCCAAGTTGTAGCACACTTGTTTAGGTTCTACCACCTTCTGAATTACAGCAAGCAAAAACATAAATATGTTATAAAAATGGAAGTATTTATAGCACTTATCTGCTTCCCAGTCATATTTTAATGATTGTGCAGGGTGGTAATGCATCTTCTTACAGCAAGTTACATATGCTGTATGCATCCGTAGGTGTTCTTGTTTTATATTCAGGGATCTGTCTATTAGCTAATTTGACATGAAGTGCTGTAGTCGTGTTTGCTTACGAAAGCTGAGCCAAACCTGGCAAATGGGGTAAGGGATATTTGAAAAGTGCATTTTCCTGGTGAGGACAGCTGAGCAGGGTTACGCTGAGCAGGGTTATGCTGAGCAGATACTCCACGCGTGTGCCAAGAACTGCGTGTGACTGTGCTCTCCTGAGTCATGGAGCGGCCCTGTGTGACTGTGTGCTCTGGAGTGAGGAGAACAGTTCTTTTTCAGTCGCCACCTGCAGTGGCCGGTGGCACCCACACATTTCCTTGACACTGCCTGATAGGAACATGCATGCATCTCATAGAGCCACATCTGATTTCAGTGCAGACTGGCTGACGTGTTGGTTGCACGTTTGTGGAAGGCTGGGGCTGTCACACCCATTTTGGCATCCCCACCTCTGACACAGCAGAACTGCTGATGTTCTGCTTCCTCTGCTTTGTATCATTCTGTGCTTTGCTGGATGCTTACAGATCCTTAAACAGTTTTTTTCTGGTGATGGAAGTGCCTATTATAGGTTCTTACATTTCGGTCTACTCCTGGGAACTTTCCCTCAGCACCTAACTGTTTAGTTTGTGCTTTGCATTTGTGTTTCTTTCCTAGACCAAGCACAAGATTATGTGTGTATGTGGGAGCTGGGCACTGTGTGGTGCTTAAAATCCTATCGCAGTACATTACTGGACATGTAGTGGCATGAGAAAAACACATGGGTGTTAAAATCAGATCTTTTTCCTGGGAAATGTTCTATCCTGCCTACAAATGCAGGGAGCTGGGGCTGACCTGTCATACCTTTACTTGTATGTATGGATGACACCATGACCCTTATGGTGTGACAGCCGCCGTGTGATGCTCGACACCAGCGGAGGATGGAGATCCTCTGCACCCGTGGGTACACTTCTGGAGCAGCAAAAACATATTATTGCATAATAGGAAACACCTGCATGCACAGTGCTAGTTTATTCTTAATGTACAGAAAATGGCTTTCTGACTGTAGTGGAAGGATCTAAGCTGTTCACGAGCTCTCTGCATAATGGCTCAGTGACAGTGTTTGCTCACGTGTGGATGCAAGAAGCTGGCTGTTCTGCTAGCAGTGTTTGTTCTAAGGGCGGTGAGAGCCCCAGGGGTCAAAGTTTAACCAGCTGAGTGCTGACACAGCAGGAAGGAACGCTGTAAGCATTAAAGCTTCGCTGTTACTACTGTGTGATTTAGGACAATGAAAAGCTTGGAAACGTGCATACTAAGGACAGCCTGTCTGTCATCAGCTGCATTGAAATAAATTGGAAATACGTTAATGGATAGATGGTTTCAAAGATGTTTGCATGTGTATTTTAGTAATCAAGAGGATTTTAATTTTTTTTCCATCAGGCTATGAATAGTCTCAGTTGACATAGAAGTAATGGCAAATTTAATAACATAATAAATCTCTCGAATTTAACCCTGAAATTCAAACAGTATAGAAAACCAGGTCAATCTAGAACCTAGGAAAGGTAGGACATCTGGTTTTAGACCAACTTTTTAAAAAAGCCGTGAGATTCTATTGTGGAAAATGAGGTGGGTACTGACACAGATCTCAGGTAGCAGCACTGGAGTCCTCACAGTTACTTTGGCTTTGCTGTGAATTAGCTGCAACCTGTATCTGCCCAGCAGGGAGAGTTTTGTCTTCAAGATCACTCCACTTTTCCTCTGCCATACGTTTGTAGTAAAGCATTAGCAGATCATATATGTTTTGCAGTTTCTGCTTCATTTTCCACAATGATGCTCTCAGCAAACAACCCGAACATGTTTCTGGCTGTTTTGGGGAAGCAGAACTGTGGGCACGTTCTCAGCTATTTCAAATGGGCAAACTGGAGCTGTACAGATGCGATGAGGTCTCACCTGCCAGACCCAGTTCCACATTGCCTTCACAGTAACATTGATATTGTCCCACCTGAAACCATTAAAAAATCATAGAACAGAAGATGTGCTGCTGCTGCTGGTGCTCCTATTAGCCTTGCCACTTTGCTAGTGGCTGTGTGATGTCCTACCAGTGATGTCTGGTTCTTATCATTCCTGTTGAGCCAGGTGATGTTCCTTTAATGCACGTGGATGGGGTAGAAATCCCTGGAAGCAGAAGGGGAGATTTTCTTTTCCCAGTGAGCAGAACAGAGACGGGGATACTGCCAGAGAGTGTCAAAATAATGGCAGCAAGGTTGTCTGGTTAGTTTGGAAGTGGAGATATTGACCATTATAGAAAGTTCCGCTACAAAAAAACCTGATTAATTCTGCAAAATAAATGTTCAAAACTCTGTCATTTTTCTTCTGAGTTTTTGCAAAATAGCCTCTAATGTCACTCACAAAATATTAGGGTAGCTGCTTTGATGGTGTTGTTTAAGGAAAGTGGTCACTATGAGGAGGAGATAAATATCCCTGCTTAGTTGAGCAGTGACCTGTTGCAATTTGCAGTGGTGGGAGATTTGTTCCTTCTTGATAAATACATATTTCATAGCAAGGTCTGAACGGCCATCAGCCCCAGGCCTGGTGCCATAGGGAGGCACTGGCTCAGTGGGTGTCTGGGGAGCGTGCTTGGTTGCCATTTGGGTCTGTGCACTGATATGGGCACAGAACGCTTCCTATTCACTTGCAGTTTAAAGCAACTGAACTTTTAAATTAAACTTACTACTCAGTGCTCTCCATACATTAGCCCTTATGAGCACTCTTTCTGAATAATTTTACAGTCTCTTTGGTGCCAACATCTTTGTTTAACTAACACTCTATATTATTGCATTCAAAAATGTACTTGTGAAAGTGTTTTGTGTCGCTGTTGTAGCTCAAAGTGCCATTATTTGACACCTTTCTGTGGCTGACTTTTCTCTTTACAATTTGTACGGCTTTGCCTTCTAGTTGCAAACATTCCAAGATTGTAAACAGCAGAGAGGTTAGAGCTGGCAGGAACAGCGTGGCACTGCACGGGGAGCCCATGCGAAGTACTGAAAGGTGGCAGTGTTGAGAATGGATGACCTTCCTTTCTTCGTCAGTTTATGCTAAAATGATACCCCAAACTTGGGACTGTACTGTACGAAGAAGCCAGGTTGGAAATGGCCAGAACAATGTGACATTCTGTCCTGTGATCAAGTTGCCCTCATGGGAAGTTTCTAGCAGGGACAGCGATGTGCTGAGCCTAACCCTGGCTTCCCTTTGATTTCTTATCAGAACAGAGCAATCTGGGGTATGGATATTTGAGGGCAGTGCTTTGCAAGTCTTGTGACTTTTCATTTATGCCGTAAACACTCCAGAATCATAATCTGCAGATCCATATCTTCATGCTTTGAAAAATCCGGAGAAAATATCAACAAGAACCGGGATGGGCTTTTAACACTGAGCTGCTTGTTATGAAATACGTTACTATTTTTTGGTGGTTATTTTCATCACAATTATAGCGGAAGCAAAAATAGCTGCATACTTTAATAATTTGGAATCCATAGATGCTTTTGGTTTTAGCATTGTGAATACAATATAAATGGAACTCATTTTCCTTTTTTAGGTAGATGCAGCTGCAGTTGCTTTTAGATATTCAAAGGCGGTAACCTCTGTACACGACATTTAAGGAATATATCTAACAGTACAAACTGGAGCCTTGTAGAGCAGCACTGGATTTCAGATGTCAACTGATGGATAAAAATGCCACATATGAACCAACTGTAAAGCTTGGTGTAAGAGACTGGTTTTTAAAGCATTAACTGTAGTAGAGTGGAGTATTTCAAAAAAAGAAAGGCATAAACCGGGTTCTTTCCTTTTGAGGAGCAACAGCCCTTCCCTGGGAGCGTGGCACAGTCCGTGGGAAGCAGTGCAGGCCCTGGGCCCAATCTGGCCCAACTGTGAGCCCTGCAGGAGCCCTGCGGTGCTGCTCCGTGGGCCCCGGGGTCTTTGTTCTGCAGGTGTGCAACTAGGTACAGTGTAGATAACGGGTAGGATATGGAGACCTACATGCTTGTGTCCCTGTATAAAAAGGAGTAAAGTAATGGGGGAAAAAAAAAAGAAAAAAGAATTTTCATTTACATAATTTGGATTAATAGAACTTCCCCCCTTAAAAAGGGAGATTAGTCAGAAAAGCACTGGCTATTAAAAGAAGCCCGTTTTCTCCCTGCAGTCTGACAGGGAAACGCCAAGTGATTGCAGAGCAGAAATGTGTGCTGCAACAAATGCATTCCAGCCATTCCTGCACCCACCGTTCCCTGCCCAGAGCCGCGGGAGCAGCCATGGAAGCTGACATCGTGGCATCTTTGCAGCACAAAGTAAACACGTGCACACGGAGCTGTGTCTGATGTGCTCCCCGTGCTGCTCTGCAAAGCTCACAGTGTTTATACTCGTTTTGTGAATTAGCCTCTGGTGCAGCCCTCTGGCCTCGAAGGGCTGCACGTACTGACAAAATACATTCCTTGCTTCCTGTGCAAACATTTTTCTACTCTTGGCTAAGGCAAGGCAGGCAGAGGGGGCTAAAATGTACTCCAGGATGAGACGGTGATTTTTGTGCCTTGGTCTTGGGGCAGGATGGGATCCTGCAGGAGCCTTCCTGAGGGCAGCACTGAGGAGCCAGGAACACAGGATGGGCACTGAGTGCCATGGGCTGCCCGCCTGCTGTACTGTGCCACCCTTCTCTCCCTCATTTCACACTCCTCTCGGTGGCTCTGTAGGTAGGGACAGGACAAGGAGCTCTGCTGCAGCTGCCTGGTGTGCTTTCTGGGTGTGCTTCTTGAATTTGCACCTGGTTGAGACTTCAGCACATAGGTGCAAGTAGCCATGTGCAGAGCAGGAATCCCAGATCTGCTGATCCCAGAGCTGCTTCCCTACATCTTCCTCTAATCTTGTTAAAAACATACACTTTCCAGATTTGATGATTAGCAGGAATCTCAGAGAATGTCACAGTGCAGTGTCTTTCACATAATTTTAAGTGAATTAATTTAAAGGTGATGTGTGCTATACGCTAACCTTTACTCTGTGCAAATGGCTCAGGGTAGCTATTTGCTTTTTATCACTGACGTGGGAAGGAGGTGCCTAATGCAGATTTCCGTCCTGTCTTTTGCATTTCTCTCTAACTTCTAGAGATCGCTTTGAAGCTTTCAGTTTTACGCTGGCAAGATATATCTCTGCTTATGGATTAAATGGATTAGCTTAATGTGGAATTTAATCGTTTCTTAATTTTAATCTTTGTTTTTAAGCGTTCTTCCTTACTTTAAGGGATTACCCTCAAAAACTGACTTCGGCTTTGTATTTCCTCTCGAATTACAGCCTTACTCCAGAATGTTTCTCCTTGTCTCTGCTGACCTGTACCTGAGCAGAGCTCTGCTTTGCTGGGTGGCTGCTCCTGTTGTCATCTGCGAGGGAAGTTTAAACATTTTCATATGTGGCATCATTCCCACAGCTGTCATTGCTGTCTGCAAGTTTATTCTCAGCGCAGTGTGAAGCTTTCAGCCATGCAGAAGGGCAACACTTTCACTTAAATTGCTAAGACATGAGTTTTATATTCAGGTTTCTCTTGAGTGTAATAGAACTTGTTACCAGGTCCTCTTCTCAAAAGTGAGGTTGGAGAATTCTGGGCCAGTGTTCTTCAGTCCTGGATGAGTATACTTCTTGGTAACTCTGGGAAGGTTGCTGGTTGTTGCATGTTGATAACGAACTTTCAAAGGGCAGTCATCCCCAAACATAACTGTTTTTTCTTAAGACAGAAGGTCTGTGTTAAGGCTCAGCTAATTCACAGGGAGGAAGAAGAATGCTTCTTTGTCACTCCAAAATACAGCTTTTCCTTGTGTGTCCTTAGGTACTATCGCAGTCTGGTTACACTTAGCTTGTGTAAATAGCACGTGGTTCCAGGTACATTAACGTATGTGCACGTGCGCCTGTGTGTTTGTGCATGTACATGTACACCACATCAAGGGGAATAATTTTCCACCCATGCTGATGCATAGCATTACAAAATGCGTTTGAGAAGATAACCTAATGTGGAGAATGGTACTGGAAACTGGGACTTATCTGAACAGATCATCTGGGTATCAAAAACTTGTGTTTTCCCATAGGAGAAAAGCCCCAGTGTGATTTTTTTTCTGGAAGAGAATTACTCATTTTGAGCAAAGAGCTGATTTTGCCTCTAAGTGTGACATGGGGAGTACAAAGCAAGAAAGCTGTGCTGATACTGGGTGGCAGTTTTTAAAGTAGGTTATGGTTGTTGATATTCCAGGAAAAAAAAAAAAAAATAATGACAGCTATGAAAACAGAAATGAGAGAGAAATGAGGCTCAGATACTGAAGCTTTCATTTGCTGAAAGATGCTTGAGTTGGGCTGCTCTGAGCATTGGCAATTACTTGCTCATGGGGGCCAGCCTTGCTTGTGTGTGTGTAAAAAATGCCAGTAGAATAGAATGCCAAGACCTACACTGTGGTAGCGCAATCAGGCTATGGTGGTAAACGTACAGTAATTTCACTGAAGTTATGTTTTCCCTTCAGGACGTAGTTCTTCATTTTCAGAGCCCAGCTACCATGTAAATGAGCCGGGATGCTTCATCCTCAGTAGAGTTGATGCAGAATGCAGGTGCCCGAGTGATGCGGATGCTTCAGTCTTGGTAGAGCAGCTGGAGGAACGAGCAGAACGGGACCTATTGCTTATGGACTCTGACCTGCCTTTCTTATATAACTCCTACTTTGCATCTCTACAGAAATCCCTCCCCAGTTCCACGTTGGTCTCTGTGCTGAATCCCCAGTTAAATATTTGTTCCTGAATGGTTGCAGAACTAACAAGCTTCCTGGATCCTTTCCATCTCATGTTTAGAGCTGACATCACTGTATTCCTCAGTGAATGGCCCCTCTTCTGAGGCTGACCTCTGACGCCACGCTGAGTGCTTCCCGCATTTCAGAATGCTGCCTCGTGTTTCTGGAAGGATTCAGAGAGGCAGAAGACTTCTTTAAGAGAACCCTTTACCATTTAATATTTGTTTTCCTTTAGAATGTTAAGAAAAGCATCTGAGTGTGGACAGATTTCTTTTCTTTTCTTTTTTTTTTTTTTTTTAACCTTTTTGAGTTTTCAAAGAAGTCTGGTGAAGGATGCATCCCTTCTGTTCCATATTTGGGGAATAGGAAATTCATCTGTTCGAGAGATTTGTTTTCATGGTAACTCCTATATCCTAATAAAAACAAAGTAAAGTTTCCTTTCTGTTACTTAGAATTGTGCAATCTCTATTTATTGCTCAATTTCTTAAGGGAAATAAGTAACTCGTTCCTATAAGGGCAGACAGGATTAATGCTTTTGCTGCAATAAAGCAGAAATTTCTTTCCTTTTATTTTTTTTCCACTTCTGTTGGCTAATTCCAACTTTCATTCTAGTTCAGGGATAATAAGGTCAGGCAGGAGTTTTATCTTCCACTGAGAAGTTTTCTAAGCTTTTGTTATAAAACTGGTGAGTTGTTCTTTGTTCACCTTTGGTGTTTATGCCATACAGCGATGTACAAACTCGTAACAGTCAATAAGAAGGAAAGAATCTTCCTAGAGCATCAATGGCCAGGCAGTCTGATCTGGTGGTTGTTACCTGGGTTAGGAGTTTGCTGAAATTACCTATTCAACCTTTCAACAACTCAGCTTCATAATTTTAAAAGGGAGATAACAATATGACATTGTCCAGAGAGGCTGTGGATGCTCCGTCCATCCCTGCAGGTGTTCAAGGCCAGCTAGGATGGGGCCCTGGGCAGCCTGGGCTGGTATTAAACGTGGAGGTTGGTGGCCCTGCCTGTGGCGTGGGGTTGGAGCTTCATGATCCTTGGGGTCCCTTCCAACCCAACCATTCTGTGATTCTGTGAACAAACATTTTCACGCTGCTGAAAAGTCACTGTTTATCTGGTTGTGTTTTAGGGTCTGGAGGAGGACATATGGAAGTTCACATGATAAAGAGTACTTGGTAACTTGGATTCAGTAGGAAACTGGTAGTGAAACAGATAATTTTAATTCTAGAGATAGTTTGAGGGATCATGCTGATGAAATAACTTAATGTTCAGGGTTGAATGCTCCAGACAGCTTGAACTTAGCAATAATTTACAGTGATTTAATCCATATATGCTATCTGGAATAAGTAAAACCTTCCAAATGTTTTCTGTTAACAGGTCCTCAATGAAGTGGTTTGACCAAGTAAGGAGTTCTGTCTGTCAGACAAAGGCTTGCCAACGTTTGTGGTGAAATGATCTGCTCTGTTTGGAGACTGCAGGAAAAGATCCCTTCCGTACAGCTGGTGAGTTTTTGTTTTTACAATCAAAACAGACATACTGAATAGGGAAACCATTGATAATGTTTTTATTTAACCCGTGCTTGAATCAGTAGCTGTTAGACTCTCTTGGAGTTAATAGCAGTTTGTTTGCTATTGAAATATGCTGGTTGCAGGTCAGCTTTCCAAGGAAGAAATAACATATTGCTGAAGCTTTGCTTAAGTACAAGGACACACAAAACAATAATTAAAAAATAAAACCAGCCCTCCTTCTACTTTGTGGCCATTAAACTTGGAGAAAATTTAGGAGGAGCATGTGGACACTCCTGTTGTGTCTGTGTCCTACAAATTCACGCCAGTTAAATGTACAGAGAATATAGAATACAGGTCTTTGTTGCTATTAGGTGCATTCATTCTTCACGAAGCGCTGGCTGCAAATCCAATTTCATAGATGAAGGGCCATAATGTAAGCATAATGTAGACACCTGTCGGTTTATGGAAGCCTAAAATAGCTGCCTGGATGGAACGTGTTTTTCAGTAACTTGGAGCATATGTAAGCTTATTGATTCAGTTTAGTTTTTTTCCAGTACTTGTCTGTCACCTTAGCTTGTTGTGCTAGTTGCAGTACGAATAATAAAGTATGTGCTATTCATTTGCTGACTTCATTAATATGCAGTGAGGGCTTGCCATTAGAAATTAATATACTCCTGCTCTTCAGAAGGAGGTCGAAAGGCAGCACTGTTGCCATGTTGAGAAGCCAACAAGATGGCTCTTTTACTGCTAGTGAGCTGAGTGCTATGAGAGGGGAGGGAGAGAGATGACACTGACGGTGGAAGGTTCAAAGAGGGAGCCCTGTTTTGGCAAGAGCCTTTGTGATGTCAGGGTAAAGCTAGCTCTTCTTAGCAGAGTGTGCTGTGGGATTTTCTTGTACCGGTGTAGATGGCTGCTTGTCTTTTTTTTGTTCGGGAACTCAAACTTGCTCAAAAACCTTACTGTGACTGTGCTTGCCTGCTAGATGCAATCTGACTTCAGGACATGGCTGTATGAGTGTGTGTCACAGTGAGTCCCTTGGGGGTTAGTGGAATAGTAATGGCAAAAGCTGTGGTCCAAGTTATTGTGAAGCTTGAGGTGAGCGTAGAACATAGCCAGATAAAATCTTCAGACTGATGACATGCCTGTGAATTGCCTGTTCTTGTCTTGTAGCAAGTGAGTGAACTAAGTATGGTGTTTAGTCCAGAGACTTTAGCAGCTTGAGTTGCTGCCTCTCAACTCTTCGTGATGGGTCTGTCATGAAACCAAACAACTGAGTGCTTCTGGTCATGTTCAAGATATGGTGGAACTTGTGAGTTTTTGTGAAACAAATGGAGTTAGAACTGATGATAGCAATAATTAAGGAGACTTCAGCTTGGCACCTCTCACTGGAGTCTGGTGCTTACAGCAGGGCAGTGTTTTTAGCACCTCTGACTTCCACTACAGCTGTCATTAATGGCATTGAGATTTCCATCCTTTCATTCAAAGGTTGAGGGAACTGGGCTTTTTAGCTTAGAGAAGAGAAGGCTCCGGGGAGACCTTGTTGTGGCCTTCCAGTTCTTGAAGGGAGCGTATAAACAGGAGGGGGAATGGCTGTTTGTGAGGGTGGACAAGGGGGATATAGGACAAGGGGGAATGGTTTTAAACTGAGACAGGGGAGGTTTAGGTTGGATCTTAGGAAGAAGTTTTTCACCAAGAGTGTGGTGACGCACTGGAACAGGTTGCCCAAGGAGGCTGTGGATGCCCCATCCCTGCAGGCATTCAAGGCCAGGCTGGATGTGGCTCTGGGCAGCCTGGGCTGCTGGTTGGTGACCCTGCACATAGCAGGGGGTTGGAACTGGATGAGCACTGTGGGCCTTTGCAACCCAGGCCATTCTATGATTTTGTGATTCAATAGGGTTGAAATTGGTCCATGGTTCAAAATTAGTGTTGAAGTGGGAATGCGGGCTAAGAAGGAGACTACTAACAAATGTATTGACATTAGTTTTGTTTTCTTAGGAAACCATGCTAAAAAGCCATCACTCTCTTGACATAACCTTTGATGGTGTTTTGAGGGGGTTAGCTCATTCTTTTACTTCTGATTCATTCAATAGTGTGTATAACTGTGTTTAAGAGAACTACAGCAGGGTTTGCAGATAACATAAATTCACTAATTTGAATCATGGAGATGGGAGTGAAGAAACAGGAAGGAAATCTGAGCTGTTGTAGGTCAATCTTTTGGTTACATTGGCATTAAATCGAGAACAGGAGGAGAAAGATTGTGCAACAAAAAAATCTGAGTCTTTTTTTTACTGCACTGTCACGTTCTATTTATGGGAACCTGAAATGACCTGGCTTCCTGGACTGAGCACAGTAGTGGCATATCCTTAATTATAGTCTTCTACTTTTTAAGCTAGTCTCCACTAGACACGAGTGGCATTTTTGAACAGATGTCACAGACCAGGCTGCAGTGCCAAAAGCAGTGGGAACTGTGACTGCATCCCACGACACATGAAGCACCACGTGATGTTACAGAAATTACTGATGGTGTGAGGGGTGGCTCTGCCACCCTGCAGTCAATCAACATTTGGTGCTGATGTGATGAGAATGATTAAGCTCACCTGGCAGCATCTGTGCCGGTCTCCAGGAGCACTGGCTGTATTTTTTGTAAAAGCATATACAAATTTATATCTGTGCTACTGTTTAAATACATTTTCTTTCAAAAGAAGTAGTGAGGATGTCCATGCAAGGAGACATTCTTTTGTTATTCAGCCTCTTACCCAGACAGCGTAACTGTCAGGGAAGCTCCAGAGATCCTGAAACCTTGCTCAGCATGAACTTGAGAAATGATAGAGAAAGAAAAGGAGGAGAGCAAGAGAACTCGCACACCTTTTTGGCAAGACTGAAAGAATATATAAATTGTTCTTTTATTGTCTGTCCTTTTATTGTTTCCTTCTTATTATTGTCTCCTTTATTAGGAGAAACAGCATTTGCAGATTTTGTTTGAATGAGCAAGTCTGTGTCCAGTCTGTTTCTTGCCTCGGTGTTTTATCTTGCATGGCTTTGAATACTGGACTTCTCATCTTCAGCCTGGCTTTGGTCAATAGCAGCGTTGTTACACACAATGCCTCATGGTTTCTTAAGCAAACGTGATTTTTTTGGTCTGTATGAACAGCATGAGAGGCTTTCCTTGCCTCTTTTGCTCATTCGCACTTAGGAACTGTGTGATCTCAATACTGTTACACGTCACACTGCCCTAGCAATTACTTTTGCCGTGGTCGACATTGAGGGACTGCTTTAAGAACCTTTTTGTAGTTCTTCTGAATATCTTCAAAGCATCAACGTAAGTAATTTTCTTACAGATCTTGACAAACTCCTCTGAGAAAGCAAAATTTCAGTTAGTAGCAGCCTGTAAAGCAGCACATGTGGGCATCAGGCATCCATTACCTGGATTTAAAAAAACCATTGTCATCTCTCAGAAGGAAGATCTACCAGATTTCACGCCCTTTCCCTCCTCTCTGCTGGCTGGCTGTAACCTGCTGGATGGTGCAAATGGGGTTTTAAGGTTCATCGCTGTATTTTTTCTGTGCGTACAAATAATGTGCACGTGGCCATGGGATTATTTGCTCATAGGTGTGAGGAAATCATCTAAATATTCCAAGCAAAGGTAACATTTAAATACGCATGAAAAGCAGTTACGATATGTAGTCCTTACCGTAGGCGTGGAACTCCAAATTTTTTCTCCAAACCGTTTGAAAAAAATCCATTTCTAAGAATGGAGCACCTGTATACGCACAATGTAATGGGACATCAGATTGAAAAAGTTAAATATCCATTTCCATGGAAAAATGGATTGGAAGACAAATAAACCCTGGTGGCTGAACATCTGGCACTTTTTCATGAGCACTGAAGAATCTGGAATAACGGCGGAAGCTTATAAATCCTTTGTGATGTTCCTGATTGTCCAAGGGGACTTCACGGACTGCAGCACTGGGTTTACTTGAATCTGGATCTCCAGTGCCTGTCAGAACTACAGTCGTGTGTTTGCACTGCTCAGAGTAACGTACAAACCAGGGCTTACAAGATTTATGGCTGTTTTGCCTTTTACCATCATCTGCTGCCCAATTTGTAGTAGGCATCAGCAGAAGAAGTAGGTTTTAAGTAGAGTTTTGAGTAAAGCTTAGGCTTAACTTTTGAGGTGCTGTGCATTCAGTGCTCTGTTGTGATACCCAGGAGCACATTTGGTTTGTTTTTTTTTTGCTTCCTTCTATTTTGCAGTCTCAAGGAAAAGTGACTTGAATATTGAAACCAGATAGTGTTATTCACACCAGTTAGGAGCAGCCAGGAGACTGCTCAGGGAGCATAACACAAAATACCTGCTGCAAATAGAGGTCTGTCTGGGTTAGAGGACGAAGGAAGAGCTGTCCTTCTGCTTGTCTACGCTAGCCAGCTACAAATAGTAAATTGCAGCGTTTTCATTGCTTTAAGCATCAGGGATGGATTCACTTCTTTTAAGTGAGTTTTTTTCTGGATGCATGCGTTGAATGTTACCAATTTGTGTTTGAGCAGGAGGTTCTCAGGATCTCCAGAGAAAGGTCTGGATCTTACAAACTTTTGTCTTACAGGGAAAAAAAAACAACAAAAAAAGAAAAGAAAAAGAAAAAGGAAGGAGAAGAGTTACTGGGGATTTGCGAGGGTGATGTCCGAGACAGAGCATGTCTTCATGCTGCAAGTTCTTCATGATGGCTGATAGCAAAGAGGAAAAATAGTAATAAATGAAATCAGAATAAGGATTTAAAGTAAAAAGAGGTCAGATGGACGTTATGCTTGACCTTGTCTCATTATCTTTTCTTCCTGAGTTCTTCCTTGCTATGTGCACATGTAAGGATAAGAAAGGGAAATTTGCAGGAGGTTGCCTAATTTTCCTTCTGGCTGGAGGCAAGCTTGGCCACAGAACAGAGAATGGGAAGTAGGTTGGTAAATGCTGATTGCAGCACTAGCTGGGGAGTTCTTCTGTTGGCTGGAGGCAGGAAGTTCCTCAGCCCACAGCTGCTGGATGACAGCAATGCTCCTTTGTTTCCAGCTGAGGAATTTGCTGGTTGTACCACAGGCAGAATTTCTCAGATGAAAGTTGCAGCTTTTGTGGGCGGAGAGGAATGTTTCAAAGGGCTAAATTGAGCCGCCTTCTGGCTTGTGACTCTGAATGGAAGGAGTGTACTTCAGGCTACTACTTTTATAATGGGCTCGCTATATCTGTTGGCTTGTAAGGACCAGCCATCATGGAGCTAATTGGTACTGCTTCGACTGATTTTCTTGAGATCATATTCATTTAATGCTCTTGTTCTTTAACAGTCTCACTGTTTGTACACGGCAGATGATGTTTGCTAATTGTTAGAAAGATTGTGGGTATTATCTAAGCAACCTTAATGTTCATAATAGAATAGAATTAAGGAACTCATTTTGAAGCTGTGTTGATGCTAATGCTGTTGGATTAGCAATATCCCCCCAAGTGTGGAAGATTTTCAGCCTGTTCTGATACTGTTTATGTTGTGGTGAACTGTTCTCCTTTGTTCTTTCAAGATTGCTAGTGAGGCTGCCATGATGTTTTCAGGTAGCTACATGCATTTAGTCAATCCAGCTAATATTGACAGCGATGGCATGTTTTATGAAGGGATCAGAGCATTGCGTAGTTATGTCACTTGTCCATTATTTGAATGCCATGTTTTGAAAGCTCAGGATCTGCTAGACCATGAGCACTTGGCTGTGAACTCCGACAGAAGCATCCAAGATCCTGCTTTTCCCATCTGCTTTTCCAAAGATAAATGTGGCGGTTCACTCTGGGGACAGATCTGACTTTTTTTTTTGTTAGCACTAGGTTGGGCAAATGCAACTTGTTTTTTGTAGAGCAGCCTGTGAGAGCTTCATAGAATATACAGCTGGTTCCAGTAGCATAGCCAGCTGCCTGCAGGTAGGGCTGCTTGTGGGTGTGCAGCATGACACAAGATGCTATTTGCTCCTCTGAAATCCTGAGCGATTTAGGGCTGGGTTCCTGCTTGCCTGCTCCTTGCTTGTTTTTTTCAGTTTCATTTATGCTGCCACGGGATTGATCCAATGGAAGCTTTTGAACGGAAGCCAATATGAATGGTAGGAGCTAGTCTGGAATTACTTCCTACATGCCAGAATTCGGAATTCCTGACATTCCTGCCACCTGAAAAGGCCCAGTGGGGACTTTTGGAAGTAACTGGTTCAGAGTTGATTAATTATATTTAATTAGACTGTGATGATGTAGTATGCCAGTTACTTGTGATCAAATCGTCCAACTTTAAGAAGGCTGATGGCACTGGATGGTTTTCATGCTTTGGGACTCTCAGTGTTGCTCGTATCTTCTTGAGGATGTAACTATTCTGGGTTGACATTCGGAGGAGCTTCAAGAAAAATCCCAACGACCCGTCCACCACCACCACACAGCTGAATTAATCCACAATGCAGTGGCTTACTTTCTATGTACCCTTAATTAAATTTGATTTTTGTCACTATAAAAAACAACAACACCAAAACATTATTTAAAAAATGTCTATACTGAGGCAGTCAATTTTTAAAAAGCAAGGTGCTGTTGAAGTCCAGCCTCCCCAAAGAATGGGGTAAGAACATGTGTCATTAATGAGGCCATGGGTAGAGCGCTTCTTTCATCAGTACGCTACTGCTAGGCAAGCAATGGTCTGGTTGGGGTTTTAAGAGCCAGATGTAAATGTGCTTAATGAGACACATGGGGGCTGGTCTGTGGCTGGGGATAAATGGCTTTTAGCAGTAGATGCGGATGAAAGTATTGCATTTCAGTTCGCAACAGTCAACAGAGAAAGACAGCGGTCCCAAATGGGGGATGTGTCAGGATTGAGAAGGATGCACAGCTGTGGCCCGTTTGTGTACTTTAATCCATTGTTTGAGGACTGGAAATTAAACAAAAAGGAATACTAAACTCTTTTTAAAAGAAGATCTGCTGCTGACCAGGACAGGCTACAAAAAGAAATGCAGAAATTTGTCAGCTTGTGTTATGTGGAATTTAAGTTTTTATACGGAGTGCACTTAAAACACAGTGAATCTTCTGAGTGTGTGTTGTAGGAGAGTGCTCGAAATCACAGAAAGAAAATAGGATCAGGTATCTCCTGTTATCAGAAGTCTGGCGAGTATCCGAAACTTGCAGTTCCAATGCTGGTAACTTATGTGTGAGAAACTTCCTGCCATTGGTTACTGTTCCAAGTGCTCAGCTCGGTAGTTAGGTCAGCATTTGTTCTCAGAGTGTTGAAAAGCAGCATGTGTTGGAACTTTAGCATGATGGCTTTTGTTATTGGCCGAAAAGGAAGCAAAAAGTAATTATGAAATGTTTTTACTGGCTTCAGCAACAGCTCTGTGAGTCCATTGGGTTAGATTAACTCATCTTCTACCTCAGGGTTCAAATGTAAAACTCATATCCACCGCTACAGTTTCAGTATTTAGGAACAGGTACTACCTTGCTGGCCTGCATGATAAAAGCAGTGTAATTGCAATCTTAAAAGCTGTTAGCTTGATCTTTTTGCAAGAATCAACTAATATGTTTTTTCCTCTTGAGTTTATTGGCCCTAAAGCTACCTAGGCTCAAAAAATGACCATCCCAAGTAAAGAAATGTGCTTTTCCAAGTTATTTTGTCTTTAAGCAGAACAGGAATCCTGACAGATGCACTTTTCCATTGTCTTGTCCAGTTGGCTGGGACCAGAAAGAAGACTTAGTCTTCCCCTCTCCTTCCCTTTCCCCTCCTCTTGCCAGTAACCAGATGCTTCCCGGCAGCTCTGGCCTACACCTGAGCACTTTGTGAGGCATCTTTTCGTTTCTTTTCTTTTTTTAATTAAGCTTTGCTTTTCTTAATGAACTGATCAGCTCAACAGGCCAAAGAAGCGCCATGCCCTCTTTGGTGTCTGTGACCTGCTGGTCAAAACGGCAGGGTTGGGTGTTAGGAGCAATTTCTTCTCCAAAGAGCAGTCGGACAGTGGCACAGCTGCTCAGGGAGTGGGGAGCATCATTCCTGGAGGTGCTCAAAAACTGTGGGGATGTGGCACTGAGGGACGTGGGCACTGGGCATGGTGGGAACAGGTGAGGTTGGACTTGGGGATCTTGGCTGTCTTTTCCACCCTTCATGGTGCTGCGATTTTAACAGTGTTTAAATACACTTTCTAACTGTGAGTGTCTATATGGTGTGTACTAGAAGGTGGCATTGCTGAATGCCAGAAAAATGCGGCTGCATACCGACACATTGTGGGGCTGCTGTACTGTGGTTTTATGCTTGCTTAAAGCTAGTGACACGGCTGCAGTTGAATGTAGTTAACCAGGCTGCTTTCTTCAGAAGTGTTTCTGATTCAGTAGAGCCTTTTCAGCGTGCTGCAGTCTGGCACTGGGTCATACATTAGGCAGTCTATATAAGCTGTGCATTACCTGATGTGTTTTTCAAGAACAAATGTTATACAAGGGCCTTCCTTTGCCTGTGAAGAATAGAAGGCAAGGCAAAAATCTCTTTGTACCTACAGGCAGCATCTCCACTGCACAAGCGGCAGGTGAGTGATGAGAGAGCCAGCTGCGTTCTCCTCATAGCAAGGTTAATAGAAAGCTCCTAGCTAGGTGTGTGCCATTTCCTCTGCATGGCGGTCGTGTGTCAGACAGAGAAGCAGCGAGGAGAGCCAACCGCAGCTTGTGACAGCTCTCGCCAGGCTCGCAGATGCCATGGGTCTCCTCCAGACATTTGTCACTGCAAACTGCAAACCTCTGCCAGGGCCGGGGCTGCAGGGAGAGCTGGGAGCTCAGCCTGAGCCAGGTTTCATCCAGACTTACACCCTGAGCACTGAGAGCATCGCAGAAATGCAGTTCGCTGTTTGGTTCAGTACAGGGAAAACACAATTCTGAAAAGCTTCTGACTGTTGTTTTTCTAACAAGTGAAACAGATGGATTGGAAATAGTATTTACTATTTATTTCTTCAACATATCAATATGCGAGGAGCCAGTATAAATTACGGTTTGACTGCAAACAAACCAGCCCACACCAAAGCAATAAAGTAAACACTGTTCTATTTTGTTTCAAGTCAATATTATGGGAAAATAAGTGGCTGATGTTTCTGTTTTTGGTAGCTATCTCTGATCAGCTGAATTTTAGGGTCTATAATAGAAAAAAAAAGCAATGGTTTAAAAGATTCTGTGGAAAATGGGTTTAGAACCTATGCCAAAATTATCATAAGCGGTAACTTCAGAAAGTATACTCTTCAGCAATAGAAGCAACGTCTCCATCCATTTCTGTTTATTTTTCTTCACAAGAGGAATAAGAGTGAAACCATTGACAGCTCAATTATGTCCTTGAATTGCTTGAACTCCACATACCAAGAAATGGAAAGGCTGTGTGTGTCATATTCCTAAATGCTTAGCCTGTGTGTTATTAATTTAGCATGTCACTGGACAGATTAGTTCAGATGTTAGACGTCTTGACCAATCCGTCTGACCAGCCGTGTGCTTCAGCTGTAGTTTTCCAAGCAGCATATTGTGGAAACTGAGAACAGATGAAACAAGGGAATGCAAAAACAGTGAATTGAATATGCTCCCCAAATTATTCACTTATTTCAACAAACAAGAATAACATTGATGTAATATATGACTGGTTTCAATGCTAAAAGCATATCAAGAGCTGGAATGTACTTACGTGGCTAGACAGTAAATATCTTTGAGTCCTTATAATCCATTAAATTGTAAGAGTATGTCTGCTTTTCTAAATGGAAGGAGACACATCTCTGCTCTGCACCACTGTCATTTATTCCTCCATTTCCTGATTCTTTGGCCTTTTTTTTTTTCCAGTGTGTCTTCTTTTGTATCTGTGAAACTACTGCTACTCCTGCTTAAGTTTTCCACTGCTCCTGAGAGCTGAGTCAAAGCAGTGTACAATTTCTTGAGCGGCATTTTCACTCTGAGCTGCCCCTTCCCACTATCAGAAGATGACTTAATGCAGATGATGGGACTGAATGATGTGAGGCTGAGCTACCCTGGCTGTGCTTTGTATTGGAGCTATTTGTTCCGCTTTTGATCACAGGTTGCGGTGCTTGCTTTCCTTGCTTTGTTGCCTAGGGTTGCGCACGAGCTCCAGAGATGACTGGTTTGCAAAGCAACTTTGTATAAATACACTGAATGTTGTTATATCCCATTCTGCAAAAGGTTTTATAACCTGGTAGACGCAGTTCCAGTGTCTTGACCCTCTTGTTAGCTTCAGGTAGCTGTTGCTTGAATCAAAATGGAAGAAAGAGGTCATTTCCCTTTTCCTTCTGTCTTCCACAAACTCTGTGAGTTGAAATTACTGCTCTGACAGGTGTCATAGAATCACAGAATATCCCAAGTTGGAAGGGGACAAATAAGGATCATCAAGTCCAACTCCTGGCTCCATGCAGGACCATCCAAAAATCACACTGAGAGATGCTTTCTATCAGCTGATGCGTTACAGGATTGCTTGGGATTTAGAAATGTGTCAACCGACTGATGAAAGTCCCTGCCAGGCTTGTTCCTCAGACTGCCCATGCAGTGCGGAGGATGTGTACCTTAGTGAGCTTCTGTTGCTTGGCATTGCTAGAGTGCTCTCATGACCCTGTTTCAAGAATAGCTGTGTTGAATAATTGGAATAGCTTTACCTTAGCCTGATCTGAGAATCATAAATGAAATCAGGCCTTTGGCAAAATTCTAAAGAACGGACACGGTTGTGGAAGCTGCTGACAACAGAGGTGACAGAAAATAAACCCTTTTCCTCTACATTTCCAAACCTCTCAAATCCCAGAAGTCTTTCCTTACGATCTGGTTCAATAGCTGTCTGTGATTATTTATTGTCTGATGGTAACTGACTCCCAGCACCTGTCCTGTGTTGTACTTCCAAAAAAGAAGCTTAGGCAGGAGAGGCATGCTGGATGCCATACCTTGCTTGTTGGTGTGAGGTTTAATAGGAGCATATCCTAACATATCGAATTCTTTGCCTTTATGAGAATGGAGTTTGGGTACATCTTCTGTAGGGCTCCTGGCTGTCCGCGCTTTTTTGGAGAACGTGTACTGCACATAAATGTGAAGGCAAGATATTAATGCTTTGTAGTACTGAAATTGTGAAAACTTGAGCTAAACGTGCTTTTTAGTGCTTGCTTTGAAGTCTGGAATAATTGAAAAATGCATGTATTTTAATTTGAGTGTTGTATATCTAAACAGCTTTTAAAGTAGTTTCACAATGAGTCTGTTTTAATGCTCCTCTGTCTGATTGGAACCCTAATACCTAAGACCTCAAGGCTGCATAGCTGCTATTTTCAGAGGTGCTGAGTGCATACAGCTGCTGTTGACTTCCCTTCATTCTCTGGGTGTTCAACACTTCTCAAAATGAGTGCATACAGCATCTGCTGCTACTGCTAGAGTACTGGATTTCTAGCAAAAACAGCTGAAAATTTTCTGTAACGTTTCTATAGTACTCAGATGAGTTGTCCAGCACACAGCGTGTGCTGCTGTGATAGCTTTGTTTGGCCATTAGCTTGAGGATGCCTGTGTAATTAACTTACACGTTCACCGTGCATGAGTAACGCGGTCAGCCTTGACTCGTAGACCTCTCTTTTACGCTGTAACGGATCTCTGTAATGCAAACCCCACGTGGCCTTCACAACTGTTACCTTGTTTGGCATTGAGAAGTTAAAAGTTTTGATAGATCCTAAGCTAAGCTTTAAGAATTTTGCTCCAGAATCACAGTACTGTAGTCCTTGTATAAGGACTTCCAGAGATCATCGAGTCCAACCCCCAAGTCCAGTTTGAATCACATGTAGAATTTAAAAGTGAACGGAGTCAGACACGCAAAAAGTAAAGTACTGGTAAGGCAGCTCCCAGATCTGCTAATTCAGTATATGCTCCTCAGCTGAAATGTTCATATAAGTCCTGGGTAGATTATTCTGTTGAACTCACAAAGCTGAAGGTTTGGTGTTTCTGTGGTTATTCCCTAACATCTACTTACAACAAGTTTCCTGTTGCTGAAACAGCAATTTTTATGTATTTCACTCCGGTCTGTCATTAGAACTTCCTCAATGGTGGGAATTGCTTTGTGCCAAAGGAGGGGGGACAATTACTTCAAACCTTTCATTTTCACAGGCTGTTAGCGCCGCTGCAAATTAACAATTGCTGCAAGCTGATGTGATTTAGGATATATGCTGCGTGCATTTGTAGCTGAGCAAAGCTCACTGGGATATATAACACAAGCATGCAACTGTGAGTGACATGTACATTGAGATTGGAAAATGTTGGGTCGTTCCCATTTGAGGTAGCACTGTAGATGTGCATCATTAGTCTCTAGTAAGACAGAGCAAGTTGAGCATTAAAGTTGCTACTTTCAGAACTGCTCAAGAGCGCTTTCAAGCAAGACAACGTACACAACCGTAAAGCTGTCTTCATTGATAGCCTTCGAAATACGAATGTAGAACTACAAACTCAGACCACCAAGAAGTATCAGGCACGGCAGCTAATGTTTACAGCTGTGTAATCGTCATGTTTTCCTTGCGTGAGTTGCGATTCTTCATTAAATACCTGTCAAGCAGCAGAATTTACTTTGAAATTGCAGATTTCAGTACCGTAGACTTCTTATTCTTTTGTTTAAATGGGCAAGTAGTCAAAATAACTGCTTTCGTTGTTGGTTCACACCTCGAGGATACAGTGCTGAAGTTTTTGTTACTGAGTTAGTCAGGAGAATTTCTACTCACACAAATACAAAAGAGCAGGCAGAAATTTATTTATAGAATACTGAAGATTTCTGAGCAACAAATTAAAGGGACCATTGGTTCTTTTGTGAATGTGAATGTTTTACTGGGTACGAACCATCTATTTTCTTTCCAAATATTGAAATGTTAAGAAAACAAACGCTTTGCAAACCAGGCCCTGAGCTTGTATTTTAAACAGTTCTGTGGGAAAATGTGTCTTGCATTCACAGCATGCTCTGTTTGCACGGCACTATTCATGTATCGTGGAAATCTTAAATAAGCACAACAGTACATGCAGAATATGTGCAGATACGCAGAACCAGCTTTGCAGAGCTTGACCTGATGCGATGGCTCAGTGTGGATGTGTGCTGCTATCAAGCACTGAGAGACTATTTAGGTTAAATACCTGCTTTGTTTAGAAATCTAACAGAGATATTGCAGGTCATTTCTCCATCAAGGTAGGTGATGTTTATTATGCAAGAAGCACATTTTAAAACTCACAGTGGCAGATTTGTAATTTTCACATACAGGTCAGGCTAGTGAAGCAATGGCTTATGCTGCACTTCTTTCATTAGCACTGTAGTTTGATAGGAAAAGAGCTACAGCTGCCACTAGGCAGGACAGATGCATCCAGGCCATTGCACTCTTTGCCCTTCCCACTTACTCCACCGTTGCCTTCTCTCCTTCCCTCTTAGCTTCCCAAGGTACATCTTTTCAGGGGGCACATTGTTCCCAACAAAGAAACCCTTGCAATCTGATGCTGTAAAATCATTCTTGATGTTTGAACACATTGTGGATTTATTCCACATTGTCCTGAATTCACAGGAGGAAAACACTAGTGCAGCTGAAACCCAACTTGTCGCACCTTGTTGGGTGACTTTAGGCAAGTCACTTTATCTGCCTGAGTCTCAGGTTCCTCATGTGCTAAAGAATCGAGCTTTGTAAAAGTACGGGAAGATCTGCTGATGAAAACCATTTTCCTGCTTTCTTTTATGGCAGCAAACACTTTTCATGTGGGAAATCCTACATGGTATGTATTCATCACAAAAACAGGAAAAAGAATCCCAAGAGCTCTATGCTTTTTTTAGTACCGATAGTAGTGCACTTTGGTTAGGAAGCATTGGAGTCTGTTTTTTTCAAACATAAATAAAAATAAAAGGGATTACATAAGAAACTTGTGTTCAGAGACTACAACTCATGGGGAATCTGTACGTTGTCAACGTTTTACTTGTAAGAAAACAATGAACCCATTAGGCTGCTGCTGCTTCAGAGCTGTGTGGAGACTTAATTAAAAGTTCCGGAGAAAAAGGGGATGATGAGAGTTTATAATCATAGGCTGATATTTTTGAATAACATTACTACGTTTTTTAAACTGCAGAAGACGTGGAAGATGAAGCTTTCTTCTCATTCACTGCTGGGATCTACCTGCAGGTTCCTTTGGGTTTTCTCTGTCCCCAGAATGAGGTCCTGACCATCAGCTGCACAGATCCTAAGTGTATTTGCATACTGAAGGGGCTGGGTTAGCACGACTGAAAGTGAGCATTAAAAAAGGTCTGCGTAAATCTATCCATCCTGACGCCAAAGTACTTCCATTTGTTTCTTTTAGGTTTGTTGTTGCATTGTATTTCCACTTCTTGTGGTCAGTTGTGTAGGTGGCGTCACCTTTTTGCATGCTTACCTGGAAATATGCATCAGTGCTGCAGGTTCCCTTACAACCTGTGTTGCTGTGTGAATTCGGAGTGCTTTGTGGTGTGTGCTGCTTGATTACTCTCCACTCCTTTGACCCAGCTGTTGTGCCAGAAAATTGACATCCTTGTTTCATCTTGTGTGCAGAAGCGTTGCCTGCTGGTTGCAGTTTGCTGTGCTCTACCTTGGCCCATGTGCAAGCAGAAGGGCCTGCAGTGCAGGGCTGTGGCCTGAAGGACTGAGGGGGGTCTGGCAGTGAGCTGGCAGGGCTGCAGGCCCATGGCACTGTGGTGTAGGTTGAGCTGTCCTGGTGGAGTGCCATCCTGTGCAGGGCTCTGTGCAGCCATACCCCCAGGGCATGGGGGGACCCATAATGGGCACCTGGGACTTCTACCATGAGCAGCGTTTAGTATTTCCTACAACCTCATGTCTTGTCTGAGAACGGCAGAATTTCAGCCTTCGTGTAAAACAAAGCTTTCAGTCTTCTGAGTTACAGGAGAAAACTTGGAAACACGGGGCCAGCTGTCAAAGTGCCAACCGCTTGTCACTTGTAACTTCACTACCTTAAACACGTTACAGAAAATAGCGTTATTCAGACCTGTCTGGGTGGTGCTTTGTGTTCCCCTGCACCTCCCTGGTAAATGAGGTGTCCTTTTGTTTCCACACATTAAGTAATGTGTTACTCATCCCTGTTTGACCTTAGCAAGATGAAGTTAGTCAGAGCGCTGTGTGCGGTGCCTCATGACTGTGTTCCTTCCAGTTGGGTCAAACAAGACAAATTTTAGATCTTAAGCGCATGGCTAAATTTACCCAGTTCTGCATACTTGATTTGGCAAAACCATATGGACTTTTTGATACATTTCTCAGAGCTCTTCTGAATCCGTTTCAGAAGTCTCTATTCACGAAGCGTACCCACTGTTCAGTAGGAGGTGTAGAAGAGCGGCGCCTATTTTAGGCGGAAGATTTCCTGCGCGCCTCAGGCCTGCTAACATGAAGCCATCACCCCAAAGCTGCCATGAGGGCTGGCCCTGTCCCCCACCCAGGCTCCATCAGCACACAGCTCTGCTCCCTCTGCCCTTCAGGCTGAGCCCTCGGGTCTGATCCCGAATCCCCTCTGCGAGTGTGGCTGGAGGAGAGGAGCAGGAGTTGAGGCACTGGGCATAGTCTCAGGTCAGCTTTAGCTACTTGTAAACACGCTTTGTTTTTTGCTGTTTGTTGTAGGGCTGATGCAGAAGATGGAAAATTCCCTTTAATCAGTTAGGCAGGATTTCCAGAGGAAAAACTGTATTTGCTGAACTCAAGCTGTGAAGCAGCTGATGGATCACTGCCCAGTGATATGCCTGAAAATCACCCTGTGGAATACTTGATGTTTAATGCCCATCCTGTTCTCTGAGTAGCTTACCTTGAGGATGAAGGCTCTGTGCAGTAAGCAAGCTCAGCCTGCCTGCACCCAGGGCAGTGGACATCTTGGTCCATAGTGCGGCTTCTTTCTCTGAATGCAGCCCCTGATAAGAAGCAATGCAGTAGTAAGAGGCTTGGCAGAGAAGGAATAACTGTGAGCTGTTCAAAATATGCATAAGAGTATATCAGTCTCTGTGATGTCCTTGTAATTAATGTACACCTCTTCTTTCCTTTAAAGGACTTTTTGATCTATAGGTAGTTTGTTTGCTTGTGTCAAGCGAGGTTAAGAAAATGTTTGTATTTGAAAGGAGTGAGCTCAGCCTAGAAGGTACAAATAGTGTATTCTTAAACAGAGGGCTGCTAGAGCTCGTCATAAGGTTTGACACGAGAGCTTAGACCATCCAGAGCTAAGACGATGAAAAAAATTAGCTGATTTTAATATATATACATACAGTCATCTTTTTTTTCTCTTGTTCACCTCACCGTGTGATGCTGCCGCACGCTCTGTGGGTCTTTTGCCCAGTGGTGAGCTGATTCAGGGAGCTATATTGGCAGAAGCGTACTTGCTGTTTTTTGCGTAGCTGGTTCTCTGCTATCTCATTTTCTGAACTGAATCACTGCAAAGTGAGACAAACTCCAAAGGCAGAAGGGGAGAGGCAGAGTGTGAGCCCAACAGCGGAGGAGAGGAGCCAGCAGGACACCACCTTCCCATTGCAGTGAGCTATTAGACTGGCTTAACTGTAATCCAGAAAATAACTTCAAAATTTTTAGAGTTCATTAACAACATTTTATAATTTTCTTTGTTGGTTAATTGCCCAAGTAATTATGGAAATCCAACTGAACTCATGGGGGTTAAAGATATGCGTGCATCAATGTTTTGGCAGGTTGTATAAGGACACTGACAGGCAGGATTTCATTCTTTTAAGTCAGAATTGTGGTCATTTTTTTTTCAGTTTAGTGCCTAAACTGAAAATGTAGGCACAATTAACATCAAATTGAATGCAATATTGTGTTTCACATAAAATATTTTGGTTTGAGCTTTTCAGTCCTCTCCAAATTTCAGATCTCCTCTATTCAGCTGTAGAATTCAATCTGAACTCACAAATACTTTGTTTACTCCAGAATCTTTTTTGTTTTTTTGGAATATAAACTCTTCATTTTTTGCTGCCAGCTCTAGCTTGTGAAGCAGGCTCACGAAGCTGGGCCGCTTCCCCTAGCATACGCTCTCAGTGAGTCAGGACTGCGGGTGGAACTTGAGTTTTGTCACTGCCAAGAATAAAAGCACTCTGCTCTATCAAAGCAGAAAACATAAGGGCATCATTTCTTATTACAAAAGTGAAAAACTGCGGTTCAGCATTTGTGTATTCGCGTATTTCTGTAGCTTTTTCAAATTAAAAATATTCTGTGCACACATCAGCTGAAAAGCACTTAAAACCCATCGAAACACAGCCTGGTGTCCCAGCGTGCGGAGTGTTTTGGCCTCATCCAACAAAACACCAGGACGCAGCCATGTTAGTCATCAACGTGGTTTCAAAAGTGAGTGCTTCTTGAATTGCAGGTTCATACCCAAATACAGCTAAACTTGCAGAAGATCACAGAGAAGTCTGGTATCCGGTTGGCTGAACTGACAAATTTTCTGGAAATTCCCGTAGAATCTGAGCTAAAATTATTCCTTTTTGATGCTGAAATCACAGCTGTGACGAATATTCATCCCAATCTGTGATTCATGCTTTCTCTCAGAATGGGAAGTGTTAGAGTAGCACAATTTAGTAACTTTTGTTTACTTCCTCCTTGTTCAGCATTTCTCATTTATGGTGTTTTCTCCTGTGTAGGTTATCTGTATAGCAAACCCATGATTACCTGTCTATAAATGATGCTTTCCCATTTGTTCAACCATTCACTGCTGTCTTGTTATAAAATAGGAAGTTATTGGGTAATGTCACCTGGTAGGTGGGGAATTTTTTTGTATTGAAAGTTGCAAAATTCATTTAGAATCTCGTATCTTTTTTACATACAGAGAATTCTGCACTTCAAAACATTGCACAGCTGACCTGCAGAATGAAATCACCGCGGCTGTTAGCGGTTGCAGTGCTTCTTTATGCCTGGTGACCTCTGTTTCCACGTGCCCAGCTCCCAGAAGGTAAGAGTATTTGGAGCTTTTGGTTGTACACTTAGAAGATCTCAAATCTGTCCCCACTGCTGCTCAGGTACAGCTTGGGACCGATTTACCTATTGTGCCCACTTCTCCCCCTCCACCTGGAATAGGAGCACATTATTCATGCACAGCCCTGTGCCCTGCAGATAGCTTAATATGTTAACTTTTCAATTGATCACGTTCAATAACTCCCCGTTGGTGCACACTTGAAAGTCACGCTTCCTGTAGTTCTTTTGCCTTTTGGTTCCTTCTCAAAGATTTCAACACGTTAGCAACCAAAGATTGTTTTTCTTCAAGTAATAGTTGCATCTTTGGTGCTACGCTTAATATGTTTGAGAAAGAAATCCTGGTTGTCTTTGGTGCAATGCAATTCAAAGTAGCTGTGGGGATCTTGAAATGAGAATATATTTCACTGTGGAGCTGTCATCCCAGCTAGTCACTTCAGATGAATGCTCGCTTTCCTTTGGTATAAAGTAATGTGCATTTTAAAGCGAAGGTTTTTCTTTTCTGTCTACCCTTACGGTCATCAGAAAATGGTAAATGGAACCACCGTGTTAGGTTGAGCAGCTGGTAGTTGTATTTAAAAATAGCGTGGTAAAGCTAATGAATTATCGAAGCGACAGAGTCATGATACAGATACTGTGAGGGCAGAGCAGCAACAGAGCTGCTCATGTGTTCGTAAGAGCAGCTGAAGACTAATGAAAACACCTAGGAAAAAAACTGAGTTTTGCCTGCATGTTGCTCTCGTAAAGATGGCTACTTTAATGTCTTGCCAAACCTACATTGTTAGAAGTCAGATGGTGCTTCTTGAAAGAGACTGTTAAAAATGATGTGCGTTAGAGGGATTTCCTTGAATTAGAGGAAATTTTGTTCTTCTGCTTACAGCAATGTAATTTTATTTAACTGAATGCATTCCGCAGCGGAGTACTGTGTAGTTCATCTGTATTTAACTGAGCTGTTAGCAAAAAGAACAAATCTGTAACTGGTTTTATATGGGATGTGTCTTTTATGTGATGAGAGGAAAGGAAATAAACTCTTTTCAAAAGGGAAATTTATAAACACCATTCCCTGTAGTGCAGTATAGAAAAGCTCCATTTAAATTGAAGGAGGCAGGTCTGTACTTTGTGCTGTGGTCCCTCAAGCCTGCGCTTTGTAGGGCTCCTGTTGGTGAAGGGTTTCTAGGAATGGTGTCATCACCCCAAGCAACGAGGCTGGGGGTTCTGCCTGCCCGTTCTGCTCGTCATCTTCTACCAGAGGAGAGTCGGGCTCCACGCTCCTTTATTTTGATGTGGAATTTGAAGCTCCTTAGGAAACATACTATTCTGCATTTGACTTTCCTTTTTTGAGTTTTGCAGACTGTGTTTTTACATGCATTTGCATGAAATGTTTAGTTGAGTTTAGATTTTAAGGGGAAACTTTCAAGGCAACTTACTATTTTGTGAGTCAGAAATGAGTTTGAAACGAGTTGCAGTCGGAGTGGTTGAGATCACATGGTATTTTTTAAGTCAAAGATAGCTTCATGTATTCAAGAAATGTTTTGATGTGGTTTCTTGAGCGGAACAGTAACTTGTTTTGAACTGTATAGAAGGGACCCAGTTATTTCGGCCTCCCAAACACTTTTCCAGCTGAAGTAAATATGTGTTGGTGATGAATAAAACATCTTTGCAAGGGGTGTTCTGAACAGGGGGCTTTAGTGGCTGCGAGTTTAATATCATCTTTGAGGTACAGGGTGTTGTTTTGCCTGTTGGCTTTGGTTTGTCTTGGAGGGTTTTGTTCATTTTTATTTTTCGTGAGCCTTTTTTTTTTCTTTGGAAATACAATGACTGAAAAGTTCACCATCGTTTTTACTTTTTGATGCCTTTGTACTCGTGGTTCAATGAGATTTTAGAAGATTTCCAACATACTTCTAACATGCTTTACTTCTGTCATATGGGTGCTGACCATATGTTGAAACTCAAGCGTGAGGCAGCCTGCTTACTTCAGCACCCCAAGTCCTGAGCTAACGTGACTGGGTGACGAAGTGACATTAGAGCTGATTCGAAATCCACTCAGCCAAAAAGTCCTGGACACGAAGCAGAACAACATGGATCCTTTGATTGTGTTCACATCACAGGGTCTGTATGACTGGATGCGGAATGAAACGTTTCTTCACTGGTAAAACCCATAAGGATTTCAGATGCCATAGTAAGGCTCATCGCTTTCAGTTATCTATTACCATTACAGTGAAGTCTGCTGAAAGTAGCTAATTGTTCTATGCATAACAAGCAGGTTGAATAACCCCAATAATCCCATATAAACAGTGCAGACCTGCAAGCTCTCTGCAAGTTCTTTGCAAGCCCAGCAGTTAGAAGCATTGGCTCTGGGCACTGTTTGCTCATGTTGTTGGCTAGGTGAGTCACAAAATAATAAGCCAGGTGAGCTGGATTTAGATTCTGCACCCGTTTTTCTCACAATTCAGGAAATGTTTTTTTGGTAAATGAACAGATTCTGCATTTTGAACATTCAGGTGTTCATCAGTCATTGATGCTGTTACGATTACTTTCCTTCAGTCGGCCTTTAATACGTTTTTGACCAGCTTTTCTTTGAAGATACTGTCAGTGGTCTGTCTGTCAGCTGTAAGGTGGACAGGAGATGGCATTTACTTTGTCTGATCTTTGGCTAACAGTGTCTGAATGGCCAGAGGCAGGCCAGGCGTGGGGGATTTAAGCCTTTTAACCAGTGACAGTACTCATTGATGTATTTCTTTTCTCTTCCAGCCATCAGTTTTCATTAAGCTGATAGAAACTCGTACTGTGAGATGTCTACCTGGCTTTCAAATTGGATTAAAATTGGTCAAAAAGTTATTGGACAAAGGAAAGATGGTCAGGATGATCGCATAACGCTTTTTCATTAGCAATTGAAGCCAAGGTGCTGCATTATAAAACTGCCATGCATTTGTGGGAGGTGCTTCTGTCTCTTATGGAGGGCTTGTCTAGTCAATGTTTGCAGTTAATGGCAGCCGTATAAGCTATTAACATTACCAGTAGATTGCAGTGATATTTTACGTCATCTGAAAACCAATGGTGGAAAATGAAGAGAAGTATCTTTCAGAAGTAACAGATTCTGAGAGGAATAGGAACAATGTGGAATGTATCAGGCCCCAGCGTTAGCAGGGCTACTAAATTTGGAGGACATTAGGTGGTTTTCGTACCGTAATGCACAGAGCTTCCTAATAGTTATTTCTTGTGGATCTGCAAAATAGAAAAGACTTTAGGTTAAAGGAGTAGTAATGAATCATTTATGAGATATTATCTGGAAAGATGGATTGGTTCCATCTGTTACAGTAATAAAAAATAATAATGCTTAGCAATTACATAAATGCTTTACAGGTTTTCAGTGTGCATCACAAACATTAATCTAAGATCTAGCCCATAGCACAGTTTTTAAAAGCTTGTAAAATGGCTTCAGCTTATTCATACTGTCTTATTTCTTTGTTTTTAACAAGGAAATTTGTTGTAATAGAGTTTTTAAACCAGTTTAGAAAATTGAATTGTAACTCCTTGTCTAAGGCAGCATACGAAGACAGCCACAAAATTAGCTTCTTTACCTCTTGTTAATTTAAGTTGCTGCAAGTGTCCATTTAAAGTGCAGCTCTAAATGCAGGTGTTCATTAACATACAAATGATGAAGATGCCTTCCAAGATGCAGTACTTGCATTATCTCACTCTTATTTGTTAATCTCATTTTTTTCTCACTCTTTGAAGGCTGCTGTTTTCTGAACCAGAGTACAGTCAACCAGAAGTCACACTATGTCCATGCGTTCTATTTCCGTGTACATGGGTTCGTGTTACCTGAAAGAAATACCTGCTTGTGTTCAGTTCAGGATATATCAAGTAGTGACTTCCCATATAACATGTTCTGGATGCAGCCTAATTTATCAAACAGAATGAGTATTTAGCTGTAACTTTTCTATTGAGTTTTTAATTTGAATTCTTGAAGAAAGTCACGATAAGTTGAAGCAACAACTGTAAGGTTGTGTGTATTGGGATTTCTTATGTGCTCCCTAGCCAACAAAGGTCTGAAAAAATGGACAAGATTTATAGTAAATGCTGTTTAATGGATAATTAATCCTGTTGATATTTCAAGCATGTCTACAGGTCATATAAATATATAGATCAACATACATTACATTTGGGGTAAGTACATCAGTGTCTTGAAGTTGGATTCTTTGCCGTGTGACCTGTGACCTTGAAAGATAAGGTGCCATGTAAGCTACTGCTTTGTAAATCTGTTTATCTATATACGTCATAGATTAGACACGGGCTTTACAATACGATTTGACTGAAACAAATGACATTAATTCCATGAACTGTGGTCAAAAGTAGTGTATGTATTGACAGAGGTGGGTTATGGATCTCTACCTACCAAATATTTAGTTTGGAAACATTAAACACATTCGTTCATGGTGAAAACCAGAAAAGTTTTAATAGAACTAGAGCAGTAATTAGGAAAAAAAAAAAAAAAAGGTATAATTTTCTTTAACAATATTCTGTTAATTCATATGTGATGAGATTAATTACACTGGATTGAAAAATAAAATCCAGCATTTCATGCAGGCTGGAAATGATGGGTTCTGTTTGGTTGTATCCTAGTGCTGACAATAATTTCTGAAACAGAGCAACAGTTTGCTGTCAGTGCTAACTCTACCCCTTTAATCATCAGTGACCTGGAAAGCAGTTCTTTACTCTCATTATCTGGGCTATCTGGGTTAGTGTTACAAAGCATAAACTGCACATGGAGGAAGCGATTAGCAGTGCAAAGTCGATCTTGCTTGGTAACTCCCAAATGCTGCAGGGTGTGCTCCACTGCTTACCCCAAAGCTTTCTGTGCTGCTGCTGTCCTGCTCTCCTTGCCTGCACATTCCCTGATACCCGGCTGCCCCACCAACCCCCCTCTCGGGAGGCATCGTACCGGAGCATCTTCAGAATGACAGCCTTCAGGGATTACTCATCTGATAACATGTTCAAGGCAGCCCAAACATTAAGAATCGTATAATCATAGAATGGCTTAGTTTGGAAGGAAGCTTAAAGATGATCTACTTCCAGCCCCTCTTCTGTAGGCAGGGTGGCCACCCGCCAGCTCAGGCTGCCCAGTGCCCCATCCAGCCTGAGCTTGAGCAATTCCAGGGATGGTGCATTCACAGCTTCGCTGGGCAACTTGTTCGTGTACCTCACCACCCCTCAGTAAAAAATTTCCACCTACCATCTAAACTAAACCTCAGGTATTTTAGTTTAAAACCATTCCTGCTTGCGCTATCACTATCAGACTGTGTACAAAGTCACTCTCCCGCCTGTTTATATGCTCCCCTCAAGTACTGGCAGGTTGCAGTGAGGTCTCCCTGGAATCTTCTCTTCTCCAAAGTAAACAAGCCCATCTCTCTCAGCCTTTCTTCGCAGGAGAAGTGTTCCAGCCCTCTGATTGTCTTTGTGGCCCTCCTTTGGACCTGCTCCAACAGATGCTCCACATCTTTCTTATGCTGGGGACCCAGACCTGGGCACAGCACTCCAGGTGGGGCCTCATGAAGGCGGAGCAGAGGAGGACAGTCCCGTCTCTCGCCCCACTGCCATCCCCCTGTTGATGCAGCCCAGGATACTGTTGACCTTCCATGGTACACGCACACACTGCTGCCTCATGTCCCACTTTTTATCCACCAGGACCCCCAAGTCCTTATTGTCAAGGCAGCTCTTAAAGAATACTGTACTCATATCTGGGATTGCTCCAACCCAGGTGCAACACTTTACACTTGGCTTTATTGAACCTCAGTAGATTTTTGTGGCCCCGCTTTTCAAGCCTGTTCCGGTCGCTCTGGATGACATCTCTTCCTTCTGTTGTGACTGCGCCACTCAACTTGGTATCATCGAAGAATCGTCTCTATTAGTGTGTGCTGCTCCCTTTGTTCTTTGCTGGCCTGCAGTGCCTGCCTGTCTGCACCAGTGCCAAATCATTACTAAAGAGTTATTGCTTGTAACAGAGTTTTCCTTCTCTGCCTTCTCCAAAGTTTGAAGTACACTGTAGAAATCCCTTACTGTAAGTGTGCAGTTTTGTCATCCATTGCTGAAGGTTGACAGTCATCCAAACTGCTACAGAAATCTGCCCAGAGATGGAGCTGAACACTGCACACAGTTCTAGATTAGGATGGAGCTCCAATGGCTTGAATCTTGGGATGCATTTTTAATTCCACACTGATAAGAATTGAATTTCAGTGGCATTTGTCTCTACTGGCGTTGTTTCATTCAGTAGGGTATTAGAATAAATGCTTTCAAGTTCATGATGCATGGGAGCTTTGACAAACCAGTTGCAACTCATCTTGCTTTGAGGTGGTTGGATCTCCTGGCCCCAGGATCTGCCCTGTTTTTCTGCCAGAGCTCACCAGCACATGCCAGGACTGCCAGGAAGGAAAACGTGCTTCTGTCATAACTGTTGTCTTGGCTCCAGCCGATTTGCCTCATCAGTTTAAACCGAGATGCCACTCTGAACAGGGTTAGCTGAGACATCACTCACCTCCTGCTTTTTTGTCTCCCTTGGAGGTGCTGTACCTCCTGGAGGATAGCGAGATGGATGATTAGAAGGCAAAATAATAAGCCACTGTTATAAGATTTCCCTGAAATCTTGTTCTAGGCAACAATCATCTACAAAATCTGTAGTTAGGCCAGTAAAGATCGGTTTGATGTTTATTTTTTTCCTGTTCTTTCTTTCCATAGAAACTGGTAATTATGTTTGAGAATGTTGTCCTGAAGTTCTAAAATGTGTGGCTGAAGTAGCCTTAGAAAATTGCCTTAGGCTGTTTTTACCCCAGTGGGAACTCTAGCTTATAACAGGGCTTCAGAAAGTGAGCTACTCAGTATTAATGCATTTTGTCTACAATGTGTAAGCAACCAGCTGTGTCATACAGCAGGGACGATGCAAGGATCTCAGTTGCCACATAGCATAGTATATTAGTTTGTACGTCTTGTAATAATGGCATGGTAATTGCAATAGCTTCAGAAATTACTATCACCCTTTGCTGAAAAATTTCTTGTTACCATCTCGTTTACATTTGCCTGTGATCATTTTCAAATGACTGCTTGTTTCTTCTGAGCAGTAAAGTTAAGGACCGTTGGGAGGCTTTCCCTTGTTTCACCTTGCAGGTTCTACTTTAAAACAAAAGAAGAAAAGGCCTGCATAAATGCATGGGAAGTTCTTGGTTATGCCTTGTGTGTGCTAAGTTGCCTTTTGTACATCTTTCCAGTGCTTTGCAGGCATAGGTGATGTTGAACAATGTTTTTTCTCTCTTTATAGAGTCACCTAAAGAGCCCGTGAAGTGTCTCGTGGAAAAAAATTGTATTAATGGCTAACAAGAAATAACCTCTTAGTAGCACAGCTTGTCCCTTTCTTTTTTCCTCTGTCAGGATCAGAGTGTATGCTTTAATTGCTGTTGAGTGTTGGGTTACCAAACTGCGGCATTGGTGGTAATAGACAGAAACTGATTTTGTTCATGTCTGATTAAATAAGAAACAGCCTTCTATACTGGAATTTCCTGTGGAAATGAATGCCACCTAGGAAGTGCCTCTCCTCCAGGTCAAGAGCCCTGAAGTATTGCTTGTTCATCCAGTAGCAACAAGAATGTTTCTGAAGCTTGAGAACCTTGAAACACTGGTCCTTATTGCTGACATTTTACATTATGTTTTGAGGGGAAAAAGCGCTGATTTGGGGGTGATAGAGATGGAAACAAATACCAAAGTTTCCTGTGTTGTTCCTGCCTCTGTCCGTAGCAGATGATATCTCGGGTAATCGGGTCCTAAATTATTAGACGCCTGAAAAGACAAACTCCAAGGACATCTCCCAAGCAACCATGAAGCCAGTACTTCCCATATTATGAAGACACACGCAACTGTCTTCTCACAGTGACCCTGAACTGCAAGTGAAATGATGCTACTTGCATATTGCAATTTTTGCTTTTCTTAGCAGGCATCCGCAGAGCATTATGTTCTAACTACAAATGAGAACTTATTTGTATATCCTTCTGTGCCTTGCAGCATTTCTGTGATGTTGCAGTTTGCTTGATCTAAATGGTACACTTATGTGGAAAGTGTGGAAATAGAGGTGAAGGATCACAGAGTGACATTGAAATTGGTGTAGAACTCCAGGCTTCCCACCTTCTACTTTCTTCCTTCAGTTGACATTGCCAAGAGAAAGCATAACAGAAGTTGCTAACATGATAGAAGTTTCCATTAGATTCTCTTTCTAAAAATCAAAATAGGGTCATTTGGAGAATAACCTTTCGAACATAAAATGTTAATGACTGCTGAGGTCTGGACAGAACTGATATGCTCCATTTACACAGATGTAGCTTCAGGTTATGAGAAGTATATGAAACACAGACAGCCACCAAATAACTCATTACCCCATGGAAACAAAAATGGTCTTTACCTTCAGAATTTCATTTATTTTCATCAGCGCTAAGGACAGAGCTTAAACAGTGTTGTTTCCAGAACATTCTTACCATTATCAGTGGCATTGTTTGACTAGATTTACAACTGTGTAACGAAGACAAGTACAAATGGGTGTTAGGAAATTATTCATCAGGGGAAGGGAGTGTTGTGGTTTGGAGTGTGGGGTTGGATGAGTTTAGTTCAGACAGTTATGTTTCAGCTTGAGGATTGTGGTCTTTCACTCTTTGCTGTATGACCAGTCGCACAAGTCTTGTTTGATGGGATGATTTGAGCTGTTTAAATAATGAATAAAGAATAGTGAATACTACAGTGTGTGTGTGGGCAGGGTTAATCATATTTGTGCAGTGTGGGAATCCATGTAAAGAACAGCCAAGAGTCTCTTTGTTTGTGTATTTGTCAGTAGTGGTTAATAAGCATACAAGCATATTGAATTGGAGTTAGTAAATCGTGCAAAGGTGGTTATCCTAACTAGTCTGAATACCTTGTGAATGTCTGTCCTTGCTACTGCTGAGTACCTTTACACTTTTTGAAGTTATGACCACTGGTGAGCCTGTGATGATAAGCCCACCTCTAGATTTCTGTTAATGAGAATCTTTGAAGGCATGTGTATGCTAAAAGGCAAGTTGTTCCTTTGAAAGTGTTTGCTTTTGGTCTAGTTGCGTTGTTGGTTTGTTTTAAGCTTCTTTTTTTTTTTTATTATTATTATTATTAAAACCATGAGACTTTTTCATGGAATCACAGAATCACTCAGGTTGGAAAAGACCTGAAAGACCATCGAGTCCAACCACAACCCAACCATCCTCCCCTAACTAACAGCCCTCTGCTAAATCATGGCCCTGAGCACCACATCCAAGTGGTTTTTAAACACATCCAGGGATGGTGACTCAACCACCTCCCTGGGGAGCCCATTCCAGCGCTGAAGTGCTTCTAGGCTGATAAAAATGGCTGGAGACTGTGGTGAGCGCTGAAGCCAGATTATCACGGTAGTTTGGTTGCCTGCAGTTTTTATTTTTACTGTGTTTTACTGCTTTTTGTATGATAACGGTTGTTTGGTAAATAATCAGCTTCATGAATGGCATCGTTTATTACAGATATAACTGTCAGATTTTGTTTGGTTTCCTTAAATATGCTCACCCCTGATACTCACATGACAAACGCCGTGTGATCTGTACTGGAGATCTGTCGGGTTAGGAAAAGCTAAAGGAGTCTTGTATGTTTCTGGGCTTATTTGAATGTGTTTTCCTTGAGGGAAATCCCACATAAACCTTCTCAATAAGAGTTATTCCCCAAAGAGGGAACTGCAGCAGGTTCTTGCTTGATGGCAGTGCTAAAGCTGGGTGCTAAAACAAATGCTCCACAGTACGTTTAAGTTTAAAGCGCGGCGTTATAAAACTGCTGCAGGTAGTTAGCAGCACCAAAGCAACTTTCTAACAGAATGGAATGAAAAAGTCAAGAGTAAAACATCCATTCAGGAGTGCGGTGTGGTGTGGGAGTGGGGAGGGCCAGATGGAAAGGGTAAAACTCGCATTGGGTATGTAACTCAGTGTGTGGATGTTTTAAATTGTTACATAATTAGAGCTTTATCATGACATTAACGGTGTACAGCTCACTGTTTAGGAGACGTGATCACCTGCTTGGTGTGCATGCTCCCCTTCTGCACAGCACCAGCTCACCTCGCTGTTACACCTTGTGGCTTTCTTCATCTCCAGTGAGGCTGGCTTTTAAATATCTGCCAGCTCTGAGTTCCAGCAAGCATTGGCATGAGCAATGAGTCAAGCCTTAGTGTGCAGCATTATTCTTTGACAGTTCTAAAAGGATTATATAACTAGAATTTTAAATAATATTTTTGAAATGTGTAATTTAAAAGGTCCTCATATTTAATTTTTCATACCATTTAATTGACATTGCAAAAGAATCATTAAGTCGGTGATGATTAAACCAACACTTTTATGTATCAAATGCTCTTTTGGGAGAAATTTAGTCATCACTGAAGAGATATAGACGTATATTTTCAGCTGTACTAAGAGTAGGGACTGCATATGCTTTTCAGAATATCTCTGCCCTTGTTTCTAGCCTAAAACTTCCTTCTTGTCAGCCAAGGCACATCTGGATATTTTGGAAAAAAGTCTGTTTTGCTTCTACATGGCGTCCATTTGAGATTGAGGGCCTTATTTCACCCGTGTGGGTTAAGCCCAGTTTGAACCAGATTCTGAAGAAGTGCGAATGTAATTAAATTGTTCAGTGTATTCTCTTGTTGATATTAAGCTGCTTAATTTTCTGTACAGTAAACATCTGCATTCACTAAAAGTAAATACGAACGTTTCACTCGCTTTTGTGTTATTTGGTTTCAAAGTCCTGCATACCTGAGACAGTTACTGCAGGTCTGTTCATTTTCTTACTGTGAGAACTCAACACTCGATCGTGTCAACAGTAGCGTCTCTTTTTTTTACAATTATAACAATTATGTGGAAGGTTCTGTTATGGGAAAGTTAAGGAGTAGCACCTAAAGTGTTTTGTCTTTCATTCTTCCCAATTCCTTTAAACAGTGTGTGTGTTAGAGCATATAGTAACTGGTTTTGTTCCTTCTGAAGGCTGCTAAACTGCATTACCCCATCCTGTGAAGAAGAGGCATGGTATCATTACAGACTCGACTGGATTAGCCTCACCTGAAATCTTGCTGTACATTTAACTGTGGTTGCTAGATGCTTCTGTGTTACGTCTTCTGTTGGAGAGTTTCTGTGTAAGATGGGAATCCAAGTCATGGGTGGTATCAGTAGAGCATGTTACGTAAAGAAAAGTGATGAGTAATGAAGGAATGCTAGAGGCAGAAGAGCAAGTATTAACGCATCTGGTCAGGAAACGGTGACAATTAACAGAGTTGGTGGTAACAGGGAATTGAGTTAGGATGGGATTGCAATCAAATTGACAGCAGAGAAGCCAGGAATTTGCCAGAGAAGATAAATAACTGGAAGTATGTGTGGGTTCTTTAAGAACAAAATTTAACTGATCTTTGAGAAAATTCATGCTGAGCTTAGTTCTCAAACCTACTGGTAAAGCAGTTTGGCAAAAGCTTGGAACAACACATGTCTTGCAGCAATATTTCTGAAGATCAGTGAATGTGAATCATACTGAACATGAGATTGATGCTTTTCTGAAAGCAAAACCCAGAAGTTCATCCATTCACATCTCTGTTAGCTGAAGGTTTGCCATTGAGCATCATGGTCGTTGATGCTAAAGAAATTTTCCAGACCTAGCAAAGTCGCTGTGGAACTTAGTAGCTCCCATGCCCAGTTTGTTCAGTCTGTGTCATTAGCAATAATAATGAAGAAAAATCGCTGGCTCCAAATACAGACTGTTCCCAGATACACACACAGCAGCATATAAATCTGGACTAAATGTCAGCACTTAAAAGGTAAAAAGGCTAATTGCAACTGAAGCAAATTAGTCCTTCCCCTAAAGATAAGGAAACCAGATCCTGTGTATCTCATCCTCAGCACCATGTCCTGCTTAGTCTCGCTCTCTATTACAGACTTCTGAGCTGCATTCCCCATTTGCCCTTTTTTCAGTACTCAAGTTTTCATTCAGCACTTTGGTGTTTCCTTCTCTTCCCTGTGGGGCTGCCCACTGTGAGAAACACAGTTTGAAGAGTGGGCTTTTAGTTCAATCATTTTGTTTTAGCACCAGAAATTACACTTAAAGTCCTATATGGTGGTGTTTCAGTGATGCTGATTCTGTTAACTTCATTGCTGGCTTTGCTGTCAGATGCATTTGTTTTATGAGCCAGGACTTCAGCCGTCTCTGTCCAAGTAAAGCTCTTCTGCCCTTGCACAGCCACTTTGCAGGAGCAGATCTCGTCTGCCTCTGCTGGGGCCATGCCAAACGTCTGCGAGGCGTCTTCCTGCTCTGCTTATAGACAAAGCATCACTGCACTTATGGGAGGCCAAATAAATTTAAATAGTGGATCAATCTACACAATCTTAATTTAGAGCTCAAATTATTTCTTTGGAGGACAGTAGATGAGTCCTTGCAAAAATCACAGGACATCTTAAGCTTCTGGCCAGGCTGGTACCAACAGGGTGGGGAGGCGCAGCAGTTTGCAGAGCAGGTGAAGGATGTGGTGTTTCCTGAGCACCTGAAGGCATGGAATTATGGAGGAAATTTTCCCGTACCTCCAAAAAGGCCCTTTATGTGACGCCGTGTCGGTAATATTTTGTCACTGGTAAAATCCATCATTTTCCCTACTGGAGTTTTCCCCATGTCTAACTTTATTCTTTCCTTCTCTGTCCAAGTTTGTGATTGAAGGAGTTCTGTTTACTTTGCTGTAGACCCCTGGCTTTCAGAGGAGTCTGCTCAGGCTAACTTTTGAGATCCTGCTTAGCAGTTTCAAGCAAATACACAGGGCATGTCAGAGCAGTATACTTGGGGACATCTTTTTGCATCCGGAGCAACTTGCAGTTATGACCTGGAGTTTGTTCTGGAGTCACAGATGCCTCAGGGCAGAAGTAGCTTCCAAACATGGCTCTTATCTGCCTGTGTTATTTGTGTGCTCTGTAGTGGTTGTCCTTGAATACGATTTTTAATGTATTTATTTGGCAGCATTTCTTGTGCGTCCATTTTGAATATTTTACGGAGACTGAAAGATTCAGTAGTTGCACCTGGTTTTGAACAGAATTAGGGTTCAGTCAGTACTTGCAAAGTCTGGGCTTTCCTCATGAACCAAAGGCTCCTCACTATGCCTTTGTGGGGCAACACAGAGAAACCCAAGCCACTGAAAGACTCCAATGATGGGACTTAAATGATTCCCCAGACTAAGTCTGTAGGCACAGACTATCTGTGTCTATCTGTGGGCTTTGCCTGCTGCCCTTGTGCAAGTATTGCTCTTTTGCACACGATGTAAGTATTTGTATGCCCTGGACAAATCTTGAAGAAACCAAACTCTGGTCTGATGATGCCATTGCAAACAGATGCACTGCTTTCAAGTGTGTGTGGAGGTGATCCATTAGCTTCCTCTGTCTTACACTGTGGGCCCTTATGTAGTATGAAGTGCTCAAAACATCTTATATTAGTCTTATCTTCAGGTTGCTTCATGGCTTTGGTAACTTGACCAACAGACCTGACATGAGTTTTGCAGTACCCCGAATATTTTTCTTTTCTTGTGTATAAAAGATGCTACTGAACGATCTGACTTCTTGTTCTTGCTTTTCGTATTGTGTTGATATTTAATTTAAGAACTGGTTTGCTCACCGAATCAAAAATAGAAAAGAAAAAAAAAGCTCTCTTTTAGCTCCGTGATGAAAATTCTATGTAAACACCTTTGTTCATGGGATTTTTGGGGGAATATATTTCCTGGAAAAGGAATCTGGAATACAAGCACACATGTCCTGCTCAGGATCTTATTTCAGCATTACTCAGAATACGTGCATCAGTAGATAGGGAGAGCAGGATGATAGAAATTTTGTGACCATTGACTTCCTGTCTCACTGGTGCTGGTACATTAGCCCTTATCAAAGTTGGAAGAGCAGCTACAACACAGCCATTGTAGGGACTGGATCGATACCTGGCAAGGAGCCTGAAGGTCAGATAAAGTACTTAGGCAGGCAGCATGCCAGGCTAAAGAGATATCAAGAAAATCAATTAGATACTAAAGAAAGAGCAGCAAGCTAACTAAAAATCCAATCTTGAAAGGCTCTTTATATTTTGAAGTCAGCTTATTAGTGTTAGCTATATCTTTATCTCACTAATAAAATTATGTTTGTTAAGCAATTAAAACCAGACTCGGGTCATACAAGGCTAGCACAAAACTGACTGTAAACACCTGTACAGTGCTGGATTAGAAATAGCTACAAATGGTGGAGATTAAATCAACCTGCTTTCAGGGTACGGCATTGTACAACTTGTGACTAAGCTGCTCGCCTCCTCCCTGCATCGATTACTTTACCTAGGTGCATTTGGCATACAGCTTAGATGCTTTCTGCTCTGAGTGGTAATGGAAGGCACAGATTTGGAGTTTGTCTGCTGGTGCCGGGTAGTTTACTTGATAAGTTATAGCTGTCTGAAGTCACTAAATAGAAGAGAAACTCAGGTGGAATTGGTCACCCCCTGAGCTTTCCTCTCCATCCCTCCAGGCCACAGCGATGGGATGGAGAGCCATGTTTTCCCAGGTCAGAAAGTAGAAACGCCGTCTGTCAGCAAGTGTACTGCAGCATCGCTTTTGGGATAGCACAAGTCCTTCCTCCCTGCAGATTTAAGGTGAGGATCTGCTCCTGTGCTTGGCTGCGGTCTGGTACATGCAGACCAGTACCCAAGTGAGAGGAGACTCACCTCATGTCTCTACTCAGAGAGAATCTGATAGTGGTTGTTCCACGCTGTCCCCATCAGCCACGATGTGGTGTGTCTGCTTCTGGCCAGCCTCAGAAATTTAATCTGAGGTTGGTTGAAAAGAAGCAAATTCCAGTTAGGACGAAGGTTAGTTAGTGACTTTTTAGCAAGGTCACTGGCCATTCAGGAATGCTGGTGTAATTGTGGTAGGCTTTGCCACACGATGGCTTTGAATAAAATTCTGGCCTTGCAGAAGCCACTTCATCAGCTTTCCATGCTCTGCTGTGTGACGGGAAATACCTCCTAGAGGCGGTGCTTATGTGAAGTGTTTGATGGCAGGCTGGATTTGCTTGTTGCATTTGAGGTGGCTGCTAAATGCTGTTCTTTTCTATAGGGGGAACAGCTCTGCTCTCCTGTATGCAGACAGGGCGGCTGTTACACTGTGCCGTTGTGACTCACATGAACTCACAGGTCAGATGTCGACATCCCACCTCACCACGTGCTTTGCACATCTGCACGTGTGGGTTTGTGGATTGTTCGTGCACACACACGCCTGCTCCATACCTCGATGTGATAAATACCTGCAACTGAAATAACACTCGTTCCTTTTACATTCTGACTGTATGCGAAGACACAGAGTTCAATACACGCTAATGAAAAATTGAAAAGTTGGCTGTACATAATTAATAAGGTTAATTTGTTTTATTCAGTTCTTATGCGTGACTGAGAAATCAGAGTAAGGAATCAGAATAAGCGTAAATAATGACAACAGAAATTTGGTCTGTCACTGAGGGAACGGCTCAGGTTTTTTGTTTTCTGATGATTTCCCAGTTTCAGCACATGCACCAATTCATTTGAACCTTGTTGTAAACTGGCTGGGCAACAGAATATTGCAGGAAATAAGCACTGAAAGTCTTCTCATACCCACATTTCTTTACAAGTCCTTGGTCTCTTTATCAGGACAAATCCATAACATACTTCCCAGTAATCACTTCTGTTTGAACTCAGGTCCAGACTTCCCAGCCTGGCCTACAAATTATTTCAGTCTCAAAAGATAAGAAGTCTTTCAGAACTTGACTGCTGAGTTCTGAATTGCAGAAACAACAAAGGAAATCAGGAAATTTCCATGAGAGCTTGCATTGCTGGGCAGGATTCTCAAATGTCCGTGTTTTAACTGTATAAAGAACAATGTAATCAAATCTTCCTTTCCTACCTGGATGCCTCTTCCAAATATCTGTATACTTTCCACAGCTTTATGTAATGGAGTTTGGTTTTTATGAGGCTGCTGAGGAACCCCATGTATGTAACGTACATCTATGTGTGTTATCTGTGCTGCAGGCAGCAGACAAAATAGTATTTTGAAAGAGTGGTGGCAGCGATGTATGCACAGTAAATGAGAAAGATGTGTGTGAAATCCCTTCTGCTGTTCCTGGAGAGCAAATGTAAATCTCTGCAGAGACTGAGAGTTACCTGTTAGGGGTATTAAACAGAAATTAAGCCTTCAGTCTGAAAGAGGGAGAAGGCAAGTAAACCAAGAGTAATTATTTAATTATGAGTGTTCCTTTTTTGAACATTAATGCATCCTCATTTCTTATTCAGGCATTTCTAAGCTTGAGTCAAGGATTTTTGTAAATTTCAAGGAACTGAAGGCTGGAGATGTGACAGTGCCTTCCATTGTGATCTAAGCCTCGTCTGTAAGCCCTGTAGGATTGTACTGGGATGGGACCATGGGGTCCCAGCTTGCTGGCCCACTGCCTCCAATGACATGTCCTGTCCTTGTGAAGTTGGGAGCATGCAGTGTGCCCTGCACTGAGCTCTGTGTTCAGCTGCCCAGGCTGCTGGCCTGAACGGAGGTGGTGGTGGTTGCAGTTGCAGTGTTTGTGTGACCTGCAGCTGGTCTCTGTATGTGGGTGCTGTTCTCTTCTGTAGAAGAGAAAAACAAATCTCTATGGGCCTTCAAAACTGGATCACAACACTCAGTTCTCTGTGTGTCTGGTCTTGAATATGGGGTCAGATAATGGTTTCCTTAAATTACAGGAGGACATTTTGTGCATCATCACAGCTAACTATTATATAGTGAAAGTGTAAAACTTGGATTCTCATAGAAAACAGTCCTTGTTGCTTATACGTATTTCATGGATTCAAATCACTGAGAAAGGTTTATTCTGTTCAGTGCTGTCGCTCTCCGAAAAGGATATCTTCTGTCTTAGAAAAGGAAGCAGGTATTTTGGGACTATAAAAATAAAACAAAGTGGGAAAGTCTGTTCTGGGGTTGACAGTCTGATTACATCACCTTTAAAGAGAACGTGCATGTAGCTGGGCTGCAGACACCTGGGATGCTACAGATATACCACCCCTGCCTAGAATTACCAGCAGGAAGTAAATCTGCCTGTATTTGTGGTTTTCTGACTTCTGCAGACGTGCTCTGTCAGTAAGTGCTTCAAAGCTAATGCAGGATTTCTTATTTATTTCTTTTTCAATTCTGTGAATGATTCGGATGCTTCGACACAAGAATTCACCAATTAAGTAACAAGCAAAAAGACTTTCAAATAAAACTTACCACATTTGTTCGAGCCATTGAAAAGCAGGAAATTACTGTTGCTCTCCAAAAAGCAGCTGTGTGTATGCAGTGACTTTTTGTTTAATGATTCAAATTATAGCATAAATACACATTGTATTACTTGTTACTCTCATTTGTATTACAATACATCAAAGAGCCTTGAGCTCAGACACGAGCTGCAACAGCCCAGGCTTTGTAGAGGAGCAGTCAGAAAATCGGACCTCTCTGGCACTAAGAAATACCAGCTCTCTTCTGAATTCTGATGTTGGAAGAGTCCTTTATGTACTTTTAAAATCCCACTGTATTGTACGCTGCTTTGTTAATTGCTTGCTGTGACCAACAGGAGAAAAAAAGGTTTCAGAAATCATCGATGTTAAATTTGCAAGAGAAGGATAGCCCAGCAGCAAAATTAATCACATAGAGTTGAATCAATGGATTGATTGCAATGTGGCCACCTGAGTTTTTTAAGGGTATGCCCTCCTTGCCTGCCAAAGACTGGGCGGGGGCAGTTCTGACACATCTCTGGTGTCCTCCAGTGCTGCTGTTGGACCCAGAAGATGCCTGAGGCTGCGGTCACTGGCTTGCCAGATCCCCCAGCAGGGCCTGGATCCATGCCTAGGAAGTCATGCCTAAATCTCTCCTAGCTGCTGCTATGGTCTCAGTGTGGTTTCTCAGATCACCTCAGCCAGCTTAGCACATTAAGGTGTCACAGATTCCACTGCGGGTGAAAATTCTGAGGTCACTTCTACAGCATGGAGCTTTGGTTTGTTTAAATGGATGGCGAGCACCTCAGAACTGTGGAGCAATTAAATGTCTTGGAAGGAAACCTGGCTGGACCAGTTGTAGTGTTTCCTGGCTAGGAAGGAATCTGGAGAAGAGTAGGAATAGAGTTCAGGTTGGAAGAAGCAGGAATTCAGCAGGAGGCCTTTGAGCTAGCAGAGTGCCTGATGTGAACACTGGAATGATAAAAAAAAATAGATAGCAGACTTTGTGAGAGTGACAGCTGATGAATAATGAACTGCGAACACGAGCTGTGACATTAAGGGCATCCTGTATTTTAATTATAGAGCGGACTGTAAATTATCTAATTATCTGCATTTCCCTCTTAAAGAGCGAGAAGCCTTCTGCATATGGAGGTGCCATGACCTTGGCAGGGTGAGGCGGGGGTGGGAGCTACTGGGGCTTCCCTGGGAACCTGCAATTGATGGATCTGGGGAAATAGCAGAAAACTTTATCAGATGAGGTGTGCGCAAACCTGGCCCGCTTCATGAGCACAGCGCAGGGGTGGCATCAGAGTCCTGGGAGCCCGCTTCCCCAGGGGGTGGATGCCTGGATGTTGGTCTGGAGTGTGGGGTGTGGTGAGCTGCAGAGGGCTGTAGGGCATGGGGTTGTGGGCTCACGGCCTCTCCCTGCACAGTGCTCAGGCATGGTTGCACTGTGGATTTGTAACTGTTTCCCTTTTTGGTTTTGATTCAGACTTTTCTGTTATTTTATGTACCTGGAGGGCTCCAAACTGCACTTTGCCCTATGTGAGGTATAAGCCAAATCCTGTGGCTGGCATGGGAACCCTGTTTTAAAAGCAGGGGGAAAAGTCTAGAGCATTTGCTGTCAGCACCAGAGCAGGTACTCTTCCAAGATAATGCATTTCTTCAAAGCTGGGCAGCAGCTCAGTTTAAAATCATTTATATGAAAATAGATTCGCCAGGAAAGAGAATGTGCTGCTATTGTGCTTTTATAATGCAAGGATACTTTGTGCTCTTTCCAGTGAGCTCAGATGCTTACTGCCAATTGCTGTTTGAAGTAAGTGTAAGCAAATTTGGTGAGGAGAAAAGTCCTGAAGAGAGGAATGAATAAATGCGTAATGTATGGCTTAGTTTAGCTTGGTTAGGATGCTGAGCACTTCAGCCATGCTCAGTGCATTAATAACAATTAAATATACTTACCCACGTAAAAGCAGTTTGTTTTGCTGACAGTGACTTGTCCATGATGAGATCTCGATACCTGAACAAAAATTAGCTTTTTTTTCTTATTATTTTGTTGAAGGCACTGTATGGGAAGGCTGTTAAACTATTAACTTTCCTGAAATGAATACTTAAGGTAGATACATGCTGAGATGATGGGCAACCAGCAAATTTACTAAGTGATTTAAGTATGTCTTATTTATTTTTAAGAGAGAAGGCCTTGTATACTTTTGTTCTTTAAGCTTTGGAAGTTCTTTTGGCTGCATATTGGAAATGCAGAATAAACATCTTAGCTAATTTTTAATCCGGATATTCAAATAAGATGTACTGCTTGCAGTTTATTTTCCAGCAAAGTGAAACTCAGTCATGTGAAGGAAAATGGCACCAATTTTGTTCAGTCCATCAGCTCCTATGGTACGCTTGTAGTGAACCATCTCTGTCAGTGGGATGTATTCATGTACAGCTACGTGTACATCAAGCCATTATTTCCTGAATCTCCACTTGGGGATTGATGTGCTTTATGGGGGGAATTGGTGATTTGTTTGTTTCTAAGAGATACAAGCACTGGTGTGTAATACTGCAAACCAGTGTGAGTGTATCAGCTTTCTTTTAAGATGCTCAGCTGGTCAGGGATTCTGTGTGTGTGCAAAAACAATCTGAATTATCACATGTTGGAGATGGGCAAGAAAAAGGATTAAGTGATTCCATTTCTGTGCAGATTGGGGCTGTGTAATTAAGTACATACAGACAAAAGCAGAAATGAAATTGCTTCTTCAGTTTTGGAAGAAAAAACAAAAACTAGCAAAGAACGGAGAATGATTGGAATAAAGGAATGAATGGGAGCAATAACTGGCCTGTCAGTAGGGAGTTTTGGAATTAGAGCAGGTCAAGCTAACCTGATCTTTTATTCTATTTCCAGCTTTTCTGCAGGTTAGGCTGGAAAGATAATGATATAAACGTAAACTTAAATAAAACATTTGCATTGAGTCTTATTTGAAATGTTGATTAAGAAATATAAATCATTTCTCACACATAGCAGATCAGGTTGGAGCTGGCTAACTGTCCTCGGAAAGTAGCTTGGATAGACAGTACCTCAGAGGTCAGTTCCTAGCAGAGCCTTCTGCATTGGTGCCAAGTCTGATGCTGTTTGCTGGTTCCATGAGTGACCTGCAAGAAAGCTGTAATGATCAGGCACTGCTTGCTGTGTTTGGCCTTCAGATGCACTGTATGGTGTCATTCCCTGTGTTCACGGTCCTTATTCACAGTTCAGAAGTACTGAGAGCATCACTGACAGCATACTGGCAAATACTATTCCCAGAAAAAGTATATATTCTCTTAATGGGGAGAGTGTGATGTATTGGTCTTATCAAACTAAAACTTGTGCAATGACTTCATCTATAATAAATATGTGCTGTATAAGGCATTATTTAGCAAAGATATAGTGAGATCCAGGACTAGAAGCTGAAACTAGAAAAACTTGGCTGGAGCACTTTTTACAAATGGGTGTAATTAATCACTATTCTTATGGTTTATGGGTGCAGTGCCACATCATTTTTGATTTTTACCTAAGTGCTGTCTGCTTTTAAGGCAATAGATCTGTTTGTGTTCCCGGACCTGTAGGTGTGGTTACTTCAGATTATATGCAACATGAAGCTTTTCTCTAAGCTATACTGGAAGTTAAGATAAACAAGTGCAGTGTTGTCCCCTGCTCATCTGTAACCATCTCTCCTTCCATGTGTCCCCAGGGAGTCTCTGGAGTTGCCCGAGTTGCCCATAGATTTTTGAATGAGAGGTGATGGCCTCAAGTTGTGCCTTGTGAAGTTCCTTCAAGGGAAGGTTCAGGTTGGGTATTAGGAAACTTTTATTCTCCAAAAGGGTGGTGACTCGTGGGCACAGCTGCCCAGGGAGTGGAGGGGTCACCATCCCTGGGGGTGTCCCAGAGCCGTGGGGATGTAGCACTGAGGGATGTGTTGGGGTGGGTGGGGTTGGTTTGGGGTCCTGGCGGACTTTTCCAGCCTTATTGATTCCTGAATTTTGTAATGGATCTGCTGGACAGGTGCGGTTCTGCAGAAGCCAGTAATCCAGGTGGACAGATCAGGCAAAAATGTTACAGTAAGTTTGGGATATATCAGCATTTTCCCAAAACACCTAAAATGCAGCTAATGAAACTAAGATGCCTTCTGTCTAGGAAGTCCAGTTAGATGGGCAAAATCCTTCTTTCATCCTAGTTCTTCTCCTTAATAAACTGCTGAGCAAGCATTTGGTGATCAGTTATATTAGCTAGGCATGCTCTTCTGATACAACAGTAGACACCGGCTGTGTGCTTGTCTGAACGCTGCTGTTTGAGCACATGTGGTTAATTCTGCTCCTCTCGTTCAGTTGCTTTTCTTCTGGATCACTTGACTTATTATGGAAACTGCTTGCTAAGATATGTGTAGTCTGAAGCTTGCATTGTTTCTCAGGGAACACTGACAAACCCACTGAATTTATAGCCCTGATTTCCAGATGAATGCTGAGGCTTGTTTCAATTGTAATTCACAGTACTGCCTACATCCCTCTGCTTAGAGTGTAGTGCAGGGCAACTGTTTATGTTGTGGAATTACTTTCTGACATTGATTCATGGGGAAATTATTCCACAAAACCTGACAAATATGGTGCATGCTGCAGGAAATACAGAGAACTAACCAGGCAGGGGTAACCTTCCAGCCCACCAGAAGCATGGAAGTCCCTCCAAGGATTTGTGTCATTCAGAGGCAATTGTGTGGTGCTCTGCAGAGATTCCTGCAGGACAGTCACACTCGAGATTCCTGCAGATTAGCCTATCATCAAGTCATCAGGATACTGCTATTTGAATAAACACAGCTGTTGTTTTCCAAGAAATATGGCAAAGAGCAGCAAGGAAAAAAGGGACAATTAGTGTTGCTAAATGCCAAGAAACTCAAGCTGGCATAGCTCTATTTAAAAGGCTTCGGCTTTTTGGAAAGCTTTTTTTTACAACAATGTGATTTAACAGGAAAGAACAAAACTAACCTACCTATCCTACATCAAACTCTTATTCATGCTTTTATAAACTGAATATGATATAGGAATAATGTCTCTCCTGTCCTTTTTTTCCCCCATTTCTCACAGCCCCGTGCTCTGATTGTGATCCTGTGCAGGAGGTTAGCTGGATGGGCCGTGGCATTTTTGTTTCATGACATGACCATGATTTTTTGCAGTGATGTTTGTTCAAATGATTTTGTCCTGCAGTGACACGGTTTCTTTCCCCTGTTACTTTTGTTCGTGTTCTCATCTGCATTTTAATCCCCGAAAAGAGCACTAATACCAGGGTACTCGTTTCCAGTCGAACTGTTCACTTCTCTCACATCATGATGTCTTCTGACTTGTTTTGTGTTGAGCTGAGTCTTGGAAGAGAACTTACCACTTGGTTATGTAGTCACTGACAAGCAGTTGAATCTGTTTCGTCCTGTTTGCCATTACATGAAAGCCATACCATGTTTTCTCTGTCAGGAGCCAGCAGCTGCACAGATGTCCAGCACACTCTGGACAGAGTATTATCATTGCTCCTGGCACTGCAGAGAAGCAAGCAGTCTAAAGCCACCTACTCTGAATTTCCCATCCTCTTATTTGCCAAGGGGAGCTGAGGCAGAAAAATCTCGGAAGCAAACGTGTGTATAAAATCTCTTTGGGAATGCTGAGAGTTAGACCGGAGCATACAGACATTTGAAGGAAGTGCGTTAGACTTTGTGTTTCCAATGTACTTATTTTTAAAATAACTTCTCCTGACTTAATCCATGTTAAAGTGTCTCTGCAGTTTTCTTTGTCCTTGATGACATAAACACCCAGAAGAGAATGAAATGGGACCAAAGCAGCCTGCGGATTCCAGCACTTCCATAGCATCTCACTCTGAGAAATATGCAGACCCTTCCAGAAATCGCTAGAGGATTCTTTTCTGACTTTTGGCTTATACATCATTTCCCCCCCTGGATAACACAGCATACTATTTATTAGTGTAGCCAGTGGACCAATAAAGGCCATGTCTTAGACATGGAAGATTATGGTTTAAATAATCTATTCTTTTTTGACTTCTTTGAGAGACCACTCTGCTACCAGCCCATAGAAGCTTGATGAAGTATTGATTTTGGACATCTAAAGGCCTTGGTTTCATCTTCTTAGGTCAAAAAATGTCCCGCAGCAGGAAAGATATGCAATATTTTGGCCTTCCCTTTTGAACCATAATGCACTTCTGTCTACCCAGTTCCTCACATCAGAGAAGCTCTCCCCTAATATTTTGCAGATGACAGCTCATACTGGAGCCTGGATGGCTGCATCTGGACTACTTGCGGTCTTTCATGGGTTCTTGTCTGAATAGGAGAGTCTTGATTCAGGCAGCAGACACAGTGGAAGGAGGTCAATTGGGAAAAGAGAGGAAACAGAGTAGTCCTGACCTCATTAAGGAAAGAAAGCTGAAAAAAGAATGAGAGAATAATCGCTTGATATACTTAGGATAATGTGGTGGTCTCATGACAAGGTGTCAAAATGGATAATCAGATGAAATACGGGCAGTTGAGACAAGTTAATTTCCTCTGTGTCACTGTGCAGAGCCTCATCTCATGCTCTTCACCTACATTTTGTCAATATACATGCAGCAATTTCCTTAAGCAGTTAGAGCATTTTATATCCAAGCTAGAAGTCATCCCGGTATCTCCTTTCATGAACAGAAAAGCAAGGCAAAAATCTCTTGGAGCTAAGAAAGAGACCTAGGAAGACAATTGCAGTGGCAGCTGTCAGCACTGTCGTAGTGAAGGTGCGGATGGGAAGCACGGAGAGGCCGTGTGTGTCTTCAGAGACCCTGTTGCAATTTGTTCTGACCACAGCCCTCTTGTAGGAATTGGAGTTCCTCCTTTTCATCCTCCTGTGGCTGATGCTTCACTTCACACAGCAGTACATCCCTTGCTGAAGCCATGGCAGAGATCGGTGCTTCCTGCTTTACTTGGTCCCTCTAATCTGAAATGGAGCCTGTGAGCCCTAAGACAAACAAAATAAGAGTAATAACATGGAGTTAAAAGAGGTAAGAATAACAAAATACATTTTGGAAATATTTTTCAAAAGAAGCTAAGTGGTGTACATGGAGGTAGAGGGAGCCGGTTTTGTGAGTCTGGGCTCCAACACTAATGATGTGATTTAGATTAATTGCAGTGTTTTATTGCTTTGAATTGAAAACAGCATTTTTATAGGCTAGACAGCAGGTGCAGAATATCTCAAAAGCAAAATCCAGTTTTCCTGAATGCTTACTAAGTATTAAAATGGAAAGGAAAACAAGACAGAAAATTCACTATGGAGAGTGAAATTTTTCCTAAACAGAGTGTCTTCTCCTCCCCCTCATCTTTCTTGAAGCATTCACAAGTCTCCAAGGAACATATTTGCATCGTGGCAAATATCTCTGCGCACCCTAAAGATTTAGATTCAGGTCTCATGTTTGTATAATGGACCATTCTGAAGCGTTCAGTTGTGCAGATGAGATTTATCAGGGGCTCTGGAGTACCTCATTGTAGAGGTAAGCGCTGAGCACCGTGATGCAGCACTGACAGAGAGCAGTCGCTCCGGAGAACCCAAATGCACAATGAGTCCTGTTTATCGCCAGCCTGTACAGCTGTATTGCCAAGTATGTTGTTCTATCTTCAAAATTATAGTAAGAGTTTATAAATGAGGCACTTAGATGTGCAGCAGCTGCCCTCCTGGAAGTACATCATTATTAGTTTGCAGCAACAGCGCTCAGCTTTCCACCGAAAGTTGCTGTTTGTTAATTCTGTGAGCGTGCGGTGCTCGGTGCTGTTGTGGGGATGCTTTCTGCCTAATTTAGCCAAGAACCATTCACCATGATGTTCTTCAGTGCTGAAAGGTACAAATTTACAGTCTCTTTCTTTGGAAAATTCTAAGTGTGTCGTGCGCTGTGTCTGGGACAGCGTTTGGGTTTGTCAAAGGCAAAGAGAACATGAGCTGAAGGAGTGCAGTGTGGTGAGCTGCTGCTTCCCAGTGCATGTGGCTTGAGGAAAACATGGCTCCACCGGTTTAAAATGTCTTCAAGATGCCCCTGGGGCGTACAGTCAGTCATACATGCCATGTCAGTGCAGGACAGGCTGCTCTGCAGCAAGCAGATAACAGTCAGGGATCTTCTGCAATAGGCTGTACTGTGATGGGGAGCAGCAGCACACCGGGTGGGATTGGCCTGAGGAATTAGCAGCACTGGTTGTTACCCAAGGTGACTGGTTTTCTCACGCCCTCAAGGAATTTTCATGTTGTTTCACGAAATGAAAAAGCAAATGCTTCCTACATTCCCAAATGCAAATTCACCATTATTAGCAAAGGGAACGAGCATCTGGGCTTTATTTAGGCAGCGAGGGACTTAAGGAGAGGGGAAACGAGCCTAATGTAAACAAGCATTTCTTATTTTAAATAGTGATGTCTTGGTGTTTTTCAGAGCTGGCTAACAAGTTAGCCTCTTTTATTTTCCTTACCATTAATTTCCGGGTTGGCTCACTGTATTTGCTAAGAGTAGCAAGAGAAATTGCTTATCTTAGAGGCAGGAATCAGCCTGAAAGAGCCATGCTGGACATTAAGAATGGCTGGCTCAGCTCCGATGTGTGGACCTTTCCCTGCTTGGTAATGGAAGTGTCTGCTGAGCAGGCAGCTGCTGGGCCCTGCTTCAGCTGCTGTGCTGCAGCAATGGCTGACAGCTGCAGCCCTCCCATTGCCCTGGAGGTTCCTTCCTGCTCCTGGGAACACACAGCCCTCTGCATACATTGCATTTAGAAGGAAGTAGAACAATTAACACCAGCCTGCATTTTGCACAAGACTGAAGGTGGTCGGGTGTTGGCCGAAGGTTTCAAGCAGTTTACCTCCATTCCTGCTTCTGCCACACCTCTTCTGTCTGGATTTGTGCAAACCGTTGTAGGCTATCAGAACGTGCCCAGCGAAAGCTTCAGTTGCTTCCCGTGTCTGAAAATCCCATCGATAAGGTTTTTACTTTCTCTTTGTTACGCAGAAGGGGAAACATCTCTGCCATTCACTGGCACCATCTGCCTGTGCTGACTGCGGGTCCGTGAGCCTCACACACACCCTCTGTGCCAGGAGCACAGCCCTGTGCACCCAGTGAGCCCTGGCTGCGCAGTAGACATGTTTTCCATCTGCACTTCTGTGCTTTTAATGAGGTTTACAAGAGGGCAGATATTACCCAGTAGTTCCCCGTGTTTGTGAAAAGACAGCTGGGAAGAGGCAAGCAACCTCTTTTATTTTAGTGTTTATTGCATAAGATAAGCGCAAGAAGTGGAGAGAGCTCTGAAGAGGAGAGATTTATCCCACACAACACTGCCAACGGAGCACAGCCTGCTAAGGGCACACAGGGCCTGCTTGTGCCTCCCGTGCTATAGATAGGTTCTCCTCACAGCGCTGAGGGATTTGTAATTTTAGATGTAAAGCATGAAGATTTGTTTAGTGTGGATGATTACTGGAATGGCTGGAAAACCAGATTTCATTTAGTTGTGACACTTGAAAATATTTGTTGGATGAATGATTGAAGTGTGTCATCATTTATTTTCCTTATAACCCTGTCCTTATGCTAGTCCTATTTGCATTTGCAGTGTGCTTGTACATGGAGCAGAGTGAGGGTGGGTCTCATTCAAGGCAAGATTTTCCTTCTCCTGTTAGTGATTTTCTGGTGTTACAGATCAGGTTATAGCTGTTGGCAGCGATGCATGCAGAGAGGCAGAAGACCCAGATTTTTGTTTAGCATTTTTCAAGGAAGAAAAATATGTTTGGCATTTTAATTTTCTTAAAACATTCTATAATTTGTTACATCTTGCTCATTCATGATGTAAAGCTAGGGAGAGACTGATGCCATATAAATAGTTTCTGAAGGCTCTCTGGTAAGGAGTCCTTGCGGAGTACTGGAGACTGTGGTGTTTAAATTGAGATGGAGAAATGGAGTGTGCGCAGGAATATCTTTATATTTCATGAATATAAAACGTGGGCAGTTTTATATCTGATAAAGCAGACGTTTTGCTTGTGCAAATCGCCACCCTTCCATCGACTACAGAGCTTGTACTGGCTGAAAACCCACTGCAGTGTGCTGAACTCAGCTTTGCAGCCCCATGAAAGACAAACTTTTGGAAGCTGGGCAGAGGAGGCTGTACCTGCTGAGTGGCTGTCTGACTTTGGCTTCGATTTAAGCTGTGTTACAGTGAGATTGGCAAAAGGCAGTCGGGGGACTGGAGAGGAGGCAAGGGGCAAGGGGCAGGAGGAGAAAAGCACTGCGGCAGTGAGGTAAATCCCATTCTGGTCTGTTCGTCTGCCCACAGATGAAAATACTTGATCTGCGGGTAGATGACAAGGCATCCATGTCCTTTGAAAATACCATGAGATGAATTACAGGCAGGAGCAAGGAAAAGCAGCAGGACTCCAGTTTTGCTTCTTTATTTCTGCCCCCATCTTCACCTTCTAAGTGAATATACATTTTCTTACAAATACGTACTGTAAAGTAAGTCTTCCAGTGGAAATATTCTACGCTTTTAATGCCTTTGTAATGCTTTCCACTTCTCTGTGCTGCTTTTCTTATGGATCTGAAAGTGCTTTAAAGCAGTCGTCAGCGCAGTCTGCGTGGGATGGGTAGGGATGGTCCCCACCTGACAGATGGGGGCTATGAGGCACAGATGGGTTGCATGACTCGAGCCGAGAGGTAAAGCCATGTGCTTGGAACATCTTGTCTGTCCCGGATCCCCCCCAGCCCCAAACCGACACCGATGCAAGTGTTAGGGCAAAGCTAAGTCGGGAACGTGGTGAAGCAATGCCTGTGGCTGTTGCTGATCCTCGGTGCTTCTGTGCGGTCCCTGCTAGCAAGTGTGCAGCTTTGGTGGGGATCTGTCGCGGGTGGGAGGGTGACAGGGGCTTGGGAGCTGACAGGAGCTCTTCAACATCAGACAGTTTTTACCATTTTTGTGCTAGAATTTTGCTTCTGTTGCGGAGGAACATCAGACGCTGAAATGTGTTTTATTCTCGTACAGGGTAAAGGCGGCTCTGTGATCCTCCCTTGGTGTCGAGTCTCTAGGAGGACAAGATGGTTGGAGGCGAGACACATGGCCTTCAGAAAGCCTCCTGGGTCTGGCTGTACCGGGTGAACATTGAGCCTTGCCTGTGAAATGTTCTCATTTCATGGAAGTATCACATTCCCCAAATTTCAGCTTTTCATCTATTAGTGGGAGAGAAGGGGGATCAGTTCCCTGCAGGCATTCAAGGCCAGATGGATGTGGCTCTGGGCAGCCTGGTCTGTTTGTTGGCGACCCTGCACATAGCAGGGGGGTTGAATCTGGATGATCATTGTGGTCCTTTTCATCCCAGACCATTCTATGATTCTGTGAGAATGATGGAAACTGAAGTAGCAAGGGAAGGAGCTTCAAATAGTTTAAGTAGGCTAGGTCTAATGGCAGCTACTTAAAAATGGAACAGTCATTTCTGACCTGGGATTGTTCAGAATGGAGAAGAGGAGGCTCAGGGGAGACCCTATGACTCTCTACATTGACCTGAAAAAAGATTGTAATGTGGTGGGGGTCAGCCTCTGCTCCCAGGTAACAGCAGTGGGTCAAAAAGTGATGGCCTCAGGTTGCATCAGGGGTGGGTCAGGTTGGTATTAGGAGCAGTTTATACTCTGGAGGAGTGACAGTGCAGTGGCACAGCTGCCCAGGAAGGAGGTGGGGTCACCATTCTTGGAGGTGTTCCAGGACCATGGGGATGTGGCACTGAGGGATGTGGGCAGTGGGCATGGTGGGAGCAGGTTGACAGTTGGACTCGATGGTCTTTGAGGTCTGTTCCAACCTTATTATTTCCACAGTTCTTTAGTAAACGAAGTTGCAGTGTGCTTAGGACGTAGTAGGGGGGAAGGGGCAGGTGTGAAATCATTGGGTGTGAAGTCACCAGGAACAGCAGGCAATCACGTTGTCATTTGTGATTCTTGTACCACTGTGGAGGTCAGGTGGGGCTTCCTTGTCCAAATTTAGCGATAGGAGAATGAATTGGCGAACAGATTCGGGGGAGGGAATGGCGTCTCGAGTGATTCCTCAGTGAGCATTCACTGCATAATGAGCAGAGGTCTTCTCCCTGAGTGATCACCATTTCATCCGCCTTGTTTCCTAGAAGGGATTTTTGTATACGTGTTCAGGAACGAAGTGATCTCTAAAATGCGTTGGTGTAAGAAACACATGCTTTATATTGAGTAATAGCAGGTCTGTATCATTTTACAAAACAAATGAGAAACGCGATCCTTTAGAACTAGATTTATCATGTCAGAATTGAGAGCTCATTTTATATTTTAGTTTGAAGATATTATTAAACTTTGCATTGCTGTGAATTATGTATCAGTCAGCACATTATCAAAATAGAAGCATCTTGAAATACTTATTGAACAAACATGAAAGTGGCTTCTTAGATTACTTACGAAGCATCTTAACCCAGCAAAGGAAAATACAAGCTTTCTATTTCTCGTGTAATGAAAGGCAAACAGATTCAATAAATAGCTGCTTTTGGGAGATGCGATATAATGTTCTTGGAAGTCAGCATCCTTGGGAAAAGTAGATTAAAAAAAAGTGAAAGTCTAAAAGCTCAGGGCTCTCCTCTGCCCAGCAGTGTGAGCCTTCATTGAGCCCATCTGTGATACAGAGAAACTGTTTGGGGCAGGACTTTTCTTGTTGGTGAAGAGTCTTGGGACTCTGAAATTGACGAAAAGCATTGGGAAATGCTCTGAGTTCAACACGTGGGGTAGTGGCAGAACCACAGAGAGGGATGGAACGCAACGGTGACAACGTGAAGTCGTTCCTCTGTGAGCACTGGACTGAGTCCTAACGCTGCTGTAATTCCTTAGCGTTCGTTTTATTACAGTAAGCTACAGGTTGCCCAGAAGGAGGTCCCTGTTTGGTGGAGACTGTGCAAACATGAGGAATAAATACTCCCTGTCATGGAAAAATGCACGGCTTGTGTGGAAGGGATGGAGATAGGTGGAGTGAAGAATGAGTGAGCAGCAGGTGGATGTTTTTGTGGGCTCGGGGCATAAAGGGTCTCAGCTCAGTAACGGGTTTCTCAGTTAAACAGAAGGAAATGAGCAGTGGATGGGGGGCAGGCAGTAGGGAAAGAAGAAAAAGAGCCCTCCTTTTCCAGTGCTGCCACACCCACAGCCACGAATGCAGGCCTGAGCTGTGTGTAATCTGGAAAAGGCTTCTGGCAGAGCGTGGGCATCTCTGCGCTTGTGCTTGCTGGCAGCGCCATGGAGCCTGTCCAAGGGAGGGTGGCTTTGTCACCACAATTATCCCTAAGCTTGGCCTTTCAAAACAAAGTGATGTCAGGACCGGTCTGTCACGCTTTTCCAGTAAAAGTAAATACAAGAAACTTCTCATCCTGCATCTTGGCGCGGTGGAATATGCTTAAGAGAAAAAACAACCCACACTGGCTCTGTAATGATTATTATGGATGCTTGTTCTAAGTAAGGTTACTAAGTGCACCTGTTTCTGATACCATTCGTACCGATGAAATGTGCACCAGCTTTGCTCAGTAGATGTCAACAGACTCGTGTCGGTGGTTAAACCAGTTAAACCACTGGAGACAGTAAATTATCTTAAAATCTGATGTATTCTACCTCTGCATTTATGTTACATCCCTCATTTTGCATTTGTAGGAAACAGAGCTGATGGCAACTTTGGTCAGTGTGACACTATACTAACAACAAAAGTGTAAAAAATTCCTTCAGCTAATTGCTGACCTGTGATTTTTCCAGTGTAAGGAGCCTTACAGGCACTAAAGTAAATGGAGACAAAGCCATACTGTCATTTGGTGTAAACTGATCTGACAGCACTAGGGCATTTGGAGCTGGGCTGATTTATTGTAGCAGCTGAGGATCTGGAAACGACAGTTCTTAATGTTTTTAATCATTTATAACGTCTGACTGACAGGAGCGAAGTAATAAACACAGGTTTCTTGCTAAGATGCTTTCATCTCTGGGGAAGCAGAGGTGAGAAGCCCCCATGCCCCTAGCTGGGGTCTGCACCCCTGGATTGGAGCAGCTGGATGCACTCCAGTTAGGACAGCCAGGATGCCAGCGCAGCAGTGAGTATGTCTCAATACACACAGAATAAAAAAATCCCTGAATTTGCATGAAATCTTTCAGTACTCTTGGGTTAGCCCCAGCTTGCTCATCTCCGCTGCTATTTTGCCTCCATACAAGGCACAAATGCTCCATCCGCTGCATTTCAAAGTGACTGATAGATCCATTGACTTTAATCCAAAAGCAATTGCAGACTGCTGTAAACACTCACTTCATGGCAACCATCATCACTATCACTTCTCAGCACTACATCCTTACCTGCTGTAAAGCCTACTGGTTATCTAATGCAGTTTTTAGAATCACAGCTCTGTGATTGTTACCAATGGCTTTTATGGTCCAGCCTGTATTAGTAAGGCATCCCAGCAATTTTCAGACGTGTTGCTATATGAAAAGGTTGCATTTCAAACCTTAAATTGTTACACTGGACTTCTAAATAGCCATTTCACCCCTTGTGTGGTAACAGAAACGCAGGGCAGTGTACATCTAGAAATTTACTGTGACTTTCTCTAGGCTGGTAGGAATATTGGCGTACTTAATCAGTGTCTTTTATTGTTTCTGAAAAGCCTTGTGACCTTGTTAATAAAGGCAGTTAGGAATGGGTGATTTCCTTGTTAATATTACCCATAAATTATTGCTAAACTAGGAATATTGATTAGAATCTCTTCTAAAGCCAGTGATGTTTATTGGTATTTAGTGTCTCGCATTCTTTTCCATTTGCTTGCGATCAGCAAAAAGACATCTTACTTTTTGTTTCTTCCTGTATAGTTGCCCTGTATGTACAGATCCTAGTCTGTGTAGTTGGAAATAGACCTCTTGAACTCCTTCGTCTCTCATTTACTAATCTTAAAAAATATTTGCAAAAATAATAGATCCCAAGTGGAGTCAGTTGTTCCCTAGATTAAGTTTCAGGGAAAGCGCTAAGTGCAAACACAACTTGCCATTGCCTGAGAGGGGCTTTTTCCTGGGGCTCAGCCCTTCCCTGAAGCAATGGAGGTGAGGAACAGGATCCTGAAGCTTCTTGACATTTGCAAATGCACTCTTATTCATCTCTGTATCTGAGATTTCTCAGCTGGATGACAAATGTGTGTTATCCACAGAGTTATGTTTTTTCGACGTCTCCATTTATTGGATGCTCCAGGGTGTTTGGATTCAATTGGAACTTACAGCTTGTCTATGTTTTATTTGCATAATAAGGTTATGAATGACAGAGCAGCTACAGCCAGACGTGTTGGCTCCAAAGATTGCAATTTAAGCTGAGTATCTTGCAAGAGTGAAAAAGGAACGAGAGTGAGAGAGTGAGAGTCTGATCATGTGCAAAAAAGTTACAGAAGGGAAGCTCCATTGTGTGGAATTCCTGGTTGTGTGACATAAGTTTTCTGGTTTGTGATTCAAAGCACCTGGATCCGAGTCAGCTGCGTTTGGATGCTCCCTGGTGAGCTGTAGACCTGTGTGAAGTAGTATGTAAAGAGAAAATAAACCCCCTCCCCCAAAATGTGGCATTTGCAAATCCATACCCGCATGTATACAGCATGAACATCAGGTAGAAGAGAAACGAGCCTGTGCTTTTAGTTTAAATGTGCAGCCTGCACGTGTGTTCGAGCTGTGTGGAGAATGGCTTTCTATGTATTTCAAAATACTTTTTTTTTTCTGGGAAAGCTGATCTGAGTAACCTGAGGAACTCTGGAAATTGGCACATAATGTTCCAGGAACCTTTACTGAATGGGTCATTAAAGCCGTGTTCCACGTCCTTCAGAGCTGTCAGTCACAAAGACCGTCCATTTGAGAAACAGCTTTTAGGTTGTATGAATTGAATTATGGAGGCAGAACAATACACGTGAGTTTCAGTGTTAGTCACTGCTGCAGCCAGTGCGTTTCACTGTCCTTTCTGGGCTGTGCTGGCTGGCAGCATCTGCAGGTCTGCATTAACTGCTGTTTGAGATCACCGCTCTCACAGTGCAGGGATGCTGTAATTAATTTTTAATAAATATTTTTGAATGCAGGTTTATAGATGTGAGTTGTGAAACGGGCAAACATTGTATTTTTATGGTAGTTCATATATACTCCAAGAATTACTTCTGATGTTCAGAGCTTCCCTGTGATTATTTAGAGATGTATTGAGCCATGCACTTTTATTTCCAAAATGAGTATTTCTCAGTCAGCGTCAGGCAAGTTCTCCAGTTGTGCCGTTCTGGTAATGGACATCTTGGTATAAAAACAAGACGTCAGTAGAATAAAATACTTTGCTTAATATTCTCTGATTGTAGAGGCTATTGATTATATACGACAGTCACGTCAGGCAGTGCATTTTTAGATGATTACTTCATGCCTCAGGTGATGCGATGCACCATAAAGAAGATGGATGGTGCTTTGCGCTTCCGCTGCCTTCCAAGTGAAGCCTCCATAACACGATCCCCAATTTTCTGCCTTGCATTCTACTTGTGCATCTGCAGCACTGGAGCTGGTGATCTCAGCTGCTGCGTCGAGTGCTGTCTTGTGTGATTCCTTTTTCTAATAACTATTTTTATTTTCCATCGATTAAATTGTTTCTTGTCTAGTTTCTTCAGGCAGAGATTCTAGCAGACATTATGAAGTCAGTAAGCACTATAAAGTGTGAAAGCTGCAGGAGCTGTAGCCTAAACATTAGAGGAGGAAGCAGGATTCCAGATCTAGTCTTGGCTTTGCCTCTGAATATGATTGTAACCTTGGGCAAAGCTTTTAAATTTGCCTTTCCCTGGTTGACTTAATTCGTGCAGCAGGATAATGAGACTTAGCTAGTCTTTTTTTTAAATCTTTTTGTTTCTAGGAAGTTGGTGGAGGGAGGGTGGGGGGGAGCAGAGAGCTGCCTGGGGGTGAGGGGCACAGGGAAGGGGCTCCGCACCTGGTTGCTGGAGCTGACCCTAGGAAAGTGCCTTACGCAGACCAAACCTTCACGTTGGTGTGCTGCTTCATCCCAAGGTGAGGTGCAGCTCGATGAAAAAAACACGAACCACCAACAGAGCATAATCCGGGGAGAGAAGTGCTGCCATAGGCTGAGGTGCAGCTGTTCGGAAACCTCAGGGAAGCTACCATAATGAATGACTAGGGGCATGCTGAACTCCTATCTTTTGCTATCCCATCCTGTTAGATATTAACATTAAGGTATTTGCTCTAAGAAATTTGGTTAACTGTGGATTTAACACCGGTCTGGCTTCCATCATCTCACTTCCACCACTGTGCTATCCCCACTGGGATGGTAGATTCGCAGATATTAAAGCAATTAATGGCTTACTTCATTTTCCAATCCATCTTTTGGCAAAAGTGGCAGTGTTCTCCATTCTGCATGAACGAGGGCTCTTGCCCAGTCATGTTTTAAAGAGATGGGGATTAACTGCTTACCTGGGAGATTGTTTGAAGCTGAAACGTTTCACCGTCAGGAAGTTGTTCTTCAGATTCAACCTGAATTATCTTCCTTAATTTAATCACATCACTCCTAGCTATGCCCAGTGAGTTGCACTAGATCTTTCCTCTCCATTCTGTTTACATCCTTCGTGTGTGTTGACAGATATATTGCCCATAGGTATTGCTTGGCTTTGCTATACGTATTTAATTGAAACACATTTAATTATTCCTCCCATATCCAGCTCTGTAGCCCCCGCTCTGCTTTTTTTCTTTTAGTTTTCTTTTTCTATGCCTAGCTTGTCAGGAACTTGCTGGTTAAATGGATTTCCAGGTGAGTGTGCAGTGCCCAAGCCTTGGGAGAAGCAGAGCAAGAGAAAGCCTCCTCCTTTGTGGTTGATGTGAACAGATAATTGCAATTTTCCATATTTTTGCAGAGCTTTGGCATATGTTTGAAATAATTATCCTTGGTTTTGTTGTTAGCCACCTTCTGACTTGTTGCTGGATTGTTATTTGATGTGTTTATTGTCTAAAACTGAGGCTTTCCCAGTAAGCTTTCAAAGTGCATTGAAATCTCTCACTTGATACGGTTTGAACCGCCACCATCGCAGCACTGGCTTCTACACCTGGAGTTCCTGTTTGATCTCAGAGCTCTGTTTTTCCTCTTTGCCTCAAGGGGGATTTGGAGAAGTTACCCTACTCCTGTGTAAAGTTAATTAGTAGCAAACCCAGTCACTTCATTGTCACACAGTTCTACCTCAAGTCCCAGAGCACTTGTCAGTCAGTCAGTTTGGAATAAGTGAAATGCTGTGCATGGGCTGATTTATTTACTTACTTATTTATTAATTGCCAATTGCAAATTGTTTTAGCTTATAGTTATGCTTTGATATCTGATGGCAGATGCCTTTGGTTGTACTGGCAGCCTTTGGCCAGAAATGTGTGTTACCTTTCCATCGCGCGCAAAAAGTACTGTCAGTACCGTGTCAACATTCAGTGGTGCCGTAACATCCCGAAGATCGCCCATATCCGTAGCCTGTTATCTCTGGCTGCTTTATATGGCTCTTTACCAAAATCACATAAACACAACCATCGCTAACCTGCTTCTCTCTGCTGACTGGGGGGCTCACACAGTGTCCATAAAGCTCCGTGACAGAAAGATGCTACCTGGGGTTGAATGAAGACAAGTATGTGAAAAACCATTTTATCTCCCTGCATCATACCGAAAATGTCACAGAGCAGAAGGTGTGCCACTGCCTCACTAAAAGCGATAGCTGGAAAGGCATACCGTCACCTACCCAGAGAAAAGCAAGTGTGAAAGCTCATGCCCTAACTCACTGAGTGCTATTAACAAGCCATAATTGATCCTTTTGTTGTGGACTCAGCATGCAGATAAATGGAGAGTACTTCGGTTGATTTCAAGCTATCGCACACTTTCCTTTGCATTGCTGAAAAACAAATCCTTGACAAAACGATTTACTGACAGTGCCAGTCACTGTCTGTCTGTGGGACTGCTTGGACATCCTCTCCTTCAAAGTGACTGATACCCTGCAGCATCTACAGCAGAACAAACAACTTCGCTAGACAGTGCAAAAATATCTTGACAAGTTCAGCCGTTCTCTTTTAACCCCTTGAGCCCTCATGCGTTGTGCACTGCGCATTCGCAGGCTTTGCTGCAGTGCAGCAGGGTAAAGATAGCAGAACCTGGTGTGCCTCGGTAGGTGCCAGTTCTTAAAACATATGCTCAGTAACTCCTGAAGTTGGGAAATTGGTTCAGTGCAGCAAAATCACACTACTTTTCAACTCAACTTTTAAGTTGTCAGGGAGGGAAAGTGTGGTGGATTACTGACAGTTCCTTTGAATTTGCTTGAGGCTTTTAATGTTTTTAAATTGAAATCACACAAAAGTCTGGAGATTTGAGTTTAATATATTACGGTATTCAACAGCAAATAGTTCTTACAGTGAAATTGCTGTTTCCGTCAATAGTGGTTTGGGTTTTTGTAATATATGAAAGTCTTAATCTTGATTAAAGTTCTGCCTGGGTGAGCACTGAAAGAGTGCATAGAAATTCCACATCCCAAATACAGTGGGGCAAACCCTTAACAAAATGTTAAATGCTTGACTCTCCTGTATATTAATTCTTTTCCAGCAAGACTGTGGCAAAGTGCGATTGTGTGTATTAACGTATTAGCAAGTGACCTCCAGATGGTAAAGAGCTTTCCACTTAGGGCATGGAAGTCTAGAAATTAGACTTCAGCGCATTCACAAATGCAGTATTTTCTGTAGTGCTGTCGCTGTTGCCTTTAAGGATCCTAAATAGCATCAAAGCTCTGGACTACTGACAGACAGACTGGGGTTGGTAATGGCAAAAGAAGGAAGAGATGGGATGTGGCAGAAATGGGAAGTGCCGTAGATCACCCCTACTTCCACCACCCTTGGAAGTGAGCCCACAGGTGCCTCTCTACTTTAAGGGCATTGTAAGCAGTGTTGCCCTTCTTTTTGCTGTCCCCTTGTGAGCTCTGGCAATAAACAAACAAACAAATGAATAAATAAATAAATCTGAGCACAAAAGCAGAACAATCTACAGGGGGAAGACAGCAGAGATTCCTGCCAGTGAGAGAAGCTGCTGAAGGCACCTGGAGGAGCCTCTTTTGTTTTTCCTGGACTCCTCCTGAGCTGAGCCATGCTCCAGTCCCGTTTTTCTTTCATCTACTCTGCCTTGGGTTCCTTCCACCCCCTCTGCTCCTCTCTTCGAGCCTTTTCTTGCCATTGATTTGCAGAGGAATGCCAAGGCGTTCTGGCACAGAATGAGTGCAGATGCCTCGGAAAAGCAGGCAGGAGGCTGCAGAGAGCTGGGGCTGCCTGGGGAACACGGAGCTACAGCTCAGCTGCCAGTCACCTGCGTTAATGGTGCGCTGGGGACCGGAACTCAAAGGCACCACCTTCCCTCGTGGTGCCTCCTGTAAATCACATGTGTGTATGTAAAGAAAGCCCCCTGCATTTAATCTCTTTACTTGTGCCTATTTGTTTATTTATCCTCAGGCTCTTAGCTCCCTGCAGTAAAAACAGCCATTTCCTGAAAGTCGAGTAACATGTAAATGGCGCTTGCTTTTCCTTTCAAATTAATTCATTACTGTTTTCATTTCATCTTTCTAAAATAGAAGCAAAAGATCGCTATCAGTGTATGTGAACATCTTAGAGTTATTCTGTAGGAGTTTAGGCCTACGAACATTTTTTTTTTTTAAAGAACCTGCTCACCTGTAGGTAGAAGTCCTCCAGGTTGGGACCTGGCTGGCAGTGAGCAGGGACTTCTGGCAGTCCCCGGGCAGCCTCTCTGCCAAACTACCTTGCAGCACTTTCTAGTCAATGCTGCTCTGAGATGTGTGTGAGCTATTTCATACCCAGAGTGACAATTGTTGGTGGCCAGGAAACAGAAGTCTGAAGTGCTGTGCTTTGTTTGGCCATGTTGTGTCATGGCATTTGTTCTGCCATGTCCGATGTGATGTGTTCGACTGCAGGAAAACACGACCTGACAGAACACCTTATGGGAAGCTGTTATTTTTTGCAAAGGAGAGAAGGTACATTGCTTCCTATCCTAGCAGATGCATCCCTTTGGAGGCTACGGAAGGTCTTCTGCAATCTAGCATCAGTCTGAGAGGACCTTGTTGGTAGCTGATCATTCAAATGGTGTCTTAGATAGCAGAGTCTTTTGTCTTAAGCAGTGAGCTTCTCTGCGTTTCCTTCCTGAGCCCTTCCAGAAACACTTAATTTCTCCATTTCAACTACTTAGTTTACAGACTGTGCAGCTTCAGATGGTCCTCGTACCGCTTAATGAATGAATGAGTGTAAACTGTAAATAAGCTGTTAGCATGAAATGTAAAAATGAGGTATGTAGTTCAGTTCTACCCCCTGCCCCCAACTCAGCGCGCACATAGCTTTTGTATATTGAAATACAAAATTCATCTGTTGTCAACCCAAACATTTGTCTGACAGGTTTACTCACAATTGTAAAATTCCTTCTGGGATTCTTTTATTTGTTCTCTTGCTCTAGCACTTGCGGTGATTGTTTTTATCTTTTTATCTGCCAGTGTCAGTAGAAACAAAAATGGAGATTCACACATTGTGACGTGGATCTAGAAGCTGGGAGTTAGCCCTGCCTGCCTGCTATTCAGTGAATACTCAGAGGTAGCAACAGCACAGACAATAATATATTTAAAGCCCTGGTTCTCAACTGAGAAGAAAGGGCAAACATTTCTGAAATGTAGATTGACGAGTGCCTTTCCTTCTGAGCCCTCAAGGATCTTCATGGCTGCAGTTCATTGACTTTCATTGGTAAACATGCTGTTTTGTCTCTTCTGACACTCTGACAAGGGCTTTGCAATTGTGTGAACTTCCAATGTATACTGGGTAAAAACATAGGTCCTGTTCCATGCAGTGGATGAGTTGATTGAAAGGCAATGGGATTTCATTACTGATTTTTGGTGAAATTTGTTACTTCCTTTCATGTAATGACAGCTCGTGTGCAAATAATAATTAGCTGATCAGATTTTGGCTTTGCAACCTGCAGTTATGTAAGATTTCCAAGGAAGTCAGACTAGCATACAGCTGTAAACGTCAGTTCTTCCTGTAGTAAAAGGAGGAAGCCTGCTGGCCAGCCCAACGCCCAGCTGGGCTTTGGCACAGACATTGCCCGGCTCCCAGGGTTGGTTGGGGCTTAGGCCTGCCTGGAGCAGGACGGGTGCACGTATGGTGGGATATCTGCCCACGGCAGACGAGCCACCAGAAACCAGCAGCATGAACTGGGGGGTGCCAGTGGCACGGCACTTACGGCTGGGCTGATTGTGATGGGTGATTGGAGGACTTTTCCAAACCACCACGGGTGCCGCCTTGCATCCGTGCAGCCTGGCTAGCTGCAGCCGATGGGCTGGCCACACAAACCCATTGGGATGTTTTTGATTCAGCTGTCTCACGTTTGACCAGCCCCATTTGCCTCCGCGTAGCAATGCACGGATCATCATTGCAGCTGATCACCCCTAATTGCAACTACACACTAACTGTGTCCCTGCGAAGTGCAGCAGCGGGAGCCGCTGGCGGTTCTGTTCCTGTGGTTTGCTTACGGAGTTCCAGAGGGATCATTTACAAAGTTCAGAGCCATGCTGATAAATCCCCCTACTGCTTCAGTAGTGCTGCAATCAATCATCAAACTAACAGCATCAACATTTTTCCTGGGCTATTATCATCACTTCAATTGCTGCAGCAATAAATTCTGCACTCATAAATCAGGAGCGATCATTTTAGATGGGCAGAAACATAAACAGCATTTTAAAAAATATGTCTTTTAGTAATCTCCCTTCATCTTCGTGTCAGTTATTTTTATGATATAAATTAGAGTGTTTGTCTTACTTTCCTCATTTACGCAAAAGACAATCTGGTATTTTCCAATTCTTCGGCCAGCCAGCCAACAAGCCCCCAGCTAACACGTTCATCTGCCTCTTTCTTCCGTGCTGCTCATTTCACTGAGTGTGGAATGTCCTTGCATTAAGAAGCGGGTTGTGTTTCCTCAGGCAACAGGTGCTTATCTTTTCAGTTACAACATAAAACTGACAAGCAGCTCACGTATCTAACAGCTATCATATGAGAATCTGAAACCTTTCCCCCTTTAGTGAATACTTTATTTTTTGAGGCCAGCTGCAGCTGCAACACCTGAATTATGGCATGGCGACATTCTCTGTGGGTTATAGTTCCCTATTACATTTTCTCGTTACCAACACAAGAGGTGTATTTATTCCTTACACGCTATTTTTTATGAAAGACTTTAATGTGCTGAGCCTCGCATTCTCTCCTTTTCAATACATGTGCATAGTTGAAGGGTTTTTCCTAATTTCCTGTTTTAGACTTCCCTCCGAGATTGCTTGTTATGTGTTCCCTGCCTTGCAGTATACAAATATGTCTGCTGGCTGGAGATCCTAAGACTAGTTTTCGCTGAAAGTTGGCAACACAGGTGCTGACTGTTGGCTCTCTCGCCGCGCTACCCAGCTGTAGCGTGCATTGGCGTTGGTGCCAGATGGCACTCTGAACACGTAGAGTAAGATTGCATTTTATGTTTCTGGATGAGTAATACCCCAAATGATTGTAGTTGTTGATACTTGGTCCAAAATGATCCATTGTCTTATACAAAGCAAGACCTGAGCGTTGGCTCTGTACCTTGCATGTTGTGCAGCCACGGGTTGTTTTCATTCGGACCAACTGTGTTAGCATCTCCGCTCAAGCCTTGGTGTAGCTGATAAAAAAATGTTTCTTGTAATGGCAGTAATCACCTGCAGGCCTGAACTTGCAGAGCTGGAGTCAACAGGAGCTTTGCTGAGCTGGAAGCCTGGGAGCTACTGGCAGAAGGGCAGGAAACAACACTCCGTGCATTCCCATAGTCAACTTTCAAGTCTTGCTAAGGGGTAGGAACCTGAATAATTTTCATCTAGTACTGAGAAGCAGGGCTCCGTGCACCCTTCTACAAGATTTATCCAAATGTTTGCAATCGTCTGCTGTTATATCCTAAATGTTAATGCATAGGGTAAGCAGTGAGAAGGTTTTGTAACCTTTCTTACTGCCTGGCTTTTGACTTAGAAAACAGTCAGTTTTCTAATCGTTTGGTATTTTGCCCTCAAACCTCTGATCTATATACAAATTAAAACCATAGAGGTGACAAAAAACAGCATTTTTTTTTTCTTTTTTGCAGTCTCTTGAATCAAGCAGCTTGGCAGCTCCATGACTTTTTTAGTTTTTTATAGTTTCAAATATGATAGGATTAGCCCTTCATCCTGTTGCTTCGGGATGTCTACATTAATTACTTTCAGTCCTATTTAATTCAACAATAAACTCACATTTTCAGTTCAGTGGAACAGCCTATTCTTAAATCACGTAAATATTATTCAGAAGAAGGTGATACTCATATGCAGTCTTGCCAAAGTGCAGTCATTTATTTTTTTAACTTCTTTAGCATGCTCAGTCATCCAAGGAGCAAAACAATACATGATTTATAAAAGGCCTTTAATGAATTTATTCCATTTCCCGTTGGAATTTAAGTGTTGCTGAGACGTGGGCACAGTTAGATCGTCTTGCAGTCTGGGGTGGTTCTGGTGGTACATGTACGGGCTGACTGACAATCCAGCCCAAATCGTGTCTGTGGCCTATGCTGTCAGGAGGGGTTTTGCTTCTCAGAACCAAACCGTCCCTTTGGGGAACATTCAGCTTCTGGGCTGGTCATCACCTTCCAGCTGGATACTACGGAGTCACTTTGTTCTGTACAGTATGCTGCTGTGCTGCCTCTCAAAACTGGGGGTTTGCTTTGCATTGCTGTGGCCGCTGAATGTAATGGTTGTACAGCAGTATCTGAAGCATAGCTGTGTCACTGAGTCATTTTTGAGGGATTTTTGCTAGGTTATAATTTAAATTATGACTTAGTGTGAGGTCCTCCTGTGTCAGACGAACTTCCCGCTTTCTGCAGTTGGCAGAAGAATTGGCAGTGAGTTGCACTCTCCAGCTCTGAAGTTGTTTTATGCAACCTGTGCATGGTACTCATTACAAATAGCCCCTTGTCTCCGGGGCAGCCAGCAGTGGCATTATGGATGATTTCAGTTTAAAAGGTAAAGCGTTATCTTGGTACAATTTGTATGGTACAATTTGCAAGTAATTAATGTTGCAGTAGTATTTGCTCCTCATCTTGGAGAAATCACATGTAGTGTAACCTCTATAGATTTTGTAACTGTAGAGGTGTACAGCAAATAATAATTGCGGATCGTAGTACTTATTTACACTAATAACCTTTCACAGAGTACAGCCTGCTGCAGTGTCTCTTTCTTGCAGTGGGGATCTGAAGCATGGATGTTTCAGATCGAATCCTGCTTTATCATGCCATTTTAACATTTTCCTATTATCTGTTAATTATTGATGTTAGCCAGACCATTACTTTTTGTGGATGGCTGTTTTGGGGACGTCAGCTACAAGTCAGCAATTTCTCTAGTCAGCATTTTTCTTAATCACACAGTCACAGCTTTGCTCCTCTTTCTCGTATCATTACGTAGGGCTGTGGGGCAGGGATGTGAGCGGGAGGTCGAGGGATGCAGCTTGGGGTGGGGTGGGAGGAAAAGGGATGAGAGCGCCAGGTTGGAGGTGGAGAGGCTCAGGCTGTACAGAACTGCAGCTTTTTCCCCACGTGGGCTGAGAAGCATCTTGCCCAGAAACGTGCCATCACCATCCTTGCAGGTTTGCAATAGCAGAGTGGATCCAGTCCTGAGCTCCCAGGGCTGACCCCGGTGTGGACCTTGCTGGGCTGAGAGCTCTGCCCGCAGATCCTCAGGTCCCTGAATTACTCAAGTTGTTCTTTTGATTTCTCCTTCAATGTTCCATTTCTGGGCAGGTGTACAGCTTGCAGATGCCCATTGCACGACAGTTAATAACTTAATATCTTAATGCTGGACGTGCATTTCAGTTGAAAAATACTTTGGCCAAGGAAATAGAATAAAGAAACAAAAATATTTTAACAATTTTACTATCTTTATACGGAGGAAAGAAGCGTGTTGAATTTTTGTATTGACAATAGTTCTGCTTTCCCAAACAAAAGAGACGGCATAGAGGTACGTTCCATTAAATTACACCAAGAAAAGCAAAAATCAGTAGAAGAGGATTTGTTTAGAGGTGTCACAGATTTTATCATGAACCATCTAAGAGCTTTTCATACCAAAGCAGCCCAATGCATGAAAAAAAGAGAAATGTTTTAAACTATACCCCCAGAATGAAAGGGTCCTTATCAACAAGTGCTTGTAGTCTCAGCAGTTCTGGCTTGTTTCAAGTGGCTTGGTTAACTGAGCAGCCTGCCATTCATATTGAACATACTGGGTCTGGAACAGGAAGATAGAAAGGCCTTAAAGTAAAACTATTGAGTTTTCTATTCAAAACATGAAGGTCTGTGTCCAGCACACATCGGGGATCTGCTGAGTTTTACCTCTCGGAGTGGTTCTGGTTTGACTTAACTTTAGTGTCGGATCAGTTTTTTCATAAAACCTCCGGTCCTTTGCATCATTTTTGTATCTGTTGTCTAACTGGAAATGGTGGAATTGTGTTTTCCTGTCAGGGGAAAAAAAAGAGGCCTTTTTCCCAGGAATTTTGGAGACCCTTGAGCCCAGAACTGAAGAGCAGTCTTTCCAACAGAGAAACACGTGCCTGTTAATGTGGCTGAGGTTGCTTCATAAAGGTTTTCTCCACAAACATTTCCCTTGCAAAGCCCAGTGAGTGAAGCACTGCGTGTTTAGGGCTCGGCGGCGTCCTGAAGCTCCTTCAGACAAGGCTGTAGTCACAAGATGATGATGGGACTGGATATTCCTTGCAGCTCTTGCCTTTGCTAATACTTTTTCAAGTAATGAGATACTGCTTATTTAAAAAAAAAAAAATTAAAAAATTAAAGACATAATTAGTGCTGTAAAATGCACCTTCTCTGAGACTGTAACTTTAGGATGGAATATAAAAGTTGCATCACTCAGCTGTACGTATTTTCTGTGTTCATAATCTGACAGTGGTGTGTATGAAGCAAATGCGAGAGTAGGGGAGCATTATATTTCAAGGTTTCCTATTTAATTTCTTGTCCTGGAAATGACTTTAGCCATTCTAAGCCATTCTGTAGAAATGGAGGTCAAAGCAGATATTTTAACAAAATCGATGGAGATATAATTCTGAATTTGTTTGCCTTCCACTTCTCCCATAAAAGCAGCAGGAAAGTGAATGGAACTCTTTAGTCTGAAGGCAATCCGAGCTGGACTCACACGTATGATGTTTAAATTCGATGCTACTTCATACCAGGATACATTTATTTATCTTCCACTGAGAGAAAGCATTGTGTCTAAACAAAGTCATCATTATGCTTGTACTGACTTGTGGACTTCTATAGCAATTTGTATTTAAAGTAATTGAGGACCATAATTATACTTACTGCTTCGCTAACTGCCTAGTTACTATTTGGAGTACCTCACGTATATTTTACTGCTGTTCATGGTCTTTATCACTGCAGACCTTTTGCAAATTGATTCATTTGCATCGTTATATCTTTCAGAAATCATTTTGTGTCTGTGAGGAATGGGCTCCTGGTGGAATGGGAGAGCTAATGCCTGGAGAAGAGCAAGTTATTTGGGTCACTTTTTCACATGGCGGTGTGTGTGACAAAGCTGAGGGCTGTGTGGGATGTGTGTCTGTCTCAAACCTTGGAGCACTTCCCTGCCCTCTTCTGCCCATTATCTCTCTCTCGCAGCCATTTACTTTCCAAAGATACTCATTTAAAAAAAATTAACCCACTGCAGAAATCCATTAGAGTGTGTTTTTTTTTTTCTCCTCCCTCACCTACACAAATTGGCACTGCCTGAAGCTGAAGAGAAGTAAAAATCCTGGATGAATGACAAGTACCATGGCTTTTAAAGTCTGATATCCTCTAGCCCTGCAGGGCTGGAAGAAAGGGGACAGATCCTCTGATCAGTCAGCTCGCTGGAACATAAACAGAGCAGAGTTGTTCTAACGTGGCTGAAGAGGGCCAGTTCCCTCGTGCTGTGTGTGCAGAGAGCTGGGAGGCCTGACTCCCACACTGGCAGAGTGACAAGTTGCATTCATCTGCAACATCTGAGGGAACCAAGCTATTTGATGTTTTGTTTTGAGAAAGTTATTGAGAACTGCTTTGTATGCAAAAGGCATGCAATGCCTCTAAGTCCTAGATAACTGAAATTATGGTGGCTGGAGGTGCTACATTTAAATCTCGTAAAGTTCTCTGGAAAGAAACCATGGTACGTGGAAAAGGCACACAGCAATGCACGAGGAGGTGTCTGGACCCTAACAAGTCGTTCTGCTGACTTTCTGACCGCAGAGATGTGCAGCTGGCACAAAGCTCCATCTCCTTCTTCCTTCTCCTCCTGACATGTGATAAAACCATCAGTGCGTTGGCGTAGCACTGCTGTTTGAGCCTACCTCTGGGATGTGCAGATGTGTTGGAGAGGGGCAGGTACCTGGAATTGGCAGTAATCATTTTTTGTTTATATTGAAGAAGAAAGCTTAGGATGCTAATGTAGCATGGTTTAACTCTCCAGTTAGATACAGGGTGTGATGGGACAGTGTCACTGCTTCTGGTGTTCATGAAGAGTGTGACTATTGACACAGTTACAAGTCCTTGCACAAGGTGGGTTTTCCTACTGAACTGTGTGATTTAAAAACCAACAACACGTGCATCCTACACAGGACAGATCGTAATCCAGAAAGTACTTTACCCTTTTTCTCATAGGAACAACCTCCTAATATCTCCCTTGCAGAAGATTTCTGGGGCTCTGCCTTGTGTTGTTGAGGGCTGTTTTTTGATACCTTTGGTTTTAATAAGCAGCATATTATCTCATCTGTGTGTGTACAGCAGCATATTTCAGAACATAGGTATGGGAGGAGTGAGCGGAGCTGGCAGCAGATGAAAGCAGGCTGCAGTGCTTCAAAGTGCAGGGGCTGACAGCGCGTGCGAGAAAAGGGTCTGGTAGGCATTGGGATGGGAAGCTTTTGAAATATAGATAACCTACAGCAGAGATGAGCTCTGTTCTTCTGGCACTAATAATTACAAAGATAAGAAGGTAAAAGTGAAAGGCAGCCAGGAGATGTGGACAAATTGAGGATAACCCATCCTTGGAAAGATGAAGCGATGGAAAGTTTGTTTTGGAAAAAGAGAGTAAGGTGGGAAAGGTAAAAAACAAACGATTTCCCACCTCTTGAAATGTTTGTAGTGAACTGGGAGACATGGATATTTAGATCAAACCCAATTACGTTTAAACGCTTGGAGGGTGTTGTAACAAGATTCCCAGAAACCCTGCAGAATGAAAGTAATGGCTGTAACACCAGAAAGAGGATCCTGGGAACAGGAGAACACGTGGCACCAGTGACCCAGCACCTGCAGGAGGCACCGAAAGCCCCGCTCACAGCAAGGTGCTTTGTCCCCACACTGCATGGCCGGGCTGCAGCCAGGTCCCAGCTCCTAGAGATGTACAGTAAGATGCCACGGTAAGATCATGGCATGGCTTGGCACAACTGCATCTGAGCTGTGAGGTGGGTTGCAGAGCCGGTCCGAAATGGTTGTAACAAAACTGAAAAGGAGAAAAATCAATGCGCCTATGGAGGAGCTGCCTCAGAATGAGGGAGGTAGTTAAAGGGAAATTGTTAAGAGGAGTGGCTGGAAGAGGAGCGCGTTTGTCAGCAGCTCAGATGCTTTAAAAACAACCACTAATTTTATTACTAGACACAAATATGCACAACATAATAATTTTAAAGACTATCTGCCAAAAATAAGATACAAACCAGCATACAAAAGAGCTATTATTATTTTTTTTATATATAAAAAAAGGAAAAAGAATCAACTCTCAATTTAAATGTAAAAGACAAGCCAAACAGATTTTGAGCATTTAGTGAATGTGGAAAAGCTAATAATAAAAACTTATTCAAACACACCAGAGGCAGGAAGCTTGCCAGGGAAGCAGTCAGACTGATAGATGATCAAGGCATAACAGGAGCATTAAAGGAAGATAAGACCGTGGCAGGGAGTGAGATGGATTTGCACTGCTGTGCGCTGCAGCGGAGGTTAAGGATGGCTCTGTGCAAGGGCTGCTTTGGTAGGGACAAGCTCAAGGAGCCGCCCCACATTAAACCACTCACTTGGAGAGCTTTGAGAATAAATTAATAAACAGTGAGGAACTGCCGGGGCCAAACACACAGATGAAGGCTGTACTCATTCCAGATACACTGCTCTGTAAAGCTGACAAGTCTTAAGCATAGGCAAAATCCCAATTTAGAACAATTTCACTGGAGTAAGCTCAGAAGACAATTGCTATAATTATGCAAATTTAAACGAGTGAAAAGCCTTAACACAATGTATACAAAATAGTGGTTTAAAGGAATTAACTTTGGGAATTAGCAGAAATTGGTGATTTGTGTGTTATAATAGGAATGGGAACTAATGATCCAGGGTGGAAGATTTGTGCCCGTAGATGCTTAAGCTTAGATAATCCTGTGTTCAGTACCTTCATACTTGTAGTTGTTTTGGATTGCAGCCTGTGCCAGTGCCGTCGTATTGAAATTCCAATCACTCACCAGTTCTTAATTAGACAATATTCCTGATACAATAATCGTGCCGTTAACAGGTAATTAACTGAAGTCTGTATCATAATAAATAACAAAGTTACTGAGTGCAGCATAAATAGCACAAAAATAATGTAAATGTTTCCAAATTGGCATCATCGCATAGTGATCATGACCCAGAGTTTAAGACATTTACATTCACTGCTGTCCAGTCCGGTGCTTCAGGTCTTTACAAGTAGCTGCAGGTAGGAGAAAATTCATTTTGTTACCAAGGCTTTTTTCCAAGCTGGGAGATTTCAGACGGCCTGCCAGAACAGTCGGCGTTCTGCAGGGCTGATAACTGGTCAGTTGTCTTCTACTTTTGGGGCTGTTTCTTTTTTGCTGCTTAAATCGGGAGCAGTACCAACAGAGTCCATATGTGTATTTATGCTTGGTATCCACTTTGGTGTTGTGGTATATAATGTATGTATGTCCAGCGTATTCACTTCAGTAATTGTAAAATTATTATCCTGGATATATTTAGCAATATATATATATATTCATTGCCTGTATCCTAATATTAAGGAAAAAAAACATTGTACACAGTAATCTCATGGCAGAAGCTGATAAAATATGTTACTGGGGACCTTCTGTGCCAGCCACTGACCAGAGGTGCCCTTAGGATCCATTGCTTCTCAGTGAACTTAGAATCCAGGTGTTGTGTGACAGGGCCAGGCAGCTCTCTACAGAACCAGCCCTTCTGTTGTAGCTCCTGTTTTAATGAGCCAGCAGAAGTGAGCTCTAGGAATAACCTCTTGGAAGGTTCGGATTGGATATTGGATTCAGATTGGATATTCAGATTGAGGAGAATTTCTTCTCAAAAACGGTGTTTGGCTTGGAACAGGTTGCCCAAGGAAGTGGTGGAGTTCACCATCCCTGGGGGTGTTTAAGGAAAGGGTTGGTGTAGTACTTAGGGACGGGGTTTTGTGAGCAATTCTGGAGGTAGGGGGATGGTTGGACTGGATGATCTTAGAGGTCTTTTCCAACGTTAATGATTCTGTGATTCTATGAATAGCCCCACTAATGACAACTGCCTCTCATTCTACTCCCAATCTCGCCTCATGTCCTGCTCTCACCTCCAGTGCTCAGGGAGGAGCCCCATGCTCCCTGAGTCACATCTCATTAACCTGCCCTGGCTTTAATGTAGGCTGAAGTGGTGGGGATAGCCAAAGGACTTGTTATCGTGTGACAGGGGTAAGGTTACAATTTCACTGTCAGAGCTGAAACTCAAGCTAATTAAAAATAATGAGAGTGGAGTTACCTGGTGGTGGCAGCTGCCTACCCAGGAGCTGCTCGGCTGTGGTGTGATGGTTTGGGAGAACTCATCTTTTCTTGGAGTCTCTTCCTTTTTTTTTGGGGGGGGGTGAAATTTGCATTTAACGTGGATCAGCTCTCTGAACTGTTCTCCACAAGTGCTGGTGCAAGGGAAGGGTAGCTGGCTGCGGGTACTTTGCTGTGGGTAGCACGGTTAGTTCTGTGGAAGAAAGGAAGGAGTGTTTCAGCTGTGTTAAAGCACAATTCTATTTCTGTTATGTTTTTCAGTAAGGCCTGCTGTTCTTCTCCCAAAATGATTCTTCCATTTGAGCCGTTTTTCTTCCGCGTTATGATGTGCAGCCGACCCAGCGATGTCTCAGCTCTTCCTCAAAACAGGGGCCTTTATTCATTGCAGTCTGGTTAGATGTGGGGAGCTTATTTGGGTTGGAGCTAAATCAAATGTCAGAATCCTTCCAGAAATGCAACATCTGTCCCCCACACAGCTGTGGCCCAAAGCAGCCAGAAGTGCAGCCTTTCCAAGGTTTACCTGGTAATTTAAGTTTACATTTTGCAAAGGTAAACAGGAGGCACCAACCTAGGCGGGTTTATTTGGGTTTGGGAATCTCTTTATCGCGCCGGCAGGTCTCAGATAGCTCCTGCTTTGAACTTTTTGGCAGAGAAATGGTAATTGCTGACTTTTGAACGCGTTTGGCAGTTGGGTGGTCAGAATTTTCCCTGCAGTATTTCTTATTTCACCAATATCAGAGAAAACACAGCCTAGTTTTGGACTGGGAAAGACCCGGGACCAAAATTCCTATAATCCTCAGCTCTTTCTTCTTCCACCCTGATAAAGCCATGGCTGGTTGTGAATGTTCCCTTTCTCCTTTCTTACTCTGTGAAGAATCTGCAGGCGTGGCCGCTCTGTTATCCTTGCCATTGTGCAGCTGCTGCCAGTGGCACTGGCTTTGTTGGGCTTTGTTGCAAGAGGCTTTTCCTCAGATGTATGTGGTATTAAAGCGAGACCTGTAATTATGGAGGTTAGATTCAGTGGTGGTGTGCAACAGGGTGAGAGCCTTTCCCTTCTTTCTCCAGCCCTAATGAGCTTCAGGGTGTGTTCCTTGCTGCTCCTTACCCGGGTTCAGCGTGTTCTGATATGGCCACCGCTCCTTGCTGAAGGCTTTGCTAGGAATGCCAGGCACTTCCATCTGACAGAAAAGCATTTCAGAGAAAGGAATTCAGCTTTTCCTAGCCATGCAAGAAATAGGTACCGGCTTTGGTAGCTCATCTAAGGGAACATCAGATGCTCATCATTCAGCTTGCTTTTCTCTTGAGCAAATCATGCTGTACTCCCAGGAACACACATATGTGCCAGCAATCTTCATGTACACTCAAGAAAGCCCAAAATGTCCCAACCCTAAAATTCACTCCAGCTATGATTTTTGGAAGGGATTTCTTGCCATTGTTACCTTCTGTTAACAAACAATTTTTATTAAAGCCTTCAGGAGAAGGCATTCCACTCCTGTCTATACAAACAGCTATAAACAATGCATTTTAACAATTTTTTTTTTCCGAGGTATTCCATTAAAATGTCAACTTTTGCTTTCATATACTTTATGATTCTCTTTTTTCCTTCTGCCACAAATATGTTGTTGCCAACATCATCATGACACAGTTTGCTGCCAAGCCTAGGGAAAGTTAAAAAAGGAAAGAAAAATGAATTTCGATCCGCTCTTTAGGTAAAATTCTTCCAGCACTACAGGCTGAGAAAGCAGTCAGAAATATCCAGAGTGCTGGAGATGCATGTTGGAATGCCAAAGGGATGGCAGAAAAACCTGGAAGTAGTACCAGAGGGATTGATTCTGTGTGATGAGCGATCAGCAGTGGACATTTGTTGATGTGCTGTGGCTCCTGTTGATGTGCTGTGAAGATGGGATGAAGCACCATGAGCATGCACGCTCTGGCTTTCAGGGCTTTAGCAGAGCAAGTCAGCTCCTGCCTGCAGGAAGCAACGTGCCTTTTCCACCGAGCAGCTTCTGATGGCTCTACGAGATCCTTTGTGTCTTCCCGCACCCCCCAGGGACTCTCTTTGAAGCACATCAGCCTGCTGTCACTCAGAAGGTCCCCAGGCCCAAGTGCAGCCAGGTGCCAGCCATCTGCTGCTGGCTGCTGGCAGTGGGAGGAGCTGCCGAAAGGAAAGAAAAAGCCCTGGGTTTTGCTTTGAGAATTGTCAGGGCAGGTGGCTGTGTTTCCTGCTCAGGTGCCCGAACACCTGAACTAATGACACAAGCCTGGCTTTGCGTGGGTAGTGTCCCTGTTCCAACCCTTCAGCAGTACAGGTCCTCACTGGAATTTCATTCTTATTTTTGCTGTCCTAAGGTTACGCTTGGCTGGAGCTCCTGAGCGGCTTGGCAAAACTGAAATGAGCTCCATGGTCTCAGCAAATCTCCGTTTGTGCGGCCTTGTGCAAACGGAGAAAAGCAAAGGGGAGCTGTGCTGTCAGGGCAGGATGTGAGCACTGAGTGCCCTATTATGGTTTGGAACCAGCTTAACAAACTTTGAGTTCCTGGGTGATATCCCAGTGTGATTTCCTGCCTTCCCAGGCACTGGACATCATGCTTTGCGTGCAGCTGGTTGAGTTTGATTGTTATTATTAAGCAGCAAAGCATCTCTTTCTTGGAATTTGCTGTTTCTCAGGTGTTGCCCTCAGCCCAGAGATGTTTCCTCTTAGAAGTGATTTGATTTCTCTCTCTCTGTCTTCTCATAGGCCACAGCTTGATTTCGCCTGTGCTCCTGGGTGTTAAAGCAGTTTTAAAGGAGAGCCAAAGAGCTGCTGAATGTAGCTGTTTTGTTTACATTATGGAAAATTGGGAATGTGCCAGAAGAGAGATCCCACGCATCCCATGCAGCGTTGAAGGCACACAAGGGTGTGGATGCATCAGATAAAGTGGGTGGAGTTTTTGAGCTAAGGCCTGCAACTTGCCCAAACGAGTTAATTATACATGCTGCGTCTCACTTTCCCAATACAGAAACATTTGTAATTAAGGGGAAAAAAAAAAAGTTTAAAAAAAAAAAAAAAAAAAAAAAAAAAAGAAGTGGTGTAATTAGGAATTGGCTCTGGGACCCGGTCACGGTCCCATCAGCTGCAGTTCAGCAGTGATGCAAGCAGCGCACGGCTTGTAACCTGACAATTTGCTTACACCTACTGCTCTAATTTAGTCTCTCATCTTATGTAAATAGTAGTGGCAAACATTTCCCATATTTTGCGGAAATTCGATTGATGGAGAAATAGCACACATAGCATAGATTTCGAGTCCTTTGAGTCATATGTGGAACTCTAGTTTTCTAGTACTGTCTCATGCAATGCATTGCAATTGTGAACTGCATAGTGCATATAAAAATCCATATGCCTGTATTTTATTTTTAGCCCCAGCAGCCTCCATGTAGACCGTTTTCTGTGTCACACGCAGCTGGAGTCAATGACTCTCCCATGTATCTGAGGCCATCAGCTCTCCCCGGTGGAATATTGATTTCCAGGAAGCAATCTCCACGCGGCCATCCTTGCTTAAATATAGCATTAACTCCTGTTCGCAAACGAAGCGCATTCCGCCCCTTTTCTACTGGAAGCTGAATGTGTGGCTCTGTTTAGTGAAGCATTTAGATAGTAAGGCAAAAAAAAAGAAAAGAAAAGAGTGTCTTCATATTATGGAACATTTTACTGTTTACATCCCAGCTACCATACATGACTAGAAATTTAACGCTTCTGAAGCAGTTGTAACTGTGAAATCGAGCAAGAAAGCACAGGGCTAGCAGCTGTCTTAACTGTGCAGCCAGGAAATGGTGTAGACTATCTTTGAGCGTGGCCAGTGTACTGCGATGTGTGTATTGGTCAGAAAAGGGAGATCTTTAGAAAGCTGTTTGGTCAAGAACGTATTTTATAACATCAAATATTTAACATTATCTAAGTAAATAAAAAAATAAAGGGGGTTAGGGTTAAAATCAAGGTTTGCGGCTGGTCTCTTATGCTATTAAAATGATTGTACCAAAGTTAGAGGGGGTTATTTTTCAGCCCACAACAAAGTTAGAGGCTGCAGGTTCAGTTTAACCTTGCAACCTTGCTGCTTTGTGGCAGGGAGATTGTTATTTGTACTACATACAGTCTAATAATCAGGTAAGGAAAGCATTTACTTCCTAATCATTCCATTGTAGGCTTTTTGTTTGGGGTTTGCTTTGGTTTGGCTGTGTTTTATTTATAGATGCACCTTTTCTCCTGTAAAACACCTTGAGGTGAGTCTTGTTGTTCATGCTGCTGGAGGTGCTGCAGAGCTGTCCTTTAGCAGTGATAAGTTTAGAGTTGCTGCTCCATCTCACTTCTCTTCAAAAAAGTTTCCAGATTTCAGCCGGACAAACACTGCAAGTCAGGCCCTGGATTAAAACCCCATGGGATTAAAACACCTGTTTCAATTCTGCCTTATTTTTGCCTTGAAAGCACTGTCTGAGACCTTCACAGCTTAGAAGGGCATCAGGCAACCATAAAGGTGCATTCTTAGTATGTGGAGGAAATACTTCTTTTCTCCTAATGTTCTTTATTTCAAATAGGCAGTAGAAGTTCAGTCCTTCATAGAGCTGGTTACCACCTAAAGAACTACTATGCCAGCCACGTGGATAAGCGATTGGATGTTTCTTACCTACAGCCAGTCACTTTGACCCCATTCCTTCCTCCGCACCGCCATCAGCATTTATTTATTGCTTTAATACATGGCTGAAAGTCTTAATAGGAAAGGGTAAAATCTGTAGGAAATGCGTAAAATCTGGTGAAGAGCAGGTGTACAGCACTTTGCGAGTGCTTTCAGAGCCCTTTTAGATGCAGCTACCAGGAGCGTGTCCACACAACCTGTGCCCAGTAGCAGAGGTAAAAAGAAAATAGCATTTCCATTTCAATATCATTTGCCCAATGTATAGTTGTTATTATACAAGGTTGTAATAGATGAATAGCCAGAGGTTATAGGAGAACAACTCACCCACTCTGAGGCACACAGCTAGGATGGATGCTCACCACAAGGAACTCCACATAGGAGCAATCTCCAAAAGAGATACTGCCTTAGTGGTGGTCAGCCCTTAAATGGGATCTAGGAGAGGTGGAGTCAAGCTCCACCCCTTCTGGGAGCACAGCTGAATTACCTTCACCTGTGCTCCTGCAGCTGACCCGTCACTTGCCTCAGATGGTTAATCAGAGGTTCAGGCTGGGATTAACAGTTTCCCATACACCCATGAAAAACAATTTTCACAAACTTATGAAAAATGGGACTATCTGACTTAAAGACAACAATCACGGTTCCAGTGTGATTAACCCCCTTCTTCCCCTCCAACAATGATTTTTTATGGACCGGTGCAGCTGCTGCAGCAGCCACCCATAAAAATTATCTACTGCTTAGAGAAATGCAAGACTAAATGACATATTTTTGGATTTTTAAGTGTCACTTCAGTGAAATGTACTTATGTATGAATAGCTCCCATTTATTTTTTTTTTAGGAATGGTTAAAAACGAGGAAATTGTGACAATTCTTGAACATTTTCAATTGCTTTTCCTTCTGTTGGTCTTGCTGAATGGGGAGAATGTTTTTATTTTTGGATATTTTAAGGGGGAAACATTCAGAATGTTTCATTTTTCACTACTTCACCTCTTTTTCTCCTTCTCCTATTTGATACTGAAAAAGAAGAAAGTTTGGGAGTGGGAAGGGAGGATGGAGGGGGAAGAGGGAGAGAGGGAGCAAGAAAACCTCAAACACAGTTAATTTTGATGGAATGGTAAAATGGAAGGTTTTGTCTCAAAGTTGATAGGAGTGCTGAAGAGAAGGGAGGAAGCATGAAGTGCAGATGTTTGGGTTTGCTCGGGTTGAGGAGCAGGAGGAATGCTCATGTGGGGCACAGTACTCAGTGGCCATGGACAGGAGCAGCGCCAATGTCTTGGTTGCCCAAGGAGGCTGTGGATGCCCCATCCCTGCAGGCATTTAAGGCCAGGCTGGATGTGGCTCTGGGCAGCCTGGTCTGCTGGTTGGCGACCCTGCATATAGCAGGGGGTTGGAACTGGATGAGCATTGTGGGCCTTTGCAACCCAGACCATTCTGTGATTCTGTGATCTTCTGGGAGCATCAGGGCTAGCATGGGAAGGAGCCGAAGGCAGAGCTGTGGTGTGCTGGAGGATGAGGGCAGTTCCAGCAGTAGGGTTAGCTCAGAGAAGCCATGGAGACAAGAGGGAGAAGAACAGATAGATGCAGTATTCATGTGATCCAAGAAGAAAGTTTATAAAGAATTAATGAATCCCCCAAAAATGTCTTTGAAAATACCAACAACTATGTAGATAAGAGTGAAAATGCCGCCTTCTTTCAGTCCTTGTTTCAAAAGAGTCATAGCCACCCCATGACACAGAGGATTGATGGGGCTTTTTATGGTTAAAAATAGCTTAGGAGAAGAGCCATTGAAATGGATTATGAACTTGCTTATGGAGATGAAACAGAGGGTGTTGGCAAGAGGGGGAATTGAGAGCGAGGAAACAAGTGGGGTCAGTGCTGTGGGCCTTGTGATGAATGCCCTTGTGTGGATGCCCTTGGTGAAGGTGAAATTTCCAAACAGGCGTGACAGTGCTGAGCCCAGGGCACCCAGACGCCAAGCACAGCCAGGCGGGCAGGCAGTTCCAGAGCGCTGAAGCTAATTATGGAGATGAACATGCTATTCGTGTAGTTCAGCAGATGGCACCATGTTCTTAAACTCTTGAGATGAAAACTTTTTATCTAGACGATAACAGGGGTTTCATGGTATTGGCTGAAAAGGAAGCTTTTGTCAAAAAATACCGTTTGGAAAACTGAAGCAAGGGGAATGGTGAGAGTTCTGGATTTCTTTTTAGGGTCCGAGTGTATCCTTTCCTACACTTGGCAGCTAGAAAATGTTCAGCGGCTTCATGGTGTGATGATGCTCTTTAATGGGAGATATTGTGTGATCTTAAAGATGGATTTCATCCAACAGATCATTTCTGCTCACTTCTGTGACATGGGTGGGATCTTGAAAGTTTGGCTGCCTTTCCAAAGTCCCCAAACTTCTCAGAGCATCCAGACTGGCTGGGCGGTTTGTGAGGGATGTTTTCTCCTGATGTTTTCAGAGCTTTCATGGTTCTGGACCCAAATGCTCTCTGAAGTGAGGCTCAGGACTGAGGCTGAGCTCCATGACTTGCTCGTTTCTTCTTGCTTGTGGTCAGTGATGGGCAGATACCAAGCTCTCAGTGCCCCACTGCGCTGGGCAAGTGCCTGGAACTGGAGATCTGCAAGAAACGTGTGAGGTAAAAATTATCTGAACTTTTCTGCAGACCCTAAGTTTGTTTTAGCTTTGGCACATTGTGTCCATACCATTTTGTCCGTCTCTAATGCTGTGTAAATAGCATAAAGCAGTTGCTTTGTGAAATATGTGATGCTTGTAGAAACGTATATACCGACTGGCTTCCAAAATCAATATGGGGAACCCTCAGTACTGCATTCTGAAGTTCATTTCTGTTTTGACGCATCTTCAAAGTAAGACATAGAGTCCATTACTTCTCATGCTTTTTAAATTTAAAGGCAGCGATTTAAGTATTGATGAAAACGTGTCAGTCGTAATCTTTATGAACGGCTTATGGAATCCGTTTGTCAGAAATCTCTGCTTTTATTTTGTATGCACTGTTCTGGTTGCCTTTTTGATTTAGAAAAGAGTCTGTAGATTTTCGTGTTGTTGGACAAAGCAAATGGCTGAACAAGCATCTTGGAAGCAGGGACAGAGAGCCATTGCACATACTGCATGGTGATAGCTGTAGAAACAGCATTGCTCATATCCCCCCCTGGCCTTGGCTGGTCCTCATCCCCATGGAGGTGCCCCATGCGCAACGTGAAGAACATTTACATTCGGGTGGATTCAGAGGTCTGACTCCAAGACTGCAAATCTAATTTAAGTGTTTTTATCGACTGCTTTTTTAAATTGAGCTTTTTTAGCAGTTCTCAAAGACCTGAGAAAGAGAGAAAATAGATCTCAGCCTGCTATGCAGGATGATATGTTCTCTAAATCTGTTATTCGGAATGCATTCAAAGTGCTTACACCTTTAGGTTTTCCAAAATACATGAAACCATCCTTCTAAGAGTGCTTCTGATGCTTTTTTGCTTTAATCTGATATCAGGATCTCCTCTTAGCATGTACCATGAGGGCAGTGGTTAAGGCAAAGACACCAGTAATTTCATCACTTCATCAGTTCATCCCTTTCCCTGCTGTTGGAAAGTAATAACAAGCGGAGTTTGGGACGTGGAGTGTTTTCTGCAAACCAAACTGTTACTGGTGCTTTTTAATGACTAGACATTGAAAACACAGTTACTGTTCTAATCGGGATCAGCATTAATTTCTTCCTTGCTTTCAAATGTTATAACTACATTTCTCCCAGTATGTTGGCATCTGTGCTGGTATTTATGAAGTTTTGAGTGCTTTGACTGCCATGCAAATTGTTCCTGAAAGTGCCCTCTGAGGAACTGAAGTGAGAGGGAGCTCAGCAGTCGTAATAATCCTGCCTTTTAAAAGATTATTTTGCAATTAAATTTGTGATGTTTTTATAAAATGGATGCACGGTGACTTGCTGGCATCCCTAGCAGACAAAGGAGGGTTTTGCCTTTACAAATACAAGATCAGTTCTGTTTCTCCGAATTCATACGTACGGTGTTGCTTTGCATTTTGCCATTTTCTTTAGATTTGCCTACGAGCCTATAAAGAAGCTCATGTGCTCAGCATGGAGGCATCCTGGCTGGTGGTGGTTGTTCCGCAGGGAGTACATTCTCAAACTCATATCAAGCAGAATAATTATCAGCGAGGAGTTACTTAACAGAAGCAAGCGGGCTTTATGCATTCTTTTTGTATATGAAATATTATGCAAATTTATCTGTGAATGTTATTAATCTTCTGCATGTTATCCCACTGATGCTGATATTCTCATCTCAGATTGAACCCAAGCGGTGTGTGGCACCTAGCAGCTCACAGGCCTTCCTTATTTCCCCTCCCTGATCTCGGCTGTGGGTTTGAAAATCCCATTGGTATGTGTGTGAGTGCAGCTGCTGCTCTGGGAGGGGCAGAACCTGGCTCCTAAAGACAGGGAAAGGTTGGCATTTGGTTTGCCATGCGTCGTGGCCAGCAGGTAGCCTGCGAGGGGCTGGGAGGAATGAGGCTGTTGCTGCCCCTCCCTCTGTTACTTGATCGTTCCCAAGCTGCAGATATTCCTTCTCTCTTCTGTTGTGAGCTCCTGCAAGCTGGATGGCATTCCAGTGCTCTGAGGTCTAAATGTATTTAAACCCAAACATTTAAGGATGAAATACGATCTATTTATTTTGCTTTCTAATGTGTTTCTAACCAAAGAGATGTAGACCCGCAATGGGGTTATGGCTTCCCCTTCCGAAAAAGGAAACAGGAGCTGGGGAAAGTTCTGGCTTTGCCAAGGTAATCAGGAAAAGGATTAATACAGGGAGATGTAAAACCCGCTGCTGAATATCCATCATAAAGAAAAGACCAGAAGGCCCATTACTACTTGCAGCCCTCCCCATTGCTGAGAACCTGGCCCGTCCTCTCCATCAAAAATAAATTTGCCATAACAAAATTAGGCCTGTCCGGCAGATTATTAGCCAACAGAATATATAGCTCAGTCTCTGAGCTCATCTGCTAAAACCACTATGAAATACTGTCCCCGACGAAACTGCTGGGAATTTTGCCATTGTCTTCAGAGGAACTCAGATGTCTTTGCAGGTATTTACAAGACTTCAAAGTTGCTTCTCTAAAATGACCTGTTTACTTTTCTGTAAGTGGGATACACATACCTCAGGTATTTATATTACTGTTCTGTCAAATGGCTCCAATCTGTGAGCAGTTAGAAGTAGCACTGATGCTAAGAGGGTTCCGTATGTTCTCTCTACTGATTAAAGTTTAAACTATGCTTAGACCAAAGCAGATACATTAATGCATGAAAAAGCTGAATATTTAAAACTGAATACATAAACTGATTGCGGAAAACAACTCAGTGAAAAGAGAGGATGTGCCCCATATCATTTATTACTGAGCCTTTTGGCACATCCCAGTTTCTGAAGTGCTGGGGAACCAGCCGTGTGTTTCACAATGAGGTTCTCTGCCCACCAACCATTCCACTGCCCTGTTGTGTGCTGGGGAATGGTAGCAGCAGGGCCTTAGGGGCTGACTGGGGAAGTTGGGTATCCTGTCTGTGGAGTTCTTTCTGCTAGGAGTTAGCGAGGCGCATACATGATGAATGTAACCCAGTTGTGCCTGTGTATCTGTCAGCACTCCGCTCCGATTGCAGCCTCATATGGTCTTAAAATAGCAATGAAAAGACATTAGTGCATAGCATATACCTCTATACCATATGCTGGGGATAAAGGAATCTAATTGGGGGTCTTTTCCTTTTTTATTTTTTTTCCTTGCGTGTATTATAATGCTTCAGCTTCAGCTCTGCAGAATATTTTTTGCTTTCAACAGAAACTACTGAAATGTGTTTGACTCCTGTTACGCAAACTACGATCCTCAGCCTGCTGTTGGTTTGATTAATGCCCTAAACAACAAAGCTCAGAGGAAGTTTTATTTAAATCTTCAGCTATATATATATATATATGTATATTAATTTTACAAACTATTTTAATCACGGTATCAACCCTTGTGGAATGGGTTCGTCATCTGTTGAAATCAGATCTTTCTCTGCTTCTGCCATCAGTAGAATTTTCTTTGAATAAATTCCAAAAAGATAAAGAGGATATGTATCTGACAGAGCTTATCAGATGCTCTCGTGGTGAGCAGCCAGCACCCTGTTGACCACTTCCATGTGTTCTAATGCTTCCAGAACGTACGGGCAGAAACGTGTGTGGAAAATGAGCTCGCATTTGTTTAGGCTTAATTCAGAGCGCGTCCTTGGGCGCGGATCGGCGGTGCCACAAGGCAGGGCGATGCCATTTATCCCTGATAGCCTTCGCACAGCAGTGCATTACATTTGTGTGTGATTATGTCCACTTAGAAATGTTTGCCCACTTGTCTAGGCAGGAAATAAAGTACTTGGATGCAAATTACGTGCCACACCGCTCTTTGACAGCGCAACTCGAATATCAGAATATGCTTTTCAGTTAATCCAGAACACGGAAATCTGTCACAGAATGTTTTCTCAATTCTCTTCTCAGTTATAACTGTTATTTGAAGAAATGATCAAATATGAACAGGAAAATGATGAGCAGCATCTGCTTAGAAAATAAGCAGGGACTATCTGTGCCTCAGTACAATCAAACGAGTTATACGTGGTTGGCCTTTTAGGCATTGCGATAGCAAACATAATTAAAGTAGCAAAGAAAAATGCTCGTAGTGCTTGAACAATGTGTGAAATATGCATTCTCTTGCTTTTGCGTGTAATGTGTATGAAGCACCTCCGTGGTTTTTGTGATGCATGTCCAGCTTTACGTGCCCAGCTGGTACACTGGAAAGAGCTCAGGGCTGGATCCGTGGGGCTGAGGCAGTGTGTAAGTCCAGGAGGGCAGTGCCAGCCCTGCCTTTCCCTGCAACCTCCACGCTGCAACTCAAAATGCTTGTAATTTGTTCTTTGTTTTTCTCTCTCTTTTTTTTTGTTGTTGTTTGTTTTCTTTGTGTCTGCATTTGCTAAGGTGATGCTGTCTCAAGGTATGCACTGTCTTGCAACGCAGCTCTTCAGTGCTCTTATACCAATGCATTTATTTCTGCTGCATTTTCAATACAAGCCAGTTGCACAAGCAGAAGTGGCTGAGCGTCCTAGCTTTTAAATGCTTCTGAGATGTAAAGCTATTGATCAGACAGCCTTGGGAGCAGTGGCTGTGGCTGAAACACGGTGTCTTATGGAGGAAAATCCGCCTGCCTCGCACCTCTGGGGATCTCTGTCCTTATGTGCAGCAGTTTTGGAATCCTCCTTCAAACCCATCTGCTCTGAGCTAGCTGGCAAGTGAGAAAGCCAAGCATCTGCATGCCACTTGTTTGTGTGCACATCAAAGTATTTAAACGGTCAGAAGTTCTGTCTCTGGCGTATCCGAATTTATTATTTTCTTCTGCTTTTTCACTTCCTGACAAATTCCAAGTAGGTCCAAAAAATAATTGGGAACATTTTACATTTCTAGGGTCGCGGGAGGCCCTTGTGCTGCCTGGTGGGCTGTTGTGGAGGCTTTGCTCTGAAGGCAGGCAGATCCCCGCATTGCGTTTACCGTCGGTGCTGCCTCCTTTGGCGTTCCATTTTGTCAAAGGCTGTGACAGTTTGAGCGAAGGGAGGAGGGTTTGGTGCAGCCACCTCAGCCTCAGCAGGAAATGCATTGACTTGCCAATGTATGATCATCTCATTGACTTGGAATGAATCGGACTGTGTTTCTAAATATCCACCTGAAAGCAATGGTGACTGTCATTACTTTGAGCCTCAAGCAGACAGAAATTGAGACAATAACCGAGAGTGTCTCATTGCAGAAGAATGAGAGCTGACTGCTTTGCACAAGCATTGCTTTTGGAGGCGGAGGAGGGACATCCGAGGGCTGAACGTCCCAATGCTGCTGGGCTGCTGGGAGCACGGCGGCAGTGGGCAGCCTGGGCTCATTCACTGTCAGGATTCTGAGCTCTCCCCTGCCCAGGGTCTGTCTAGAAAGAAAAGTGCTGTTGAGAGAGCCCTAAGAAAGGGGGAAAACCCACTCTTCCACGCTCAAACCCTTAGAGAATTTAAATGTCTGTAAAATGTTTTGAGCTTCTACATTTTTAGGCGTAATTAACTAAAAATACATTGAAGTAACGACATTTAAGTTGAGGATGTTTTTATTAAATTTTATACTGTGTGTAAAGCTGCGATGTGTCTAACAAAGCTGAACCTACCCAAAAACAGAGCCGAGGAAATGGCAAGATGAGGGCGTTCCCGCTTTCCCTGCCCTGCTGGGTCTGGTAATGCTGATCCGACCCCGGCCCAGGAGCCTTTAATGCAATTATACCGAACAATATTTAAAGCTGTGAACAGATGCAGGCCCCCCGAGTCCCGGGCACGTTTCCCCATCTACATGATCTCTCTGACCGCCTTTTGAAGTCCTCCTCGTCCTGGAGGTGGAATTTGTTTGGTATGAACTGGAAATCTAAATAGCTCGGCAAACACAATGACAGATGGCAAGATCCCAGTTGGAACGTGTGACCAGCAAACTGGCTGCGATTTGTTTTCACTCCGGGGTAGACAGCAGACATACTGTGTCTGTGCAACAGCTGTGACAAATATTTAATTCGAGAACTTTCTAAGAGCGGGCAGCATTTCCAGGGAGAGAGGAGGAGATGCTACCTGTGCAGTTTTCTTTCAAAGAACAAGCAAGGAGAGAGCTCTGTTAGAGCCAGGGGACAAGGAAGGCTCAGGAAGTACAAAAGGAACAGAAGTGTATGTAATATTTACGCTCTCAGTTGAGCGCGGTTGCTGCGTTAGGTTGTTGCGAGGAACGGAGAGCACAAGTGGGGATTCATCAAGTAAAGATGTTGGCTTTGCAGTGCCAGAGAGATTTTTTTAGTTTCCGAATGCTGAACAATGCGTTTTCTTAAGGGAATTATTATTATTATTATTTTTTACGATATTTTTTAATAAGTGACTTGAAAAACGATGTGCTCTCATGTGAGTCCAAGTCAGCACTGTCTGCAAACCTTTGAAGCGATCCCTTTATTGCCGTAACGATTTTTGATTCTTGGAATGAAAAATAAATACATGTGAATACAATGAACCGAGCCTTTTCCAAATGAAGAGAACAATCCGAGTGCCTTTCCCATTTAAACACCCAGTGTCTGTAGTAACTGAAGTAATCTATAACCTTTTGCAAGTGATGTGTGCTGTGTATTTGGCTTTTCTTTTCCTCTTCTTTCTCACTGCCACGTTAAGCTTAAAATGAGCAGTTTGCTCAAACCCTGGGCCCTTTAAAGCTGATGGTAAATTCTGTGCGAGGAGAGCATCAAGTTTAAAGGACGGGACCCTACGTCTATCATATCCTGCATCCCTCTGCATCTGCCTTGTTTTTCCTACATCTTTGTACACTGCCAGATTCCTCGCGTATATTATTTTGGCTCTCAAGCCCAACTTTCCCCACCCAAGGCCTTAAAGAGCAGCATATTGTATTTCAGAGCACCGTGACAAACGTCCCCAAAGTGTCATTTTGTGTAAGTAATGCAGGGAAGGACGGTGGTAGACTTGGAGGAAAGTTTTCTCTTTTTTCCAAGTACTTGGATTTAACTGAAAGCTCAGTCTCTAAGAAGGGACACTGAATGGGGAACTGCAAAGCTAACTCTTTTAAATGGACTGTGGCTCGCCTGCAAAACTTGTTAGCACTAGCATGTGAGTGTGAAACAGGTTGCGTGTGTGTGTGCATATGCATGTAGATAGTTGGATAGATGGATGAGGATGGAGGAACATTTAATACTTGGTTTCTTATACTTCAGTAACTGAGGTCCCAATGCAGAAAAAAAAAACAACCTAGTTCATCAACTCAAGTGGTGTATATTTATATTTCTGAACATCAGTAATCACAAAGGATGATCTAGATTTTTCTTTTCATCCTCTGATATGTAGCAGAAATAGATGAGAGTTATATGGGAATCCTCGGTAGAAAAAGAGCTGAGTTCATTAAAGTATATAGGATCAGAGGAAAGGATTTCAGGAAATAGCAAAGGTTTGAATAGGGATAAGTAAAACTAATCTTGTGGAGAATGAAAAAGAACTAGACGGCACCAGGCTATGGCTGTTTTAACCAGGATGTTGATTAAAATCTGTTATTCTACAAGATACGTAAAAAGGCAAGTCTTCCATGTTGCACAGCAATTGTTTTACTCCTTTGTTGCCGTGACTTTTTGTACATTAGTCTCATTTTTATAAGCTGGTTTTATATTACGAAAGTGTTTTTTTTTTTAGCTGTGATAAGAACAGCCACTGGAAGATGGTTTAAGAACAAAAACGAGCACAACTCTCCCAAGTCCTGCTCGTGACTCATTTATTCTGCTAATTGTTTCATTGTATAATCTCTCCAGGAGCCGTGGCCAGGTCAGACCTGATGGTGGGAAAGAGTCCTGGTGTACAAAGGATGTTCTCTTCTTATGCATTCCAAAATGGAGAGATGGTCTTTTCAGAGGGAGAGCTGAGCTGGGAGCTCCTATTCAACTCCATGCCCACACTATCTGGCAGACTGTTTGCAGAGTCTCCGTTTCCTAGGAATCCCCCATCCTATAAATACGGACAGCATTCTTTGTTCCTAGAAGTACACCCAAAATTTCATTGTGCTGAAATGAATGTTATTTGCTAATGCCAAGTCAGTCACTTGAGGCTGTATCAATGACCTCATTGTTCATTTAGTATGTTAAAGACATTTAACTAATTATTAATGAACCTAGTGAAGTTTATGTTCGCTGAACTTTTCAGAATATCCTTCAGGGAACATGTCCCACAGCATGAGAAATTTGCTGTCCCTCCTGCTGGGAACAGGCCTGGGGAGAGCTTCCTAGTGCCAGAAAAATACCAACCTCCACTTAGGGCAGAAACTCATAGAAATAAACTTCGTCTCCATCTTAGCTGTGTGTGCAGAGCAACGCGAGCATCGTTACTCTTGTTGTTATAGGTGTGATGAGTAATATAATTACTCTGTGACTAATAGAGAGGTCAATTACACCTCCAAGATGAAGGATTTGTTTAAGCAGTGAGGTCAAAGCTCAGTGTCTTCCCTTCCTATCGTGATTCTTTGCCCACCCAGAAGTTTCCATTAAAAAAAATAAGATAAAAGTGTGCAGCAAAGAGCTGATTGCTTCCAATGGCAGGAGCGTAGCAAAGCAGGGATGGTAGATCTTACCAGGGGGCTTCTTCTCCAGTGTAATGGGCGGTAATCTGTTAATGGAAGCACACCATGGCTGTCCAGCAGCACAGCTTCCATGCAACACCTCACAGTGGAACAAAGCGTGACCAGGCTGTGTGCTCCATGGAAGGAGTTTCTGATAGTCTGAGAGCTGCGTGCCCTTAAGAAGTTGCAGGTTACACTGGGGCAATGCTGAGCTGTCAAGCCAGCTTGCTTAGAGGACCAGATGAGAAATTAGTGTAAAATTGACTTTGTGTTCAGAGCTACTTAAAAAGAAAAAAGAAGAAATATTCCAGCTCAACGTGCTAATAGATATATGTCTGGAGAGAGAATAGATGCGTGCCTCAATGCTTGTGGTTTTGCACAGATGCAGAGACAAAGCTGTGAGGCCACATTAGGAGCAGATGTGCTGTGTGCTTTATAAGCCTTGAAGGACTTCTCAGTGTGCCTGGTGGACGTGCATCTGCACCTGTATCCATACCTAGCGATTTCTGGAGAGCTCTATCATGGATTTCCAACAGCTCCTTTGAGGTCCCCTCCTATAGGTTAATATCATCATGAAGGCACCTGCACGGAAAGCAGAAGAGTAATAGGGCGGCCTAAATTTAGCTTTACAGGGATGTATCTGGGACAGTTGAAAGGCTTTATTTTCTGGGGGAAAATGTAACATTGAAGAAAAGCATCAGAACAAACTCCAAGCAGCTGCATTGTTTGCAAGAGAAGAACCTCAGTCCACCAATGTTCAGCGTGCGACGGGAAGATTAGCAGCATCTGTGTAGGAATAGGAGCAGCCAAAGAAGTCCCACCTTGGCCCAGAACCTCGGTGTCCCTGCAGGTCTCTGCCCTTATGGTGACCCAGTAGTTCAATGATTCCAGCCGCCAGGGACTCTGAACCGGCTTCTGTGGCTAGGAAATCATTTGGGAGAGGCCGGGAACAGCTTGTTTTCTAAATTCTTTTCCTCTCAATGGAGCTCCCAGTCTGTATCACAGAATCACAGAATTGTAGGGGTTGGAAGGCACCTCCAGAGATCATTGAGTCCAACCCCCCTGCCAAAGCAGGTTCCCTACAGCAGGTAATGTAGGTAGCAGCTGTATGGAGCGCTGGCCACTGCCCTTGCACGGCATCCTGTGCACTGGGACGCTTGTGCTCATCTCTGGCCTTTGCAATATATTCTGCAGCATAAACCGAATCATCCCCAACCAATTGCTTCTCAGCCCCTGGCTAGTCAGGCATGCAAAGCACTTAATTAGCTATGTAAGTATTGCAGAGTTACCTGCAGGCTTGAATGACAGTGTCATAAGCAGAGAGCTCGATGAAAACCTGGTAAGAAAGCTAAGTTTATGGAATAGGTAAATTGAGGTAGATACAGACCTGGCAGTAATGGGTGCAGCAGCATGCACGTGCAGTGCACGTTTTTCTCCTCAGCAGGGTAGTTGTTTTGCAGATTTCTTGTGGAAATGAAATCAATCTGTAGCTGTGCTGCTGGATGGATATCCTGAACTTGTCACTCCTTCAGTATCTCAGCTCTCCCAGTGAGCTGCAAATTGTTCTAGATAAATGGTTGCATTTATTTTCTTCTCATACTGTGTCCAACCACCTGCTTTTCTGTGTTGCTGTAGGAGCTGGTAAAATACTCCACACTTCATAGATTTTTGAACTGGAGCCCATAAACATGGCAGAACAAATTTGGAGCTAATTTGACAGTGGCACAGGTTGCCAGAAAGGACCATTAATTAATGAAATCTTTACTCTGTCATCTGTGATAAAACTGATTAAAAGTTTTCTCTTCTAGATCTTTCAGATGCATACCTTGTATGAACTTTCATGGTCTGAAGTAAAGCTGAGGGGATAGAAGGTGTGTTTTTCACCTTTTCATAAATGCTCCAAGCTAAGAACTTCATTCGGACTTGGCAAACGTTGCTCACTCTCTGCTGCCTCACAGGGTTGCTTTCTGGAGGAGCAAAGTTTGGAGCGTTGTGACATTTGTGACATACATTAAGTTAACTGAAGACTGTGGAGTTATAAATCAGCAGGTAGTATGGCATGCACATGCACTGCTTTTGTGCTAGGTATTAACTAAGGCTTTTCGTTGTGATTTATGTGCTAGCGAGTTTATTACTTCTCAAAATATGAAAACTGGTACAGTTTCAAATGAGGATTTGATCCTGCTGTTTAAACCAGTTGTAATTATCAGTTTCAGCAGAGGATTATAAAAATTGTTTTGTTGGAATAAGCCGTAGAAAACCACATTTGAGGCATGCCTCTAAGCTGACTGCTAGCCATAGATACAAATGCAGATGTAAATGTAAATGTAGATGTTTTTGCTTGTTCATAGTGGCAGGAATGAGACTTTCCTCGCTGCCTCACCCCTGGAGAGGGCTTTTGCTGAGCAACGTCTGTCTTCATTCTTCTCATTGCTCCGTTTCTCTCTTTATTCACATTGAAAAGGGCCTCCTTGAAGTCTGGAGAACAGTTAGATGCATGGTTTCCCTTCAAGCCTGATGCCATTTTGCAGCCAGGGAAGGTAGAAAGCAGCCACTCTCAGAAACAGCTCTGAAGAGGTTCTTGAGATTTGTCACTCCAGCAAAGGGCTGCTGTAAAAATAAAGGCTTGCTGCAGAGCCAGAAGTTCAGTGTAGAGAGACATGTGGGAGAATCCGGCCTGTAAAGCAACCAATCCAAAATAACTCGTGTGATTGGAGAAAAGGAAATTGAATCTTCAGAATGGGTTCCAGTTTTACCAAGACCAAGCATTTCTAGCAATATATAACAGAAAGGAGATCTAATTGTATTTCAAGCAGTTTCTGTTAATGGCTATTTAAAGTGCAATACATAAGATTTTTTAAAATCTACCACTCTTGTCACTCCCTTTCTATGTAGATTTTTTCCATCAAATTGCTGTTATCAGACAGTCTGCTCAGCAAATGATGTCTTAAATAGCAATTTTCCATTTCTTTAAAAAAAATCTTTTGGGCTACCTTCGACTTTGAATAAATAATTGCCCTTTAGAAGAACAAAAGAATTCAAATACAAACATGCAGTTGATTTCTGCAGGTTGACTATTCATTTCTTTTAAGCATTTGAGAATATAGGATTGGACCATCATTTTATTGTTTTTTAATGTTTTATATCCTTGGGAACAGGTTGCCCAAGGAGGCTGTGGATGCCCCATCCCTGGAGGCATTCAAGGCCAGGCTGGATGTGGCTCTGGGCAGCCTGGGCTGCTGGTTGGCGACCCTGCACACAGCGGGGGGTTGGGACTGGATGGGCATTGTGGGCCTTTGCAACACAGGCCATTCTATGATTCCATGATCCTTATTCTGTGCTTTCTGCTAGTAAATGACATGAGGATTTTTGTTTGGTTTCAGCTTATAAGCTTCATATGTGCCTTGCAGCTGCATGTTAAATTCCTAATGCTATCTAATATTGGAAAGAGATTATTAAGTGAGATAAAGTGGGTGGGGGAGTGCCCACGTATTTCACAAGGTTTTGATGCTAGGTAATAAGGAAGGTAACTCATGTTGGAGTATGACTTCCCTACAGCTCCTGCACTAACGGGAGCGGATGGCATCCCATTTGTTTAATTGAATTGATGCAGAATGCTAAAAATACTCTCTGTTGAACTTAACAATTATGCTCCCTATCTGGCATCTATAGCAGACTTGCCCCATGTATTTAGATCAACAATGAGGGCAGTGAGAGATCTGCTTTATATTTATAGCTCGTTATATTTAATTTGCTGGTGTGAGGATCTCAGCTCATAATCGAAGCGGTAAGAATGACTTTTCACAGAAGGGTCCGTCACTGTCACCCTGACCTCGCTGACATTTTCTTTCACATCTCTGTCTTGTGCTGTATTCATATGAATATACGATGAGACATATGAAATGTTTCCTCTCATTGTGGCTTTCTTTTCTGCCATAGCACAGGAAGGCATTGGGTAATGGTCCCTGCACCCAGCCCCAGCTACAGTTGCGGTCATCCAGAGCACCCACAAGTCAATTAGCCATGCTATAAAGCAGGACGTACTCTGTTTTGTTCGCAGAAACATCTCTGGCAGATAAGCACATTCAGGCTGCCCTGGGAACACGCACGGCACTGGGTTTTATGAAGGAGCATATCCTCACTGCCCTGCTTTGCAGGATGCTTCTCACTTTCGCAAAGTTCAGCCAAACTCCTCCTCATCTTCTGACAGCTCTGGTGGTTCCAAATCAAATCACTTCTTATCTCCTTCCGTTCGTCTAATTCTACTTTTCTCCTTCCACTGACACACTCGTTTTGGCAGAGGAGCAAGCTCTGCCAGCGTGCCATCTGGTTCTCCCTTGTACAGCATTGCTTTACTGGAGAGACTTTCCTCCGCACTTCAGAAACTTCTTTGATCCTCACTCATCTCTTACCGTGCTTGTCCACTCATCTCTTAATTACATTCTATTGACTCTATATCTCCCTTGAGAGCACACACAGAGCATTTTTAGAAAGCAGTGAATATACCGCGTTTGTTTTGTCATACTGAACTGTCACATTGATGACAGTTTTCCTAAAATAGACAATAATTAAAGCTCGCTATAAGTGTATGTTCTTCCCATCCTTGTAATACGCCAAGGTTCCTGCAGAACTGCAGTCACAGCTGGATGGCTGCTCCAACTGCGGCTCCGTGCTGTAGGAAATTGTTGGTCTTTATATCTTCAGTGTCTAAATGCAAACAATTAAACATTTATAATCACTTGCTTTGCTCCGAAGCTTTAAGAAAAGCTGTTCTAATCAACGAGGTGGTCCTAATTTAATGTCTGTTATTTCAGCAGCCGTGAAATAAAGCTCTGCCAGTAAATATTTACTATCGAGTTACTTCTAGAAATGTATTTTCTGTCTGAATTTTTCTTACTCCTTAATGAGCACTTAAATAAAAGAAGCACATAACATTAACTTCTGCTCTGTTACATTTAGGCAGTGAATTAAAAAGTACAATGGAGAACAGAAATGCCCCTATTATATAGAATTTGCTGGCCCATTGGATATAATTTCTTTAAGTCTTTTGACACCAAGTGACAGATCTGAAAGTCATAGAATCATATCATGGAACCATAGATTGGCCTGGGTTGCAAAGGCCCACAATGCCCATCCAGTTCCAACCCCCTGCTGTGTGCAGGGTCGCCAACCAGCAGCCCAGGCTGCCCAGAGCCACATCCAGCCTGGCCTTGAATGCCTGCAGGGATGGGGCATCCACAGCCTCCTTGGGCAACCTGTTTGAGTGCGTCAAAAAAACATCCTGTGTTAGCTTTTATTCTCTAATATTCTTTAAACTTTTCTACTAAATGGCTTGGCTAAACTATTTTTAAACGAGCTTGCATTCTGATTCCAAAAGTCTAGTTCAATATTACAGTGAAAACGAAGAAATCCAGAGGTACATTTATATCCTTAACTGTTAATCAGCTGCTTTCTGCTCTGTGTCACTGTGCAGCGTCAGTGTCCTATAACAGTGATGAGTTTAAGGGAAAGGTTATCATCATGCATCCATCCGCATGGATTCGCAGGATTCCTAGTGTGAATGAAGAAAGAAAATAGTCAAGCCAAATTCTCCTTGTGTTCTAAGTCTTGAAGATAAAACAAATGCTGCTGAACATACGGTTTTAAGGCCAAATCCAAAAAAGGATTTTCAGTGAGGCAGACTTCAGTGCCTAAGTCCAAAACTGCTCAACCAAAATATCATCAGCTCAACTGTAGAGGTTATGAAATGTACTGGCCGTCCCCTTTACTCAGGAATTTCGCTGGTTGTCGGCTTCTCAGGGTGCCCAGCTGCCTCAGCCTGCCGGCAGGCTGTCTGGTTTCACTGGAAGCCAGAAAGGAAGGGGAACAGCACGCGGATCCTTGGAGTGCATCCTCCCACGTGCTGGCAGGCCTCAGTCTGCACAGGGTTTGATTGCAGCAACTCTCTTTTTTTGGATGTTACTGATGGAAGCGGTGGTTGAGGTTCTGCCTTCTTCATAACCTGCAGCCATGGCTTTAAAGAAGTGGAGGCAAGAAGTGGGTAACCCTCCTTGTTCTTACCCTCATGGGTGGGTGGGTTCTCTGAAGCTTTTGTTGGCCTGTGAGGTAAAGCAAGTAGGGGTTAAAATAGAAAAACATGGCTGCGGCTTCATCTGTACCATGTGTAGGCACAAGAGGAACGCCCTGTCCACTGGGCTTTTTGCTTTTCCTAAGGACGCGGTGATAAATGTTTGGTGTTAAATGCATCAATTCTTGCCAACAAAGTCAGACTCCAGGACTTGAAGATATGATATTGCAGAGTCCGTTTTCTTTGCACGCTTTCTAGCGTTGGGTCCCATGACTCCTCCATTCCTCTCTGCATGATAGAATCCGAAAGCCAAAGCAAATCAGACCTTCTCTCCAGCAGGCCTGTGGCACCTTGCCTGGGGCACTTCGCTCTGAAGGGCACTGAGCTCCCTCTGACTTTGGAGGACATCAGCATCTTTGGTCAGGACATGAACATCTTCTGGCTTGGAAAGAAAACAATGGAAAGGTACTTCTCACGAAATTCAGCTTAGGGATTTTTGTGTCTCTTGGTAGTCTCATTAGCTTCTTAGAGAACCCAGAAGGGATTTTCTTTAAAATGCTCTTGCAGTGCTAGTGATTGATTTCCTCTCAAACCTATGGGTTGTATAGGGGCAGCAGGTGGAGATTTTTCCCAGAGGATGGCATTTGTTGCTGGGAGCTCAGATTTTGTTGGACTTCTGTTTGAAGAAGGAACAGAAATTGGGATCACTACTGAGCAACTTCCAAGTTACAGTATAATGGCCTCTCAACATCTCTGTGCTGCACTTTTTCTTCCTGAAGGCCAAACTCTGCCTCTGTCACTTGTTGGGCAGCAGTTCTTCATTTTTATGGGGTCAATGTCAAACTAAGGTAATATTCAGATCTCAGAGCCTGAAACATAATTACTTACATATAGTAGATCCACATCACACATCCCTGACTATATAAACATTTGCCCCTTCTTGTGCATTTACAAAGTCTGCTGTTGCTTTCACTCCATTTAGAGAACTGTATTCCGAATGCATGACTCGGGTATTTAGCTCTCTGGAAAACCACCTTCATATTTTCATGTTGAGACCTTCAGGAAGCAGCATGCCCATGAACTTGGCCTCAGTTCTCTGAAGGACCATTATTTGCACCACATATCAGCAACATCCCGATTTTAGAGACTCTGTTTCCTATTTGAGAGATCACAGCACAGTGACCTTCGATGAATTTGTGCTAAGTTGACATCAATGTCAAAAATTCTTAAGTTTTATTTGGCTTCCTTTCTCATTGGAGCAAACCTTCATAAGGAATTCCACATATGAGGCTGATATGAAATGAAATGAAATGAAAAAAAAAATTCTTTTCTGAAGTGATTTATGTTGCCTTGGGTATGTGTGTAAGGACTTGCTGGTGCTTTCCAGCAAATCCAGCTGCAGGACATTAAAAAACAGTAGAGTGGAAATGGTGAGGTTGCTTAATCCAAGAAGAGATAAACCAGACAAAACCCAACTAAATAAAAATGCAATTAGATAATTTGCACTGTGCTTAGTATGATCTAGCACCAAGTACATTTTGTCAGGCTTTGTCTTGAGCCTGTAACGTTTCTGCCCACAAGAGACAGCGTTTTATAACTGCAAGACTAGATTCCTTCAAGACTTTGGGACCTTGTGTTGCAGTAAATAAGAGAATGTCCATTGACTTTGTCTGGAAGAGGATCAAACTCTGTATAAACATGGAATTAATTGGCTTTCTGAAGCCTGTGAACTTCAGCCCAGTATTTATCAAGCCTGTGTCATATTCTGTGTTGAAATCAAGCAACAATCGTATTTTCATATGGTTTTGGCAAGAAACCAGGAGAAGCTTTGGGACTTCAACTGACTTTCTTGTGAAGTGAAACCCGAGGAAATATTGTTACAGCACCCTGTGGGGAGAAACTTGGTCGTTTGGTACACCATTGTTCTCCAGCAGCTTTGGAAAGCAGCAAGGTTCTTTGCCATGGTGCTCTCCCTTTATTTCTAGTTAGTATCCTCATCAGTATTTCTGGGTGGGAAGAACCTTCACTTCTTTGGCAGCAGGATAATAATACATCTGTCAGGCTGAGCCACTGCTCCTCTGCCAGCCTTGTGCTTGGGTGGTGAAATATCCCAATATATGTGGCTGCAGATTCAAAGTCCTGACGAAGAAGTGGGAAAACTGCTACTTTTCCCAGTTTGCAAAATGTCCCATTAAAATGGTGAGACTTAGAAGCTGAGTTTATATGAATTTAGCCATATATAATCCATACCCAGAAACCCAAATATAACCTTTATATTCACATACTGTAGTCGTATGCAAGTCTGTCCTTTGAGATCACTACAGTCAAGCTAATGTAAGTCTTTCTTTTCATTTGAAGATGTACGTCTCAGCTTTGTCTCCGTTTGCTTTCTCCAAACACTGAGGCGTTTATTTGACATCTGGCAACTTATATCTTATGATAGAACTTATCAGTAAACCTGCTTCTTGTTTGTTTGGATGTTATCTTCTGTGCGATTAATTAAGCTTCCAAAATCTATGCAAAGCATATATTAAAATGACAAGCTTTTAATCTGTCAGCAGTCAGTCAAGTGCTGGCCTGCATGTAGGCATTTGCACACTTCATAAACTTCCTGTAAACTCGTGCAGAGCCTGAGAGAAGACAGAGCCAACTTCTGGGACAAACCATCACATTCCTTAAGGTTTTTAAACTTAAGAAGTTTTATGTCATTGCCTCAGTTTTGCAACAACAGCAGTGGAAGGGAAAGTGTGGGAACACCCGCAACACTGCTTGCCGGAATACTTTCAAACTGCCTGCAGGCAAATTCTGTTAATTATGAGGAATAGGAAGCAGTGCGGGTCCCTGCTTCCGTGGGAGTTTGGGCATGTGTGGGGCAGGCGGGTAGGTGTGTGCGTGCATGTTGTGCTCTGTGCAGGAAGCTCTTTGAGGCTGGCCGCCCACCAGGGCTCCTTGCTTTCCCCGTGTAGGTCTGCAGGCACGGCTCAGCCTTGGCGTCGTGCAGGAGGGCAGGGAGATCAGCCAGCTTCTCTCTCGCCTGCCTCCTGCAGTCCCCAGCCCTTTGGGTTGGGGACTGTCAGCCCCAGTGCCTGGAAACTCTCTTCTGTGTCTTCCTCTTATCAACGGAGAGTGGCGGGCTTATCTCCTCCAGCTTGCATTGATCTGGCTGCTGGCTGTGGTGGGCACAGATCTGTGTGTGGGCTGCCCCGGGAGTCACTGGGAGCCGATGGCCTCTCCTCCTCTCATGGCACTCCCCTGAAGCGGCCCCAAGGCAGGAGGGCTGCGGCCCTCCCGCTCCCCTCCTGCAGCTTTACCAGGCACCAGAAGCTCCGGAGAGGGGATTTTTATAGACTACATCGTCAGCATGCTCCTAAAATTTGGCTGTCCCTTTCCTACCATATGTCCCTGGCAACTTCCTTCAGCTGAAGCGAGCCCTCCTGACAGCCAGCACGGAAGCTGTCAATCACCACCACATCCATCCCGGCACTTGACAGGCCCAGGGACCACCTGCTCCTAAGCATGACTTCTCCCCACATCCCCCTGCTCCCATCCAACACCTGCTATTGCCCGGCTCCCTGGCTACTGCCACTGTTCTCAGCTATCCCCTTTCTCCTCTGACCTTCACCTAGAAAAAGAGTGTGTAACTGCTAATAGTGGACAGCCATTTACTCGCTGAAAATGGTGATAGTGCATGGGAAAGAAAAATTCCTTAAGTAGTTTGTAGTCCTCATTGCCCTCACTGGCGTAAGTGACATGAGCCTTGAGCCACAAGCCGTGTCGTTTTGTGTGTCTGAAGTCACAACCCAGATCTGAAGTGAGATTTTAAACTTTGAGGCATCCTCCATGTTTGTGACCTCCCACCATTTGCACGAGGATCTTGCTGTCCCTCGGGGTCTGTAAGAGTTATTGTAATGCACTCTAAAACTTCAGATGTGAATGGACGGCGGAGGTGATAAATACTGCTGCAAAGTACTGCTGATATTTTAATTAAAACTGAATTTATGGTAGGTATTGGATTTACCTTCATTTCAGTGCCTGAGTCATTGGGTTCAATGAAATCAAAGAGCAGCCACCTCTGTGTCTCTGCTGTGGTTTTTTCTTTCTTCGGTGGATGGCTGAGATCTTTATGGGAAGAAGTGCAAATTATTGAGGAGATTTCAACTTGTCTTCAAAATTTGATTGAGAAACACTGTTTTGATTTACCGTTAAGTGGAAAAAGCATCCAACACAATCTTCAAGGTCTTAAATCTTCCGTTTCTAATTACAACTCCTTTTCTGTGTGCTATAATATATTTTCTTTGGTCTTGTTTAAAATTGTTTTCCTGATCAGAGGTCAGTTGGAACTGAAAAAATGCTATCAGAAGCAACAGTAGTAAAGCTGATACACATCTGCATCTTTGTGAGGAGCTTTAACTGGCTTAACTGTTGAAAGCAAAGAGTACAGAGTAAAGCGTAACATTGATTAGATGAGTTTAATGAGAAAATTAGAAGACTAAGAATTAGAAATAGAATTAAAGGCCTTGAACACTCATTACTTAGGGAAAAAAAAAAAAGCTGACTCTTTTCTTCTTCCCAGTCATATTTTTGGTGGCTCTATAAAAAAATAACAAAACTTCTCTGGCGCATTTTGTTCCTTTTTAAAGTTCTCCACATTTACACTTTAAGTAAATCAAGATGCAGAGAATGACGTACTCTACTCAAACATTTTTACCACTGCAAAAAGCCGCGCAAACTCTATTTTCTCATATTTTAGTAACCATTTTTTTAATTGGTGCAAAGTAGGTGAGCCTCATCTGTCCTCCAAAGTGCTGCTGTTGTCTTGTGTTGAACTGCCCTGAGTACGGTTTAGCCCTCAGCCTGTTGCTGCAGTATCCTCTGATGGTTTGGTTTCCCATGTGATGCACTGCCATTTCCCTATCTTTGAGCATGGTGAGTGCATGGTTCCATACCCTGCACATTCATGCGAAGATCCCGATTGATCGTGCGTTATCTCCTTAGCCTCGGGCGCGCGCCTGGCTGGCTCCTTCCAACAGCTTTCAGGATCTGCTGGAGCCATCCTGGGCCGTAGCACAATTAGGCACGGTTTGTCATGAGGTCTCTTTGGTGCCCTTTGAGAAGTGGGAAAAGGCAGTTCCTCGTGACCCGTGTTGCCAAACCCAATATTTGTTATTGGTAAGTACAACAGTATGTTGAATGTATAAAATCAGCCTCGTTGTAACTCCCTCAGTCTGCTTTCCTGTCATGTAGTCTTGGCATACTATGAGTGAATCCCATGCCCCAGCAGTTTGTGTTTTTCCACTTACTTCAGTAGGGCCGTAGCCTTGTCCTGGTTTTACTTGTTTTTATCTATCACGACCTACTTTTAACTGCGTAGACCCTGTGTGTATGAAGTTAGAATTCAGTTCTGACTCAGGCAGCCAGAAGAAAAAATTAGCTGCAAAAACTGGCTGCCAAATCTTTGTTGTTTAGTTATGCGTGACTTGGAAAGAATCCAGGACTGGGGTAAGTTTGCACAGCTCGTATTGAAAAAAAAAAAAGCCAACAAAAAACTTCTTTACTTCTGGAGTGATTTGATTTCATCTGGAAATTACCAAGATGCCATAAATATGAGAACCTACAGCACCAACTTTTCAGAGCCGCTTTTCAGAGGAGAGCTGCTCTTATGGGAAACTTGATATTATAGCAGTAGAAACCGGTTTAGATTTATATTTAGTGACTTGCATACTTACTTAGTGATTAGACTCTTTTCCATTTTCTGGCATGGGTGAAATGGTATGTTAAGACAGGATATAATCCTTTCACACTCCGCAGGCAATGTCACAGTATGATGTTGGCACAATGTGAGGCTTCCTTAACCCCAGAACATGTTGCATATTCACTCTATTCTAGAGGCTCCAGGCAGTAACCCAGAAGTAATCTTATTACCTGCAGTCAAGAGTATTGACATGGAACGGGGTGCTGACTACTGAGGGAAGCGCAGTTACGCTCATTTGAGATTCAATTAAAAACTGTTGGTTCAGTCATTTCTGTGTGTCTGAAGCAGATTTCTTCAGCCTCCTTCTGGAACTGACAGTTTCATTGAGAATTTTCTGAAATAACAAACACAGATTGCTGGGGTTCCTTCAAGACACCAATTACATTTTAAACAAATCTTGCAGCATGTTTATGTAGACAAATGTGAGCAGTGTTCCTGTTTATCTTGGGTAGCGAATGCTGTTTGGAGGTATTATTTTTACAGACGTGATCAAAAGACTTATTTTTTGAGGAAATATGCCTCCTTCCACCAGTGTATCTTTGCTGTGAGCTATTTCTGCAAGTTTATCTCCCTTCCCTCTTGCACAGCACAGCTCATCCAGTACCACTCTGTACATGCACACTAATAACTCGGAGATGGAGACAGGGCTCAAACCTTGTCGTGGGATAATAGCCTCCTCTTGCTAAAAAAACTTCCCTGGGAAAGCAGAGCACTGTATCAGCAGTCTCCACTGAAGCAAAATAGATTTATTCTGTGTCACCATTCCATTCAGATATCTTTATTTCTAAGCTATAAAAGTAGCTCAGAAAGTGGATGTAAACGTTGCAGCTGCTACGTAGCTTTTGTAACAAGTTCTGTGGCTGTCAGTGTCACACATCTTATCGCCGCTGTTTCGGAGCACTTAGGTGCAGTCATCACTCCTAGCTGTTTAATCAAGTTCATATTTGAGCTATTTTTGCTGCCCCAAACTATTTAAGTCCATTATTTACCGTTACGTTTAATGAATCAGTACGTGAAGGGAAGGGGTCAAACTTTACATTCATTATGAGTCATGGAGATTTTTTGATAATTGCTGGTGTATTTTGCAAGAGTTCTGCTGTTCCAGTTAACCACAGAAGAGCAAAATGTAACTGCTTGAGCCATAGGGGAGAATTTCAGTGACATATCTGTTAAGGAATGGTAGAAAAAAAGGCTAAAGACATTTCTAGACTTCTGGCTCTTCTTGGGCCTGTCTTCTGATGTCAGTCCCAACAGTGAAAGCTATAAATCATGTCACAGTATTTTGCATGATCCTTACCCACAACCGATGTGTTTCATGTGTGATGAATCATAGAATGGTTTGAGTTGGAAGGTATGATAAGATAGAGTTGCTATTTCCTTAGCAAGATGCTGGGAGAGAGCTTTTCTTCTTTATCCAGGCACCGCGTTTGCTTGTGGTAGTACAAGAGAATGGAAGTAAGTGAGATCCATCTTGTCTGAACGGAGTTACAACTGGAGGACCAGGTCCTTGATCTGCTTATATGTTTTGCATACATGTAATCAGATATGGAGGTAGAAAGTAACCACACAGAAACTGGGAGGTGAAGTGCTTAAGTTGTTTGCTTTGATGTTTTGCATCGTTCTAAATCACTTCCTGCTCCTCCTTTGAATCAGGAAAATCAACAGAAATCCCTTCCCTGCAGAACCTGGGCACAAAGGCATTATTTCCATAGCAGATCTTTTTATGGACTTTGTATCTGTGGGCCCAAATGAGCTGTGATGTCAAGTGCGCACGTGTCTTTATTGTTGGTAAGGTGACAGATCTCAAATGCAGGAGCCCAAATTTGCAGTGTTTGGGAGTGGAATCTCTCGAGTCTGGTGCCCAAAGCAGTGCAGGACGGGTGGAAGCGTTGGTGGTGCTGGACACCCTTTGCCATACAGTGGTGTCCGTTCAGTTCTCAGCCATTTGGCTCTTTCTTCTCTCAGTGTAGAGGGTTTTCTAGACTGAAAATTGGAAGGTAAGATGTGCAAATGCTGGAAGGTCTGGATGGAAACAGGAAAGTTTTGTGATATAAATAACTACCAGTGGAATGACGGTAGTGTCAACATGCAAAACCTCTGCATCTTCATGTGATGTGACAACGTATGGCCACTTACTGCAGTGCCCAACCTTGAACGTGTTCTCTTTTGACTTCAGAGTTTAATTTGGTTAGGTTTCAGTATTTGGGGTATACTAAATGTTAGGAGATGTATTCCCAGTGCTGCAGCAGTGCCACTGAGAAGTTCCAGCTTTGGTGAGCAAACACCTCTGGGTTTGTTTGGAGAAGCCTTGGCGTGAGCACAGAGACCAGGCTGTGTGGGAGGGCCAGCCTCGACGTGCCCAGCATCTGTGCAGTGCATTGCTATGGGGAGATCTGCTTGTTTTATCAGAGCTCGAGAGTGGCCTGGGGGGGGAGGGGGAGACTGGAAAACTCCGTTGTGTTCAGGAACGTATTTTTCCTCTATGGAGAGTGCAGCTTGGAATAAAGTGCTCCCTGGGCTCTCACACTTGGATGCCAGATGTGGTTTTCCTGTCTTTTCGAGCGCTAATTGTGTCCCAACTGGTGTATTTTATGGCTTTGCCTGTACCTGTAGCAAAACAATTAAGAATGCAGTGGTGCTGGAGGGAGGGAGGTGACAGAGGTGGGGAGGAGTGCAGTGCCCCAGGGAAATGGCAGGAGGCATTTACAGGAGGCGTAACAGGGCACGCTGCCTCACCTGCACTAATACCTGCACTGCACATGTCGTAAACACCCTGCCCAGACTACCAGCACGTGTTTCCCTGCTCAGAAGGCCCCTTTTAATACTACTGGCATTGCTAATCTGAATCTGTTGTGGGGAGGTGGATTATTGCCCTATGCTAGCATGCACGAGCAGGGAGAGAATTCCCTTCTAACCTGCAGGGCTTGGTGTTTATCTCTTCTGGGAAACTGATTCATTCTTCTGTTGGGATTTTGCAGGTAGCTGATACAATGGCAGTGTGCATGGGAACAGTGTGGGTCTGCCTTGTACGCATTACTGCTACTGCCTGTCCCAGCAGTGATCCCATCCCATTGCCTGGCTCTGGTTTGAGCTGTGGGCACAAATGTTTTGGTGTTCAGTGTTCAACCTGGCTGGGCTGTGGAGACCTGAACCAGGTGTCTCCAAGTCACAGATGTGGGCTGCTACACATCTACATAAAGAACCATAATTCATTACAGATGTGATGTGATGGAGATGAGGGCTTCTCAGAAGGAGCAGTCAGACAGTGGCACAGCTGCCAGGGAGTGGGGGGTCACTGTCCCTGGGGGTGTCCCAGAGCCGTGGGGATGTGGCACTGAGGGACGTGGGCAGTGGGCATGGGGATCCTAGAGATCTTCTCCCACCTGATTTTACGATTCTGTGATTGTATAATATATTCCCCTATAGATTAAAGTGCTTTTAGTCAGCAGTAGCATCCCCAGGAAGCCTGGTAATGTAGAGATGCATTGCAGAAAAGCTTCCTTTTGTACCATGAGAAACACCTCAAGGAAGGTCGCTCTGAAAACTCCGAGACTCCGTGAGTCCCTCATGCTCTCTGTCACGGAGAAAACTTAATTTACTTTTACTTTTAAGGAAAAAAAAAAAAGGAAGTCCTGGGGCATGAATTTATGTCAGGCAGTCAAGAATGTTGTGTGTTTGTTTTTAATATCTATCAGCAGTGAAGAGGATTTCTCAATACCATGTGTTGCGTATGATTGCATAGGCTTGGAATTACTCACCCAGCCTTCAGGTCTGCTAGGCAAACGGTTACACGAACCAAATCCCAGAGCTCCCTAAAACACGAGGAACGGCTGGAGAGGCAGTAACGGTGTTAGCAGAGAAGCAGCGGTAGGAATTTATATGGGAGGTGAAAAATTGCCCTTTGGGTGCCTCCGTGATATTTTCTGATTTGGAAAAGAAAATTTCTGCTCCCTTGGACTGTCACCTGGCTCCACTGAGAAACGTTTTAATGCATTTTTAAAATGAGGAAGCAAAAAAACTGCTGTGCTCTGTTCTGTGTTGCATTATTAAAGAGGAGATGTTGGGTCATTACTAATGCAGCCGAGCACCTGGACCTTTGCACTTTGTTTAAACATGCATACATTGGAGGGGAGATTACCGCGGGATCAAGTACAATATTTTTCAGACTTAAGTGAGCTCAGGTTGAAAAGAACCCTCTATTAATAAAAACTAAAAATCACAAAAGCCACTTATTCCACTTGCCAAATTTAATTTGGCGGTTGGGTTTGTTGACTTTGTAAAACCAAAGGCCTTTTCTCTGCCGTTGAAGGAGATCTGTCGGTAAGAGGCAAGGCGTGGGGTGAGCCTGAGCTTCTTGCCGCAGCCTGGAGCTGCTCGGGGCTCTGGCAGCTCCTCCAGCTGCTGCAGCACAACTCGAGTCAGCGTGGCTGGCAGGGACACGTTGGCCACAGCTGCCATGGAGCTCTACCAAAGCAATGCAAA